>CM060919.1:338180248-339380248 GCA_030737875.1 Allium sativum
ATGTGGCAACCTAAAGACTAGGATGGACCAGCGTGATTCGGCGAGAAGACGGTAGCCCTGTGATAGCAACTCGTCGTCTACCATCCATCTTGAGTCAATCGAGATACGTGAAGCGGAAAGGCGGAGAACTCCAAAAGACCATATACTTGCTATCTAGTTATGGTTGCGGTTGGCCATAGGATAGTGGGGCACCGGGGGCCGGCGTATAGTTCTCATTTTACAAGGTGTGCCTTTCATTAGTTGAGGGAGGGGTCAAGTGGGACCATAGCCACTGGAATAAAAACAGACCTTAGCATCTGCATCGGCAGATATCCGAAAGCTCCCGACCGAGTTCTGTATTCCTTGATTTGCCCTGTCACAGGACTCGGATCGCACATTACAGGACATGTGCATCTAGACAAGCGATAACGATTCGCGATACATGCGTGGGGAAGCCTAGGAGCATATACCACTCTAGGTAGTGTGTCCTAGACTTGGGGGCATTGTTCGACAGGTAGCGTAATCCCTAGTTGGACTAGGTGGCATAAACCCTGAACTCGAAAAGCGTTCAGCAGATAGCGTAAAACTATAGTTAAATCTAAGAAGCACTTGATAGAAAACCCTAGACTAGATCTAGGTAATAAATAATAAATGTATGCCTGAAGACAATGGAAACTACAGGGGTTGGGATCACGTTATCGTTACTAGTTGAACACTAGTTAGGTGGTGCAGAGATATAGAAACCAGTATAACAAGGAAATAGCGAAGCTGCGAAAGTATTAGAGCGTATCCAGTCATCTTAGCATATCTTGTGACTACCTTGTCTAATCTTGTTGACCTTATCGTCATGGTGTAATCTTGTATTCAGTTAATTCATGTCGTTTTGTTTTTCCATATTCACATGCTAGAAGTTACTGAACTTACTCAGGCTTTATGTCTGACTCTGTTTTTCTTTCGTCTTCTTTTCTTCCGTTCCCCCCCAGGTAGTTGAGGAGGGAATAGTATAACTCAGGATTAGACTGGACCGTTGCTCTTTCCCAGCTTGAAGATTTGACGAAGTTGTCTTTGGATTCTCTTCCAGATGCTATGGCTGGCTCTTGCTACATTGGGGAATATATAAATGTATTTTCATGCTTCTTTATTTTATAAAGACAGATGATACTCTGATATTGTAAAAGAATCTTGTATAGACTAAATTATCAATAAAGCAAAGTTCTATTTTCCACTGTTTAATAATTTGTCTGTCTTGTAATTTATCTGCATCTTTTACCCAAAATGCTCCACAGAACTTAGTGCATTCCCTTTGTGAGTGACACTAACGGACGTGGGGTGTTACACGTGGTATCAGAGCTGAAGGTTACCGGATCAGATAAAAGATTTGAAAAATTATTTTCAAAAGGTTTTTAAAGAAGCATTTTTAAAAGAAAGGATTTGTTTTAAAGGCATATTCCCCAAAGCCATACGCATTGTCTTCTCTTCCTCTATTTGAATTCTTGTCTCCTTCTTTCTTGACTCTCTGGGGCTCCTGGCTTTCTGGGAGGTAACCTCATCGAAGGGCGAAGTAGTGCCCGACTTCCATCTATAGCCGTAGTTGTTTTACTTACGGCCAGTCTTCTTCCAAGTTTATAGGGTTTTTCCGTGCGATAGAGGCAACTTTCGAGAGATTTGCCAACATGGTTACATGCGGAAGTTTGGCAAAGGAGCACGACCCAAGGATGAGGAAATTATGGATGTAGACTTGGCTCACGAAGGAGGAAGGGATTATAAAACCTAAGACAAGAGCAAGTATCTTTACTATGGTATGATAGGACATATACTTAAGGACAAGGGCAAGAACGAGGACGAGATTTTCAGAAGGACAAGTACATGCTTTCGCCACCAAGCGCACCTAGGAGAAAGGTGGTCCGGTTGGAAGAGTCTAGTTTTCTGTTCGTACTATTTCCTTAGGTTCCGGCGCTTCTTAATTGTTCATACCCACTTCCATAGTTGAGTCTCTGCACCATAGTACGTGTATAGTAGAAAGATCCCACTAGAGTCTCAAATCCAATTGGTGGTCCGACCAGTTTTTGGTTAGTAGGGATTTGAGGATAGCTATCGAGTTTGCTTATATCATCTCACGTAGATCGTCTAAATTCGGAGAAGATATTCCTTGGATGCTTGTCTGATATTGGTTTAGGCCTTTGGGGCTTGTACTTGAGGAATGTCGAGTTCGGTTTGGATGGTTTGCGTGAAAGATGAATAGTTGTGGTAGGTACTCTAAAAAGTACGGAGTGATCTTTTGACTCTCATAGTTATGGCGTGATGGATAAGCCAAGAGGGAGGCCTCTAATCATCTTAGTACATATACTTGGCGCCGTGATTGACATCTGTTTATTTTGGAAATGGAGATTAGGAACTTCACAATCATGAAGATAAATTGGTTAAGATACAGTGGAGTAAAGCTCAAGAAGGCTAGATACTAGCAACATGTCCTTTTTCCTTAAGGGTGCATCCTTGATTTCTCTGTTTAGGAGCTTTACGCGTAGTTGTTTCTCTATTTCCAAAGTATATCCTCTAGGTCGTATCTGCGATCCTTAGGTAGAAGCCAATGGATGTAAACATGTATTTGAAACATGTTATGGTTGAATGGTTGCAAGTGGTTGCAAATGGTTGCTCGTGGATGCATATGCATACGTATTAGGCACTAGATCAAGTTTGGACGCTCTCATATTGCATTTACATATATGCATTTGTTTATAAGTTGAACTTGATATGATATCATATGGACGTTGCATATGGATGAATGGCTGTGCACGCATGTAGTATTTACATGACTAGGGATGTTTGCATGCATGATTGGACGCATGGCACTAACATGATTTGCATTAAGGAGGTCAACTGAATCAGTAGACCGCCTGATTTTGCATTAGATAGAGACATATACACACACTATGCATATGAACATGAAAGCATTAGAAATCTTTTAAGGACAATGAATGCCTGTGATTGAATGGTTGAGTAGATGGGTGATTGGATGGTAGGACACATTCTTCCTAACTTGAAGATTTCGGGGACGAAATCCTTTTAAGTGGGGGAGAATGTAACACCCCGTAATTCTGTGACATTAAGATTCTCAAATTAAAGTATAATTAATTTTTAAAAGAAAAATTAAAAGAAAAATTAAAAGAAAAAGATCCATGCAGTTGTTTAATTTAAGTATTGTAACTAACATGAATAAAAAGAGGTAAGGAAAGAACAATAATTATTATTGTTCTAAGACTTATTAACAAAAGCCTCTGTAGCTCAGTTGGTTAAGGCATTGGATTGGTAGCATGGAGGTCGGGGGTTCGAACCCCGGCGGCGGCATAATTTTTTATCATTGTTTTAGAGAGGGCCAACTAAACATGCAAATATATGTACGTATACAAATTCAAAATTTGAAAGGATAAGAACGTACGTATAAGGAAATAAAGAAAAAATATATATACATTTGAGAAATATAAATATATATATATATATATATACAAAAATATATGTATACGAAAGATAAAATTCAAGATAAGGCTACAGTCAATGAAATATGGCAACATCATTTGAATTTTGAAAATAAAATGAAAGTTGTGCGTATATATATACGCGTAAAATGGTCGTTAGAGGAATTGTATACATATAAGAATATTTCATGTGAATAAAACAGTTAAATAAATTCTAGAAATTCAAAAGTTTGAAAATCAAACTTTTATGCCAAAATAGCTTGTGGGACCCAATGCTGACTCAGCACTGCGTGTATGATAAGGTTTGGCTAGATTCATCTACGTACCTGGACTATTTTCTTAACTAGGTTCAATGCTGACTCAGCGCTGCGTGTACGATAAGGTCTTGAGCAGCTATATAAACAGCCCTAGTCTTCATTCTCTTTGCACCAATTCTCTTCTATCCTTATGCTGCTAAGATTCATGGCTTCTTCCCCTCCTCTAAATTTTCTTAAATAAATAAAATAAAATATGATTCAAGACGAGGAGATGCTGCTAAAAGACTTTTAAGGAGGGATTCAAATCAAAGTTTCAAGTGAAGAATTCAAAGGCTAGCTCAAACAAGTTTCAAGCAACGACGCACGAATCATAGCCATGCTTTCCTTCTTTTCTAGATCTATTTTCTGTAAGTTGGTTATTTCTAGATCTGAATATTTTGTTTTATTTGTGACATGAAATTAAAGGAATAAAGGAATATGCCAAATCTCTCTCTCTCTCTCTCTTCGAATCTGTGTTTATACTCTTGGACTGAATTAAGAACTGTTATGATTCGAGGACAAATAAGACTGTAACCGTGACTATGACTATAGAACTGTGGCCTTTGAAAGCATATGCCTTTGGACTATGACATAAGCCTTTGATTTTGGGACATATAAACATTGCCTATGACAATGACTTAGGACTATGGGAATTATTTTCCCTTTTGGACTATGAACATCGCCTATATTGCCTATGACCATGGACATTACTTATGACTAAGAACATAAGCCTTTGAATTGGACATAAACTATTGCTTATGACATAATGAGGACAATTGTGATTTTGACACCCATGATTCATGATTAGGAAAATATTGCTTTAGTTTGGTGATTGTGAAATTGGGTCTAAACCCAATTATTTATTCTACCTGTTCCTTGGTTTTTTCTTTGGTTTTAAGACAGTGGGAATTTACCTATTAAGTTAGGTCTACCCACGTTCTTGAACCTATTTTGCCCATTCTTTGGTTTTAAGACAGTGGGAATTTACCTATTTAGTTAGGTCTACCCATATTCTTGAACCTACATTGTTATCCAAACCTTTTTATGCCAATTATTCCTTCTTGTCATTTTGATTCATTCCCTTTTTATCTACGAATCTAGATTTATTTATAATCTAGGTTGAATCACGATTATTCGAACGGTGGGAATGCGATTTGGGGAAAAACATGGAAATGAATATGAACGTAATTGTAAACTGGGAAATTGGCATAATTTGGAATATGTATTATGACATGCATATTAAAATGAAAACGGGGAAATTTGACATGGATTAGGGAATATGTGATTTTGACATATTAAATTTAGCGTTAGTAAGTAAGCTAAATTTTAGGCATAAAATGTAAACTAGAAAAATAATTCTAGTTTTGCCATAAATTGTGAATTAGGATGTTAAACCAAGATTGGGTTAATTAAGGTTGATTTGGAATAAGTATATTAGCACAATTTTGAATTTATTCATAATTGTGAGCAATTGTCATGTTTAGAATAAATTATGGTTAGCGACACTAAACTTGGTATAATTTACATACCAAAAAGTATAAATATGATAAATAAGAGAGAATGGGCCATAATAATAAATGTGACAATGTACATTAAAAGAGTAGTAATGAAATCAGTAAATTAGGAGTAATTTACTTATAGAATTCGTCATAAATGTTAAATTGTTCATTTACCACAAAATATGTAACTTGGTTAAATTTTGGCCATAAATTATAAACTAGGATATTTAATCTAGTTTCGGCAATGAAATAGGAAATGGCCTAAACTGCATGTTGGGTTAGGACTTAGGCCTAGAATATAAGTATACTAGTAGGCTTGACAAATAAATATAGGCCAAATTTGTCTAAAAAGGGGAAATGGGCTTTTGAAATAAATTGTTAACAATTTATAAACAAAAGAAAAGTATTTTGATAACATCCCTTTTTATAACACATAGACCAGAAGGTTCTAGGGTGACAGAGAGGATAGTGTCTAGGCTTGGGTTTGGAAAATACAAGTTTCCTGCCCTCCCTGGCTATCCCTAACTGATCCGAAGGACGGGATGGTTGTTTTCAAAACCAGATTTGGAAATTAATCAAAAACCCTTTGAACTTAGAAAACATGAATATGCCTAACCCGAGGTTAGACTGAGTTGCGGTGTAAACCTGCCCGGAACCGACCGGCACATCCAGTAACCGCAGCAATATCTGTCTAATGTGAGAGGTTGCGGCTTTAATTTATTAATTAAAGCTAGAATGGGAAGGTTAAGGAACACTTAACCAACTTAGCACAGTTAAAGCTAGAATGGGAGGGTTAAGTCCATGGGAATACTTAGCCAAATTAACATGTTGACTAGACTAGAAGGTGGGGTTAAGTAAAGTTAATACACTTAGCCAATTTAACATGTTAATTAGACTAGAGGTTGGGGTTAAGTAATACACTTAGCCAAATTAATATGTTAGCTGGACTAGACCATAGGGTTAAGTAAACTTGAATGCTTAACCATCAGAATATGATAAATGAATAGGGTTAAGTAAAAAGCATAAAGGGATAACACTTAACCAGTGTAATAGGATAAGGGAAGAGGGTTAAGATAGCTTCAATCGACTAAAGACACTTAACCAACCCAACCTGGCGAGAAAGAAAACTAAATAGTAAACCTCAGTTGAAAAAGGGACTAAGTAGTAAAACTTAGTTAAGAAAATAAGGAATTTGGAAACTAAGTGGTAAACCTTAGTTAGTAGAACTAAGTAGTAATTCTTGGTATAACACGAAGGAGCAGACATCCACCTGGTTTTAAGAAGGCTCCAACGAATTGGGTTACGAAGCCCGAGGCTTCGAGGGGACGTGAGGGTACTCTTGGTATCCCTCTGTGAGGCTGCAGATGATCATCCTGGGCTCACAGAGGTTAAGGTCTGCGTTAGAAGAACCGAGGGTATGCCTTGGTTGCAATATATATGTGGCAACCTAAAGACTAGGATGGACCAGCGTGATTCGGCGAGAAGACGGTAGCCCTGTGATAGCAACTCGTCGTCTACCATCCATCTTGAGTCAATCGAGATACGTGAAGCGGAAAGGCGGAGAACTCCAAAAGACCATATACTTGCTATCTAGTTATGGTTGCGGATGGCCATAGGATAGTGGGGCACCGGGGGCCGGCGTATAGTTCTCATTTTACAAGGTGTGCCTTTCATTAGTTGAGGGAGGGGTCAAGTGGGACCATAGCCACTGGAATAAAAACAGACCTTAGCATCTGCATCGGCAGATATCCGAAAGCTCCCGACCGAGTTCTGTATTCCTTGATTTGCCCTGTCACAGGACTCGGATCGCACATTACAGGACATGTGCATCTAGACAAGCGATAACGATTCGCGATACATGCGTGGGGAAGCCTAGGAGCATATACCACTCTAGGTAGTGTGTCCTAGACTTGGGGGCATTGTTCGACAGGTAGCGTAATCCCTAGTTGGACTAGGTGGCATAAACCCTGAACTCGAAAAGCGTTCAGCAGATAGCGTAAAACTATAGTTAAATCTAAGAAGCACTTGATAGAAAACCCTAGACTAGATCTAGGTAATAAATAATAAATGTATGCCTGAAGACAATGGAAACTACAGGGGTTGGGATCACGTTATCGTTACTAGTTGAACACTAGTTAGGTGGTGCAGAGATATAGAAACCAGTATAACAAGGAAATAGCGAAGCTGCGAAAGTATTAGAGCGTATCCAGTCATCTTAGCATATCTTGTGACTACCTTGTCTAATCTTGTTGACCTTATCGTCATGGTGTAATCTTGTATTCAGTTAATTCATGTCGTTTTGTTTTTCCATATTCACATGCTAGAAGTTACTGAACTTACTCAGGCTTTATGTCTGACTCTGTTTTTCTTTCGTCTTCTTTTCTTCCGTTCCCCCCCAGGTAGTTGAGGAGGGAATAGTATAACTCAGGATTAGACTGGACCGTTGCTCTTTCCCAGCTTGAAGATTTGACGAAGTTGTCTTTGGATTCTCTTCCAGATGCTATGGCTGGCTCTTGCTACATTGGGGAATATATAAATGTATTTTCATGCTTCTTTATTTTATAAAGACAGATGATACTCTGATATTGTAAAAGAATCTTGTATAGACTAAATTATCAATAAAGCAAAGTTCTATTTTCCACTGTTTAATAATTTGTCTGTCTTGTAATTTATCTGCATCTTTTACCCAAAATGCTCCACAGAACTTAGTGCATTCCCTTTGTGAGTGACACTAACGGACGTGGGGTGTTACACGTGGTATCAGAGCTGAAGGTTACCGGATCAGATAAAAGATTTGAAAAATTATTTTCAAAAGGTTTTTAAAGAAGCATTTTTAAAAGAAAGGATTTGTTTTAAAGGCATATTCCCCAAAGCCATACGCATTGTCTTCTCTTCCTCTATTTGAATTCTTGTCTCCTTCTTTCTTGACTCTCTGGGGCTCCTGGCTTTCTGGGAGGTAACCTCATCGAAGGGCGAAGTAGTGCCCGACTTCCATCTATAGCCGTAGTTGTTTTACTTACGGCCAGTCTTCTTCCAAGTTTATAGGGTTTTTCCGTGCGATAGAGGCAACTTTCGAGAGATTTGCCAACATGGTTACATGCGGAAGTTTGGCAAAGGAGCACGACCCAAGGATGAGGAAATTATGGATGTAGACTTGGCTCACGAAGGAGGAAGGGATTATAAAACCTAAGACAAGAGCAAGTATCTTTACTATGGTATGATAGGACATATACTTAAGGACAAGGGCAAGAACGAGGACGAGATTTTCAGAAGGACAAGTACATGCTTTCGCCACCAAGCGCACCTAGGAGAAAGGTGGTCCGGTTGGAAGAGTCTAGTTTTCTGTTCGTACTATTTCCTTAGGTTCCGGCGCTTCTTAATTGTTCATACCCACTTCCATAGTTGAGTCTCTGCACCATAGTACGTGTATAGTAGAAAGATCCCACTAGAGTCTCAAATCCAATTGGTGGTCCGACCAGTTTTTGGTTAGTAGGGATTTGAGGATAGCTATCGAGTTTGCTTATATCATCTCACGTAGATCGTCTAAATTCGGAGAAGATATTCCTTGGATGCTTGTCTGATATTGGTTTAGGCCTTTGGGGCTTGTACTTGAGGAATGTCGAGTTCGGTTTGGATGGTTTGCGTGAAAGATGAATAGTTGTGGTAGGTACTCTAAAAAGTACGGAGTGATCTTTTGACTCTCATAGTTATGGCGTGATGGATAAGCCAAGAGGGAGGCCTCTAATCATCTTAGTACATATACTTGGCGCCGTGATTGACATCTGTTTATTTTGGAAATGGAGATTAGGAACTTCACAATCATGAAGATAAATTGGTTAAGATACAGTGGAGTAAAGCTCAAGAAGGCTAGATACTAGCAACATGTCCTTTTTCCTTAAGGGTGCATCCTTGATTTCTCTGTTTAGGAGCTTTACGCGTAGTTGTTTCTCTATTTCCAAAGTATATCCTCTAGGTCGTATCTGCGATCCTTAGGTAGAAGCCAATGGATGTAAACATGTATTTGAAACATGTTATGGTTGAATGGTTGCAAGTGGTTGCAAATGGTTGCTCGTGGATGCATATGCATACGTATTAGGCACTAGATCAAGTTTGGACGCTCTCATATTGCATTTACATATATGCATTTGTTTATAAGTTGAACTTGATATGATATCATATGGACGTTGCATATGGATGAATGGCTGTGCACGCATGTAGTATTTACATGACTAGGGATGTTTGCATGCATGATTGGACGCATGGCACTAACATGATTTGCATTAAGGAGGTCAACTGAATCAGTAGACCGCCTGATTTTGCATTAGATAGAGACATATACACACACTATGCATATGAACATGAAAGCATTAGAAATCTTTTAAGGACAATGAATGCCTGTGATTGAATGGTTGAGTAGATGGGTGATTGGATGGTAGGACACATTCTTCCTAACTTGAAGATTTCGGGGACGAAATCCTTTTAAGTGGGGGAGAATGTAACACCCCGTAATTCTGTGACATTAAGATTCTCAAATTAAAGTATAATTAATTTTTAAAAGAAAAATTAAAAGAAAAATTAAAAGAAAAAGATCCATGCAGTTGTTTAATTTAAGTATTGTAACTAACATGAATAAAAAGAGGTAAGGAAAGAACAATAATTATTATTGTTCTAAGACTTATTAACAAAAGCCTCTGTAGCTCAGTTGGTTAAGGCATTGGATTGGTAGCATGGAGGTCGGGGGTTCGAACCCCGGCGGCGGCATAATTTTTTATCATTGTTTTAGAGAGGGCCAACTAAACATGCAAATATATGTACGTATACAAATTCAAAATTTGAAAGGATAAGAACGTACGTATAAGGAAATAAAGAAAAAATATATATACATTTGAGAAATATAAATATATATATATATATATATACAAAAATATATGTATACGAAAGATAAAATTCAAGATAAGGCTACAGTCAATGAAATATGGCAACATCATTTGAATTTTGAAAATAAAATGAAAGTTGTGCGTATATATATACGCGTAAAATGGTCGTTAGAGGAATTGTATACATATAAGAATATTTCATGTGAATAAAACAGTTAAATAAATTCTAGAAATTCAAAAGTTTGAAAATCAAACTTTTATGCCAAAATAGCTTGTGGGACCCAATGCTGACTCAGCACTGCGTGTATGATAAGGTTTGGCTAGATTCATCTACGTACCTGGACTATTTTCTTAACTAGGTTCAATGCTGACTCAGCGCTGCGTGTACGATAAGGTCTTGAGCAGCTATATAAACAGCCCTAGTCTTCATTCTCTTTGCACCAATTCTCTTCTATCCTTATGCTGCTAAGATTCATGGCTTCTTCCCCTCCTCTAAATTTTCTTAAATAAATAAAATAAAATATGATTCAAGACGAGGAGATGCTGCTAAAAGACTTTTAAGGAGGGATTCAAATCAAAGTTTCAAGTGAAGAATTCAAAGGCTAGCTCAAACAAGTTTCAAGCAACGACGCACGAATCATAGCCATGCTTTCCTTCTTTTCTAGATCTATTTTCTGTAAGTTGGTTATTTCTAGATCTGAATATTTTGTTTTATTTGTGACATGAAATTAAAGGAATAAAGGAATATGCCAAATCTCTCTCTCTCTCTCTCTTCGAATCTGTGTTTATACTCTTGGACTGAATTAAGAACTGTTATGATTCGAGGACAAATAAGACTGTAACCGTGACTATGACTATAGAACTGTGGCCTTTGAAAGCATATGCCTTTGGACTATGACATAAGCCTTTGATTTTGGGACATATAAACATTGCCTATGACAATGACTTAGGACTATGGGAATTATTTTCCCTTTTGGACTATGAACATCGCCTATATTGCCTATGACCATGGACATTACTTATGACTAAGAACATAAGCCTTTGAATTGGACATAAACTATTGCTTATGACATAATGAGGACAATTGTGATTTTGACACCCATGATTCATGATTAGGAAAATATTGCTTTAGTTTGGTGATTGTGAAATTGGGTCTAAACCCAATTATTTATTCTACCTGTTCCTTGGTTTTTTCTTTGGTTTTAAGACAGTGGGAATTTACCTATTAAGTTAGGTCTACCCACGTTCTTGAACCTATTTTGCCCATTCTTTGGTTTTAAGACAGTGGGAATTTACCTATTTAGTTAGGTCTACCCATATTCTTGAACCTACATTGTTATCCAAACCTTTTTATGCCAATTATTCCTTCTTGTCATTTTGATTCATTCCCTTTTTATCTACGAATCTAGATTTATTTATAATCTAGGTTGAATCACGATTATTCGAACGGTGGGAATGCGATTTGGGGAAAAACATGGAAATGAATATGAACGTAATTGTAAACTGGGAAATTGGCATAATTTGGAATATGTATTATGACATGCATATTAAAATGAAAACGGGGAAATTTGACATGGATTAGGGAATATGTGATTTTGACATATTAAATTTAGCGTTAGTAAGTAAGCTAAATTTTAGGCATAAAATGTAAACTAGAAAAATAATTCTAGTTTTGCCATAAATTGTGAATTAGGATGTTAAACCAAGATTGGGTTAATTAAGGTTGATTTGGAATAAGTATATTAGCACAATTTTGAATTTATTCATAATTGTGAGCAATTGTCATGTTTAGAATAAATTATGGTTAGCGACACTAAACTTGGTATAATTTACATACCAAAAAGTATAAATATGATAAATAAGAGAGAATGGGCCATAATAATAAATGTGACAATGTACATTAAAAGAGTAGTAATGAAATCAGTAAATTAGGAGTAATTTACTTATAGAATTCGTCATAAATGTTAAATTGTTCATTTACCACAAAATATGTAACTTGGTTAAATTTTGGCCATAAATTATAAACTAGGATATTTAATCTAGTTTCGGCAATGAAATAGGAAATGGCCTAAACTGCATGTTGGGTTAGGACTTAGGCCTAGAATATAAGTATACTAGTAGGCTTGACAAATAAATATAGGCCAAATTTGTCTAAAAAGGGGAAATGGGCTTTTGAAATAAATTGTTAACAATTTATAAACAAAAGAAAAGTATTTTGATAACATCCCTTTTTATAACACATAGACCAGAAGGTTCTAGGGTGACAGAGAGGATAGTGTCTAGGCTTGGGTTTGGAAAATACAAGTTTCCTGCCCTCCCTGGCTATCCCTAACTGATCCGAAGGACGGGATGGTTGTTTTCAAAACCAGATTTGGAAATTAATCAAAAACCCTTTGAACTTAGAAAACATGAATATGCCTAACCCGAGGTTAGACTGAGTTGCGGTGTAAACCTGCCCGGAACCGACCGGCACATCCAGTAACCGCAGCAATATCTGTCTAATGTGAGAGGTTGCGGCTTTAATTTATTAATTAAAGCTAGAATGGGAAGGTTAAGGAACACTTAACCAACTTAGCACAGTTAAAGCTAGAATGGGAGGGTTAAGTCCATGGGAATACTTAGCCAAATTAACATGTTGACTAGACTAGAAGGTGGGGTTAAGTAAAGTTAATACACTTAGCCAATTTAACATGTTAATTAGACTAGAGGTTGGGGTTAAGTAATACACTTAGCCAAATTAATATGTTAGCTGGACTAGACCATAGGGTTAAGTAAACTTGAATGCTTAACCATCAGAATATGATAAATGAATAGGGTTAAGTAAAAAGCATAAAGGGATAACACTTAACCAGTGTAATAGGATAAGGGAAGAGGGTTAAGATAGCTTCAATCGACTAAAGACACTTAACCAACCCAACCTGGCGAGAAAGAAAACTAAATAGTAAACCTCAGTTGAAAAAGGGACTAAGTAGTAAAACTTAGTTAAGAAAATAAGGAATTTGGAAACTAAGTGGTAAACCTTAGTTAGTAGAACTAAGTAGTAATTCTTGGTATAACACGAAGGAGCAGACATCCACCTGGTTTTAAGAAGGCTCCAACGAATTGGGTTACGAAGCCCGAGGCTTCGAGGGGACGTGAGGGTACTCTTGGTATCCCTCTGTGAGGCTGCAGATGATCATCCTGGGCTCACAGAGGTTAAGGTCTGCGTTAGAAGAACCGAGGGTATGCCTTGGTTGCAATATATATGTGGCAACCTAAAGACTAGGATGGACCAGCGTGATTCGGCGAGAAGACGGTAGCCCTGTGATAGCAACTCGTCGTCTACCATCCATCTTGAGTCAATCGAGATACGTGAAGCGGAAAGGCGGAGAACTCCAAAAGACCATATACTTGCTATCTAGTTATGGTTGCGGATGGCCATAGGATAGTGGGGCACCGGGGGCCGGCGTATAGTTCTCATTTTACAAGGTGTGCCTTTCATTAGTTGAGGGAGGGGTCAAGTGGGACCATAGCCACTGGAATAAAAACAGACCTTAGCATCTGCATCGGCAGATATCCGAAAGCTCCCGACCGAGTTCTGTATTCCTTGATTTGCCCTGTCACAGGACTCGGATCGCACATTACAGGACATGTGCATCTAGACAAGCGATAACGATTCGCGATACATGCGTGGGGAAGCCTAGGAGCATATACCACTCTAGGTAGTGTGTCCTAGACTTGGGGGCATTGTTCGACAGGTAGCGTAATCCCTAGTTGGACTAGGTGGCATAAACCCTGAACTCGAAAAGCGTTCAGCAGATAGCGTAAAACTATAGTTAAATCTAAGAAGCACTTGATAGAAAACCCTAGACTAGATCTAGGTAATAAATAATAAATGTATGCCTGAAGACAATGGAAACTACAGGGGTTGGGATCACGTTATCGTTACTAGTTGAACACTAGTTAGGTGGTGCAGAGATATAGAAACCAGTATAACAAGGAAATAGCGAAGCTGCGAAAGTATTAGAGCGTATCCAGTCATCTTAGCATATCTTGTGACTACCTTGTCTAATCTTGTTGACCTTATCGTCATGGTGTAATCTTGTATTCAGTTAATTCATGTCGTTTTGTTTTTCCATATTCACATGCTAGAAGTTACTGAACTTACTCAGGCTTTATGTCTGACTCTGTTTTTCTTTCGTCTTCTTTTCTTCCGTTCCCCCCCCCCCAGGTAGTTGAGGAGGGAATAGTATAACTCAGGATTAGACTGGACCGTTGCTCTTTCCCAGCTTGAAGATTTGACGAAGTTGTCTTTGGATTCTCTTCCAGATGCTATGGCTTGCTCTTGCTACATTGGGGAATATATAAATGTATTTTCATGCTTCTTTATTTTATAAAGACAGATGATACTCTGATATTGTAAAAGAATCTTGTATAGACTAAATTATCAATAAAGCAAAGTTCTATTTTCCACTGTTTAATAATTTGTCTGTCTTGTAATTTATCTGCATCTTTTACCCAAAATGCTCCACAGAACTTAGTGCATTCCCTTTGTGAGTGACACTAACGGACGTGGGGTGTTACAATATTCTAATATTTTTGGTTTCGCTAAAATCCGGTTTATTTTGAATCCGGTACATTCATTTGAACTTTGAAATCGAATTTTCAAACTACCGCGCCATTTTCAATTCCTTTATAATTGAAATAAAATAATTATATTCTAACGACGATCTATATAAATATATACGTTCGATTCTATTCAAAATAAAATTTTCGTTGTTATTATTTAAAATAATTCATTTTAAATATTCAAAATTCGTCAAAATTGCCACAATAAAAATTTTAAATTGGCTCAGAATTTCCGGGTTATTACAGGCTATGTGGGTCGCTTCCATTAGGGTGTATAATCACCTATCTAGAGAAATTCCTTTTACTTCTTTAATCTATATCGATGCTGTCCCTTTCGGGAAACGGTGGTTTGAGCCCAACCGTTGGTGATATACATTCGATACACTCAAGCGAAATGAGTGGTCGGTCATGTGTGGGCCGGGTTGCAAGACGTTCTTGTTGAACCCAATGTATTCGCCTCTAGAGATACACTATTGGCAGGTGGTCCCATACCTTGTCATAGTTGGAATCCAATCTCCAATAATCGCCCTGTAGTTTTTGATTTTATACTATGTATGTAGAGCGTGAGATGCAAGCGTTCTGCTATTTGGTTATTTATTTGATTAGACATTAGTATAATATCACTGGATTTTGATATCAAATTGTTTTGGGTTATAGTAAGGTAAAAACCGTCCGTGTTTATGTGTGGACTGGTCTTACTATTATCCTTTTCTTTCAAAGGATTTTTCAAAGTTAAACCGTATGGTTGGAATTTACTCACACCAGTCCCATGACTGACCCAGAGTTTATTTTGCTTGTTTTCCCCTAAACTTTTGGGTGCCCAAATTTGTACGGGCAGTCAAGTGTTTCAGGCTTTTACAGATACACTTGGAGGAGCTTGAAGCAGGAGTCTTCACTATTGGTTATTTAGAGTTATTTCCGCTGTATCAAATGTTATGTTGTACCCTGATATGGTATGTATATACAAAACAGATTTGTATTTCGAAGTTATGTTATATAATATATTTTATTCATTCCGCTATGAGATTCGTGTTTGCTCTGATTATGTTCAGCTGTGTTCTTCTTCTTCTATTCTATTAGTTCTATCTTTTCTATCTCATCCTCTAATTTCTTTCTATTAATGATCTGGTATTTTCGATGTTTGAACAGTTGACGATGGGTTTTGTGTCGATTTTCAGAATCGAAAATTCCAGTTCGTTACAAGATGGGTTGGTGTGACTGATTCCAGTCTTTGCACTTGGATAGGCATTTTGAAGCAAAATTGTTTTGTAGACTATGAAGCAAGTGTGTTTTGTTAATTGAACAATTTCTTATTCTGAACTGTATAAATATACATTATACAGAATTTTATATTACAGTATGTAAAATTGTGTATTTCTGCTTATGTGTATGATAGTGATAAACCAGAATTACAAATGTTTATATTTAAATGTTCAAATATGAATAGTCTATATATATTGATATATTGAATTCTAAAACATGTTGTGATATATATATATATATATTTATATATATTGGACATGGATGATGCATACTAATTGCATATACTTAACTTCTAGATATTATCTTCTTTTTCTTTTTGACGGGTCAGTATGAAAGATACTGAAATATTTTAAAGAGTTAAGGGATGGGCCAGTGTGACTGATTCCAGTCTTTGCACTTGGATAGGCATTTTGAAGCAAAATTGTTTTGCAGATTATGAAGCAAGTGTGTTTTGTTAATTGAACAATTTCTTATTCTGAACTGTATAAATATACATTATACAGAATTTTATATTACAGAATGTAAAATTTTGTATTTCTGCTTATGTGTATGATAGTGATAAACCAGAATTACAAATGTTTATATTTAAATGTTCAAAAATGAATTGTCTATATATATTGATCATTTTGTTATGATTACAGTGAGTATACATTATAATGCATATCAGGAACATGCTGTGTTTCTTTTTTTTAAAACTGACTGATGTATTGTTGAAATGTTCCATGTACATAAAGATGCGCAATTTTATATTTATATTGATAAATATATAAATTATGCTGCAAATTTGTTCTAAAAACTACAGCAGTTATGACCTGCTATTTGATTTCATACTTTCTATGTGTCAATATGTATACAAACATGATTGTTCTATCTAGACTTATTGTTTGGTTTTGATCACCAATTATTGACACAAGTAAGGATAAGCATGTTGTTTATTGGTTCATATATAAATACTTATCTATATTGGACATGGATGATGCATACTAATTGCATATACTTAACTTCTAGATATTATCTTCTTTTTCTTTTTGACAGGCCAGTATGAAAGATATTGAAATGTTTTAAAGAGTTAAGGGATGGGTCAGTGTGACTGATTCCAGTCTTTGCACTTGGATAGGCATTTTGAAGAAAAATTGTTTTGTAGACTATGAAGCAAGTGTGTTTTGTTAATTGAACAATTTCTTATTCTGAACTGTATAAATATACATTATACAGAATTTTATATCACAGTATGTAAAATTTTGTATTTCTGCTTATGTATATGATAGTGATAAACCAGAATTACAAATGTTTATATTTAAATGTTCAAATATGAATTGTCTATATATATTGATCATTTTGTTATGATTACAGTGAGTATACGTTATAATGCATATCAGGAACATGCTAAAACAGATTTCAAATTCAAACTTGAATTTGGAAAATTGGGCCAGCTGGGCCAGGCGGGAAAAATTCCCGCCTCAGTACCCAAGTCGACGGCTCTGTCGACTTGGGAGTCGACTTGGTCTGACCAAGTCGACAGCCCTGTCGACTTGGCTGTCGACCTGGCTCAGACGAGCAGTCTTGCCTGGTGCACCTGTTTCTATCTTGGCTAGGTTTCTGGGCCTGGTTTGAGATCTGACGGTTCAGGTTGGTCCTAGGGTTAATCTAAGGGTCCTAACTAGCCTAATCTTCTATAAATAAGCCCCTAACCCCCCCCCCTAAACCCTCATTATTCACTCATGTAACTAAACTATGGCAAAATTTCTACTCTCATGGCCTCCACTCAACTATCCTAGCCTCCACTTCATTTCTATGAAAGGTTTCATGATCATGAGAGTGTTAGAGAGTCCCTATGTTAGTATGAGAGCTTCTCAAGTTGATTTCAAGGCAAAAGCTATGATTTTTGTTCATAAAGATGGGGTTTTTAGTGATTTGGTGCATCCATCTTTGGGTTTTTGGGTGATGGCATGCATAGGCTTCCTCATAAGCTTTGGTTTAATCGATTTAGGCCTTCATAGCAATGTAAGCCCTTCCCTACTCTTAGATATTAACTATGAAGTTAAAAGTTCATGTTGAAAGTTTGGGTTTGATCATTGAGAATGATGCATACTATCATGTTATGCAAGTTTATGAAGTCATTATCTTGATCTTATGAGCTAAAAGCCACAACCTTTATGTTGAAATGTTGCATTATGCAACATGAGAATCTTCATAATCATTATGTCAACTTGCATATGAAGTCATAACCCTTATATGATGATATATGCGAGTTACTAGTCATCATTCCATGTCTTTTGTCACCATGATTCGTTTATGTGCCAAGTTTGGGTTTATGCATGTTTTTGAGGTGTAAGAATGTAACATGCAAGTTAATGAACACATGTGTGCCTCATCTGCCACCATGATTAACTTGTAGCTTAATATCCATTTTTGTCATGCCTTTGCCAAGTCTCTTCTTTTAATCCATCACGTTGTCGCAAACGTATATGCGAGTTTAAAAAGCGTTGGGGTCACATTATGGGGAAACATAATGACGTGAATATGATTTGGGTAAATGGGTATAAACATGACAACATGTAACGTTAAATATGACATGTGTTTATACTTGAAAACACGACTTGAAAGATAACATGGAAGTTGACATGTAAATATGCATAAAAACATAAGCTTGGGAATTTACCTATTAAGTTAGGTCTACCCATTGGGAATTTACCTATTAAGTTAGGTCTACCCAATTGCTTGAAAACTTGACCATGAACATGACACTAGACTAAACATGAAAGTGGCCAACTCGAGGTTGGGTTGAGTTTGCAACGTAAAACTACCCGGAACCGACCGGCCTAACTAGTAGTTGCAAACAATAGGACTCAATGTGAGAAGTTGGTCATGTTGTGCTTGAACCCGAGGTTAGACCAAGTTGTGGTGTAAAGCTACCCGGAACCGACCGGCTTAACTAGTAACCACAATAAAGTCTAATGTGAGAGGTTGAGGTGCATTAATTAAATTAATGCCACATAATAAGGTTAAGTAAATTTGACTAATGACACTTAGCCGATATGACACGAATGGGTAGGTTAAGTGGGACCGGGCTTTATTTCTTAATGACAGTTAACCATGCAAGGTGATTAGGGGATGGGGTTAAGTAATTTACACTTAACTAATCCGACTTGGTAATTAGATGGGGTTAAGTAATTAAGGCTTAACTAATCTAAACACGGTAATTAGACGGGGTTAAGTAATTGACACTTAACTAATCTCGACACGGTAATTCGATGGGGTTAAGCTAAACACTTAACCAAATTAAACTTGGTAATTCAATGAGGTCAAGTAACCAATACTCAACCAACTTAGCGTGATAATCTAATGGGGTTAAGCAACTTATACTTAACCAATTATACATGATGACTTGATGGGGTTAAGTAACCTACACTTAACCAATCTAATACGCGGACCTGATAAGGTTAAGTCACAAGACCTTTTTAGAATACACTTAACCATTGTAGTACGATTAGAGGATGGGGTTAAGCCAACCTCTACTTAACCAATCCAACTCGATAATTTGATGGGATTAAGACAATCTATGCTTAATCGATCTAGCAAGATAATCCGATAGGATTAAGGTAAGCTGGTACTTGACCGATTTGACTTGATAGGGTTAAGTCATGAGCCTCTGGGTACACTTAACCAACTTGTGGGACTAAGTCTTGAACTTAAATACTTAGCCAGTCTTTGACGTGATTCGTGGGCAGGTTAAGTCATGGACTTGAATGATAACACTTAACCCAATAGACAAACCCTAGTTAGAGGAACTAGGTAGAAAATCGTGGTTAATCAAGGATAACGGGAAAGGAAGCTAAGTGGTAAACCTTAGTTAAGGGTAACTAAGTAATAATTCTTAGCTAAGGACATAGGACTAATCCACAAAGCGGTGAGTAACCTGATGCGGTAGGTCATCGCTTAGTATACGAGGAGAAGCAAGTTATCTGACTTGGATAAAAGCTCCAGCGCACTGGGTGCCGAAGCGGAAGCTTCGGGGGACGTGAGAATACTCTTGGTATCCCTCTGTGAGGTTGCAGATGATCCGCCTGGGCTCACAAGAGGTTAAGGTCTGCGGTAGAAGAGCCAAGAGTATGCCTTGGTTGCTATGCGAGCGACCTAAAGACTGGGATGGATTAGCGTGGAGTCGACGATTCTTGGTTTTTGCCCTGGATAGCGCATCGCCGACTACCTACCATCTTTAGTCAATCGTGTACGTGCGGAAAGGCAGGGAACCCCCAACAGACCATGTGCTTGCTATCGAGTCATGGGTGAGGTTGGCCCGTAGGAAAGTGGGCTATAGTGGGGCCGTGGAGTGGTTCTTATACATGATTTTTCTTGGATTGCCTTTCAGTAGTTGAGGGAGGGGTCACGTGGGACCATAGCCACGGGTACAAAAACAGACCTTGATATCTGCATCGGCAGACGATTTAAAGCTCCCGACCGAGTTCTGTATTTCTTGATTTGCCCTGGCACGGAACTCGGATGTCACATTGGGGAACATGTGCATCTAGACATGGAAAACGATTCACGATACATACGTGGGATCAAGGGCGCGGTTGACGGGTGGCGTAATCCCTAGTGGTCCTAGGTGGCCAAAACCCAAACCGAGACACGGAAACGTTCATTAGGTAGCATAATCCCTAGCGGTCCTAGGTGGCATAAATCCTAAGTGGACGCGCGATAGTTCATGGTAAGGAAACACAACTAGATCAAGGGTTGCAGTCCAAAACAACTTCAAGGATAAACCGTTTACATGGGAAAGCCCGTATGGCCTACGGCAAAGGACTGAACTTATACATGGAAAGAAACATACGAGTTGGGGAAACCTATATATGCTATATGTTAGGTTGGCATGGACCATTCCATGACATTGGGCAAGGGACATTCATAGTTAACACATGACGCGGGTTGGGATACTAGTACGAGAGGTGCAGAGCAAATATACATGTTAGAACCAGGAGAGATATACATGATAGAAACCGGGGGACGTTATACGCGATAGATATCTTGGGATATTATACTTGATAGAAACCTGACAATGTGATACCTTGTTCTATCTTGACATCGTAGTTTATCACGACACCCTAGTTTATCTGAGTTCAGTAGTTCATCCTGTTATTTTGATTTAGCTTATCTATCTTGTTATCATGCTTATGTTCATCTCAGTTTCTCATGTCAGTTAACTTTACTAGTTTTTATGCTAATAGTAGATAGGGCTTACTCAGTCTTTTTGACTGACCCGTTTTGTTTCGCCTCTTTTCTTCCGTTTCCCCCCCAGGTTACAGGGAGGAAATACTGCTGTTTAGTTCGGACTTCTTCTGCTTGAAGGTCATCATGGATGGCTTGGACTTTTCTTGGCTATGGCTACTTTACTGTTTTTACTTGGGGAATAATTTATGAAAATGTCTTTATGCTTCTTTACTATTGCAAAACAGGTTTTGATGTACTCTGATGTAAAAGGCTTTAGACCTTATTTATTTATGTTATGAAAGTTTGATTTTACTTCCGCTATTTTATATGTTCTGTCTTGTGATATTTCTGTGCATGTTTACCAATAATGCCCCTCTAACGCTAGTGCATTCCTTTGCGAGTGACCCTAGCGGAGGCGGGGTGTTACATTTGGTATCAGAGCAGAAGGTTACTAGACTGGGCAAAAGTTTTTTTTTTTAAAAAGACCTTCTGAAAACTATTTGAAAATCGTTTATAAAGAAGCATTTTTCAAGAAAGTTTTCTTTTAAAAAGAAAAAAAGGCTATTCCCCAAAGGCCATTAGCATTATCCTTGTTTCCTTGATTGAATCTCTTTTCCTTTCTTTCCTCCATCTGTAGTCACAGTGGTTTTAACTGCGACTAGTCTTTTCTATCTACGAAAGTGCTTTCCATGCGATGGAGGTGGTTCTCGAGAGACCAGTGGCCGCGTTATAAGAAAGGATTGTGAGAAAGAGGATAAAGGATGCGAGTTTAAGGATGAACAACTTGTTGGTATGGCTCAACCCAGAATGAGAGAGAAAGATGAACAATGAAACCCATGACGAGAGAGTACCTTTGGCATGGTGGAACGGGACGGATAGTTAAGTATCATGGGACAAGGACAAGATCATCGAGAGGGCAATAGTATGCTCTCATTTCTAGGGTACCTAAAAGAAATGGTGCCGTTTCTGGTAAAGGCTTAGTCGTTCCTTTCTATCATCCCGTCCAGACTTTGTCTTGATCATCGTATCATTTAAGTCTGCTTGGATAGATGAGTCTCTGCACCTTAGTACTAGCATAGAAGAGGATTCTATTTTGTCCCAAATATTGTTAGAGGATCGGTCCATTTATTCATGACCTGTTTGGATTTGAGAGTGCCCATGTTTTTGGAACTATGGATGGATTCTAGGGGTAAAGTGGTTATCCAGTAAGGGGTGCCATTCTCGGTTTTGGAAAGAGGGTAGTTAGACTCTCGACTCATCTTGGTGATACCCTCGAAGTCCCGTGTAACCTTTTTGGGTTCTGTCATGGTTAGTTACCTAGAATCCCGGGATGCAGTTATTGGTAATCCATTCGAATAGAATTCGCCGCTAAGGCGGGTGGTTCGTTTCGATTATGCATGTGTTATGGGAATCACCCTAGTAAGCGCGCTTGATAACCTGGTTGGTATCTGTTTACTTTCAAGAGAAAGTTCTTCTACATGGAATACCTTGTGGTACGAGGTCCGAGATTCACTAGTGAATTTTGGAAAGCTTGCATGAGATCATGAGTACGCAGTCATGGTTGCGTCAATAATTCTAGGAAAAGGATAAGTGCAAGTGGAACGAGAGGCGACGAAGAAATGAGTTCCAGCTCATGTTAGGGAAGCAGGAAATAAGAAGCTACGAAATCGCGAAGTTAAAAGACGGTCAAGGCACAATGGAATTGAGCTCAAGGAAGTACGACTTTGATGGTCAAAGACTAGATACGTGCATGATATCTCTTTTTGGGAGTATATCCTTGATCCCTGTTTTCTGTAGAGCCTACTTGTAGGCTATCTTTTGTGGACATCCTCTCGGTCCTGTTTCTGTTACAAACCCCATAAGGAGTTTGTCTTGTTTATCTTGTCAATCTTATCTTGGGAACCTTAGGTAGAACGCTATGGATGTAAACATGTATTTGAGACATGTTATGATTGATATGGTTGCAAATGGTTGCAAGTGGTTGCTCGTGGATGCGCGAATACACGTTAGATACTAGATTGACGCGATCACGTTTCATGTTGCATATGCACGAGCATTTATACTTCTTTATGGATGAAATTGAATGTGTTGTCATGTGGATGTTGCATATGAATGAATGTTTGTGCACGCATATAGTATCTATATGACTAGGACCATTTGCATACATGTTGGATTCATGGCACTATACATATTTTTGCATTAGAAAGATTATTCAGGCCTGATCATTAGCATTAGCTAAGGAACATGTACACACACGTTTTGCATATATTCATATAGCATTAGAAATCATCTAAGGACAATGGTCGCTTGTGGATGATGCTTTGAGTAGATGGATGATGGATGGTAGGATAGGTTCTTCCTAACTTGGAGATTTCGGGGACGAAATCCTAAAAGGTGGGGAGAATGTAACAACCCGTATTTCGATAACATGAGTAAGACGAGAATCAAGGCAGAATTTAATTTTAAATTCTGAATCAAGTTAAACGGGATGTGCCATTGCGTTCGTCTCGGAAAAATACGCGAAATAGAGTCCGAGTTTTCGAAAATCGGAGTCCGTATGACCCAATTAAGGCCCAACGAAGTTTTCAGAAAATTTCTAAGTAAAAACAGATTTCAAATTCAAACTTGAATTTGGAAAATTGGGCCAGCTGGGCCAGGCGGGAAAAATTCCCGCCTCAGTACCCAAGTCGACAGCCCTGTCGACTTGGGAGTCGACTTGGTCTGACCAAGTCGACAGCCCTGTCGACTTGGCTGTCGACCTGGCTCAGACGAGCAGTCTTGCATGGTGCACCTGTTTCTATCTTGGCTAGGTTTCTGGGCCTGGTTTGAGATCTGACGGTTCAGGTTGGTCCTAGGGTTAATCTAAGGGTCCTAACTAGCCTAATCTTCTATAAATAAGCCCCTAACCCCCCCTAAACCCTCATTATTCACTCATGTAACTAAACTATGGCAAAATTTCTACTCTCATGGCCTCCACTCAACTATCCTAGCCTCCACTTCATTTCTATGAAAGGTTTCATGATCATGAGAGTGTTAGAGAGTCCCTATGTTAGTATGAGAGCTTCTCAAGTTGATTTCAAGGCAAAAGCTATGATCTTTGTTCATAAAGATGGGGTTTTTAGTGATTTGGTGCATCCATCTTTGGGTTTTTGGGTGATGGCATGCATAGGCTTCCTCATAAGCTTTGGTTTAATCGATTTAGGCCTTCATAGCAATGTAAGCCCTTCCCTACTCTTAGATATTAACTATGAAGTTAAAAGTTCATGTTGAAAGTTTGGGTTTGATCATTGAGAATGATGCATACTATCATGTTATGCAAGTTTATGAAGTCATTATCTTGATCTTATGAGCTAAAAGCCACAACCTTTATGTTGAAATGTTGCATTATGCAACATGAGAATCTTCATAATCATTATGTCAACTTGCATATGAAGTCATAACCCTTATGTGATGATATATGCGAGTTACTAGTCATCATTCCATGTCTTTTGTCACCATGATTCGTTTATGTGCCAAGTTTGGGTTTATGCATGTTTTTGAGGTGTAAGAATGTAACATGCAAGTTAATGAACACATGTGTGCCTCATCTGCCACCATGATTAACTTGTGGCTTAATATCCATTTTTGTCATGCCTTTGCCAAGTCTCTTCTTTTAATCCATCACGTTGTCGCAAACGTATATGCGAGTTTAAAAAGCGTTGGGGTCACATTATGGGGAAACATAATGACGTGAATATGATTTGGGTAAATGGGTATAAACATGACAACATGTAACGTTAAATATGACATGTGTTTATACTTGAAAACACGACTTGAAAGATAACATGGAAGTTGACATGTAAATATGCATAAAAACATAAGCTTGGGAATTTACCTATTAAGTTAGGTCTACCCATTGGGAATTTACCTATTAAGTTAGGTCTACCCAATTGCTTGAAAACTTGACCATGAACATGACACTAAACTAAACATGAAAGTGGCCAACTCGAGGTTGGGTTGAGTTTGCAACGTAAAACTACCCGGAACCGACCGGCCTAACTAGTAGTTGCAAACAATAGGACTCAATGTGAGAAGTTGGTCATGTTGTGCTTGAACCCGAGGTTAGACCAAGTTGTGGTGTAAAGCTACCCGGAACCGACCGGCTTAACTAGTAACCACAATAAAGTCTAATGTGAGAGGTTGAGGTGCATTAATTAAATTAATGCCACATAATAAGGTTAAGTAAATTTGACTAATGACACTTAGCCGATATGACACGAATGGGTAGGTTAAGTGGGACCGGGCTTTATTTCTTAATGACACTTAACCATGCAAGGTGATTAGGGGATGGGGTTAAGTAATTTACACTTAACTAATCCGACTTGGTAATTAGATGGGGTTAAGTAATTAAGGCTTAACTAATCTAAACACGGTAATTAGACGGGGTTAAGTAATTGACACTTAACTAATCTCGACACGGTAATTCGATGGGGTTAAGCTAAACACTTAACCAAATTAAACTTGGTAATTCAATGAGGTCAAGTAACCAATACTCAACCAACTTAGCGTGATAATCTAATGGGGTTAAGCAACTTATACTTAACCAATTATACATGATGACTTGATGGGGTTAAGTAACCTACACTTAACCAATCTAATACGCGGACCTGATAAGGTTAAGTCACAAGACCTTTTTAGAATACACTTAACCATTGTAGTACGATTAGAGGATGGGGTTAAGCCAACCTCTACTTAACCAATCCAACTCGATAATTTGATGGGATTAAGACAATCTATGCTTAATCGATCTAGCAAGATAATCCGATAGGATTAAGGTAAGCTAGTACTTGACCGATTTGACTTGATAGGGTTAAGTCATGAGCCTCTGGGTACACTTAACCAACTTGTGGGACTAAGTCTTGAACTTAAATACTTAGCCAGTCTTTGACGTGATTCGTGGGCAGGTTAAGTCATGGACTTGAATGATAACACTTAACCCAATAGACAAACCCTAGTTAGAGGAACTAGGTAGAAAATCGTGGTTAATCAAGGATAACGGGAAAGGAAGCTAAGTGGTAAACCTTAGTTAAGGGTAACTAAGTAATAATTCTTAGCTAAGGACATAGGACTAATCCACAAAGCGGTGAGTAACCTGATGCGGTAGGTCATCGCTTAGTATACGAGGAGGAGCAAGTTATCTGACTTGGATAAAAGCTCCAGCGCACTGGGTGCCGAAGCGGAAGCTTCGGGGGACGTGAGGATACTCTTGGTATCCCTCTGTGAGGTTGCAGATGATCCGCCTGGGCTCACAAGAGGTTAAGGTCTGCGGTAGAAGAGCCAAGAGTATGCCTTGGTTGCTATGCGAGCGACCTAAAGACTGGAATGGATTAGCGTGGAGTCGACGATTCTTGGTTTTTGCCCTGGATAGCGCATCGCCGACTACCTACCATCTTTAGTCAATCGTGTACGTGCGGAAAGGCAGGGAACCCCCAACAGACCATGTGCTTGCTATCGAGTCATGGGTGAGGTTGGCCCGTAGGAAAGTGGGCTATAGTGGGGCCATGGAGTGGTTCTTATACATGATTTTTCTTGGATTGCCTTTCAGTAGTTGAGGGAGGGGTCACATGGGACCATAGCCACGGGTACAAAAACAGACCTTGATATCTGCATCGGCAGACGGTTTAAAGCTCCCGACCGAGTTCCGTATTTCTTGATTTGCCCTGGCACGGAACTCGGATGGCACATTGGGGAACATGTGCATCTAGACATGGAAAACGATTCACGATACATACGTGGGATCAAGGGCGCGGTTGACGGGTGGCGTAATCCCTAGTGGTCCTAGGTGGCCAAAACCCAAACCGAGACACAGAAACGTTCATTAGGTAGCATAATCCCTAGCGGTCCTAGGTGGCATAAATCCTAAGTGGACGCGCGATAGTTCATGGTAAGGAAACACAACTAGATCAAGGGTTGCAGTCCAAAACAACTTCAAGGATAAACCGTTTACATGGGAAAGCCCGTATGGCCTACGGCAAAGGACTGAACTTATACATGGAAAGAAACATACGAGTTGGGGAAACCTATATATGCTATATGTTAGGTTGGCATGGACCATTCCATGACATTGGGCAAGGGACATTCATAGTTAACACATGACGCGGGTTGGGATACTAGTACGAGAGGTGCAGAGCAAATATACATGTTAGAACCAGGAGAGATATACATGATAGAAACCGGGGGACGTTATACGCGATAGATATCTTGGGATATTATACTTGATAGAAACCTGACAATGTGATACCTTGTTCTATCTTGACATCGTAGTTTATCACGACACCCTAGTTTATCTGAGTTCAGTAGTTCATCCCGTTATTTTGATTTAGCTTATCTATCTTGTTATCATGCTTATGTTCATCTCAGTTTCTCATGTCAGTTAACTTTACTAGTTTTTATGCTAATAGTAGATAGGGCTTACTCAGTCTTTTTGACTGACCCGTTTTGTTTCGTCTCTTTTCTTCCGTTTCCCCCCCAGGTTACAGGGAGGAAATACTGTTGTTTAGTTCGGACTTCTTCTGCTTGAAGGTCATCATGGATGGCTTGGACTTTTCTTGGCTATGGCTACTTTACTGTTTTTACTTGGGGAATAATTTATGAAAATGTCTTTATGCTTCTTTACTATTGCAAGACAGGTTTTGATGTACTCTGATGTAAAAGGCTTTAGACCTTATTTATTCATGTTATGAAAGTTTGATTTTACTTCCGCTATTTTATATGTTCTGTCTTGTGATATTTCTGTGCATGTTTACCAATAATGCCCCTCTAATGCTAGTGCATTCCTTTGCGAGTGACCCTAGCGGAGGCGGGGTGTTACAATTTCTTTTTTTAAAAACTAACTGATGTATTGTTGAAATGTTCCACGTACATAAAGATGCACAATTTTATATTTATATTGAGAAATATATGAATTATGCTGCAAATTTGTTCTAAAAACTACAGCAGTTATTACCTGCTATTTGATTTCATACTTGCTATGTGTCAATATGTATACAAACATGATTGTTCTATCTAGACTTACTGTTTGGTTTTGATCACCAGTTATTGACACAAGGATAAGCATGTTGTTTATTGGTTCATATATAAATGCTTATATATTGGACATGTTTGATGCATACTAATTGCATATACTTAACTTCTAGATATTATCTTCTTTTTCTTTTTGACAGGCCAGTATGAAAAATACTGAAATGTTTTAAAGAGTTAAGGGATGGGTCAGTGTGACTGATTCCAGTCTTTGCACTTGGATAGGCATTTAGAAGCAAAATTGTTTTGCAGACTATGAAGCAAGTGTGTTTTGTTAATTGAACAATTTCTTATTCTAAACTGTATAAATATACATTATACAGAATTTTATATTACAGTATGTAAAATTTTGTATTTCTGCTTATGTTTATGATAGTGATAAACCAGAATTACAAATGTTTATATTTAAATGTTCGAATATGAATTGTCTATATATATTGATATATTGAATTCTAGAACATGTTGTGATATATATATATATATATATATATATATATATATATATATATTGGACATGGATGATGCATACTAATTGCATATACTTAACTTCTAGATATTTTCTTCTTTCTCTTTTTGACAGGCCAGTATGAAAGATACTGAAATGTTTTAAAGAGTTAAGGGATGGGTCAGCGTGACTGATTCCAGTCTTTGCACTTGGATAGGCATTTTGAAGCAAAATTGTTTTGTTTGATACGTAACAAAATACGTAAGTGTTGTAGACACTGTTGTAAGATGATTACATCATAAATTTATTGACAAGATGAAATTGTTTCATTGCAAAATATTTTATATGTGATATAAAATCTAAATTGGATTCATGGATCAATATTGATTATTTCATCTGGAATAAAATCATTAAACCATACTGTGTTATAGTTTAATGCTCTGGAATGATTTAATAATCTAATGAATTTGGAATACATTAATACCCAATCTGTGTTGTAGTGACACTGTAATTCCTGAAATGAAATGCTGGGTTTGTTTCTCTGTAATGAAAGTTTTGATCTTACATATATCGGTTTGTTTTGTAAATATGTATCTAAAATTGTTTTAGACCAAAATTATATATTTATTAAAAGGGGTAATCTATATGAAAGTTTGTTGTCGTTTATAAAACTGGATGAATGATTTTTAATCATTATAAAATTTTGAGTACTTAAATTTTAGACTTAGCTAGGAATAATCTGTTGAACATCGATCAAACATACATACATATATATATATATATATATATATATATATATATATATATATATATAAAAGCATAATATGCATTGGGAGCTATTTGTTTTTCTTATATGTTTCTAGCTAGTATTACTTATATATGTACATGTATTGACACACATATATATATATATATATATATATATATATATTGGAGGGTTTAATAAGTATTTTAACATGTCTTAGAATATGTGTTTGATCTTTAATACCATTAAAACTACCATGTTCATATATATATATAAACATATATGTATGTATGTATATATATATATGTATGTGGATCTGCTTTGATATATTGACATATATGTATGCTGATAGAAAAGTTGAGCTTAATTAGGGTTTTGTTTACTTGATACGTAACAAAATACGTAAGTGTTGTAGACACTGTTGTAAGATGATTACAACATAAATTTATTGACAAGATGAAATTGTTTCATTGCAAGATATTTTATATGCGATATAAAATCTAAATTAGATTCATGGATCAATATTGATTATTTCATCTGGAATACAATCATTAAACCATACCATGTTATTGTTTAATGATTTGGAATGATTTAATAATCTAATGAATTTGGAATACATTAATACCCAATCTGTGTTGTAATGACACTGTAATTCCTGAAATGAAATGCTGGGTTTGTTTCTCTGTAATGAAAGTTTTGATCTTACATATATCGGTTTGTTTTGTAAATATGTATCTAAAATTGTTTTAGACCAAAATTATATATTTATTAAAAGGGGTAATCTATATGAAAGTTTGTTGTTTATATAACAGGATGAATGATTTTGAATCATTATAAAATTTTGAGTACTTAAATTTTAGACTTAGCCAGGAATAATCTGTTGAACATCGATCAACCATACATATATATAAAAGCATAATATGCATTGGGAGCTATTTGTTTTTCTTATATGTTTCTAGCTAGTATTACTTATATATGTACATGTATCGACATATATATATATATTGGAGGGTTGTAAAGCAAAATTATGACTGATTCCAGTCTTTGCACTTGGATAGGCATTTTGAAGCAAAATTGTTTTGCAGACTATGAAGCAAGTGTGTTTTGTTAATTGAACAATTTCTTATTCTGAACTGTATAAATATACATTATACAGAATTTTATATTACAGTATGTAAAATTTTGTATTTCTGCTTATGTGTATGATAGTGATAAACCAGAATTACAAATGTTTATATTTAAATGTTCAAATATGAATTGTCTATATATATATTGATATATTGAATTCTAAAACATGTTGATGTATTGCATATACTTAACTTCTAGATATTATCTTCTTTTTCTTTTTGATAGGCCAGTATGAAAGATACTGAAATGTTTTAAAGAGTTAAGGGATGGGTCAGTGTGACTGATTCCAGTTTTTGCACCTGGATAGGCATTTTGAAGCAAAACTGTTTTGCAGACTATGAAGCAAGTGTGTTTTGTTAATTGAACAATTTCTTATTCTGAACTGTATAAATATACATTATACAGAATTTTATATTACAGTATGTAAAATTTTGTATTTCTGCTTATGTGTATGATAGTGATAAACCATAATTACAAATGTTTATATTTAAATGTTCAAATATGAATTGTCTATATATATTGATATATTGAATTCTAAAACATGTTGTGATATATATATATATATATATATATATATATATATATATATATATATATTGATCATCTTGTTAGGATTACAGTGAGAATACGTTATAATGCATATCAGGAACATGTTGTATTTCTTTTTTTAAAAACTGACTGATGTATTGTTGAAATGTTCCATGTACACACGCGCACACACACACACACACACACACACATATATATATATATATATAATAGTATCAAGATGTTGCATTGAATTTAAAGTAACATTATATAATACATATGCTATTCGTATATCCTATCTATTCATGTCAGGAGTTGTTATGTGTCTATATGTAGAAGTTAAGATCACTTCACTACTGTTCATGATATATACATATACTCATACATGTAAGTACATTAATCATCACTAGAACTTCATGTAGATATAAATAGTATTATGTCTTACTAAATATATATATATATATATATATATGTATATATATATATATATATATATATATATATTGCAACAAAGCAATCACAGTTTTGAATAGTTGATTGCTCAGTTGGTTGTAGATACATATGTGTGTAATTTTTTCATGAAACCAACCTAAATTATACATAAAGATGCGCAATTTTATATTTATATTGATAAATATATAAATTATGCTGCAAATTTGTTCTAAAAACTACAGCAGTTAAGACCTGCTATTTGATTTCATACTTGCTTTGTGTCAATATATATACAAACATGATTGTTCTATCTAGACTTACTGTTTGGTTTTGATCACCAGTTATTGACACAAGTAAGGATAAGCATGTTGTTTATTGGTTCAGATATAAATGCTTATCTATATTGGACATGGATGATGCATACTAATTGCGTATACTTAACTTCTAGATATTATCTTCTTTTTCTTTTTGACAGGCCAGTATGAAAGATACTGAAATGTTTTAAAGAGTTAAGGGATGGGTCAGTGTGAATGATTCCAATCTTTGCACTTGGATAGGCATTTTGAAGCAAAATTGTTTTGTAGACTATGAAGCAAGTGTGTTTTGTTAATTGAACAATTTCTTATTCTGAACTGTATAAATATACATTATACAGAATTTTATATTACAGTATGTAAAATTTTGTATTTCTGCTTATGTGTATGATAGTGATAAACCAGAATTACAAATGTTTATATTTAAATGTTCGAATATGAATTGTCTATATATATTGTTATATTGAATTCTAGAACATGTTGTGATATATATATTGATCATTTAGTTATGATTACAGTGAGTATACGTTATAATGCATATCAGGAACATGCTGTATTTCTTTTTTTTAAACTGACTGATGTATTGTTGAAATGTTCCATGTACATATTTGTATTTAAGCCTGAACATGTGAGCAATAGTTTAAGTTTATATCTGAGAGAAGTTATTTGATGTTAATTGGCTAATAATCTCAAGAACTATTATGATGCATGTTTAAGACTGCATATACATATATATATATATATATATATACATATGGGAAATTCCATTTGGACACAAAACATGAACACAATTGGTGACACAATGCATTTCCACCATTGAATTCCCCTATGATTTCCACCTCCCATGTAAGGACAAAAGGATCCAACGGCTGAGGCTTTTTGTTTCTTTCTCTATGTCTAATTTTGTGTCCAAATAGCCAGCCTATATATATATATATATATATATATATATATATATATATATATATATATGAGCGACTATATAAACACAAAAATTTAACACAAATCAGGAGACAAAATCTCAGCCACATGATTTATTTGTCTACATGCGAGGGGTGCAAATCATGGGGTAATCCTATGGTTCAGATTTTATGTCCATCAATTTTTGTCAAAACTTTGTGTCTAAATAGACTTTCCCTATATATATATATATATATGTATATATATGATACGTGATATTTGTATATGATTCAGATGCTTATATATATCATTATGTTTGATCAAAATTTAAAATGGGTCATGTTCTCTTATGCTTATTTCTCCTTACAAGTGCATGGTTACTATAGTCGTCCAGTTGGCCATATTAAAGTTTACAAAAGTTTGCATTAAAACGTGGCTTTTTTGAGTTTAACAAAGTATTTTGGTTTCATTTTTCAAATGTAACAATATGCGTTTGTTAATTTTATTATTGCATTTATATTGAATTAATATTACCAATGTAAAATAAGTGTATTTTAAAATGTGTAAATAATACTAATATGATTTGCCACCTCGAATTATAAAATCACTTTAAACAAATTATTCATATTAAGTCATGGTGACGTCTTCCAATAAATACACTCATCAATGTCGAAATCAATAGATGTAGATAATGCCAAAGCATTAGTGCAATATTTGTTTTGGTTATATGTGATGTAGTAAATGTGATACTCAACTGTATAATTGGGTCTGACTTAACTAGGCTACCATAATAGGATTAGAGACAAATATATACTATACTATTAAAGCTGAGTTACTTTTAGATGGCTCTCAAGCCCTCCCTCCTTAATTTATGTTAGAAGTCATTGTATGTGTGACACGTGGAATGTTTACCCAATCTCTCACATTTTCCCATATAGGATTATCTTTCTCATTTCTCCCATTCGCATTCTAAACCATCATTTTGCTCCCCCTTCTATGTCGTTCTCCTTCCTCTTGCCTTGCCCCTTTTCTACCATGAAAGCATCTCAAATTGCTTAATTACACAGCCTATTCGTTGCGGTAATCTCGACCGTGTTAATTTCTTCTTCCCTTATTTCTCTCTCTGTTACTCTATTGGCCACCGTAAACCTAATCGTCCATTAGTCTATCAAATCGACTTTGACTTCATTTATTAGGTCTTCTTCCTAAAAGTCCACCAAACTCTAATCCTGCAAGCATCACTAATCGCCTCTCCTCGTGGAGTCGACAGGAAACTTCGGTCATAAAGCGAAGTAGGTATAACAATGTTTTTTAATTTTAGCTATTTGTTTTAAATTTGGGATTCTAAACATTATCGATGGCTATTTCTTTTGTTTTGAGTATTCTCTTAGGGTAGAAAATGCTTTTACCTGTGTATTGATTGGAAATGGCCGTGTTGGTTTACTAAAAGCCTATGATAGCTAAATCATTAAGTATCGTTCCATCGAATCGGTTGAATATTGGCATAGGAGTTAATTTATCATACATTACTCTTTTCCTTCCGTAGTGTTCATCTTACATTCTATATATTTTCATATTCAGTACATGTTTTTATCCATTTATCTTCATTTGGTGCTTAGATAAAATTTAGAGTGTCCTTTTTATTTGTTGAACTGTTTTCAGATAATAAAAAAGATAGTGCACTTTAGTTAAATCGATATAAAAGAACGTGAAAGGTGCCATATTAGGTAAATTTTCTATACCTAGATTTTTTTTTCTTTCTCAAATTTGATAGCTATTTTCATATTATATTTTCGAAAATCAGGAGTTGAAGGCTATGCATCTACTATGAACCTATATCTATAGTAAAATGTAATTAAAGGTTCATTTGTTTTTGTATATTGTTAATTATTTTAGTACAAAATGAGAAAAGTATAACTATTATTCGATTACATGCACATAGATTTGTATATTTCAGGATTATTATGTTAGTTTGTGTGTATCATTGTGGTCACCCCCCATGTACACAATCCATATGTATCGTTTGTCAGCATAATTCAAAAAGGAAACTAAAATAACTGAATAGGTGATAAGTTTTCTTTTCTACCATCTGCTAAGGGTAATTCAGATAATTGTAATAGTGCTTAGCCAAAAAATACAACATGTAATAACCCGGAAATTCTGGGCCAGTTTAAAATTTTTATTTAGGCAATTACAGCGAATTTTGAATATTTAAAATAGATTATTTTAAATAAAATAGACGAGAAATTTATTTTTAATATAATTCGAACGTATATATTATATACGCCGTCGTTAGAATATAAATATTTATATATAATTATAAATAGAATTGAAAATGGCGCGGTAGTTCGATAATTCGATTTCAAATTTCATTTGAATGTACCGGGTGCAAAACAATCCGGATTTTAGTGAAACCAAAAACATTAGGATCTATTTGATAATATCTTTCCAACGAATCCGAAAAATTGAGATTTCATAGCGGGAATCAAAAGTTATGTCCAGTTGAAAATTCTGAATAGTCGCTATGGAATTCAGGCCCTTAAAAATGGACATTTTGCAAATGACCTCGGATTTCGACGAAACCAGTTTTGTTGGGTCCGTGGTGTCAAGTTATTGCTAGGTTTCAAATTTCATAATTTTTCGAATCAATATGTGAGTGTGGCAAAGGAAAACGCGTTTGACCAGTTTCAGTTGATTTTAATCGACTGGAAAATGGCCATTTTTCCAACTGTCTCAGAATTTGACGAAACTAGTTTTGTTAGGACCGTATCGTCAATACGAAGCTAGAAAATATTTTTCTGGAATTTTTCTAGTTAGTATGTGACCCCGGTAATTTGAAATGTACGTTTAAAATTCAATATAGTGATTTAAATGTAAATTCAACGGAAGCTGATTCAAACGATCAAATCAACCTACGATACATATCTCATTGTGTTCGGAATGAGGGTAAAACGCTATGGACGGCAGGCGGTGGGCTTGATTTCGAGTTTGAAATAGAAAGTTGCTTTATGGAATTAAAATAAATAAAATAAATAATAATATATATATATAATTTCATTTAAGCCCTCCCTCCCCTTATCCTTTCATTCCCGTTTTTATCAGAAGAAAGAAAAAAAAAAGAAAAAAAAGGGGAGGGCGTGATGGCAGCCGCCGCCCCCAGGCGGAGCACCGCCGCAAACCCCCCTCCTTCCGCCGCCTCCTTTCTTCTCCTCCTCCTCCACTCCTTCTTCTCCGCTGCGACCTCCTCTTCCCCCCCTCCCTTCCTCCAGCGATCGCAGATACCCCCCTTTTTTTCCCTACTGCCGACCGCACCCCCCCTTCAGCCTCCCCTCGCGTCGCCGAGACCCCCTCCGCCTCCTCCAGCCTCGCGCAACAACTTCGACCCCCCCCCTTCGCTGAATAATAATAAAAAATCTTTAAGTTCTAATATTTGTTTTTATTTATTTAATTATTTTTGTTTACTTTCTATGTAGTTAGTTTTATAAGTCTAGAGAAAAAAATCTGTTTTTCTTTATATATAAAATTCTGATTTTCTTGTATGTTCTTTGAAATGAATTTCTATGTTTGCTTTGAAATGATTTTTAAGTTATACAAAAAAAATATATATAATTTCTTACATAAGGAGAGTTGGATTTTTCTACATATGATGGCAAGATAAAAATACGATCTCTGCTTACAAAAGAGTGTGATTTTTCATTACAAGAAAAGATATAGTTTTCATTTTTATTTAATAGAAGAAGTAAAAATGTGATTTTTATATATTGAACATCGAAGCAAAAATGTGATTTTTATATATTGAATATAGAAAGAGTAAAAATGTGATTTTTATATATTGAACATAGAAAGAGTAAAAATGTGATTTTTATATATTGAACATCGAAGTAAAAATTCGATTTTTATATATTGAATAGCGAAGTAAAAATTCGATTTTTATATATTGAATAGCATAATAAAAATTCGATTTTTATATATATAGTGGCTTCGGGCGACGAAAGTGATAAGAGGCGAAAACAGTGAAGATTTCTTGCATTGGAAGTGCCGTGAAATTGGATAGCTATCTGTGAGAATTTCTCACCTTTCAATTTCATTTTCTAGTTATATATATATACTAGGATGCAGACGGTGCTTAGTAGCACCCGACACAATCGTCCACAGACCATGGACTTGTTTGTTTGATTGCAAAAATTAGTTAGATCATTTGATTGAAATTGAACTGTGTGGTGAAATGAATGGATTTGATTGATGTGTGAATGGTGTGGGCCTTCACTAGACCGGGGATAAGGCTAGGCCTTGTCCCGTTTCTAGTATCGTGCCGTTATGCCGCCGAAATTTTCTAAAAATAAGTTAGAAAAATAAAGATAACATTTTATTTAATAAATGAACCGAATAGAATATTCATAGGTTGAATAAAATAGTTTGATCGTTAAAAATATAATTTTTAACGTGAATGTGAATAAATAAATATTCATTTACAAACCGGACGGTTTGTTTATGTACACTGATTTGACTGACATTGATTGGGACGATAAATTTTACACATCGCCCAACTGCACAAATAAAATCTGTGTTTGATTGTTTGAAACCCCACACGGGTGTTGGGATGAAATTTGAAGTTCACTCATCCTGATTGATTAAATATGTCGATCGATTGATTGACAGGCTGTTATAAGCGTTAGATATCTATATTTGATGATTATACAGTGTAGTGCACTTTGGTTGATGGTTGATTATTTTTCAATGCTATTATATACGTGTGATGTATGAAAATCCATATAATTAATATTATATGGTGATTGATTGGGCCTCATTCCAATTTAGAAAATAAAGAATATTATAAAATAAAGGTTCATGTGTTGACAGTACTCATCCGTTGAGATTAGTCATGTGTTGAACGAAATATTTTGATAATAACAACTATTTTGAAAAAGAAATATTTGAAATAGAATATTTGAAAATAGAAATATATGAAGCCGTGTTGATTAGATTGACGCCATTTTTGACGTGAACGATATTTATATCGATTTTATTCATTTTGGAATGAATCGAATAGAAAATGATTTCAAAATGAATTGAATTGAAAACGATTTCGAAATGAATCAAATAGAAAACGATTTCGAAATGAATTGAATTGAAAACGATTTCGAAATGAATTCAAATTGAATTTGAATAGAAATGAATTCGAATTGGAATTGAAAATGAATTGAAACGAATTCAAATTGAAAATGAATAGAAATGAAAACGAAGTGAAATCGAACTGAAATTGAATTAGAAATCAATTTGAATTAAAATCGATTTGAAATGGATTTAAAACGAATTTATATGGGAATATTCAATTTTGATTTGAAATTGAATATGAAGTTGAAACCGCTTTGAAAATGAATTGAAAAACGATTTATAAAGCACGTTTTGAATTGAAATCGACGAAGTATATATTATATATATTATATATATAATATAATGGCCTGAATAGAACGCGCCGCGCCGCGGCAGTTCGCGAATTTCGACCATTGACTTCGAACGGATATTACGGGAGATCCGATCGTCGGATTCTCCTGAAACCGGAACCGTTGGGTTCGTATCGAAAAGAGCTTTCTAACGAATATTAGAAATTTGAAATCTAACGGTTGGATTTGGAATTATGTCCAAATCAAATTTGAAAAAGGTCGCTGTAAGTGCAGTTCGATGGCCGCTGATGGAAATCGACTGTACGGGCCTTGATAAAATTATTAAAAATAGTAATAATTTGTGTAAAATCATAAGAAATGATTTGAGAAGAATTGGGATGAAAAACTCCATATTTGAAAAGATAAAAATAGATTTTTATCGAAGTGAACTAGTTTTGAACTAGAATTATAATTCTATTTATTTTTAAATAAATAAATTGAATTTGAAAAGGGTTTTAAAAATAACCAGAATTTCCAATGATTGCATTGGAGTGGGTTTGAATCGAAATTGTCTTCGGAATATTTCGATGTTGGAATTCGTGATTATACAGATGTTGTTATGGAAATTTGAAAGATATATATTTATATCGTTATTTCCAATACGACATTTGTTAGTCGTAGAATTTGATATTGAATATAAGCCGATATATTTTCTATTCAGAGCCTTGTATTGAATATCAAATGTGATTTGGGTTTGTCGTGAATGGTGTCTTCACTAACACTGTTCTTGAACCCAGTTGAGAAAAGATTAAATCTTTTTATTTAGATTTAATGAAGTGTACCAATTAAATAATATTTAATTGGAATTGAATTGATATTGATTTTTGGGTTTATCGTGGACAGTGTTTTAAATAACACTCGTTCTTTAACCCGATAATTAATGAATGTGATTTTGGGTTTACCGTGAACCGTGTTTTTAAATGACACCGATTCTTTAACCCAGTCAAAGATTAAAACTAAGTGGAGTTTTAATGAATCTTTAATTAGATTGAAATGACCGAGAATGGAGTAGCACCAGTTTTACTCCAGGCGATAGTTAAATCTTTAATTAGATTTGAACGTGAAATGGTAATTGAATTTACCGATAACACCGTGGTGTTAGATATGAAGTATAACCAGTTTTACTTCATGGGATGAATAGGTTGGGATTGGGAAATTAAAACAAATGATTACTTCGGTAAGGTTCGTTAATCCCGACTAGTTGAATCGAAATTCAAAAGGATAGATTAAAGAATAAATTTAAAGGATTTATCTTTGATAAAATTAATGGGAACCTTTCCCTATGAATGTGAAATTTAGAAACTAACTGTCAGTTAGCTAAGCAGAATGGTTTTCTGGATATTGATCTGATGTTGGTTTCGGCCTTCGGGGTTAATATTTGGGAAATTATTCTCTTGATTAATTTACGGTTAGTGACTGATGAATTGGAATGAGGCGTATGTTGTGTTTGTGTAACACTTATTTAAAATATACGCGAGTTATTTGGAAAGACCGGGTTTATCCCATTCTGAATAACTGATACGACGATAAGTCGAAGATGAAGACGATGGTCGAAGACCGGAGGTCTTCACATCGTTTGGGTGATTACTGATGATCTTAATTGGGCTGTACACCCAAGAAGATGGAAACAGTTGGTGATCGTCCAGACGTACTTGGAGATCGATGGATATGCGGGGTACTAGGTGCCTCCGGTTTCGTTCAGACCCAGAACGGACTTGTAAATGGACTGTGTGTCTGACATTGGATTTTAGTCCGTGTGATTGATCTCTATTAAATATATATCTGTTTGGCGGCGGAGAATTTATTCTCTTGCTTAACACCCTTCTCTGAGACGTACGAGCTCAGGGGTTATATATTGATGGATATCAATTGCATGGAGTGAATTGCCTGTGTGGCATGCTAAGATGCAAAGGATCAAGGCTTCTGTTGAAAAGCAAAGTCTTGTGGTTGATGATCGAAGCACGGCCTTTGTGGCGTAGCTTTGTGTAACGTTGATTCGCGAGTATCACACCCGGTATGAATCAAAAACGGGAGACGGACCTCAGGGAGGGCATGCGTTTCTTTCTAGTTAGGAGTGGCGTCAGTGCTTGAACTGGCTGACGAGTTTGACTCATGTGGATGTTGCTTATTATTACTTGCTGAAAAGCGAGGCGCCTCGTGATATCGGTTTCGGCCGATGCTTCTGGTCGGCTGACGGGCCAGGCTTACGCCCCAAAGGGCGGGGAAACGCAGTGCTCAGGAATTTTAATCCACATCGGTGGACCAGCCCTGTCGCTCCAAGGGTCACTCGAGCTCTGATCCTGAGACACGGACTAGATCGTCTCGAATCGGTGAGGATCTTGCCCCTAGCCTCGGTTCATACCATAAATGATAACCCAACTTCCAATACGACGTCTTGCGGTTTTGATTGTAAACCTATATATGGCGACATAGTGGTATGGGGCATTCATGCCGCCTATGATTGATACTTATGATTTGAAGTTGTTTTATACACTATGCACTTATAATAGTATCAAATGATTTGTTTTAAACGTATCAAGCATTCTTGGCTATTATAAGGTAAAAACCCTATCCCCCGGCTTGCGTTGCATTGTGTGATAGGACCTGGGTCTTATAATAGCTTCATTTTTCTTTATTTAGCATTGCGCTGTTGTTTTATGCACCGGTATTCTTGGGAGGAAACCCGTTCCGTGTTATACGGCGTGGTCCCTTGATTTACCTAACTTTAAAAATAAAGATTAATAACTGTTTTAGTTCTCACACCAGTCACATGACTGACCTGGAGTTTATTGTTTTGACCTAAACTCTGGGTGCCCCTATTTTGACACGGGCAGCTAGTAGTTTTGGTTTTGCAGATTTATATTCACAGGATCCTGGTTTACAGCTGGAACGATATCCGGAATGCTTTGTATCTGTATATCTCTTCTAGTTGTGTATTGTATTATTTTCCGCTGCGATGTATTTAAATGTAATTTAAAACTCTGATATTTCTGTGTAATATTCATTTATACTCTGTATATTCTTGTAATCTGATGCATTGTTGTAATATACAATGAAATGTTCTTTTATATGAGTTCTATTGTGGCTTGTTCTCGAACTATCCGACGCTTTCCCTTACGGGGAAGTTACGGGTTTTTACAGTTGGTATCAGAGCTTTGGTTTACGAAGCTCAGAGAACAAGGCACATTAGAACCATACGAAAGAATTCATCAGATATTGGATTGGTAATATCCAATAAGAATGACTCGTTAGAGATGGGATCAGTAGAATCCTAGAACGAGTGTGAAGAGTAAATTTTTAAAATAAAAATGAAAACCCATTTTGTTTTGAAATTTAAAATCAATTATTCGTATTTGATTATTTATTTGATATTGATTAGGACAATCCAATATATAAAGATTTTGCGTATGCGCCTAGCTAGCGTGTATTCGAAGTTTTGATATATTGGGTAGATATAGAACCACACTTTAGTCGCCCGGAGATGATTCTGATGATAGTTCGAACATCATCAGAATTGGTATTCGAGTTTCGAAGGTGTGATATCTATATATTTCCTATTGACTGGTGTGAGAACCAAAATTAGGTAGGATTTATTGTTGTGATTTGGCATCAAAAACATGATTTTCGTATATGAATCAAAATTATGAATTTGAAACTCTAATTCACTAATTGATTGACGTTTGTGTTGTTTGTTTGTTTGTTTGATAATTTTGAACCATTATGCCTAATGGAATCAAATATTGAATTGTATTGAAAATTGGTCGCATTTGCTTGCATATACATGTGCTTACATTGAACAGGTCATAGCAAGGAGGCTAGAGCAGAGAATAAAATTTGTTTGCCCGACAAATAGGTACATGTTTATTATAATTTACTGTTTTGTTTGGGTGATGATGATTTTATGAGCCTATTGGCTTTTTCTTTTTGAGATTAGAAGGACCGGGGAAGCTATTTGAAATTCCCCGATGCTCCCGGTGCAGGGGAGGTTATGGCGAAATTTTTCAAAAATTTAGGGTGTTAGCCAAATTTTTGAAATTTTGAAAATTCTCAGAAACTAAAGAGTTGGAGAATGGAAGCCAGATCGAGCGTAGAGTTGATTAATCAAACCACTTTCGACTTTGTTCCTTTTCGGGGACGAAAAGTTTTAAGTGGGGGAGATTGTAATAACCCGGAAATTCTGGGCCAGTTTAAAATTTTTATTTAGGCAATTGCAACGAATTTTGAATATTTAAAATAGATTATTTTAAATAAAATAGACGAGAAATTTATTTTTAATATAATTCGAACGTATATATTATATACGCCGTCGTTAGAATATAAATATTTATATATAATTATAAATAGAATTGAAAATGGCGCGGTAGTTCGATAATTCGATTTCAAATTTCATTTGAATGTACCGGGTGCAAAACAATCCGGATTTTAGTGAAACCAAAAACATTAGGATCTATTTGATAATATCTTTCCAACAAATCCGAAAAATTGAGATTTCATAGCGGGAATCAAAAGTTATGTCCAGTTGAAAATTCTGAATAGTCGCTATGGAATTCAGGCCCTTAAAAATGGACATTTTGCAAATGACCTCGGATTTCGACGAAACCAGTTTTGTTGGGTCCGTGGTGTCAAGTTATTGCTAGGTTTCAAATTTCATAATTTTTCGAATCAATATGTGAGTGTGGCAAAGGAAAATGCGTTTGACCAGTTTCAGTTGATTTTAATCGACTGGAAAATGGCCATTTTTCCAACGGTCTCAGAATTTGACGAAACTAGTTTTGTTAGGACTGTATCGTCAATACGAAGCTAGAAAATATTTTTCTGGAATTTTTCTAGTTAGTATGTGACCCCGGTAATTTGAAATGTACGTTTAAAATTCAATATAGTGATTTAAATGTAAATTCAACGGAAGCTGATTCAAACGATCAAATCAACCTACGATACATATCCCATTGTGTTCGTAATGAGGGTAAAACGCTATGGACGGCAGGCGGTGGGCTTGATTTCGAGTTTGAAATAGAAAGTTGCTTTATGGAATTAAAATAAATAAAATAAATAATAATATATATAATTTCATTTAAGCCCTCCCTCCCCTTATCCTTTCATTCCCGTTTTTATCAGAAGAAAGAAAAAAAAAAGAAAAAAAAGGGGAGGGCGCGATGGCAGCCGCCGCCCCCAGGCGGAGCATCGCCGCAAACCCCCCTCCTTCCGCCGCCTCCTTTCTTCTCCTCCTCCTCCACTCCTTCTCCGCTGCGACCTCCTCTTTCCCCCCCTCCCTTCCTCCAGCGATCGCAGATACCCCCCCTTTTTTTCCCTACTGCCGACCGCACCCCCCCTTCAGCCTCCCCTCGCGTCGCCGAGACCCCTTCCGCCTCCTCCTGCCTCGCGCAACAACTTCGACCCCCCCTTCGCTGAATAATAAAAAAATAATTTGTAAGTTCTAATATTTGTTTTTATTTATTTAATTATTTTTGTTTACTTTCTATGTAGTTAGTTTTATAAGTCTAGAGAAAAAAATCTGTTTTTCTTTATATATAAAATTCTGATTTTCTTGTATGTTCTTTGAAATGAATTTCTATGTTTGCTTTGAAATGATTTTTAAGTTATACAAAAAAAAATATAATTTCTTACATAAGGAGAGTTGGATTTTTCTACATATGATGGCAAGATAAAAATACGATCTCTGCTTACAAAAGAGTGTGATTTTTCATTACAAGAAAAGATATAGTTTTCATTTTTATTTAATAGAAGAAGTAAAAATGTGATTTTTATATATTGAACATCGAAGTAAAAATGTGATTTTTATATATTGAACACAGAAAGAGTAAAAATGTGATTTTTATATATTGAACATAGAAAGAGTAAAAATGTGATTTTTATATATTGAACATCGAAGTAAAAATTCGATTTTTATATATTGAATAGCGAAGTAAAAATTCGATTTTTATATATTGAATAGCATAATAAAAATTCGATTTTTATATATATAGTGGCTTCGGGCGACGAAAGTGATAAGAGGCGAAAACGGTGAAGATTTCTTGCATTGGAAGTGCCGTGAAGTTGGATAGCTATCTGTGAGAATTTCTCACCTTTCAATTTCATTTTCTAGTTATATATATATACTAGGATGCAGACGGTGCTTAGTAGCACCCGACACAATCGTCCACAGACCATGGACTTGTTTGTTTGATTGCAAAAATTAGTTAGATCATTTGATTGAAATTGAACTGTGTGGTGAAATGAATGGATTTGATTGATGTGTGAATGGTGTGGGCCTTCACTAGACCGGGGATAAGGCTAGGCCTTGTCCCGTTTCTAGTATCGTGCCGTTATGCCGCCGAAATTTTCTAAAAATAAGTTAGAAAAATAAAGATAACATTTTATTTAATAAATGAACCGAATAGAATATTCATAGGTTGAATAAAATAGTTTGATCGTTAAAAATATAATTTTTAACGTGAATGTGAATAAATAAATATTCATTTACAAACCGGACGGTTTGTTTATGTACACTGATTTGACTGACATTGATTGGGACGATAAATTTTACACATCGCCCAACTGCACAAATAAAATCTGTGTTTGATTGTTTGAAACCCCACACGGGTGTTGGGATGAAATTTGAAGTTCACTCATCCTGATTGATTAAATATGTCGATCGATTGATTGACAGGCTATTATAAGCGTTAGATATCTATATTTGATGCTTATACAGTGTAGTGCACTTTGGTTGATGGTTGATTATTTTTCAATGCTATTATATACGTGTGATGTATGAAAATCCATATAATTAATATTATATGGTGATTGATTGGGCCTCATTCCAATTTAGAAAATAAAGAATATTATAAAATAAAGGTTCATGTGTTGACAGTACTCATCCGTTGAGATTGGTCATGTGTTGAACGAAATATTTTGATAATAACAACTATTTTGAAAAAGAAATATTTGAAATAGAATATTTGAAAATAGAAATATATGAAGCCGTGTTGATTAGATTGACGCCATTTTTGACGTGAACGATATTTATATCGATTTTATTCATTTTGAAATGAATCGAATTGAAAACGATTTCGAAATGAATTGAATTGAAAACGATTTCGAAATGAATCGAATAGAAAACGATTTCGAAATGAATTGAATTGAAAACGATTTCGAAATGAATTCAAATTGAATTTGAATAGAAATGAATTCGAATTGGAATTGAAAATGAATTGAAACGAATTCAAATTGAAAATGAATAGAAATGAAAACGAATTGAAATCGAACTGAAATTGAATTAGAAATCAATTTGAATTAAAATCGATTTGAAATGGATTTAAAACGAATTTATATGGGAATATTCAATTTTGATTTGAAATTGAATATGAAGTTGAAACCGCTTTGAAAATGAATTGAAAAATGATTTATAAAGCACGTTTTGAATTGAAATCGACGAAGTATATATTATATATATTATATATATATAATATAATGGCCTGAATAGAACGCGCCGCGCCGCGGCAGTTCGCGAATTTCGACCATTGACTTCGAACGGATATTACGGGAGATCCGACCGTCGGATTCTCCTGAAACCGGAACCGTTGGGTTCGTATCGAAAAGAGCTTTCTAACGAATATTAGAAATTTGAAATCTAACAGTTGGATTTGGAATTATGTCCAAATCAAATTTGAAAAAGGTCGCTGTAAGTGCAGTTCGATGGCCGCTGATGGAAATCGACTGTACGGGCCTTGATAAATTTATTAAAAATAGTAATAATTTGTGTAAAATCATAAGAAATGATTTGAGAAGAATTGGGATGAAAAACTCCAAATTTGAAAAGATAAAAATAGATTTTTATCGAAGTGAACTAGTTTTGAACTAGAATTATAATTCTATTTATTTTTAAATAAATAAATTGAATTTGAAAAGGGTTTTAAAAATAACCAGAATTTCCAATGATTGCATTGGAGTGGGTTTGAATCGAAATTGTCTTCGGAATATTTCGATGTTGGAATTCGTGATTATACAGATGTTGTTATGGAAATTTGAAAGATATATATTTATATCGTTATTTCCAATACGACATTTGTTAGTCGTAGAATTTGATATTGAATATAAGCCGACATATTTTCTATTCAGAGCCTTGTATTGAATATCAAATGTGATTTGGGTTTGTCGTGAATGGTGTCTTCACTAACACTGTTCTTGAACCCAATTGAGAAAAGATTAAATCTTTTTATTTAGATTTAATGAAGTGTACCAATTAAATAATATTTAATTGGAATTGAATTGATATTGATTTTTGGGTTTATCGTGGACAGTGTTTTAAATAACACTCGTTCTTTAACCCGATAATTAATGAATGTGATTTTGGGTTTACCGTGAACCGTGTTTTTAAATGACACCGATTCTTTAACCCAGTCAAAGATTAAAACTAAGTGGAGTTTTATTGAATCTTTAATTAGATTGAAATGACCGAGAATGGAGTAGCACCAGTTTTACTCCAGGCGATAGTTAAATCTTTAATTAGATTTGAACGTGAAATGGTAATTGAATTTACCGATAACACCGTGGTGTTAGATATGAAGTATAACCAGTTTTACTTCATGGGATGAATAGGTTGGGATTGGGAAATTAAAACAAATGATTACTTCGGTAAGGTTCGTTAATCCCGACTAGTTAAATCGAAATTCAAAAGGATAGATTAAAGAATAAATTTAAAGGATTTATCTTTGATAAAATTAATGGGAACCTTTCCCTATGAATGTGAAATTTAGAAACTAACTGTCGGTTAGCTAAGCAGAATGGTTTTCTGGATATTGATCTGATGTTGGTTTCGGCCTTCGGGGTTAATATTTGGGAAATTATTCTCTTGATTAATTTATGGTTAGTGACTGATGAATTGGAATGAGGCGTATGTTGTGTTTGTGTAACACTTATTTAAAATATACGCGAGTTATTTGGAAAGACCGGGTTTATCCCATTCTGAATAACTGATACGACGATAAGTCGAAGATGAAGACGATGGTCGAAGACCGGAGGTCTTCACGTCGTTTGGGTGATTACTGATGATCTTGATTGGGCTGTACACCCAAGAAGATGGAAACAGTTGGTGATCGTCCAGACGTACTTGGAGATCGATGGATATGCGGGGTACTAGGTGCCTCCGGTTTCGTTCAGACCCAGAACGGACTTGTAAATGGACTGTGTGTCTGACATTGGATTTTAGTCCGTGTGATTGATCTCTATTAAATATATATCTGTTTGGCGGCGGAGAATTTATTCTCTTGCTTAACGCCCTTCTCTGAGACGTACGAGCTCAGGGGTTATATATTGATGGATATCAATCGCATGGAGTGAATTGCCTGTGTGGCATGCTAAGATGCAAAGGATCAAGGCTTCTGTTGAAAAGCAAAGTCTTGTGGTTGATGATCGAAGCACGGCCTTTGTGGCATAGCTTTGTGTAACGTTGATTCGCGAGTATCACACCCGGTATGAATCAAAAACGGGAGACGGACCTCAGGGAGGGCATGCGTTTCTTTCTAGTTAGGAGTGGCGTCAGTGCTTGAACTGGCTGACGAGTTTGACTCATGTGGATGTTGCTTATTATTACTTGCTGAAAAGCGAGGCGCCTCGTGATATCGGTTTCGGCTGATGCTTCTGGTCGGCTGACGGGCCAGGCTTACGCCCCAAAGGGCGGGGAAACGCAGTGTTCAGGAATTTTAATCCACATCGGTGGACCGGCCCTGTCGCTCCAAGGGTCACTCGAGCTCTGATCCTGAGACACGGACTAGAGCGTCTCGAATCGGTGAGGATCTTGCCCCTAGCCTCGGTTCATACCTTAAATGATAACCCAACTTCCAATACGATGTCTTGCGGTTTTGATTGTAAACCTATATATGGCGACATAGTGGTATGGGGCATTCATGCCGCCTATGATTGATACTTATGATTTGAAGTTGTTTTATACACTATGCACTTATAATAGTATCAAATGATTTGTTTTAAACGTATCAAGCATTCTTGGCTATTATAAGGTAAAAACCCTATCCCCCGGCTTGCGTTGCATTGTGTGATAGGACCTGGGTCTTATAATTGCTTCATTTTTCTTTATTTAGCATTGCGCTGTTGTTTTATGCACCAGTATTCTTGGGAGGAAACCCGTTCCGTGTTATACGGCGTGGTCCCTTGATTTACCTAACTTTAAAAATAAAGATTAATAACTGTTTTAGTTCTCACACCAGTCACATGACTGACCTGGAGTTTATTGTTTTGACCTAAACTCTGGGTGCCCCTATTTTGACACGGGCAGCTAGTAGTTTTGGTTTTGCAGATTTATATTCACAGGATCCTGGTTTACAGCTGGAACGATATCCGGAAAGCTTTGTATCTGTATATCTCTTCTAGTTGTGTATTGTATTATTTTCCGCTGCGATGTATTTAAATGTAATTTAAATCTCTGATATTTCTGTGTAATATTCATTTATACTCTGTATATTCTTGTAATCTGATGCATTGTTGTAATATACAATGAAATGTTCTTTTATATGAGTTCTGTTGTGGCTTGTTCTCGAACTATCCGACGCTTTCCCTTACGGGGAAGTTACGGGTTTTTACACAACATCCACTTTATTTACTATAGTGTTTTAGTTAAAGTGATACTAAAGAACACAAAAGGTGCCACATTAGGTAAATTTTCTGTATGTATGACTTTTTCTCAAATTTGATATCTATTTTTTCAATACTGTATTTTGAAAAATTAGAAATTAAGGCTATGCGTGTACTATAAAATTGTATCCATAATAAACTACAATTAAAGTATCAAGTTTACTCGCATATCGTTAATATTTTGAGTATAGTATGAATAAATTTCAATGGCTGTTAGGTTACATGCACACAAATTCCACATATTCTAGGAGCATTTAGTTTTTTTGGACATCTCATCATGGTCTTATTGATGTACAAAAGCTATATGCATCGTTCGTTCGTATAATACAAAAAGGAAACTTAAATAACTACACAGGTGAGAAGTTTTTTTTTCTTTCATTTGCTAAAGATAACCCAATTTCTGTTTTATCTTACTACAATATTTTACATTTATCTAACCTTATGTTGACATATCACTATTTTGTTACTGTAGGTTGACATATGATTAATCACTTGATTAACAAAAAATTATGATGATTTCACTTGGATGAATGGGTTTCTTTCTGCTGAAGGTATGCTTCAAAAATTACTTTTCTTGTTTAGTCCACGTTTACAGTGTATTGTGCTGCTTTTCTTTCCTTTCTTGTGTCATGTTATTTTTTACTTTACATGACCTTTGTTTGATAATAGAATTTTGTTTCCTCCCCTTAAACCTGTAGCAATACATACTGCATTCCTCAGGCAATCTGATTATGAGAAATATAAAGAAATAATCATATTGTGAGTGATGCATGTGCATAACATCATAATTCAAGTCCGTTAGAAAAATTATAATTTGCATGACAATTTTCAATCTTTTTACAGCTTTTAATAGTAATTTAGAAAACCAAAACTATACTTGCTATGGCTAAACGGGCATAATTTAAAAAATGATAAGAAAATTCATCTGTGATTTTTATTCACTCCATTATAACGACATTTCATTTTGCTTCTTGCTTGATCTTCTATGTGTTGTTGAATTGGCTCCATTTTATTTCAGAATCACACAACTTTATTTAGTTATATATCAACCAAGTTTTATCTATTTAGATTAGGATAAATGAGTATGAGCACTTAATCATGTCACAAAATACTAAATCATCCAGTTAGGAAAGTAATGATTAGGTGCTAAACTTTCATTTTCTTCTGCAAATACTTCATCTCGAACACATTTTTTTTTTACTAACTGTGGGCAAAGGAGTTACAAACTTTGGGTACTATTATTTCCTCTTAATTATTTACTTATAATATGCTTGAAATAAGTGTTTGTGTGCTGATAAACTGGAGTATGACTGTTATAGAATGTGAAAAATAATGGAATCTAGGTAAAATTTTGTTAGTTGATTTGGGTGTAACAATATTCATGTTGAACATCAGTTTGAATTTTTATGGGTTTACTTTTCATTACTCTATTTTGTCTAAATTTTTAATTAACTATTGCTCCCTCTTTGTCACTAATGTCCACATGTGTTGTTTTCTTCAGTGTGAACTTACTGATGAACTAAATAGTGGTCGAAGTTGGTTAGTAATAACGAGGTCAGAATTTCCATGTCATGTAATTGGCTCAAAATATCCTTTTACGCTATCGTATTATGAGTATTATATACATAATTTGTGTCGATTCAGATGTTTGCCGTAGCAAACAGCACACCATTGAAAGCAACAGCGTCTATAGGAGGGTTGTCAATATTGTTTTGGAAACCTTTTCTTTGAAAGTTCAATAGTGTCACAAATTACTGAATCTAACAAATAAGAAAGCAAGTGCCAAATAAAATATGTAGTTTCTTTTACATTGGTATCTTCTTCCTGCTTTTGTCATATACAGTTGATGATGTAAATTCTCCCTGACTATTATGTTGACCTCTTCCTCAGGATTTTCCTGAGCTATATCTTACCCTATATCTATATTGAAATATTCTTATTACACATTGAACAGAGGGCTGACTTCTCCATATTGATTTTCTATTAACAAAATATTCTTATTGATGATACGACGAAAAACACACATAAACACACCCACAATTAAAATTTATTTTTTGTTGCTTTCTTTTGCAACTATTTTTAGGTAGATACTTTCGTTATGATGCTAGGTTCACGAGTTATTCCGTATTTTACAAGCATATGACTGCCTTAGTATTCTTTTCATCAGTGCTTTTACTTTTAGATAGCAGAATCAAACTCTATCTGTCATTGGAAGCTAAATATGGTTCATTCATAAACTGCTCTTTGTATTTAAAAAATATATATATCCCTTTTACATGTATGTACTCAACTTTGAGTTTCTACATACATTCACATAATAATTAGCAAATTTTGTGCACAAAATTCTATATGAAGGATTTGATCTGTCGGCATCAAACAGTGAATAGTAGAATTGGATTTCATGAGTAACAAAACAATAATGTTATTTTTTTTTTATGTGAGCTCTTTTATCTTATGTAATTATATTATAAAAGGAGGACTATATTAGTTAATAGCCTTTTTCCTCTTCCGTTCGTCCATGAATTGCTAAGAAAAAATGTTATTTTTTTAAAGATTATTCCTGTTTTGAATGAAATCATATACTTATAAATTAAACTTACTTTATTTTCCTTTTACATGACTAATAGGTAATTATTTCTTTTGTGGAGATCAAGTCAGGTTGATTTTTCAAAACAATATTCAGGTAATTTAAATGACTGACTACTGCCTTTTATAGTGCTTACATATTCGACTTCAAGATATCATACTGAAGCAGAAAAAATTAAATAGATCATATGTTATCCAATTTTTCATGCATATAAACTTTAATTTAAATTTAAGTATTGGTGAAAGATATTCTTCGATTGGGTTCATTTACCTCCTTCTATGTGCGAAACAAATAGCATATCTACTAATTTTCATTATATTTGTTCTATAAAATTACAATCTCTGACAGGTGGATAAAAATATAGCATATGAAAGCATTATGAACTCTGTCGGCTTCTTTATTCTACTCATATTTCTTACTACTTCAGGTAAGACTATTAACATGACTACAGATACGTATATAAATTTGATTGTATACTATAGGATGTAAAAAACCCTTGATTCAGGTTTCTATTTGTCTGTATCTCAAATTATACTAAATAATTCCAATAATTGACCTTGGTTTTATAGACATATGGGCATAAGATGTTGGAAGCTGTTGATTCGATCTTTTGCAGACCTACGTTTTTTGATTTTCACCGTTTTTCGTTATCCTCTCTTATAACAGCTATCATGTCCTTGGTCAGGTCGATTCAATCAGCTAACCTACTATTTTGTTGGTTGATTCGATATTGATTTTTCTTCTATTACCCCAACTATTTATCGAATTTGTGGTAAAATACCTTATTTTTATGACAACCCCAAACCCCCATTCCACGGTGGCAAGGGTAATCTTTGGAATATAACACAAAACAAATAACAGCATAACAAAAATAAATAAATACACCAGATAATGCACAACAGAATATACTGGATAAATATAATCATCAGAGTTACACAGCATACAGGATCATACTTAGTACAAAATACAGTTCAGCTTTACATAAATGTCTACAGCGGAATCAAAACATAATATGTACAACAAGAGCTGAACAACATAAAAAGAAAGAAGTGATAGAATCCATCTTCAGCTCCATCTATCCAGAAAGAGCCTGCTAAAACCTGAATACAAGGATGCCCGTGTAGAAAATAGGGCACCTGAGTTTGCAAGTGAGACAAACTACGAGTCAGTCATGGGACTGGTATGAGAAATCTACTTTAACTTATTTTATAATATGGCCAATCACAGGACCACGCCGCTAACGCGGAACGAGTTTACTCCATTGGATTGCCAGTGCTTTAAAACAAGTAAATATTTTAAACATCGCAATGCTTTTTGTAACACCCCACGTCCATTAATGTCACTCACAAAGGGAATGCATTAACTTCCATGGAGTTTATAAGTGAATATAGAACAGAAAAATTGCAACAAGACAGATAATAAATAGTACTTGGAAATCTAAAACTTTATTTTATTGCAGCGGAAATTAAACATGTTTGTTACATCATAAAACCATAGATCATAACCAAGTACAATATCCATCTTCATAAAAACAAAATACATAATCCCATTACATAAATAGCCATTAAAAAGATAACAAGCTGGACTTTACTTCAACGGTCCAAGCTTTCCAAAGAGAGATGAAGCAATTCAATCAAACTCAACTAGAGCTGGGCCCAACCTGAGGACCTGGAGGGGGAAAAGGATAGAAATAGAGGGGGTCAGACATAAAGTCTGGCGAGTATGATAATTCTAACAATACTATTATCAAAATAACTAGACTAAGGCATAAGCTAGAAGACAAGTAAATGTCTATGAACTCTTAGGAAGATAAAGATAGCGTTTAAGATAACGTTAAAGATAACGGTAAAGGCACACCTAATTACTAACGAATGATTACTACACTGCACCGCACATTACTACACTGCACCACACCAGTCACCCTATTGTTTGATCTCACTTGCTTCATACAGAAACTTTATAAATAGCCTTACGTACCCCTAACTGACTACATAGGTGCCGTCTGCCCCTATCTCCACTAGGTGTACCCCACTACCCACTTTCGATCGGCTCCCTACTCGTAGATACCCGTGCTGGCCCCACAGTGGGGTGTATCACTCCCCTAAAGTGGCAACCCGATACAACTTGAGAATGCACGGCTTATACCTACACGATGCAACAACGTCTTACCTACCAGCCCGGGTCCACACACGCATACGAAACCCGTTGGACTTGCGTTGCCACCGCTCCCCATTTTGGCCTCTTACAGTCGAATCCAGCATGCGTGTCCCGTCCTCGACTTGGGTCGAGCCCACGAAGATACGTTTGGGATACTGGTCGAAATGGGCCCCCACAAGCTACCCATCTAAGCTTGTCACTAGTATATCCCACTTAACCCTCTTAGTCATGTTCATTTACATGTGTGTTTGGTTAAGTCTTACTAATCGTATTTCACATGCCACTAAGGGCACCCCCTAGATTCCTCATGCCACCCAAGGCACCTACTTAACCCCCATGTCCCACCTTACATGTTTATCTGGTTAAGTATTTCTTAATTCATTCAGGCCATAACCTCATAAAGACCTCTCACATTAGACTGGCATTTATGGCAGCTGGATTTGCCTGGCGGGTCCGGGCAGTCTTACACCATAAAAGAGTCTAACCTCGTGTCTTTACAGCCGTTATGCTTTAGTTTAGGCCTAGGACCTCTCACATTGGGCTGACATTTGTGACCACTGGATTTGCCGGGCGGGTCCGGGCAGTTTTACGTCACAAACGAGTCCAACCTCGTGTCCTAAGCATTGATTTACACTTAAAATCTTTTACCCCAGTTTTAATAATTCCCTATTCAAATTATTAATTAAGTCAACTTTTAATGATGTCCATAATTGACTCAATTATGGACATCCACTTATGGCATGCAAAATCATATCAATTGCACCCCAACTTTTTAATATTAAATCCTTAATATTACCCCTACCCCACGTTTATACGTTCGCTTATTCAACGTATAATATAGGCTAGACTTGTATAGTCTAACACCTAGCACAAAGATAAATTATCACAACATATAGACAATTAAAATAAATCTAGTCATAATATGGGTGAAACTTGCATAAACTACACATGTTAAGGATCAAAAGGTGTCAACTTGTTAAATGTCTCAATTTATATGATATGATCATAGCCCAAATCTATACATAAACTTGCATATGGGGGTTTTTAGGCAACATAATGATGTTGTGAACTAGCATAGGATATCACATATGTCATAGCATAATTTTAGATGTCATAATAGATGTCTTGGTATATGTTCATAACTTTTCTAATCAATCTAACTTGCATATGTGACTTGTCATATAGATCAACATAACCCAAACATGATGATTTAATTAATATGAACTAACTAGCATAGATAGTAACATCATGGCCTTTTTAACATGTATGATTCATCACAACTTAGCATAGAAACTTTCAACATACCTAACATCATCATAGCATGATTTACAACATATAAGATATCATCATCACATAACATTGGATTTACAATATACATGATAGCAAAAGGGGTTTACAACAACATATATGAAAATTCACATCATTTACTCATAATCCATTCATAACTCAACCTAATTAAAATGATAATAATCTTGTTAAGATCATCATACTCACAATTTAGAGAAGAAAAGAGAGAGTTTTGCTTTGCTTTAGGGTTGAGAGAATTAGAATTGAATTTGCTTTTCTTCTTTCTTAGTTGGCGGCGGCTCCATTGATTTCCATGGCGATGGTATGACGGTAACTATTCTATTTTAATTAGGTTTAGGGTTAGCATTAGGATGTATTTATAGGTGTAGGAAGTTGTTTAGTACCATTAGATTAACCCTGAACCATGAGAACCAATCAAATGCAAAATCTGCATTTGAGCAAATTGGCCCACGGGTTGACAGCCAAACACCCTGGATTAACCCCTAGTCGACCCAGCGAGGCTCGGGTCGACCTCAAAAATGGGTCGGTTCGGTTATTCCCCCTCCCAATTCGCTGTTTTGAACTTTTTCGCATATTTATTTATTTAATTTTTAATTTATATATATATATACATCAATATATATATATTTCTCTGCGCAACCCATTTCACTTAATTCTTTTCTAAAAATAAAGTATACTTTAATTTGTGAATTTTAATGTTATAAAATTACGGGGTGTTACATTCTCCCATCCTTAAAGGATTTTGTCCCTGAAATCTCCAAGTCAAGAAGAATGTATATCCTACCATCTAATCGTCCATCTACTCAACCATCAAACACCAGCATCCATTGTCCTTAAAAGAGTTCTAATGCTTTAATGTTTATATGCACAGTGTGTGTATATGTCCATATCTAATGCAAAATTAGGCGGTCTACTGATTCAGTCGACCTCCTTAGTGCAATTCATGATAGTGCCATGCGTCCAATATGTATGCAAAAGATTCATAATGATACATATTAATTCTATATGCGTGCACAACCATCCACCCGAATGCAGCAACTGTATGATAATACAACCATTATACATCCATTTTACTAAATACATCCATATATATGCAATATGCAATATGAAGTGACTGAGCCGATCTGGTGCCTAATAGTGTGTGTATATGCATCCACGAGCAACCACTAGCAAACACTTGCATCCACTTTGCATCCACCATACATAACATGTCTCAAACACATGTTTCAACCATAGGATTATCCTAACTAAAGGTCAAAGATACTAGCGAGAGGATATACTAAAGATAAGATAAGTACACTAAGCGATAAAGGAGAAATTAAAAGACATACCCTCAAAAAGAAAAGGGTATCGTGAACGCATCTTCTCTTCTGTCTCCCAAGTAGTGTTGCTCTCATCATCTCCCCATTGCACTTTGACTAGTCTGACCTCTCGATTCCTCAACCTCTTGATCTCCGACCCAAGAATGCGCGTAGGAGCTCGTTGAATTGTCGCATCACGCTCTATCTCCACCTCTCTAAGAAAGCTCGGCTCTACCACTTCCGCGGTCTCGTGCAAGCACTTCCTCAAATGTGACACATGGAATACGTCGTGTACACCACTAAGTCTCTCGGGCAACTCCACTCTATACGCCATCTGTCCAATTTTCTCCTTAATAGGAAACGGCCCTACAAACCTTGGTGCTAATTTCCCAACGGACCCAAAGCGAACAACGTTCCGTAATGGAGACACTTTGACAAAGACCATGTCCCCAACTTCAAACTCGAGATCTGTCCTCCTCTTATCCACATAAGATTTCTGCCTATCATGTGCTGCTTTCATCCTCCTTCGAAACAAGTCGATCTTCTCCGAAGTCTCCCTAATCATATCGGGCCCAAGTAAGATCTTATCCGTAGATTCCCACCAACATGTAGGTGAACGACAAGGTCGTCCATAAAGAGCTTCGAATGGTGCCATACCAATGCTGGACTGAAAGCTATTATTATATGCGAACTCAACCAATGGAAGATGCTCTTCCCATGTACCCCCAAAGTCTAGGATACATAGCCTCAACAGATCCTCTAGAATGCGATTCACCCTCTCGGTCTGGCCGTCCGTCTGAGGTTGATATGCGGTGCCCAAACATAACTAAGTCCCTACCGCCTCTTGTAAGCTTCTCCAAAATTCGCTAGTGAAAATAGGATCGCGGTCGCTTACTATGCTAGAAGGAACACCGTGCAAACGAACTATTTCTCGAACGTATACGGAGGCTAACCATGGAGCAGTCCTCTTACTCTTTACAGGAATGAAATGGGCGCTTTTAGTAAGTCTATCTACTATAACCCAAATTCCCGTATTACCCTTCCTTGATCGCGGTAACCCATCCACAAAATCCATCGAGACACTTTCCCACTTCCATAGTGGAACCTCCAATGGGTGAAGCAACCCACCGGGTTTCTTTTGCTGCGCTTTTACTTGTTGGCACACCAAGCATCTAGCGACATACTCGGCCACATCTTTCTTCATGCCGGCCCAAAAGTAAACTCTCTTCATGTCTTTGTACATCTTGTCCCCGCCGGGATGAATGGTCATCTTCGAATGATGTGCTTCGTCAAGAATAGTCTTCCTTAGGTCATCGTATTTTGGTACACAAAGTCTACCGTCCCTACGTAACCAACCCTTATCGTCTAGGGTATACCTACGGAGATGGCTTGATGACTCCCCTCCTTTGAGTTTTTCTACTAACTCAACCAACTGCGGGTCGTCTCGCTGTGCCTCGCCAATCCGTCCCAAAAGCGTAGGTCTGACCTCCAAGGATGCTAGCGAACTGGGTACGAAGTCAACGGAAGGTCTAAAGTCAAACATCGAAATGAATTCTAAACTTCGCCGCTCAACAAACAAAGGACTTAAGGATAATCTTTTTCTACTTAAGGCGTCGGCCACCAGTTACCCTTGCCAGGGGTATATGCTATCTCAAAGTCGTAGGACGCTAAGAACTCCATCCACCTTTGCTGCCTTAAGTTCAAGTCCTTTTGAGAGAATAGGTATTTTAAAGACTTGTGGTCAGTGAATAATTCGAATTTCTCGCCAAGAAGATAATGACGCCAAGACTTAAGCGCAAAAACAATAGCGGCCAATTCTAGGTCATGTGTAGGATAATTTTTCCCATGCGCTCTCAACTGCCTTCCAACATAGGCTATTACCCTACCCTCTTGCATTAAGACTGCGCCTAGTCCTGTCCCATAAGCATCAGTATAAACGGTAAACGGCTTACTCCCGTCTGCCAATACTAAGACTGGGGCTGAAGTCAAAGCTCTCTTCAAACGTTGGAACGCATCATCACAATCTACGTCCCATGTGAAAACTAGGTTCTTCTTCGTCAAGCGTGTCAATGGAGCTGATATCTTTGCGAAGTCTTTGATAAACTTCCTATAGTAGCCAGCCAACCCCAAGAAACTTCTCACTTCGGTAGCATTTTTAGGGACCTTCCAATCTTGGATGGCCACCACCTTCGCGGGATCCACGGCTATCCCTTCTTTGGAAACCACGTGCCCCAAGAACCGTACTTCCTTCCTCCAGAAGTGACACTTAGAAAATTTAGCCTTAAGGCTATGCGCTCGTAGGGTCTCCAACACTTGCCTAAGATGTAGGGCATGCTCTTATTCATCCTTAGAAAAGATCAAGATGTCATCTACAAAGACTACCACGAATTTGTTAAGGTACTCCCTAAACACCCTACTCATCAAATCAACAAAATATGCTGGGGCGTTTGTTAAACCGAAGGGCATCACTAGCCATTCATAGAAACCGTCCGGAGTCCTAAAGGCAGTCTTGTCTATGCTATCCTCAGCCACTCTCAACTGATGGAACCCAGTGGCTAAGTCCAACTGCGAAAACACTGAGGCGCCAACTAACTGATCGAAGAGATTGTCAATCCTCGGCAGTGGGTGTCTGTTCTTCTTAGTAAGTTTATTAAGTTCTCTATAGTCCACACACAGTCTAAGGGACCCATCCGCCTTCGTGGCAAATACTACTGGAGCACCCCACTCCGATATACTTCATCTTATGAACCCCTTCTCAAGCAACTCCTTCACTTGCTTATCGAGTTCAATCCTTTAACGTGGAGCCATGTGGCGTACTGGCAAAGATACTGGTTTCGCATTATCCACAAGATATATTCGAAAATCTATCTCCCGCTTCGGAGGCAAGCCCTTCACCTCCTCAAACACATCCGAATATTCTCGGACCACTCTAACAGGTCGTAGATTTTCCTCAGACGCGTCAAGCAATTCTAGATAACTTAGCATAACCGAATTTATGGGATTACAAAAGATTTCGAGAATGTTGCCAAGGCGAGTCACGAGCCTAACTACTCTCCTTTCACAATCAAGAACGGCCCCATTTCTGGATAACCAATCCATTCCTAAAATTAGCCCATAGCCCGTGAAGCCCAACACATAAGCATCACATCTAAATTCAACGCTAAGTATGGAAATTTTCAAATCCAAACACATCATGGACAAATAAGCTGAGCCCCCTATTGGATTCGAAACAACTAAGGGATCCTCTACTAAACTGGTGTTTAAGTGCAGTGATTCAACTAATGATGTAGAGATAAACGAATGTGATGCGCCCGAATTGAATAAGGTACGGACAGGATGATCAAACAGAAAAACTAAGCTTTCAACAGAAATGGTTCTACCTCGTTCTTGCAGCGGTGGGACCGCGAGAGCCTGAACTTGTCCCCTAGCCTGCCCTGGTGCCATAAGAGCATGCACCTGTCCTCCCGAGGTAGCTCCTGCCCTCTGCCCCTTCTTTGGGCAGTCCTTCACTAAATGTCCCGCATCGCCATAATGAAAACAGCCTGTCTTCTTTTTCTTTCGGCAGTCCTTGCTGAGATGGCCTGGGGTCCCACAGTTAAAGCACTTCTTCTTTCCCTTTCCATTATTGTCTTTTCCACCCTTCTTGTTTTGTTGTTGTGGTTTCTTCTGATCCCCCTTCTTCTCGGGTGCCTTATCAGCTTTAGCGCTTTTCTCCTCATGCATGAGCGCCATTTCTACTAACTTCTCAAAGGTGGCCCCCATCGGGATGTGGGTCATAGCCAACCCTTGCAATGGTTCATTCAAGCCATTCACGAACCTTAGAGCCTTCTTCTCTGGCGTGTTTACTAAGTCCAAGCCAAACCTTGCTAACTGATTAAATTTATTGACATATTCTTTCACTGATGAGCTTCCTTGCTTCAATGTCAAGAACCTTTCCATATATAGATTTTCTTCCGCCCTTGAGAGAAACTTCGCCTCGAACCTACGTCTGAAATCCGCCCAAGAGTCAACAGGACACTCCCCATTAGTGACCTCCCACCAAAACGAGGCCTCTCCCTTCATCAACCAAGCTGCTAAACGAACTCTCCTCCCTTCTTCTACTTCAAAGATTTCTAGCAATTTTTCCACCTCCTTAAGACAATCTCTAGCTTCCACAAACGTTTCTGACCCTTGAAATGGTTTTCCACCCATAGCCTTGAATTCCTTGCACGTCTTTGCAAAAGTATCTACGCGAGGAGGAGGAGGAACGGGTGCAACTGGTGGTGGAGGAACATTGGCTGGACCTGCAGCGGCCCTAGCCTCCAATAGCCTCCTATACCATCCTGGTATCGTTACACCGTCGGGTAGATTAAGATCTTCAGCCATGCTGAAACGAAAAAGGAAAGATTCAAAATGGAGAATTCGAAAGATAAAGATATGTGGCTATTGGGGATTATGTTTTTCTTAAAAACTTTTCTCTTTAAATTTCTCATTAAAACATGTTTTTGAAAACACTTCTTCCAAAAATAACTATTTTTCTAAAGTATTTTTATCTGTTCTGGTAACCTTAAGCTCTGATACCACGTGTAACACCCCACGTCCATTAATGTCACTCACAAAGGGAATGCATTAACTTCCATGGAGGTTATAAGTGAATATAGAACAAAAAAATTACAACAAGACAGATAATAAATAGTACTTGGAAATCTAAAACTTCATTTTATTGCAGCGGAAATTAAACATGTTTGTTACATCATAAAACCATAGATCATAACCAAGTACAATATCCGTCTTCATAAAAACAAAATACATAATCCCATTACATAAATAGCCATTAAAAAGATAACAAGCTGGACTTTACTTCAACGGTCTAAGCTTTCCAAAGAGAGATGAAGCAATTCAATCAAACTCCACTAGAGCTGGGCCCAACCTGAGGACCTGGAGGGGGAAAAAGGATAGAAATAGAGGGGGTCAGACATAAAGTCTGGCGAGTATGATAATTCTAACAATACTATTAACAAAATAACTAGACTAAGGCATAAGCTGGAAGACAAGTAAATGTCTATGAACTCTTAGGAAGATAAAGATAGCGTTTAAGATAACGTTAAAGATAACGGTAAAGGCACACCTAATTACTAACGAATGATTACTACACTGCACCGCACATTACTACACTGCACCACACTAGTCACCCTATTGTTTGATCCCACTTGCTTCACACAGAAACTTTATAAATAGCCTTACGTACCCCTAGCTGACTACATAGGTGCCGTCTGCCCCTATCTCCACTAGGTGTACCCCACTACCCACTTTCGATAGGCTCCCTACTCGTAGATACCCGTGCTGGCCCCACAGTGGGGTGTATCACTCCCCTAAAGTGGCAACCCGATACAACTTGAGAATGCACGGCTTTTACCTACACGATGCAACAACGTCTTACCTACCAGCCCGGGTCCACACACGCATACGAAACCCGTTGGACTTGTGTTGCCACCGCTCCCCGTTTTGGCCTCTTACAGTCGAACCCAGCATGCGTGTCCCATCCTCGACTTGGGTCGAGCCCACAAAGATACGTTTGGGATACTGGTCGAAATGGCTCCCCACAAGCTACCCACCTAAGCTTGTCACTAGTATATCCCACTTAACCCTCTTAGTCATGTTCATTTACATGTGTGTTTGGTTAAGTCTTACTAATCGTATTTCACATGCCACTAAGGGAACCCCCTAGATTCCTCATGCCACCCAAGGCACCTACTTAACCCCCATGTCCCACCTTACATGTTTATCTGGTTAAGTATTTCTTAATTCATTCAGGCCGTAACCTCATAAAGACCTCTCACATTAGACTGGCATTTATGGCAGCTGGATTTGCCGGGCGGGTCCGGGCAGTCTTACACCATAAAAGAGTCTAACCTCGTGTCTTTACAACCGTTATGCTTTAGTTTAGGCCTAGGACCTCTCACATTGGGCTGACATTTGTGACCACTGGATTTGCCGGGCAGGTCCGGGCAGGTTTACGTCACAAACGAGTCCAACCTCGTGTCCTAAGCATTGATTTACACTTAAAATCTTTTACCCCAGTTTTAATAATTCCCTATTCAAATTATTAATTAAGTCAACTTTTAATGATGTCCATAATTGACTCAATTATGGCCATCCACTTATGGCATGCAAAATCATATCAATTGCACCCCAACTATTTAATATTAAATCCTTAATATTACCCCAACCCCACGTTTATACGTTCGCTTATTCAACGCATAATATAGGCTAGACTTGTATAGTCTAACACCTAGCACAAAGATAAATTATCACAACATATAGACAATTAAAATAAATCTAATCATAATAGGGGTGAAACTTGCATAAACTACACATGTTAAGGATCAAAAGGTGTCAACTTGCTAAATGTCTCAATTTATATGATATGATCATAGCCCAAATCTATACATAAACTTGCATATGGGGTTTTTAGGCAACATAATGATGGTGTGAACTAGCATAGGATATCACATATGTCATAGCATAATTCTAGATGTCATAATAGATGTCTTGGTATAAGTTTATAACTTTTCTAATCAATCTAACTTGCATATGTGACTTGTCATATAGATCAACATAACCCAAACATGATGATTTAATTAATATGAACTAACTAGCATAGATAGTAACATCATGGCCTTTTTAACATGTATGATTCATCACAACTTAGCATAGAAACTTTCAACATACCTAACATCATCATAGCATGATTTACAACATATAAGATATCATCATCACATAACATTGGATTTACAATAAACATGGTAGCAAAAGGGGTTTACAACAACATATATGATAATTCACATCATCTACTCATAATCCATTCATAACTCAACCTAATTAAAATGATAATAATCTTGTTAAGATCATCATACTCACAATTTAGAGAAGAAAAGAGAGAGTTTTGCTTTGCTTTAGGGTTGAGAGAATTAGAATTGAATTTGCTTTTCTTCTTTCTTAGTTGGCGGCGGCTCCTTTGATTTCCATGGCGATGGTATGGCGGTAACTATTCTATTTTAATTAGGTTTAGGGTTAGCATTAGGATGTATTTATAGGTGTAGGAAGTTATTTAGGACCATTAGATTAACCCTGAACCATGAGAACCAATCAAATGCAAAATCTGCATTTGAGCGAATCGGCCCACGGGTTGACAGCCAAACACCCTGGATTAACCCCTAGTCGACCCAGCGAGGCTCGGGTCGACCTCAAAAATGGGCTGGTTCAGTTATTCCCCCTCCCAATTCGCTGTTTTGAACTTTTTCGCATATTTATTCATTTAATTTTTAATTTTTATATATATATATATATATCAATATATATATATTTCTCTACGCAACCCATTTCACTTAATTCTTTTCTAAAAATTAAGTATACTTTAATTTGTGAATTTTAATGTTATAAAATTACGGGGTGTTACACTTTTCATAAAAATGAAGCCATTATAAGACTCAGTTCCCATCACATAATGCAGCACAAACCAGAGGATAGAGTTTTACCTTATAATGGCCAAAATATGCTTGATACGAGCAAAACAAATCATTTGATATTATTGCTAGTGTTTATATGTTTCAAAAACAATTTCAATCATAACTATTGTGACGGCCCCAAAACCCATACTGCGGTGTTAATGGTAATCTTTGAAAAATATAACACATAAAAAGATAATAGCAGAACAGAAATAAATAAATACACCAGATAATGAACAAATAATACACTGGATAAAAGTAATCATCAGAGTTACACAGTATACAGGATCATACTTAGTACAAGTACAGTTCAGCTATACATAAATGTTTACAGTGGAAACAAACATAATACGTACAATAGGAGATGAACAACATAAAAAGAGATAAATGATAAAATCCATCTTCAGCTCCAGCTATCCAGAAAGAGCCTGCTAAAAACCTAAATACAAGGCTACCTGTTTAGAAAAAGGGGCACCCGAGTTTGCAAGTGAAACAAACTACGAGTCAGTCATGGGACTGGTATGAGAAATCTACTTAACACATTTCTATAATATGGCTAATCACAGGACCACGCCACTTTCGTGGAACGGGTTTACTCCATTGGATTTCCAGTGCTTTAAAACAATTTAATCTTTTAAACATCGCAATGCTTTTTATAAAAATGAAGCCGCTATAAGACTCAAGTCCCATCACATAATGCAACGCAAACCAGACGATAGAGTTTTACCTTATATCGACCAAAATATGCTTGATACGAGCAAAACAAAACATTTGATAATCAGACTCCAACTGTAAAATAGTAAGAGAACGATTCCATAGGTATTAACCCCGAAGGCCGAAACCAACATCAGACCAATACCTAGGAAACCATCCATCTTATCTCGTTAACCGTTAGTTTCTAATTTCATACACAATCATAAATATCAATCATAGACGACATGAGCGTCCCATGCCACTATGTCGCCAAATATAGGTTTACAATCAAAACCGCACGATGTCGTATTTGGAAATTGGATTTCCGCCATGAACCAAGGCAAAAGATAGTCCTTACCGACTTCGAGACTGCCTAGCCCGAGTCTCAGGATCAGAGCTCGAGTGACCCTTGGATCGTCAGGGCCGGTCCACCGATGTGGATTAAAATTCCTGAACATTGCGTTTCCCCGCCCTTTGGGGCGTAAGTGAGCCAACGAATGACTCCATCGGTCCCGGATCGACCGATATATCCGAGGCGCCTCGCAACAGCAACAACCACATAGGTGAAAATAATATAAATGTCAGTCAGTTTAAGCACTGACACCACCTCTAGCTAGGAAGAAACACATGCCCTCCCTGAGGTCCTCTCCCGTTTCTGGTTCATACCGGGGTGTGAGGCTCGCGAATTCACGTTATACACAAAGCAACGCCACACAGGCGGTGCTTTAATCATCAACCACAAGACGTTGCTTTTCAACAGAAGCCCTGATCACTACATCTTAGCATGCCACACAGGCAATTCACACCATGCAACTGATGGCTATCAATCACACAGAATGAATTCCAATGTCCGACACACAGTCCATTTGTAAGTCCGTTCTGGGTCTGAACGAAACCAGAGGCACTATATACCTCGCAAACCCATCGATTTCCACGTACGTCTGGACGGTCACCACTCATTATCCATATTTCGGGATGCCTCCCAATCAGGACATCAGTTACCATCCAAGCGAGGTGAAAATCTCCGGTCTTCGACCATCGTCTTCATCTTCGATTTCTTATCGTCGATTCAGTTATTCAGAATGGGATAAACCCCGTCTTTCTGAGCAACTCGCGTATATAATAAACAAGTGCTACACAAACATAACATACGCCTTTGTTCAATTCATTAGTCACTAACCGTTAATCAGTAAGAGAACGATTTCCCAAATATTAACCCCGAAGGCCGAAACCAACATCAGATCAAAATCCAGGAAACCATTCGACTTAGCCAACCTTCAGTTAGTTTCTAAATTTCACTTCCATATCGTTTATAATATTTTATAATGATTTATCGCTATTTTTATTTATTTATTTATAGCCAATTTATTTAAACGACGTTTCGGGCCATAACGCGGTCGTGGCGCTGTTTTTCTTCAGATTTGATTTACACATATCTGAAAATCTAACCGTTGGATCTTCACAAAATTTACATCATTAGGAAGATCTTTTCAAAACGAATCCAACGGTTCCAGTTTCGGGAAAATCCGAAGGTCGGATCTCCCGGTACAATCGTTTGAAGTTTCGATTTCAAAATACGAACTGCAGCGTCGTTATTCGATATATTTTAATTATATTTATTTATATATAAATATATATATAAATATAATCGATTCTTCGATTTCAAAACTATATTCATTTCATACCTTTGATAAAAATGATATTTTTATCAAACTAACTTCTATTTCAACACTTCACTATTTTTAACAATTCATGTATATAATAAAAATATGATTTGTATTGTTAAACAATTTATTTCAAAACACGACTATTTTATATAGTTCATACAGATGGTAAAAATAGGATTTTTATTATAAAACAATTCCTTTCAAAACATGGCTATTTTATATAGTTCATATAGATGTTAAAAATATGATTTTTATTATAAAACAATTTATTTCAAAACACGAATATTTTATATAGTTCATATAGATGTTAAAAATATGATTTTTATTATAAAACAATTTATTTCAAAACACGAATACCATTCAACACATGAATTTCCATTCAACGAATGAATTCCAATTCAACACATGAAGGTTTTCTATAGTTTTTATATATATATATATAAAGGTGATTTTTATTGCAAAACAATTTATTTCAAAACATGAATGTCATTCAATAGATGAATTTCTATTCAGCACACAAATATAGTTTCAACACATGAAAATAATTCTAACACATGAATATTATTCAAAATTTCGGCAGCATAACGGCAGGGTAGTTAAAACCGGGGTCGTCCCTAGTACAGCTCCTCGCTCTACCATAAAGCCTCGCAGCTTTTGACAATAGGGAATCATGCATCTAGTTCGCACGCTGGCGGCATGTATATATTTTTCATTTCCACAAACTAATCCTATGTGGTTTCAACCAAATAATTCTCTACCACAAACGGGTATTTTTCAACCACAATCTACCAATTTCAACCACAAACAATTCTAATCAACCATTCGTAATCAACCAATTTTCACACCAATCACAACCAATAAATATCGTCCATGGTTTGTGGACGAGTGGCGTATATATATATATATATATATATATAATATAAGCATTTCACTTCTATTTCAACACATATATAATTTTTTTTTGTATATAACTTATACATCGAACGTACAACCCATACAACGCTTATACATGAGGCGTACAACGCTTATACAAGTCATACATCGACTATATAATTTATACATCGTCGTTTCCCATATCATTTATGGTTTAGAAATCCCACCTTGGGTTCCACTCCACCAAAAATAGCAGAAGGCTCAGAAAAATATGCGGTCTCTTCTAGAATGTAGAAGACGTCCACACGAGTCCACTGTCTCTTGTTTCACTGAATTTCGTCAATACACGAGAAAGATATCATTTTTACAGTGAAAACAAAAACCGTAGCGCTTTAAACTGCTATAATATAGTTTCAGCCGTTACCTCACTGATTTGTTCAAAACTAGGTTTTGAATTTTCGCGAGATCCGTGAAGCTATTCGTCGATCAGGTTGTACCACCGCAGAGAGCCTCGAGAGGCGCGCAAACGGGTGGTGGTGGCGCTTGGTGCGACGGCGCCTAGAGGTGGCGGTGGGGGTTGAAAGCTCCGACCTTCTCGAGCTCGATTCTGGCTCTACAGGGCACGAAAAAAAATCCAAACTTCCTATGGATGTGAAGCTCGTTGATAGCACTACAAAAATCTCCAAAGGAGCATAGTGTTTTATTGCATGTAGGAGGAGGAATCGAAGGGGGAAGTTTTGAAGGGTTTCCGCCTGTTAATCGATCGTCGGGGAGAGAGAAACGATGAGATGGACGAATGAGATTTATTTATTTATATATTTTTAAATTTCGAAAATACCCTCTTTCACCCACGAACCCCAATTCAAACCCAACGACTATCATCCCTAGCTAAATACCCCCATTCCGAACACAATGGGATATGTTTCGTAGGCCCATTCGACTGTTTGAGTCAGTTTTCCTTCGAATTAAAATATAAAACATTCAATATTCGATTTGAACGTACATTTCAATTTGCCAGGGCCACAAACTGATTCGAAAAATTCCAGAAAAATAAATCTAGCTATGTTTTGATGATACGGTCCCAACAAAACTAGTTTCGTCTTATTCTGAGACCGTTTGCAAAAAGGCCTATTTCTGGTCGATCCAATTTAACTGTAATTGACCAAAACACGTTTTCCTTTGCCACGCTCACATACTAGCTTCAAAAATTATGAAATTTGATACCTAGCAATAACTTCACATCCCAGATCCAACAAAAGTGGTTTCGTCGAATTCCGAGATCTTATGCAAAATGGCCATTTTCACGGGCTATATAATTTTTATAGCGACCTTTCTGGAAATTCATTTGGCCATAACTTTTGCTTCCCACTATGAAACTTCAATTTTTCAGATTCGTTAGAAAGGGATTCACTAACATATTTAAATATTTTTGGTTTCACTCAAATCCGTTTTGTTTTGCACCCGGTACAGTCAGTCAAAGTTTGAATTCAAATTTTAAAACAGCCGCGCCTTTTCAGGCCTTGTTTATAATTAGAATTAATTATATTCATTTTCAAATGTCGATTCAAACTTACTTTTCATCGTTATTATTTAAAATATTTATTTTAAATACTTAAAATTCACTAAAATAGCCAATTTAAATTTTTTAAATTGGTACAGATTTTCCGGGTCGTTACAATTATCAATCATAGACGACATGGGTACCATATATCATGTCGCCATATATAGGTATACAATAAAAACCGCACAATGTCGTATTTGGAAATTGGATTTCCATCATGAACCAAGGCAGGGGATCGTTCTTACCGAATTCGAGACGCTCTAACCCGCCCCTCAAGATCAGAGCTCGAGTGACCCTTGGATCGTCAGAGTCGGTCCACCCAATGTGGATTAAAATGCCTGAACACTGTGTTTCCCTGCCCTATGGGGCGTCACTAGTCATATCCGACCAAATCATCGGCTCCGAAGAGACCGAAGTAACCAAGGCCTCGCTTTCCATCATCCACATAAGTAAAATACCCGGGCGTGTAAAACCCAAAGCACCACTCCTAGCTAGAAGGAAACGCATGTCCTCCCTAAAGTCCTCTCCCGTTTCTGGCTCATACCGGGGTGTAAGGCTCGCGAATTAACGTTATACACAAAGCTATGCCACACAGGCTGCGCTTTGATCATCAACTACAAGACTTTGCTTTTCAACAGAAGCCTTGATCACTGCATCTTAGCATGCCACACAGGAAGTCCACTCCGTGCGACGGATTTCTATCGATATACAACCTATGAGCTCATACGTCTCAAAGAAGGGTGTTAGGCAAAAGAATAAATTCTCCGCCACCAAACATATGTATATTTAATAGAGATCAATCAACATAGAACAAAATCCAATGTCAGACACACATCCATTTACAAGTTCGTTAGGTCTAAATGAAACCGGAGGCACCTTATACCTCGCATATCCGTACAATCAACAAGTACGTCCGGACGGCTACTACTTTAGCCCCCTTCAAGGTAGCTACTCCCATCGTGAGCATCAGTAGCACCCATCCATTCGATGTGAAAATCATCGGTTTTGCACCATCTTCATATCTTCAGTCGCCGACTTCACAGCGATCGTTCTCTTCAAACACTCAATGAAAAAATACAATCCCGATCTTGATTTGAAGCTCTCGTGATGTTCTTCAAAATCTTCAACTGGGTGGAGTGATTTCGTGGGGTGGTTTGTTCGGAAAATGAACGGGAAGGTTGGAAGGGGGAGCCGCTGTTCGACAGAGAGAGAAGCGGGTTTCTTATCGGGGAGAGAGAAGTGAAGTGATTGGCCGATATTTTTTTATTTATATATTTTTAAAATCTCAAAAATACCCCTTATCACATACTAACTCCAATCCAAACCCAACGATTGTCATCCCTAGCTAAATACCCCTATTACGAACACAATTGGATATGTTTCGTAGGCCCATTCGACTGTTTCAGTCAGTTTCTCTTCAATTTAAAATATAAAACATTCAATATTTGATTTGAACATACATTTCAATTTGTTGGGGCCACATACTGATCCCAAGAATTCCAGAAAAATAAATCTAGCTATGTTTTGACGATACGGTCCCAACAAAACTAGTTTCGTTGAATTCTGAGACCGTTCGAAAAATGGCCATTTTCTGGTCGATCTAATTTAACTGAAATCAACCAAACACATTTTCCTTTGCCACACTCACATATTAACTTCAAAAATTATGGAATTTGAAACCTAGCAATAATTTGACATCCCGGATCCAACAAAAGTGGTTTCGTCGAATTCTGAGGTCGTTTGCAAAATGTCTATTTTCAAGGGCTATATAAATTCTATAGCGACCTTCCTGAAAATTCATTTGGCCATAACTTTTGATTCCAGCTATAAAATTTCGATTTTTCAGATTCGTTAGAAAGATAATCATAAACAGATTTAAATATTTTTGGTTTCACTAAAATCCATTTTATTTTGCACCCGGTACAGTCAAAGTTCGAATTCAAATTTTGAAACTACCGCGCCATTTCAGGCCTTGTTTATAATTAAAATAAATATATTTATTTTCAAACATTGATTCAAACATACTTTTCATCGTTATTATTTAAAATAATTTATTTTAAATATTTAAAATCCACTAAAATAGCCAAATTAAAAATTTTAAATTGGCTCTGATTTTCCGGGTTGTTACAATTTTCCTCTTTGCATCCATTTTGTTGGTATTCTTCGCTATTTGACCTTGCATGATTGTGATTTTCTTTTTAAGCTGTTTGTTTGTACTCTAATATTATATGTCAAGGATTAACTCACTGCATTTGTTTGGTGCAGGTTTAAAAGAAAGGTATATTCATATAAGGTTAGTCGTCGATTTTGTATCCTTTGTTAAATTTAATTCAGTGTTATTTAAGAAGAGGAAGTTTGATAAGTAGAGCAAAAAAAATTTGTATTATTCATCTAGAGATTCAAAATCTGCATACCAAATTTGTGCACACCTATGTTCTTGGCTTCTTTCAAGCATATTATAAAACTTCTTTTTGATGTGTACTTGTGTGAAAACTGAATGATACACACATATTTGATTTTAAAATGAAAATACGTTACAAATGTAATAGTATTATAAAAATAATTCTTTCAACGTACTGTTCTAGCTATCATTTATTTTTGTCAAGAACTGCTATACAATAATACTCACATGAACCTGTTAAATCAAGCACTAAATATAGTCTATTTAATTTTTCCATTTGTTGGAGAAAAAAAACATAATCGAATTCATTCTAAATTTATGGGTCATTTAAGTGATAATTAAGAATCTGAGTCATTTCACTTATAAATAGATTTCAATCATGATTTTTAGTATGTGCATTAATGATGTTGGTCACTTTTTTCTCTTTTTTCCATTGTATACTTGCGCACTTTTATTATATATGTATTATCATCTTATGTGTATTATAAACGTGCATGTGTTTTGGTGTGTGAATTCTATAAAGCTTGGTTCATTTGGTTATAAATGTTTAAATTTACTACATTATTGATGGATAATTGAGTGTTTAGTTTCTCATCAAAATTTTGGGGTTTTAACTAAATTAGAATTTGGGTTCATGATTCAGCTGGTCCAGGAAAATTACATCACATGATTAGCTTTGGTTCACTATTATTGATTTCATTTGTAGGATAATATTGTTGTTTCTTAGTTAATTTCACTTTAATGACTTATATACACTAGAATGCCATCACCGTTGGTTAATTTTGGGATAGTTTGCTTAACTTGAGAACTATTACTCGATAAAAAATTATTATTATTTTCACTCATTTGCAATTATATCATTATAATTTTTGCCAATCTTCTTAGATGTGTAGATTTTTAGGTTATCTACATAATAATCAGATTTTTCCTACCAAACTTTTACCCTATTTTTCTTATTTTTTTCATGCAGGCATGGATAATATTCATGACTATTGTATGTTAGAGTGACATATATCAAAATAAATTTTTTGGAAGGGAAAACTTTTGTTTGAAGAATCACAGAGATTGATAAACCAGATTTTTTGTTATTTTTCGATTATTATCTCATGTTCTTCATACCACACAATGTTATAAGTTAGGCTTTTATTCTTTATTTCTTTATATTGAACACGGATTGGTCATTTCATTAGATCAGTAATACAAAAAATTAATGTGTTTTTAATAGGTAAATTTAGCATGTATCTTCACTTTGTTTCTTCGAGGTCGTTATACGATTAATGACTATTAGGTAATTTTGTGATATTCTCATTTCTTTATACTGCACAATTATAATTTGGATTTATTTTTTTCCTACTTAGCTGAACATGAATTTGGTAATTACACATCATAATAAACATATACAATTGAACAAGAAATGTTTGTCACACACATGATTTTAACTAGGTGTATTTAATATGCATTATTTAGATGCGGTTAGCTATAGATTATGGGGTGTTGGACTGATAACTTTTTATCACAACTATACTATGCATTACACACTTTATTTAAGTTATTCAAAGTTTTGACTTTTTAGTGGGTATATTATGTTTTTGGAGTCATCAACTTGATTATTCAAATAGACGTTAGAAGTTTTTCCCAAAAAAAAAAATCTTTGTGAACTTACTTAATCCATTTTGAAATGGGTTCAAAATGACACAGTAAAATACAATTTGTGGATTCGGGGTCAATGATCATCTTGGACGATGCATTTTTTAAACCTTTTCACTATTATGTTATGCTCTTTTTGGAAACTATAATATGTATTTATATACTTTTAAGAGTTCAAGCCATACATTTTGTAATAACCCGGAAATCCGAGCCAATTGAAATTTTTTATTTTGGCAATTTTAGCGAATTTTGAATATTTAAAATGGGTTATTTTAAATAATAACGATGAGAAATTTATTTTGAATAGGATTAGAACGTATATATTTATATAGATCGTCGTTAGAATATAAATATTTTATTTTAATTATAAAAGGAATTGAAAATGGCGCGGTAGTTCGAAAATTCGATTTCAAAGTTCAAATGAATGTACAGGATTCAAAATAAACTGGATTTTAGCGCAACCAAAAATATTAGAATCTATTTGAGAATATATTTCCAACGAATCCGAAAAATTGAAATTTCATAGCGGGAATCAAAAGATATGTTCAGTTGAAAATTCAGAATAGTCGCTATGGAATTCTAGCCCTTAAAAATGGAAATTTTGCAAACGACCTCGGTTTTCGACGAAACCACTTTTGTTGGATCCATGATGTCAAGTTATTGCTAGATTCCAAAATTCGTAATTTTTCGAATCCATATGTGAGCGTGGTAAAGGAAAACGCATTTGACCAGTTTCAGTTGATTTTAATCGACTGGAAAATGGCCATTTTTCAAACGATCTCGGAATTCGACGAAACTAGTTTTGTTAGGACCGTATCGTCAATACGAAGCTAGAAAATATTTTTCAGGAATTTTTAGAGGCTGTATGTGGCCCCAGTAAATTGACATGTGCGTTCAAATTCAATATATAGATTTATATTTTGATTTTGACGAAAATTGATCGAAATGATCGAATCATCTTACGATACATAACCCATTATGTTCGGAATGGGGGTAATTAGCTATGGACGACAGTTGGTGGCTTCGATTTCGAGGTCGAAATTAAAAGTTGCTTTTTGAAATAATTAAATAAATTAATAAAAATAAAATATCTTCCTCCCTCCTATCCCTCAGCCCCCCCCGTTCTATTTCATTTCAGGAGAAAAAAGAAACAAACCTAATCGCGCACCGCCGCCCCTTCCCCCCCTCCCCGCCGTCAGAGCCGCCGCGCCTGCCAGACCCCGCTCCCCGACGATCGACCCCCTCGAGTCCCAAATCGACCCAAATGGAGCCGGCGCCCAAACCCAAGCCCCACCACCAGTTCAGCCGGCACCTCGATAGCCTGCGCGCCCCTCCTCGGCCCCCACCTTCGATGGTCAACCCCCTCCAGGCCAGCGAGCAGCAGTAAACCCTCCTACCCCTTTTAAACGGTGAGTATTTTTTTAATTTATTTGCGTTTACTTTATTTTTCAGGATTAAAAATATAATAGCGTATATAAAAATATGATTTTTATTCATATGTAGGCGAGTTAAAAATTAGATTTTTACATTAGAGGAAGATTTGACTTTTAGTGTTTAGAGATTAGGTTTTAGTCTCGATAAAGATATGAATTTTATCAATGATAAAGATTAGATTTTTAGAAAAGTAAAGACGAGATTTTTAGTTGCATAGAAATATAATTTTTATATATATGAAGTAACGGTAAAAATATGATATTTATATAATAGAGATTATAAAGATATGATTTTTATAAGGTAGGGAATATAAAAATACGATTTTTATGTATGTTGTAGCGAAAAGATTTGATCTTTATAAATATAGAGGAGTGATAAAAAGGTGATTTTTATATAGAGAATGGCGAGAGAAAAATATGATTTTTATATATGAAGCAACGATATATAAATATAATCTTTATTATGTAGAGGAAATAAAAATATGATTTTTATAGAAAGTATGTAACAACCCGTATTTCTGATAACCGGTTATAACGTAAATCGAGGCAGAATTTAATTTATAAATCTGAATCAAGGGAAACGGGCTATGCCATTGCGTTCGCCTCGGAAAAATACGCGAAATAGAGTCCGAGTTTTCGAAAATCGGAGTCCGTATGACCCGGTTAAGGCCCAACGAAGTTTTCAAAAAATTTCAAAGTAAAAATAGATTTCAAATTCAAGCTTGAATTTGGAAAATTGGGCCAGTTGGGCCAGGCGGGAAAATTCCCGCCGCAGTACCCAAGTCGACAGCCCTGTCGACTTGGGAGTCGACTTGGTCTGACCAGGTCGACAGCCCTGTCGACTTGGCTGTCGACTTGGCTCAGACGACAAGTCCTGCCTGGTGCACCATTTTGAAGAATGTGTTGAGCTAGGGGGCCAGATTCGGTTTTGAGGGTTGAGATTGGAACTAGGGTTTAATCCTATGGCCTAAAACACTTGCCTAATCTATAAATAAGACCCTAACCTACCCTAAATCATCATTAATCTATCCTACAACTAAACTATGGCAAAATCAATCCTCTCATGGCCTCCACTCTCTTCATACAATTCCTAAATAAATTTTCAAGAGATTTTCCATGCATACAAGTATTTTTAGACTTGTATGATCCTCTTTAGCTTGCATTCAAGACAAGTTTCTCTATTTGCACCACAAAGAAAGAGTTTTGATTAAGTTTGCTTGCATTTTTGGGGTTTAATTGGTTGCATAAGGGTTTTCTTACATTTGCTATGCTCATTTGAGTCCGCATAAGCATTGTAAGCCCTATTCTACTTTCATACTTAAACTTTAAAGTTAAATGTATGATATGCGAGTTTATATGAAAGTTTACTATGATGTGATATGCAAGTTTATTATGATGTGTTATGCAAGTTCATCAAGTCATGTTATGTAAGTTTGATATGCAAGTTGTCACATGATATGCAAGTTATGTTATGCAAGTTTGATATGCAAGTTGTCACATGATATGCAAGTTATGTTATGCAAGTTTGATATGCAAGTTGTCACATGATATGCAAGTTATGTTATGCAAGTTTGATATGCAAGTTGTCATATGATATGCAAGTCATGTTATGCAAGTTTGATATGCAAGTTGTCATATGATATGCAAGTTATGTTATGCAAGTTTGATATGCAAGTTGTCATATGATATGCAAGTTATGCTATGCAAGTTTGATATGCAAGTTGTCATATGATATGCAAGTTATGCATGCTTTTTGAGGCCTAATGCAAGTATATGAACATATGTATATTTCATATGCCACCATGTTGAACTTGTGGCTTCAACACTTTTATGTCATGATTATGCCAAGTTCCCTCTTTCTATCCTTTATGCGCTATTGCGATATGTAAGCGATGGGATTGCGTTTGGGGTTGGGTAAACTTAAAAGACATAAAAACATGAGCTTGGGAATTTACCTATTAAGTTAGGTCTACCCATTGGGAATTTACCTATTAAGTTAGGTCTACCCAATTGCTTGAAAATTTGTAACATGTTTTGGAAACATGATGGACATGACACTTAGAAAAGATAAGTGTTGCCAACTCGAGGTTGGGTTGAGTTTGTAGCGTAAACCTACCCGGAACCGACCGGCTTAACTAGTTGCTACAAACAATAGGACCCAATGTGAGAAGTTGGTCATGTTGTACCTTGAACCCGAGGTTAGACCAAGTTGTGGTGTAAAGCTACCCGGAACCAACCGGCTTAACTAGTAACCGCAACAAAGTCTAATGTGAGAGGTTAAGGCACATTAATTAATTAATGCCTCATGATTAGGGTTAAGTCATGGTCTATTTAATACTTAACCAATTTGGACATGGGGGATTAACGGGGTTAAGTTAGCCTACACTTAACCAATCTGAACTCGGTGATTTAACGGGGTTAAGTTGAACTATACTTAACCAATCCGACTCAGTAATTTGATAAGGCTGAGAACCAATTTGATACCTGGTCTGGATAAACTAACTTGATTGATAAATTAAACGAACCTGTTTTGCGGATCTGTAGGACCCGCATCAAGTTAGGCAAGTTTGTAAATCTGTTATCTGATCCATTAGCCTGAAAACTGATCGTCTGAACTTTGTATGTCTGAACTCTGTTAATAAGTTAATCTGAATCTGATAGTCTGGGGACACAAGGGGGAATACTTGTGTCATTTATTGTTTGGGACCCATATTAGTCAGTAACCCTTTCTGGTATCAAAACTTTGACCCAACTGTAAGTAGGGTCCGGGCACGCTTACTGAACTAATTATAAGTGGTTCATTCTGATAATGGCGATGGGTGTTGACGGTGCGTTCCAACCGGGTCATGTGCGTGCATGGATCTCGGTCTGCCTCTGAGGATGTAAGACGCCGTGACATCTGTAAATATGCCTGTGCCAATTGGCTGCCACTTTAGGGAGTGATACACCCTATCGTGGGGCCGACACAGGGTATTTATGTATTAGGGAGCCGATCGCTTGGGTAGGATTTAGGGTACACTTAGCTCTGTCTGATTCTGTTGGTACCGTCTGTTTTGTTGGGTGGCAACACCCGTCTGTTTCTGCGTGGTACCATTCTGTTAGGGTGGTAAAGGCCCATTATTGTTAGCATTCCGTTTCTGTACTTTATCCGCTGGGATGGTAAAGGCCCATTATTGTTAGCATTCTGTTTCTGTACTTTATCCGCTGGGATGGTAAAGGCCCATTGTTGTTAGCATTCCGTTTCTGTACTCTATTAGGATGGTAAAAGCCCATTTTTCCCAAACTCTATGGACCATCCCGTTCTGTCTGTTTCGATGAGAACATTGGGGTAACACCTAATCCTGTTATACTAGAATTGGTACAGAGAAGTTGGACCTTGATTTGAGTCAAACACCTGATACTGGGCCAAGTTTAGGCCAAGGGATAAATTCTTGATTATACATGACATGTTAGAATGCTGGTACACCTGTGTTGAAAAACCTTAAACCTGATTATGCGATGACACCTTTATCTACCTTGTTAGTTAATCATCATGCTAGTATGTAGTTATCCTTATGTTCATCCCTGCTGCTCATGACAATTAACTTTATCAGTTTACATTGATTGTAGTAGGGCTTACTCAGTCTTTTTGACTGACCTGTTTTCTTTCGCCTCTTTTCTTCCGTTCCCCCCCCCAGGTTCTCAGGGAGGGAATATTGGAGCTTAGCTGGATTTCTGATCGCTTGCTTGCGGGATTAGCTCATGTACAGTCTTGACATGAAGCTAGCTATGGTTATCATTTATTTTGGGGATAGCACTTATGTATTTCAGTTTTCAGATGATGTTGTTTTATCTAGACTTGTTTATTTGGAAAGTTGATATTATGTTGTAGCAGACTTGTTTTGAAATGGTTTAAAATCTTCCGCTGTTTTATCTATGTTATTTACTCTGTTTACATATACACATATGTTCTTGTTCTGCCTTGATATATCATTATGCATGTTTACCTGATTCAAACGCCCCTCCAAAGTCAGAGTGCTTGCAAGAGTCACCCTGGCGGAGGTGGGGTGTTACATTTGGTATCAGAGCATATGGTTTATGAGAAGGGACAAAAAGGTTTTTAAAACTTTTGGAAAACTATTTTCCAAAGAAAAGTCTAGTTTATTTTAAACGGCTATTCCCCAAAAGCCATTAGCACAATCCTTAGTTATCTATTCTTAGTTTCCAGAGGGAGTGCAAGTTCCTGTTTGGTATAGGAGACTTATGGAGGCTAGGGCGACCGAAGCCGGCCCCGCAAATGTTACTCCTCCTCCGGTGGTTAATGTTCCTCCTCCTCCTGTCGCTGAGGTTCCTCCTCCTCCTCCCCCTCAGCATCCTCCAGTAGAATTCAAGAAGATTTGCAAGGACTTCAAAGCAATGGGTGGCAAGAACTTTCTAGGTACCGAGACTTTTGTAGAGGCCCGGAATTGGTTGAAAGAGACCGAGGATTTATTCGCTATCTTTGGATTAGATGATCAGAGAAAGATCCTGTTGGCGGTTTGGCTTATGAAGGATGAAGCCGCTTATTGGTGGGAGATCACCACCGCGACTAGGCCCGTTGAGACTTGGGCCGATTTCAGGACAAGATTCGGGCTTAAATTTCTGTCTTCTACTGAAGAGAATTTGCAAATGGAAAGGTTTATTGCTTTGAAGCAAGGAGACATGTCTGTCAAAGAATATGTGAACAAATTCAATCAGTTAGCTCGTTTTGGCTTGGATATGGCGAGTACTACCCAGAAGAAGGCTCTTCGTTTTGCTAGAGGATTGAATGAGCCGTTACTGGAGTTAGCTATGTCTCATGTGCCCATGGGGGCCACGTTTGAAAGTTTGGTAGATATGGCCCTACTCAATGAAGAGAACAAGAGTGCAAAGAAGGAGGTCAAGGTGAATGAGCCTCAAAACAAGAAAACGGGGCCCAAAAAGGAAATGCAAAAGAAGGAGGAGAAGTCTGAAGATAAGAAGGAAAAGAAGTGCTTTACTTGTGGAAGTTCAACTCATCTAAACAAGGATTGTAGAAAGAGGAAGGGCACTTGCTTTAACTGTGGAGAGATGGGACACTTCACTAGAGACTGCCCGAAGAAGAAAGGGACTTCATCGGAAGGAACGGTGAATACCCGCATAGCGGGTGAATAGATTAGGGCTAGAATGATTTGTCTGTAGGATGTTTAATTTTCCTTGTCTGATTTTCAGTTTGAAACTCTTTTTCTGGTATCTTGATTCTGTAATGGAAACTCAGTACTTTAATGCTAGTCTTGTTTCTGATCTGGTAATGGTCTCAAACTCCCTGAAAGTTATAACTCATCTGTTTGTGATAAAGTGGGATTTGAGAGTATCTGTGACTATGACAAATACATTCTGGGTTTCTACCATGCTTAGTTTCCTAAGAATCATTTGGGGAAAATCTGATTTGTACTAGTAGTCTGTAAGTATATGTACCAAGTTTTTGTTTTATCTGTGCTCGCTTCCACCACTCGACTGTATCTTTTTGAGATAGGAATCCTATGGATGTAAACATGTGTTTGAGACATGTTATGTTTGATGGTTGCAAGTGGATGCAAGTGGTTGCTAGTGGTTGCTCGTGGATGCATAAACACACACTAGGCACTAGATCGGCTTGAAGTACACTCTCATATTGCATATGGACGTGTGTACATTTTCAATTCTTATGGTTGCAAGATGGTTAATTCAGCATATGGATGTTGCACATGGACGAATGTTTGTGCACACATATAGTGTTATATGATTAAGACTATTTGCATACATAATGGGTTCATTTCACTAACATACTTTGCATTGAGGATCTTTGCATTAGATAAGAACATATACACACACCTTTTGCATATGTTCATACCGCATTAGAATCTTTAAGGACAATGATTGCTCGTGAATGATGATTTGAGTAGATGGATGATGGATGGTAGGATGCGGTCTTCCCAACTTGAAGATTTCGGGGACGAAATCCTTTAAGGAGGGGAGAATATAACAACCCGTATTTCTGATAACCGGTTATAACGTAAATCGAGGCAGAATTTAATTTATAAATCTGAATCAAGGGAAACGGGCTATGCCATTGCGTTCGTCTCGAAAAAATACGCGAAATAGAGTCCGAGTTTTCGAAAATCGGAGTCCGTATGACCCGGTTAAGGCCCAACGAAGTTTTCAGAAAATTTCAAAGTAAAAACAGATTTCAAATTCAAGCTTGAATTTGGAAAATTGGGCCATTTGGGCCAGGCGGGAAAATTCCCGCCGCAGTACCCAAGTCGACAGCCCTGTCGACTTGGGAGTCGACTTGGTCTGACCAGGTCGACAGCCCTGTCGACTTGGCTGTCGACTTGGCTCAGACGACAAGTCCTGCCTGGTGCACCATTTTGAAGAATGTGTTGAGCTAGGGGGCCAGATTCGGTTTTGAGGGTTGAGATTGGAACTAGGGTTTAATCCTATGGCCTAAAACACTTGCCTAATCTATAAATAAGACCCTAACCTACCCTAAATCATCATTAATCTATCCTACAACTAAACTATGGCAAAATCAATCCTCTCATGGCCTCCACTCTCTTCATACAATTCCTAAATAAATTTTCAAGAGATTTTCCATGCATACAAGTATTTTTAGACTTGTATGATCCTCTTTAGCTTGCATTCAAGACAAGTTTCTCTATTTGCACCACAAAGAAAGAGTTTTGATTAAGTTTGCTTGCATTTTTGGGGTTTAATTGGTTGCATAAGGGTTTTCTTACATTTGCTATGCTCATTTGAGTCCGCATAAGCATTGTAAGCCCTATTCTACTTTCATACTTAAACTTTAAAGTTAAATGTATGATATGCGAGTTTATATGCAAGTTTACTATGATGTGATATGCAAGTTTATTATGATGTGTTATGCAAGTTCATCAAGTCATGTTATGTAAGTTTGATATGCAAGTTGTCACATGATATGCAAGTTATGTTATGCAAGTTTGATATGCAAGTTGTCACATGATATGCAAGTTATGTTATGCAAGTTTGATATGCAAGTTGTCACATGATATGCAAGTTATGTTATGCAAGTTTGATATGCAAGTTGTCATATGATATGCAAGTCATGTTATGCAAGTTTGATATGCAATTTGTCATATGATATGCAAGTTATGTTATGCAAGTTTGATATGCAAGTTGTCATATGATATGCAAGTTATGCTATGCAAGTTTGATATGCAAGTTGTCATATGATATGCAAGTTATGCATGCTTTTTGAGGCCTAATGCAAGTATATGAACATATGTATATTTCATATGCCACCATGTTGAACTTGTGGCTTCAACACTTTTATGTCATGATTATGCCAAGTTCCCTCTTTCTATCCTTTATGCGCTATTGCGATATGTAAGCGATGGGATTGCGTTTGGGGTTGGGTAAACTTAAAAGACATAAAAACATGAGCTTGGGAATTTACCTATTAAGTTAGGTCTACCCATTGGGAATTTACCTATTAAGTTAGGTCTACCCAATTGCTTGAAAATTTGTAACATGTTTTGGAAACATGATGGACATGACACTTAGAAAAGATAAGTGTGACCAACTCGAGGTTGGGTTGAGTTTGTAGCGTAAACCTACCCGGAACCGACCGGCTTAACTAGTTGCTACAAACAATAGGACCCAATGTGAGAAGTTGGTCATGTTGTACCTTGAACCCGAGGTTAGACCAAGTTGTGGTGTAAAGCTATCCGGAACCGACCGGCTTAACTAGTAACCGCAACAAAGTCTAATGTGAGAGGTTAAGGCACATTAATTAATTAATGCCTCATGATTAGGGTTAAGTCATGGTCTACTTAATACTTAACCAATTTGGACATGGGGGATTAACGGGGTTAAGTTAGCCTACACTTAACCAATCTGAACTCGGTGATTTAACGGGGTTAAGTTGAACTATACTTAACCAATCCGACTTAGTAATTTGATAAGGCTGAGAACCAATTTGATACCTGGTCTGGATAAACTAACTTGATTGATAAATTAAACGAACCTGTTTTGCGGATCTGTAGGACCCGCATCAAGTTAGGCAAGTTTGTAAATCTGTTATCTGATCCGTTAGCCTGAAAACTGATCGTCTGAACTTTGTATGTCTGAACTCTGTTAATAAGTTAATCTGAATCTGATAGTCTGGGGACACAAGGGGGAATACTTGTGTCATTTGTTGTTTGGGACCCATATTAGTCAGTAACCCTTTCTGGTATCAAAACGTTGACCCAACTGTAAGTAGGGTCCGGGCACGCTTACTGAACTAATTATAAGTGGTTCATTCTGATAATGGCGATGGGTGTTGACGGTGCGTTCCAACCGGGTCATGTGCGTGCATGGATCCCGGTCTGCCTCTGAGGATGTAAGACGCCGTGACATCTGTAAATATGCCTGTGCCAATTGGTTGCCACTTTAGGGAGTGATACACCCTATCGTGGGGCCGACACAGGGTATTTATGTATTAGGGAGCCGATCGCTTGGGTAGGATTTAGGGTACACTTAGCTCTGTCTGATTCTGTTGGTACCGTCTGTTTTGTTGGGTGGCAACACCCGTCTGTTTCTGCGTGGTACCGTTCTATTAGGGTGGTAAAGGCCCATTATTGTTAGCATTCCGTTTCTGTACTTTATCCGCTGGGATGGTAAAGGCCCATTATTGTTAGCATTCTGTTTCTGTACTTTATCCGCTGGGATGGTAAAGGCCCATTGTTGTTAGCATTCCGTTTCTGTACTTTATCTGTTAGGATGGTAAAAGCCCATTTTTCCCAAACTCTATGGACCATCCCGTTCTGTCTGTTTCGATGAGAACATTGGGGTAACACCTAATCATGTTATACTAGAATTGGTACAGAGAAGTTGGACCTTGATTTGAGTCAAACACCTGATACTGGGCCAAGTTTAGGCCAAGGGATAAATTCTTGATTATACATGACATGTTAGAATGCTGGTACACCTGTGTTGAAAAACCTTAAACCTGATTATGCGATGACACCTTTATCTACCTTGTTAGTTAATCATCATGCTAGTATGTAGTTATCCTTATGTTCATCCCTGCTGCTCATGACAGTTAACTTTATCAGTTTACATTGATTGTAGTAGGGCTTACTCAGTCTTTTTGACTGACCTGTTATCTTTCGCCTCTTTTCTTCCGTTCCCCCCCAGGTTCTCAGGGAGGGAATATTGGAGCTTAGCTGGATTTCTGATCGCTTGCTTGCGGGATTAGCTCATGTACAGTCTTGACATGAAGCTAGCTATGGTTATCATTTATTTTGGGGATAGCACTTATGTATTTCAGTTTTCAGATGATGTTGTTTTATCTAGACTTGTTTATTTGGAAAGTTGATATTATGTTGTACCAGACTTGTTTTGAAATGGTTTAAAATCTTCCGTTGTTTTATCTATGTTATTTACTCTGTTTACATATACACATGTTCTTGTTCTGCCTTGATATATCATTATGCATGTTTACCTGATTCAAACGCCCCTCCAAAGTCAGAGTGCTTGCAAGAGTCACCCTGGCGGAGGTGGGGTGTTACAAAGTAGATAGTAAAAATGTGATTTTTATGCATGTAGTGGATACGGGCAACGAAAGTGATGAAAGACGAGCACGACGAAGATTTCCTACTTACGAAGAGTCGTGGTATTGGATTAGCTAATCGGTGAGAGCTCCTCACCTTTAATTTAAATTTCTAGTTAAAAATATATACTAGGATGCAGACGGTGTTTAGTAGCACCCGACACCCGTCGTCGACAGACCATGGACGGCTTGTATGCTTGTTTGTTTGATTTTGATGTGTAGTTGATTGTGTGATGTGATGTGAAACGAAATAAAATACTTATATAGTTAAAAATATTTTATAGTTGAAAATCGAATTTTTAACGTGTATTTAAAATGAAATAGTATAAACAAATCGAAGGATTTGTTTATATACGCACATTTGGCTGATATTGATTGGGACGATAAATTTTACACATCGCCTAACTGCACAAATAAAATATGTGTTTGATTGTTTGAAAACCCCACACGGGTATTGGGATGATATATGACATACACTAGTCCCAATAATTAGTTGTATGTCGATCGATTGATGAACAGGTTGTTATAAGCGTTAAATATTTATATTTGATGCTTATACAGTGTAGAATGCACTCTGGATGATGGTTGATTATTTATCGTTGTTATTTTATACATGCGTTGTAGAAAATCCATATAATTAACATTATATGGTAATTGATTGGGCCTCATTCCAGTTTTGAAAAAGAAATATTTGAATAGAAATATTTGAAAAAGAAATATTTGAAATAGAATATTTGAAAATAGAAATATATGAAGCCGTGTTGATTAGATTGACGCCATTTTGACGCGAACGATATTTATATCGATTTTATTCGTTTTTCAATGAATATTGAAAGTGATTTCGAAATTTGAATTATATTGAAAAGAATTGAAATTCGAATTAAATTGAAAAGAATTGAAATTCGAATTAAATTGAAAAGAATTGAAATTCGAATTAAACTGAATAGAATTGAAATTCGAATTAGATTGAAATAGAATTGAATTTAAAACGTATTGAAATTGAACTGAAATTGATTTGAATTAAATCCGATTTGAATTGAAATTGATTTGAATTGAAATCGATTTGAAATGAAATTAAAACGAATTTATATTGAAAAATTCAATTTTGATTTGAATTTGAAAATGAAGTTAAAATCGTTTTGAAAATGAATTTTAAAACGATTTATGAAATACGTTTAGAAAGGAAATCGACGAAATATATATATAATATATATATATATATATATATATTATATATAATGGCATGAATAGAACGCGCCGCGCTGCGGCAGTTCGCGAATTTCGACCATTGACTTCGAATGGACATTGCGGGAGATCCGACCGTCGGATTCTCCTAAAACTGGAACCGTTGGGTTCGTATCGAAAAGAGCTTTCTAACGAATATTTGAGATTTGAAATATAACGGTTGGATTTGGAATTAGAACCAAATCAAATTTGAAAAAGGTCGCTGTAAGTGCAGTTCGATGGCCGTTGATGGAAATCTACTGTACGGGCCTTGATAAAATTATTAAAAATAGTAATAATTTGTGTAAAATCATAAGAAATGATTTGGGAAAAACTAAGATGAAAAACTCCATATTTGAAAAGATAAAAATAGATTTTTATCGAAATGAACTAGTTTTGAACTAGAATTAAAATCAATTTATTTTTGAAATAAATAAATTGAATTTGAAGTGGTTTTGAAAATAGCAAGAATTTCCGATATATAAAGTTGGAATGGATTTGAATTGGAATTATCTTGGGAATATTTCGATGTTGGATTTCGTGATGAAACAGATATTGTTATGGGAATTTGAAAGATATATTAATATCGTTATTTCCAATTCGATATTTGTTGGTCGTAGAATTTGATGTTGAATATAAGCCGATATATTTTCTATTCAGAGCCTTGTATTTAATATCAAATGGGATTTGGGTTTGTCGTGAATGGTGTCTTCATTAAAACTGTCCTTAAACCCAGTTGAGAAAAAGATTAAATTTTTTATTTAGATTTAATGAAGTGTACCAATTAAATGGTATTTAATTGGAATTGAATTTGAATTGATTTTTGGGTTTATCGTGAACGGTGTTTTAAATAACACTTGTTCTTTAACCCGATAATTAATGGAATGTGATTTTGGGTTGTCGTGAACGGTATCTTCAATAATACTGTTCTTAGACCCAATGGAGTTAAGAAAAATCAGAAACTAACTGGGGATTAGTTAAGTTGAATGGTTTCTTGGGTATTGGTCTGATGTTGGTTTCGGCCTTCGGGTTCAATACTTAGGGAATTGCTCACTTGCTAATTTACGGTTAGGGACTGATTGAAATGTGATGTGATTTTGGGTTTATCGTGAACCGTGTTTTAAATGACATCGGGTCTTTAACCCAGTTAAAGATTAAAACCAAGTGAAGTTTTAATGAATCTTTAATAAGATTGAAAAGATCGAGAATGGAGTATAACCAGTTTTGCTCTAGGCGATAGTTAAATCTTTAATTAGATTTGAACGTGAAATGGTAATTGAATTTACCGATAACACCGTGGTGTTAGATATGAAGTATTACCAGTTTTACTTCATGGGATGAATAGGTTGGGGTTGGGAAATTAAAACAAATGATTACTTCGGTAAGATTCGTTAATCCCGACTAGTTTGAAGTGATATTCAAAGGAAGATTAAAGAATAAATTTAAAAGAATTTATCTTTGATAAAATTAATGGGAACCTTTCCCTAAGAATGTGAAATTTAGAAACTAACTGTAGGTTAGCTAAGTTGGATGGTTTCTTGGATATTGATCTGATGTTGGTTTCGGCCTTCGGGGTTAATATTTAGGGAATTATTCTCTTGCTAATTTACGGTTGGTGACTGATGAATTGAAATGAGGCGTATGTTGTGTTTGTGTAACACTTGTTTATTATATACGCGAGTTATTTGGAAAGACCGGGTTTATCCCATTCTGAATAACTGATACGACGATAAGTAGAAGATGAAGACGGTGGTCGAAGATCGGAGGTCTTCACGTCGTTTGGGTGATTACTGATGATCTTGATTGGGCCGTACACCCAAGAGGAGGGAATCAGTTAGTGGTCGTCCAGACGTACTTGGATATCGATGGATATGTGGGGTACCAGGTGCCTCCGGTTTCGTTCAGACCCAGAACGAACTTGTAAATGGACTGTGTGTCTGACATTGGATTTTAGTCTGTGTGATTGATTTCTATTAAATATATATCTGTTTGGCGGCGGAGAATTTATTCTCTTGCTTAACGCCCTTCTCTGAGACGTACGAGCTCAAGGGTTATATATTGATGGATATAAATCGCATGGAGTGAATTGCCTGTGTGGCATGCCTAAGTGGCAAATGATCAAGGCTTCTGTTGAAAAGAAAAGTCTTGTGGTTGATGATCAAAGCACGACCTTTGTGGCATCGCTTTGTGTAGCGTAAATTCGCGAGCCTCACACCCTGATTGTGAACCAGAAACGGGAGAGGACATCAGGGAGGGCATGCGTTTCCTTCTAGTTAGAAGTGGCGTCAGTGGTTTTACACGCCCTGACGAGTTTGACTTATGTGGTTGTTGCTGTTGCGAGGCGCCTCGGATATATCGGTGACTATGTGAAGCCGATGGAGTCATTCGTTGACTCATTGATGCCCCAAAGGGCGGGGAAACGTAGTGTTCATGCATAATAATCCACATCGGTGGACCGGCCCTGACGATCCAAGGGGAAGTTGCGGCTGTTCCTGAGACACGGGCTAGAGCGTCTCGAATCGGTAGAGGACTATCTTTTGCCTCGGTTCACAAATGGAAATCCAACTTCCAATACGTGACTTGGTGGTTTTGATTGTAAACCTATATATGGCGATATGATATATGGTACCCATGCCGTCTATGATTGATATTTATGATTGTATATAAAATCAGAAACTAACTGTAAATGAGCTAAGATGGGTGGTTTCCTGGGTATTGGTCTGATGTTGGTTTCGGCCTTCGGGGTTAATACTTAGGGAATCGTTCTCTTACTAATTTACGGTTGGAGTCTGATTAAGAATCAAAAGATAAAATTTCGCGTATCAAGCATTCTTTGGCTGTTATAAGGCAAAACCCTATCCTCCGGCTTGCGTTGCATTGTGTGATGGGACCTGGGTCTTATAACAGCTTCATTTTTCTTTATTTAGCATTGCGCTGTTGTTTTATGCACTGGTATTCTTGGGAGGAAACCCGTTCCGTGTTATACGGCGTGGTCCCTTGATTTACCTAACTTTAAAATAAAGATAAATAACTGTTTTAGTTCTCACAATAGTCACATGACTGACCTGGATTTTATTGTTTTAACATAAACTCTGGGTGCCCTTATTTCGACAGGGGCAGCTAGTAGTTTTGGTTTTGCAGATTTATATTCACAGGATCCTAATTTACAGCTGGAACGATACTCGGAAAGCTCTGTATCCGTGTATTACTTCTAGTTGTGTTTTGTATTATTTTCCGCTGCGATGTATTTAAATGTAATTTAAATTTCTGATATTTTCTTTGTAATATTTATTCATACTCTGTATATCCTTGTATTCTGATGGAATTGTTGTAATATACACTGAAATGTTCTTCTATCTGCGTTCCGATTGGTCTTGTTCTCACTTCAATCCGGGCTTTCCTTACCGGGGAAGTTCGTGTCGTTTCAGTTGGTATCAGAGCTTTGGTTTACAAAGCTCAGAGAACATGACATATTAGAACCATACGAAAGAATTCATCAGAGATTGGATTAGTAATATCCAATAAGAATGACTCGTTAGAGATAGGATCAGTAGTATCCTAGAACGAGTGTAAAGAGTATATTTTTAAAACGAAAACCAAATTTTGTTTTGAAATTTAAATCGTATTATACGAATTTGAATAATTTATTTTAAATTGATTTGGACAATCTATTATATGAAGATTCTGCATATACGCCTAGCTAGCGTGTATACGAAGTCCCAAATATACAGGATAGATATAGAATCGCATTCTAGTAGCCCGGACATGGTCCTGATGATGAAGTATACCATCACCAGCATTTACTTTCGAGTGACGAAAGTGGGATGCCTATATATTTCCATTACACTGGTGTGAGAACCAAAGCTAGATAGGGCCTATTGTTGTGATTTGGCATCAAAAATCTGATTTTTGACTATATATCAAAATTATGAGTTTGAAATGATAACCAACTAATTGATTGCTGATTGTGTTGTTTGATTATTGTTTGATTAATTAAAATGTTGAACCTTTAGCCAAATTATACCAAATAGTGAATTGTATTGAAAATTAGTCGCATTTGCTTGCATATACATGTACTTACACTGAACAGGTCATAGCAAGGAGGCTAGAGCAGAAGAATAAAATTGTTTGCACGACAAATAGGTACATGTTTACCATAATTTACTGTTTTGTTTGGGTGATGATGATTTTATGAGCCGATTGGCTAGCCGCTTGGCTTTTTCTTTTTCTTTTGGATTGAAGAAGGCCATGGGAGGCTATATGAAATATCCCGAAGTCCCCGGTGCAGGGGAGGTTAGGGCGAAATTTTTCGAAAATTTAGGGTGTTAGCCAAATTTTTGAAAAATTTGAAAAGTTCTTAGAAACTGAAAAGTTGAAGAACTTAAGCCATAATGAAAATAATGAAAGTTGAGTTGATTTGTGAAACAACTTTCAGCTTCGTTCCTTTTCGGGGACGAAAAGTTTTAAGTGGGGGAGATTGTAATAACCCGGAAATCCGAGCCAATTGAAATTTTTTATTTTGGCAATTTTAGCAAATTTTGAATATTTAAAATGGGTTATTTTAAATAATAACGATGAGAAATTTATTTTGAATAGGATTAGAACATATATATTTATATAGATCGTCGATAGAATATAAATATTTTATTTTAATTATAAAAGGAATTGAAAATGGCGCGGTAGTTCGAAAATTCGATTTCAAAGTTTAAATGAATGTACAGGATTCAAAATAAACAGGATTTTAGCGCAACCAAAAATATTGGAATCTATTTGAGAATATCTTTCCAACGAATCCGAAAAATTGAAATTTCATAGCGGGAATCAAAAGATATGTCCAGTTGAAAATTCAGAATAGTCGCTATGGAATTCTAGCCCTTAAAAATGGAAATTTTGCAAACGACCTCGGTTTTCGACGAAACCACTTTTGTTGGATCCATGATGTCAAGTTTTTGCTAGATTCCAAAATCCATAATTTTTTGAATCAATATGTGAGCGTGGCAAAGGAAAACGCGTTTGACCAGTTTCAGTTGATTTTAATCGACTGGAAAATGGCCATTTTTCAAACGATCTTGGAATTCGACGAAACTAGTTTTGTTAGGACTGTATCATCAATACGAAGCTAGAAAATATTTTTCAGGAATTTTTAGAGGCTGTATGTGGCCCCAGTAAATTGAAATGTGCGTTCAAATTCAGTATATAGATTTATATTTTGATTTTGACGAAAACTGATCGAAACGATTGAATCAACTTACGATACATAACCCATTTTGTTCGGAATGGGGGTAATTAGCTATGGACGACAGTCGGTGGCTTCGATTTCGAGGTCGAAATTAAAAGTTGCTATTTGAAATAATTAAATAAATTAATAAAAATAAAATATCTCCCTCCCTCCTATACCCTCAGCCCCCCCCGTTCTATTTCATTTCAGGAGAAAAAAAAAAGAAAAAGAAACAAACCTAATCGCGCACCGCCGCCCCCTCCCCCCGTCAGAGCCGCCGCGCCTGAATAGACCCCGCCCCCCCGACGATCGACCCCCTCGAGTCCCAAATCGACCCAAATGGAGCCGGCGCCCAAACCCAAGCCCCACCACCAGTTCAGCCTCCACCTCGATAGCCTGCGCGCCCCTCCTCGGCCCCCACCTTCGATGGTCAACCCCCTCCAGGCCAGCGAGCAGCAGTAAACCCTCCTACCCCTTTTAAATGGTGAGTATTTTTTTAATTTATTTGCGTTTACTTTATTTTTCAGGATTAAAAATATAATAGCGTATATAAAAATCTGATTTTTATTCATATGTAGGCGAGTTAAAAATTAGATTTTTACATTAGAGAAAGATTCGACTTTTAGTGTTTAGAGATTAGGTTTTCATCTCGATAAAGATATGAATTTTATCAATGATAAAGATTAGATTTTTAGAAAAGTAAAGACGAGATTTTTAGTTGCATAGAAATATAATTTATATATATATTAAGTAACGGTAAAAATATGATATTTATATAATAGAGATTATAAAGATATGATTTTTATAAGGTAGGGAATATAAAAATACGATTTTTATGTATGTTGTAGCGAAAAGATTTGATCTTTATAAATATAGAGGAGTGATAAAAAGGTGATTTTTATATAGAGAATGGTGAGAGAAAAATATGATTTTTATATGTAACAACCCGTAAAATGCGAGCCAGTTTGAAATTTTTATTTTAGCGATTTTAGCGAATTTTGATTATTTGAAATGAATTATTTTAAATAATATCGACAAGAAATTTATTTTGAATATAATTCGAACGTATATATTTATACGCGTCGTCGTTAGAATATAAATATTTATATATAATTATAAATAGAATTGAAAATGGCGCGGTAGTTCGATAATTCGATTTCAAACTTCAATTGGATGTACCGGGTGCAAAACAATCCGGATTTTAGTGAAACCAAAAATAATGGAATCTAATAGTGAATATCTTTCCAACGAATCGGAATAATCAAGATTTCATAGCGGGAATCAAAAGATATGTCCAGTTGAAAATTCTGAATAGTCGCTATGGAATTCAGGCCCTTAAAAATGGACATTTTGCAAATGACCTCGGATTTCGACGAAACCAGTTTTGTTGGGTCCGTGATGTCGAATTATTGCTAGGTTTCAAATTTCATAATTTTCTGAATCAATATGTGAGCGTGGCAAAGGAAAACGTGTTTTGACCATTTCAGTTGATTTTAATCGACTGGAAATTGGCCATTTTTCCAACGGTCTCAGAATTCGACGAAACTAGTTTTGTTAGGACCGTATCGTCAATACGAAGCTAGAAAATATTTTTCTGGAATTTTTCTAGTTAGTATGTGACCCCGGTAATTTGAAAGGTACGTTTAAAATTCAATATAGCGATTTAAGTGTAAATTTAACAGAAACTGATTCAAACAGTCGAATCAGCCTACGTGGCATATCCCATTGTGTTCGGAATGGGGGTTAAACGCTATGGACGACAGGCGGTGGGCCTCGTTTAGATGACATATGTGAAAGTCAACTTTTAAAAATAAATAATAAAATAATAAATATATATATATATATATATTTTTTTCTTCTTTCTTATAACCCCCCCCCTTTCAATTCGACTGAACAGAAAGAAAAAAAAAGAAAAAAAAATTTTTAAACCTAAACGCGCCGCCGCCAGGGGCTCTCGAAGCCGCTCGCCACCACCCCTGCCGGAGGCGCTCCCCTCCAGCAGCTCCCCGCCGTGACCGCGCCCCCATGTCCTTCCTCTCCCCTTCTAATCGAACCCGATACCCCCTCAAACCCACCCCCCCCGTCGACTTCATCGACCGCCGCCTGCCCCCTGACCCACATCCGACGCTCCAGCCCTCCCCTTCCGCCGCCTGGACCACTGCCGCACCCCCCCCCCTGAGCCACCGCGCCCACCCTCTGTAAGCTTTATTTTATTTTATTTTTTATTTATTTTTATTTTTATGTTATAGAAATAGAAGAATTTAAAACTGTTTTTTTTTTTATTTTACTTGAAAACTGATTTTTAAAAAAAGGATTAAAACTGATTTTATTTTATTTTTAAAAACTGAAAACTTATTTTCATTTTAAACTGAAATTAATATTGTTTTTTTTTATGAAATCGCTTTGTTTTAAAAACATGGGTTCTAAAAACAGAAATAAACGTAAGTGTTTAAAATAAAAATAGTTCGGTTTTTGAAATAAAATTAGCATTGAATTTTGAAATAAAATTAGCAATGTTTTGAAATAGAAGATAGGAATTTACTTTGTTTAAAAATAGAAAGAACAGTATAGGAAAATGATTTTTGAAATATAAATAGAACAGATTTTTAAAATGAAATTAGCTTTGTTTTTAAAAGGAATTTTGCATTTGTTTTAGAATTAAAAAGGTGATTTTTATATATTGAACTTCGAAAAGAAAATAGAATTTTTATATATTGAACTTCGAAAAGAAAATAGAATTTTTATATATTGAACTTCGAAAAGAAAATAGAATTTTTATATATTGAACTTCGAAAAGAAAATAGAATTTTTATATATTGAACTTCGAAAAGAAAATAGAATTTTTATATATTGAACTTCGAAAAGAAAATAGAATTTTTGTATATTGAACTTCGAAAAGAAAATTCAATTTTTATATATTTAACTTTGAACTAAAAATTCAATTTTTATATATTTAACTTTGAACTAAAAATTCGATTTTTATATATTGAACTTTGAAATAAAAATTCGATTTTTTTATATATTGAACTTTGAAGTAAAAATTCGATTTTTACATATGTAGTGAAAGCGGACAACGAAGATGACGAAGATGCGATAGCAATAAAGATTTCTATCGATGAAGTGCCGTGGAGCTGGATAGCTATATGTGAGAATTTCTCACCTTTCTATTTCTTTTCTAGTTATATATTTATACTAGGATGCAGACGGTGCTTAGTAGCACCCGACACCCGTCCACAGACCATGGACTTGTTTGTTTGACTGTTTGGTGATTGATTGCGATATTGGTTTGAATGTGATTTGTGGTGTGAAAAATCGAATCGATAAATTGGTTAGGATTAGACGTGCGCCGTTATAAGGCGAAGGAGTAAGGCTAGGTTAGACTCTTACTCCAAATTTTGTGGTTTGCATAACGAATTGATTTGATTGATGTGTGAATGGCGTGGGCCTTCACTAGACCGGGGATAAGGCTAGGCCTTGTCCCGTTTCTAGTATCGTGCCGTTATGCCGCCGAAATTTTCTAAAATATGTTAGAAAAATAAAAATATCATTTTTATTGTGTAATTGAAATAAATAGAAATTCATATGTTGGAATAAAATGTTTTATCGTTAAAAATATAATTGTTAACGTGAATGTGAATAAATAAAATATTCATTTACAAACCAGACGGTTTGTTTATGTACACCTATTTGAAGGACATTGATTGGGTCGATAAATTTTACACATCGCCCAACAACACAAATAAAATATGTGTTTGATTGTTTGAAACCCCACAGGGGTGTTGGGATGAAATTTGAAGTTCACTCATCCTGATTTATTAAATATGTCGATCGGTTGATTGACAGGCTGTTTTAAGCGTTAGATATCTATATTTGATGCCTATACAGTGTAGTGCACTTTGGTTGATGGTTGATTATTTTTCCATGCTATTATATACATGTGTTGTATGAAAATCCATATAATTAACTTTATATGGTAATTGATTGAGCCTCATTCCAATTTGAAAAATAAAGAATATTATAAAATAAAAGTTCATGTGTTGACAGTACTCATTCATTGAGATTGGTCATGTGTTGAACGAAATATTTTGATAATAACAACTATTTTGAAAAAGAAATATTTGAAATAGAATATTTGAAAATAGAAATTTATGAAGCCGTGTTGATTAGATTGACGCCATTTTGACGTGAACGATATTTATATCGATTTTATTCATCTTAAAATGAATATTGAAAAGCGATTTCGAAATGAATTGAATTGAAAACGATTTCAAAATGAATTGAATTAAAAACGATTTCGAAATGAATTGAATTGAAAAGCGATTTCAAAATGAATTGAATTAAAAACGATTTCGAAATGAATTGAATTGAAAAACGATTTCAAAATGAATTGAATTAAAAACGATTTCGAAATGAATTGAATTGAAAAGCGATTTCGAAATGAATTGAATTGAAAACGATTTCGAAATGAATTGAATTGAAAACGATTTCGAAATGAATTGAATTGAAAACGATTTCGAAATGAATTGAATTGAAAACGATTTCAAAATGAATTGAATTAAAAACGATTTCGAAATGAATTGAATTGAAAAACGATTTCAAAATGAATTGAATTGAAAACGATTTCGAAATGAATTGAATTGAAAACGATTTCGAAATGAATTGAATTGAAAACGAATTCAAATGGAATTGAAAGCGAATTGAAATGAATTCAAATTGAATTGAAATTTGAATTGAATAGAAATGAATTTTAAAACGAATTTATAAAGAAGAATTCAATTTTGCTTTGTATTGAAATGGAAGTTGAAATAGATTTTGAAACGAATTTTAAAAACTATTTATATAATTCGTTTTGAATAGGAATCGACGAAATATATATTATATATATTATATATATAATATAATGGCCTGAATAGAACGCGCCGCGCCGCGGCAGTTCGTGAATTTCGACCATTTATTTCAAACGGACATTACGGGAGATCCGACCGTCGGATTCTCCTGAAACCGGAACCGTTGGGTTCGTATCGAAAAGAGCTTTCTAATGAATATTTGAAATTAGAAATCTAACGGTTGGATTTGGAATTATGTCCAAATCAAATTCGAAAAAGGTCGCTGTAAGTGCAGTTCGATGGCCATTGATGGAAATCGACTGTACGGGCCTTGATAAAATTATTAAAAATAGTAATAATTTGTGTAAAATCATAAGAAATGATTTGTGAAGATTTGGGATGAAAAACTCCATATTTGAAAAGATAAAAATAAATTTTTATCGAAATGAACTAGTTTTGAACTAGAATTATAATTCTATTTATTTTTAAATAAATAAATTGAATTTGAAATGGTTTTGAAAATAACCAGAGTTTCCAATGATTGCATTGGAGTGGATTTGAATCGAAATTGTCTTCGGAATATTTCGATGTTGGAATTCGTGATTATACAGGTGTTGTTATGGAAATTTGAAAGATATATTTGTATCGTTATTTCCAATACGACATTTGTTAATCGTAGAATTTGATATTGAATATAAGCAGATATATTTTCTATTCAGAGCCTTATATTGAATATCAAATGTGATTTGGGTTTGTCGTGAATGGTGTCTTCACTAACACTGTTCTTGAACCCAGTTGAGAAATGATTAAATCTTTTTATTTAGATTTAATGAAGTGTACCAATTAAATAATATTTAATTGGAATTAAATCGATATTGATTTTTGGGTTTATCGTGGACAGTGTTTTAAATAACACTCGTTCTTTAACCCGACGATTAATGAATGTGATTTTGGGTTTATCGTGAACCGTGTTTTTAAATGACACTGATTCTTTAACCCAGTCAAAAGATTAAAACTAAGTGGAGTTTTAATGAATCTTTAATTAGATTGAAAAGATCGAGAATGGAGTATCACCAGTTTTGCTCCAGGCGATAGTTAAATCTTTAATTAGATTTGAACGTGAAATTTAGAAACTAACTGTCGGTTAGCCAAGCAGAATGGTTTTCTGGATATTGATCTGATGTTGGTTTCGGCCTTCGGGGTTAATATTTGGGGAATTATTCTCTTGATTAATTTACGGTTAGTGACTAATGAATTGGAATGAGGCGTATGTTGTGTTTGTGTAACACTTATTTAAAATATACGCGAGTTATTCGGAAAGACCGGGTTTATCCCATTCTGAATAACTGATACGACGATAAGTCGAAGATGAAGACGATGGTCGAAGACCGGTGGTCTTCACGTCGTTTGGGTGATAGCTGATGATCTTGATTGGGCTGTACACCCAAGAAGATGGAAACAGTTGGTGATCGTCCAGACGTACTTGGAGATCGATGGATATGCGGGGTACTAGGTGCCTCCGGTTTCGTTCAGACCCAGGACGGACTTGTAAATGGACTGTGTGTCTGACATCGGATTTCATTCTGTGTGACTGATATCGGTTGCATAGGATGGTTTGCCTGTGTGGCATGCTAAGATGCAAATGATCAAGGCTTCTGTTGAAAAGCAAAGTCTTGTGGTGATGATCAAAGCACGGCCTTTGTGGCGTAGCTTTGTGTAACGTTTACCTCGCGTGTTTCACACCAGGTATGAACCAAAAACGGGAGACGGACCTCAGGGAGGGCATGCGTTTCCTTCTAGATAAAAAGTGGCGTCAGTGGTTTTACACGCCCTGACGAGTTTGACTTATGTGGTTGTTGCTGTTGCGAGGCGCCTCGGATTGATCGGTCGTTCTCGAACCGATGGAGTCATTTGGTTGGCTCATTTACGCCCCAAAGGGCGGGGAAACGTAGTGTTCAGGCATTCTTAATCCACATCGGTGGACCGGCCCTGTCGCTCCAAGGGACGATGCGTTCTGTTCCTGAGACATGGGCTAGATTGTCTCGAATCGGTTGAGGACTATCTTTTGCCTCGGTTCATAGACGGAAATCCAATTTCCAAATACGTGCCATTTGCGGTTTTATTTGTAAACCTATATATGGCGACATAGTGGTATGGGGCATTCATGCCGCCTATGATTGATACTTATGATTTGAAGTTGTTTTATACTCTATGCACTTATAATAGTATCAAATGATTTGTTTTAAACGTATCAAGCATTCTTTAGCTGTTATAAGGGAAAACCCTATCCCCCGGCTTGCGATTGCATTGTGTGATGGGACCTGGGTCTTATAACAGCTTCATTTTTCTTTATTTAGCATTGCGCTGTTTGTTTTATGCACTGGTATTCTTGGGAGGAAACCCGTTCCGTGTTACGGCGTGGTCCCTTGATTTACCTAACTTTGAAAATAAAGATTAATAACTGTTTTTAGTTCTCACACCAGTCCCATGACTGACCTGGAGTTTATTGTTTCAACCTAAACTCTGGGTGCCCTTATTTTGACACGGGCAGCTAGTAGTTTTGGTTTTGCAGATTTATATCCACAGGATCCTGGTTTACAGCTGGAATGATATCCGGAAAGCTTTGTATCCGTATATCTCTTCTAGTTGTGTATTGTATTATTTTCCGCTGCTATGTATTTAAATGTAATTTAAATCTCTGATATTTCTGTGTAATATTTATTCATTAATACTCTGTATATTCTTGTAATCTGATGCACTGTTGTAATATATAGTGAGACGTTCTTTTGTATGTGTTCTGTTGTGGCTTGTTCTCGAACTATCCGACACTTTCCTTTACGGGGAAGTTGCGGGTTTTCACAGTTGGTATCAGAGCTTTGGTTTACAAAGCAGAGAACAAGACACATTAGAACCATACGAAAGAATTCATCAGATATTGGATTAGTAATATCCGATTAGAATGACTCGTTAGAGATGGGATCAGTAGTATCCTAGAACGAGTGTGAAGAGTATATTTTTCAAATGAAAACAAATCTTGTTTTGAAAATTTAAATCAATTATTCGTATTTGATTATCTATTTATATTGAGTTGGACAGTCCAGTATATATAGATTTTGCGTATACGTCTGATCCGCGTATATTCAAAGTTTTAATATATTGGATAGATATAGAATCACTCTCTAGTCGCCCGGACCTGATTCTGATGATTGACGCGTCATCATTAGTAATTAGTTTCGTGTTCCGAAGGTGTGATTTTCTATATATTCCATTAGACTGGTGTGAGAACCAAAATTAGATAGGGCTAATTGTTGTGATTTGGCATCAAAAATGAGATTTTTTGACTATATATCAAAGTTATGAATTTGAAGCGTTAATTCACTAATTGAGTGATGTTTGTGTAGTTTGTTCATTTGTTTGCTAATTTTGAACCATTATGCCTAACTGAATCAAATATTAACCTGTATTGAAAATTGGTCGCATTTGCATGCATATACATATATATCATTGAACAGGTCATAGCAAGGAGGCTAGAGCCAGAGAATAAAATTTGTTTGCCCGACAAATAGGTACATGTTTACTACATAATTTCCTGTTTTGTTTGGGTGATGATGATTTTGTGAGCCTATTGGCTAGCCGCTTGGCTTTTTCTTTTTCTTTTTGAGATCTGAAGGACCGGGGAAGCTATTTGAAATTCCCCGATGCTCCCGGTGCAGGGGAGGTTATGGCGAAATTTTTCAAAAATTTAGGGTGTTAGCCAAATTTTTGAAGTTTTGAAAATTCTCAGAAACTAAAGAGTTGGAGAATGGAAGCCTGATCGAACGTAGAGTTGAATGATCAAACCACTTTCGACTTTGTTCCTTTTCGGGGACGAAAAGTTTTAAGTGGGGGAGATTGTAACAACCCGTAAAATGCGAGCCAGTTTGAAATTTTTATTTTAGCGATTTTAGCGAATTTTGATTATTTGAAATGAATTATTTTAAATAATATCGACAAGAAATTTATTTTGAATATAATTCGAACGTATATATTTATACGCGTCGTCGTTAGAATATAAATATTTATATATAATTATAAATAGAATTGAAAATGGCGCGGTAGTTCGATAATTCGATTTCAAACTTCAATTGGATGTACCGGGTGCAAAACAATCCGGATTTTAGTGAAACCAAAAATAATGGAATCTAATAGTGAATATCTTTCCAACGAATCGGAATAATCAAGATTTCATAGCGGGAATCAAAAGATATGTCCAGTTGAAAATTCTGAATAGTCGCTATGGAATTCAGGCCCTTAAAAATGGACATTTTGCAAATGACCTCGGATTTCGACGAAACAAGTTTTGTTGGGTCCGTGATGTCGAATTATTGCTAGGTTTCAAATTTCATAATTTTCTGAATCAATATGTGAGCGTGGCAAAGGAAAACGTGTTTTGACCATTTCAGTTGATTTTAATCGACTGGAAATTGGCCATTTTTCCAACGGTCTCAGAATTCGACGAAACTAGTTTTGTTAGGACCGTATCGTCAATACGAAGCTAGAAAATATTTTTCTGGAATTTTTCTAGTTAGTATGTGACCCCGGTAATTTGAAAGGTACGTTTAAAATTCAATATAGCGATTTAAGTGTAAATTTAACAGAAACTGATTCAAACAGTCGAATCAGCCTACGTGGCATATCCCATTGTGTTCGGAATGGGGGTTAAACGCTATGGACGACAGGCGGTGGGCCTCGTTTAGATGACATATGTGAAAGTCAACTTTTAAAAATAAATAATAAAATAATAAATATATATATATATTTTTTTTTTTCTTCTTTCTTATAACCCCCCCCCCCTTTCAATTCGACTGAACAGAAAGAAAAAAAAAGAAAAAAAAAATTTTAAACCTAAACGCGCCGCCGCCAGGGGCTCTCGAAGCCGCTCGCCACCACCCCTGCCGGAGGCGCTCCCCTCCAGCAGCTCCCCGCCGTGACCGCGCCCCCATGTCCTTCCTCTCCCCTTCTAATCGAACCCGATACCCCCTCAAACCCACCCCCCCCCCCCCCCCCGTCGACTTCATCGACCGCCGCCTGCCCCCTGACCCACATCCGACGCTCCAGCCCTCCCCTTCCGCCGCCTGGACCACTGCCGCACCCCCCCCTGAGCCACCGCGCCCACCCTCTGTAAGCTTTATTTTATTTTATTTTTTATTTATTTTTATTTTTATGTTATAGAAATAGAAGAATTTAAAACTGTTTTTTTTTTTTTTTTTTACTTGAAAACTGATTTTTAAAAAAAGGATTAAAACTGATTTTATTTTATTTTTAAAAACTGAAAACTTATTTTCATTTTAAACTGAAATTAATATTGTTTTTTTTTATGAAATCGCTTTGTTTTAAAAACATGGGTTCTAAAAACAGAAATAAACGTAAGTGTTTAAAATAAAAATAGTTCGGTTTTTGAAATAAAATTAGCATTGAATTTTGAAATAAAATTAGCAATGTTTTGAAATAGAAGATAGGAATTTACTTTGTTTAAAAATAGAAAGAACAGTATAGGAAAATGATTTTTGAAATATAAATAGAACAGATTTTTAAAATGAAATTAGCTTTGTTTTTAAAAGGAATTTTGCATTTGTTTTAGAATTAAAAAGGTGATTTTTATATATTGAACTTCGAAAAGAAAATAGAATTTTTATATATTGAACTTCGAAAAGAAAATAGAATTTTTATATATTGAACTTCGAAAAGAAAATAGAATTTTTATATATTGAACTTCGAAAAGAAAATAGAATTTTTATATATTGAACTTCGAAAAGAAAATAGAATTTTTATATATTGAACTTCGAAAAGAAAATAGAATTTTTGTATATTGAACTTCGAAAAGAAAATTCAATTTTTATATATTTAACTTTGAACTAAAAATTCAATTTTTATATATTTAACTTTGAACTAAAAATTCGATTTTTATATATTGAACTTTGAAATAAAAATTCGATTTTTTTATATATTGAACTTTGAAGTAAAAATTCGATTTTTACATATGTAGTGAAAGCGGACAACGAAGATGACGAAGATGCGATAGCAATAAAGATTTCTATCGATGAAGTGCCGTGGAGCTGGATAGCTATATGTGAGAATTTCTCACCTTTCTATTTCTTTTCTAGTTATATATTTATACTAGGATGCAGACGGTGCTTAGTAGCACCCGACACCCGTCCACAGACCATGGACTTGTTTGTTTGACTGTTTGGTGATTGATTGCGATATTGGTTTGAATGTGATTTGTGGTGTGAAAAATCGAATCGATAAATTGGTTAGGATTAGACGTGCGCCGTTATAAGGCGAAGGAGTAAGGCTAGGTTAGACTCTTACTCCAAATTTTGTGGTTTGCATAACGAATTGATTTGATTGATGTGTGAATGGCGTGGGCCTTCACTAGACCGGGGATAAGGCTAGGCCTTGTCCCGTTTCTAGTATCGTGCCGTTATGCCGCCGAAATTTTCTAAAATATGTTAGAAAAATAAAAATATCATTTTTATTGTGTAATTGAAATAAATAGAAATTCATATGTTGGAATAAAATGTTTTATCGTTAAAAATATAATTGTTAACGTGAATGTGAATAAATAAAATATTCATTTACAAACCAGACGGTTTGTTTATGTACACCTATTTGAAGGACATTGATTGGGTCGATAAATTTTACACATCGCCCAACAGCACAAATAAAATATGTGTTTGATTGTTTGAAACCCCACAGGGGTGTTGGGATGAAATTTGAAGTTCACTCATCCTGATTTATTAAATATGTCGATCGGTTGATTGACAGGCTGTTTTAAGCGTTAGATATCTATATTTGATGCCTATACAGTGTAGTGCACTTTGGTTGATGGTTGATTATTTTTCCATGCTATTATATACATGTGTTGTATGAAAATCCATATAATTAACTTTATATGGTAATTGATTGAGCCTCATTCCAATTTGAAAAATAAAGAATATTATAAAATAAAAGTTCATGTGTTGACAGTACTCATTCATTGAGATTGGTCATGTGTTGAACGAAATATTTTGATAATAACAACTATTTTGAAAAAGAAATATTTGAAATAGAATATTTGAAAATAGAAATTTATGAAGCCGTGTTGATTAGATTGACGCCATTTTGACGTGAACGATATTTATATCGATTTTATTCATCTTAAAATGAATATTGAAAAGCGATTTCGAAATGAATTGAATTGAAAACGATTTCAAAATGAATTGAATTAAAAACGATTTCGAAATGAATTGAATTGAAAAGCGATTTCAAAATGAATTGAATTAAAAACGATTTCGAAATGAATTGAATTGAAAAACGATTTCAAAATGAATTGAATTAAAAACGATTTCGAAATGAATTGAATTGAAAAGCGATTTCGAAATGAATTGAATTGAAAACGATTTCGAAATGAATTGAATTGAAAACGATTTCGAAATGAATTGAATTGAAAACGATTTCGAAATGAATTGAATTGAAAACGATTTCAAAATGAATTGAATTAAAAACGATTTCGAAATGAATTGAATTGAAAAACGATTTCAAAATGAATTGAATTGAAAACGATTTCGAAATGAATTGAATTGAAAACGATTTCGAAATGAATTGAATTGAAAACGAATTCAAATGGAATTGAAAGCGAATTGAAATGAATTCAAATTGAATTGAAATTTGAATTGAATAGAAATGAATTTTAAAATGAATTTATAAAGAAGAATTCAATTTTGCTTTGTATTGAAATGGAAGTTGAAATAGATTTTGAAACGAATTTTAAAAACTATTTATATAATTCGTTTTGAATAGGAATCGACGAAATATATATTATATATATTATATATATAATATAATGGCCTGAATAGAACGCGCCGCGCCGCGGCAGTTCGTGAATTTCGACCATTTATTTCAAACGGACATTACGGGAGATCCGACCGTCGGATTCTCCTGAAACCGGAACCGTTGGGTTCGTATCGAAAAGAGCTTTCTAATGAATATTTGAAATTAGAAATCTAACGGTTGGATTTGGAATTATGTCCAAATCAAATTCGAAAAAGGTCGCTGTAAGTGCAGTTCGATGGCCATTGATGGAAATCGACTGTACGGGCCTTGATAAAATTATTAAAAATAGTAATAATTTGTGTAAAATCATAAGAAATGATTTGTGAAGATTTGGGATGAAAAACTCCATATTTGAAAAGATAAAAATAAATTTTTATCGAAATGAACTAGTTTTGAACTAGAATTATAATTCTATTTATTTTTAAATAAATAAATTGAATTTGAAATGGTTTTGAAAATAACCAGAGTTTCCAATGATTGCATTGGAGTGGATTTGAATCGAAATTGTCTTCGGAATATTTCGATGTTGGAATTCGTGATTATACAGGTGTTGTTATGGAAATTTGAAAGATATATTTGTATCGTTATTTCCAATACGACATTTGTTAATCGTAGAATTTGATATTGAATATAAGCAGATATATTTTCTATTCAGAGCCTTATATTGAATATCAAATGTGATTTGGGTTTGTCGTGAATGGTGTCTTCACTAACACTGTTCTTGAACCCAGTTGAGAAATGATTAAATCTTTTTATTTAGATTTAATGAAGTGTACCAATTAAATAATATTTAATTGGAATTAAATCGATATTGATTTTTGGGTTTATCGTGGACAGTGTTTTAAATAACACTCGTTCTTTAACCCGACGATTAATGAATGTGATTTTGGGTTTATCGTGAACCGTGTTTTTAAATGACACTGATTCTTTAACCCAGTCAAAAGATTAAAACTAAGTGGAGTTTTAATGAATCTTTAATTAGATTGAAAAGATCGAGAATGGAGTATCACCAGTTTTGCTCCAGGCGATAGTTAAATCTTTAATTAGATTTGAACGTGAAATTTAGAAACTAACTGTCGGTTAGCCAAGCAGAATGGTTTTCTGGATATTGATCTGATGTTGGTTTCGGCCTTCGGGGTTAATATTTGGGGAATTATTCTCTTGATTAATTTACGGTTAGTGACTAATGAATTGGAATGAGGCGTATGTTGTGTTTGTGTAACACTTATTTAAAATATACGCGAGTTATTCGGAAAGACCGGGTTTATCCCATTCTGAATAACTGATACGACGATAAGTCGAAGATGAAGACGATGGTCGAAGACCGGAGGTCTTCACGTCGTTTGGGTGATAGCTGATGATCTTGATTGGGCTGTACACCCAAGAAGATGGAAACAGTTGGTGATCGTCCAGACGTACTTGGAGATCGATGGATATGCGGGGTACTAGGTGCCTCCGGTTTCGTTCAGACCCAGGACGGACTTGTAAATGGACTGTGTGTCTGACATCGGATTTCATTCTGTGTGACTGATATCGGTTGCATAGGATGGTTTGCCTGTGTGGCATGCTAAGATGCAAATGATCAAGGCTTCTGTTGAAAAGCAAAGTCTTGTGGTGATGATCAAAGCACGGCCTTTGTGGCGTAGCTTTGTGTAACGTTTACCTCGCGTGTTTCACACCAGGTATGAACCAAAAACGGGAGACGGACCTCAGGGAGGGCATGCGTTTCCTTCTAGATAAAAAGTGGCGTCAGTGGTTTTACACGCCCTGACGAGTTTGACTTATGTGGTTGTTGCTGTTGCGAGGCGCCTCGGATTGATCGGTCGTTCTCGAACCGATGGAGTCATTTGGTTGGCTCATTTACGCCCCAAAGGGCGGGGAAACGTAGTGTTCAGGCATTCTTAATCCACATCGGTGGACCGGCCCTGTCGCTCCAAGGGACGATGCGTTCTGTTCCTGAGACATGGGCTAGATTGTCTCGAATCGGTTGAGGACTATCTTTTGCCTCGGTTCATAGACGGAAATCCAATTTCCAAATACGTGCCATTTGCGGTTTTATTTGTAAACCTATATATGGCGACATAGTGGTATGGGGCATTCATGCCGCCTATGATTGATACTTATGATTTGAAGTTGTTTTATACTCTATGCACTTATAATAGTATCAAATGATTTGTTTTAAACGTATCAAGCATTCTTTAGCTGTTATAAGGGAAAACCCTATCCCCCGGCTTGCGATTGCATTGTGTGATGGGACCTGGGTCTTATAACAGCTTCATTTTTCTTTATTTAGCATTGCGCTGTTTGTTTTATGCACTGGTATTCTTGGGAGGAAACCCGTTCCGTGTTACGGCGTGGTCCCTTGATTTACCTAACTTTGAAAATAAAGATTAATAACTGTTTTTAGTTCTCACACCAGTCCCATGACTGACCTGGAGTTTATTGTTTCAACCTAAACTCTGGGTGCCCTTATTTTGACACGGGCAGCTAGTAGTTTTGGTTTTGCAGATTTATATCCACAGGATCCTGGTTTACAGCTGGAATGATATCCGGAAAGCTTTGTATCCGTATATCTCTTCTAGTTGTGTATTGTATTATTTTCCGCTGCTATGTATTTAAATGTAATTTAAATCTCTGATATTTCTGTGTAATATTTATTCATTAATACTCTGTATATTCTTGTAATCTGATGCACTGTTGTAATATATAGTGAGACGTTCTTTTGTATGTGTTCTGTTGTGGCTTGTTCTCGAACTATCCGACACTTTCCTTTACGGGGAAGTTGCGGGTTTTCACATTATATATGAAGCAACAATATAAAAATATAATCTTTATTATGTAGAGGAAATAAAAATATGATTTTTATAGAAAGTAGATAGTAAAAATGTGATTTTTATGCATGTAGTGGATACGGGCAACGAAAGTGATGAAAGGCGAGCACGACGAAGATTTCCTACTTACGAATAGTTGTGGTATTGGATTAGCTAATCGGTGAGAGCTCCTCACCTTTAATTTAAATTTCTAGTTAAAAATATATACTAGGATGCAGACGGTGTTTAGTAGCACCCGACACCCGTCGTCCACAGACCATGGACGGCTTGTATGCTTGTTTGTTTGATTTTGATGTGTAGTTGATTGTGTGATGTGATGTGAAACGAAATAAAATATTTATATAGTTAAAAATATTTCATAGTTGAAAATAGAATTTTTAACGTGTATTTAAAATGAAATAATATAAACAAATCGAAGGATCTGTTTATATACGCACATTTGACTAATATTGATTGGGACGATAAATTTTACACATCGCCCAACTGCAGAAATAAAATCTGAGTTTGATTGTTTGAAAACCCCACACGGGTATTGGGATGATATATGACATACACTAGTCCCAATAATTAGCTGTATGTCGATCGATTGATTGACAGGCTGTTATAAGCGTTAAATATTTATATTTGATGCTTATACAGTGTAGAACACACTCTGGATGATGGTTGATTATTTATCATTGTTATTTTATACATGTGTTGTAGAAAATTCATATAATTAACATTATATGGTAATTGATTGGGCCTCATTCCAGTTTTGAAAAAGAAATATTTGAATAGAAATATTTGAAAAAGAAATATTTGAAATAGAATATTTGAAAATATAAATATATGAAGCCGTGTTGATTAGATTGACGCCATTTTGACGCGAACGATATTTATATCGATTTTATTCATTTTTCAATGAATATTGAAAGTGATTTCGAAATTTGAATTATATTGAAAAGAATTGAAATTCGAATTAAATTGAAAAGAATTGAAATTCGAATTAAATTGAAAAGAATTGAAATTCGAATTAAACTGAATAGAATTGAAATTCGAATTAGATTGAAATAGAATTGAAATCGTTTTGAATTGAATTTAAAACGTATTGAAATTGATTTGAATTGAAACCGATTTGAATTGAAATTGATTTGAAATCGATTTGAAATGAAATTAAAACGAATTTATATTGAAAAATTCAATTTTGATTTGAATTTGAAAATGAAGTTAAAATCGTTTTGAAAACGAATTTTAAAACGATTTATAAAATACGTTTTGAAAGGAAATCGACGAAATATATATATATATATATATATATATATATATATTATATATAATGTCCTGAATAGAACGTGTCGCTATGCGGCAGTTCGCGAATTTCGACCATTGACTTCGAATGGACATTGCGGGAGATCCGACCGCCGGATTCTCCTAAAACCAGAACCATTGGATTCGTATCGAAAAGAGATTTCTAAGGAATATTAGAGATTTGAAATATAACGGTTGGATTTGGAATTATGCCCAAATCAAATTTGGAAAAGGTCACTGTAAGTGTAGTTCAATGGCCGTTGATGGAAATCGACTGTACGGGCCTTGATAAAATTATTAAAAATAGTAATAATTTGTGTAAATTCATAAGAAATGATTTGGGAAAAACTGAGATGAAAAACTCCATATTTGAAAAGATAAAAATAGATTTTATCGAAATGAACTAGTTTTGAACTAGAATTAAAATCAATTTATTTTTGAAATAAATAAATTGAATTTGAAGTGGTTTTGAAAATAACCAGAATTTCCGATATATAAAGTTGGAATGGATTTGAATTGGAATTATCTTCGGAATATTTCGATGTTGGATTTCGTGATGAAACAGATATTGTTATGGGAATTTGAAAGATATATTAATATCGTTATTTCCAATACGATATTTGTTGGTCGTAGAATTTGATGTTGAATATAAGCCGATATATTTTCTATTCAGAGCCTTGTATTTAATATCAAATGGGATTTGGGTTTGTCGTGAATGGTGTCTTCATTAACACTGTCCTTAAACCCAGTTGAGAAAAAGATTAAATCTTTTATTTAGATTTAATGAAGTGTACCAATTAAATGATATTTAATTGGAATTGAATTTGAATTGATTTTTGGGTTTATCGTGAATGGTGTTTCAAATAACACTTGTTCTTTAACCCGATAATTAATGGAATGTGATTTTGGGTTGTCGTGAACGGTATCTTCAATAATACTGTTCTTAGACCCAATGGAGTTAAGAAAAATCAGAAACTAACTGGAGATTAGTTAAGTTGAATGGTTTCTTGGGTATTGGTCTGATGTTGGTTTCGGCCTTCGGGGTCAATACTTAGGGAATTGCTCACTTGCTAATTTACGGTTAGGGACTGATTGAAATGTGATGTGATTTTGGGTTTATCGTGAACCGTGTTTTAAATGACATCGGGTCTTTAACCCAGTTAAAGATTAAAACCAAGTGAAGTTTTAATGAATCTTTAATTAGATTGAAAAGACCGAGAATGGAGTATCACCAGTTTAGCTCCAGGCGATAGTTAAATCTTTAATTAGATTTGAACGTGAAATGGTAATTGAATTTACCGATAACACCGTGGTGTTAGATATGAAGTATTACCAGTTTTACTTCATGGGATGAATAGGTTGGGGTTGGGAAATTAAAACAAATGATTACTTCGGTAAGATTCGTTAATCCCGACTAGTTTGAAGTGATACTCAAAGGAAGATTAAAGAATAAATTTAAAAGAATTTATCTTTGATAAAATTAATGGGAACCTTTCCCTAAGAATGTGAAATTTAGAAACTAACTGTAGGTTAGCTAAGTTGGATGGTTTCTTGGATATTGATCTGATGTTGGTTTCGTCCTTCGGGGTAAATATTTGGGGAAGTATTCTCTTGCTAATTTACGGTTGGTGACTGATGAATTGGAATGAGGCGTATGTTGTGTTTGTGTAACACTTGTTTATTATATATGCGAGTTATTCGGAAAGACCGAGTTTATCCCATTCTGAATAACTGATACGAAGATAAGTCGAAGATGAAGGCGGTGGTCGAAGACCGGAGGTCTTCACGTCGTTTGGGTGATTACTGATGATCTTGATTGGGCCATACACCCAAGAGGAGGGAATCAGTTAGTGGTCGTCTAGACGTACTTGGAGATCGATGGATATGCGGGGTACTAGGTGCCTCCGGTTTCGTTCAGACCCAGAATGAGCTTTTAAATGGACCGTGTGTCTGACATTGGATTTTAGTCTGTGTGATTGATTTCTATTAAATATATATCTGTTTGGCGGCGGAGAATTTATTCTCTTGCTTAACGCCCTTCTCTGAGACGTACGAGCTCAGGGGTTATATATTGATGGATATAAATCGCATGGAGTGAATTGCTTGTGTGGCATGCCTAAGTGGCAAATGATCAAGGCTTCTGTTGAAAAGCAAAGTCTTGTGGTTGATGATCAAAGCACGGCCTTTGTGGCATCGCTTTGTGTAGCGTGAATTCGCGAGCCTCACACCCCGGTTGTGAACCAGAAATGGGAGAGGACATCAGGGAGGGCATGCGTTTCCTTCTAGTTAGAAGTGGCGTCAGTGGTTTTACACGCCCTGACGAGTTTGACTTATGTGGTTGTTGCTGTTGCGAGGCGCCTCGGATATATCGGTGACTATGTGAAGCCGATGGAGTCATTCGTTGACTCATTGACACCCCCAAAGGGTGGGGAAACGTAGTGTTCAGGCGTAATAATCCACATCGGTGGACCGACCCTGACGATCCAAGGGGCAGTTGCGGCTGTTCCTGAGACACGGGCTAGAGCGTCTCAAATCGGTAGAGGACTATCTTTTGCCTCGGTTCACAGATGGAAATCCAACTTCCAATACGTGACTTTGCGGTTTTGATTGTAAACCTATATATGGCGACATGATATATGGTACCCATGCCGTCTATGATTGATATTTATGATTGTATATAAAATCAGAAACTAACTGGAAACGAGCTAAGATGGGTGGTTTCCTGGGTATTGGTCTGATGTTGGTTTCGGCCTTCGGGGTTAATACTTAGGGAATCGTTCTCTTACTAATTTACGGTTGGAGTCTGATTAAGAATCAAAAGATAAAATTTCGCGTATCAAGCATTCTTTGGCTGTTATAAGGCAAAACCCTATCCTCCGGCTTGCGTTGCATTGTGTGATGGGACCTGGGTCTTATAACAGCTTCATTTTTCTTTATTTAGCATTGCGCTGTTGTTTTATGCACTGGTATTCTTGGGAGGAAACCCGTTCCGTGTTATACGGCGTGGTCCCTTGATTTACCTAACTTTAAAATAAAGATAAATAACTGTTTTAGTTCTCACACCAGTCACATGACTGACCTGGAGTTTATTGTTTTAACCTAAACTCAAGGTGCCCTTATTTCGACAGGGGCAGCTAGTAGTTTTGGTTTTGCAGATTTATATTCACAGGATCCTAATTTACAGCTGGAACGATACTCGGAAAGCTCTGTATCCGTGTATTGCTTCTAATTGTGTTTTGTATTATTTTCCGCTGCGATGTATTTAAATGTAATTTAAATCTCTGATATTTTCTATGTAATATTTATTCATACTCTGTATATCCTTGTATTCTGATGGAATTGTTGTAATATACAATGAAATGTTCTTCTGTCTGCGTTCCGATTCGTCTTGTTCTCACTTCAATCCGGGCTTTCTTTACCGGGGTAGTTCGGGTCGTTTCACATTTTGTGCTCTACTTTGACATAGGATCCTATTAATGAGCAATACTAATCTTTAATGGAACTCATATTATATTTTTATAATACACCATCAGTCCTATTTCAAAAGACCCATGCATTTTATTGCTTTCAGGTTTCATTATAGTCCAACTACTGTTTTTTGGTTTAGTCATGCTGTTGACAAATACATTTCGCCTTTTATATGTTTCATATACATAAATATTTGAGAGATTTTGGTAGTACCATTACAATGACTCAATGTTGAATGTATTCTTATATCTGAATTTCACAGTAAGAGAACATTTATACATGGTGTTGTACTAATGTTTCACATGCAGAATATTCAGATGTTTTTAAATATATATTTTTCTAAGTGCGTTTTTTTAAAATAAAAATAGATCATAATGAGCTGCGTTTGCTTTATACGCTTTTTATGTTTTCCTTCCAAAATATCACACAGTTTAAAGCTTCTTACCTGCTCTTTCTTGCGCTTCAGTGTGGTCACAGACCTTCCACACTTTAGTCACAGTTAAATTAACTATTGCAGTATCATATAATTGTTTGGTGGATATCCCTTTGTTCCTTACCAAGGTGTTTTCAACTTGCTAGATAGCGTGTTAGGAATGGTTGGTGGATACTAAAATTAGGCAAGCCCCTTAAAATATGTCCAAATCCATTTTTAATAAGGATTAGTGTAACTGTAAGGATAATGAATTCTTACCAAGGTGTTGTCCTTTTTTCCCGTTTTATGTAGGAATATTCTTTACAAATACACAAAATGTAATATCTCCTATCCTTTTTGTGCTACCCATTGTTTTGCTAATTTTAGGTAAAATTTCAATTTCGATAAAGATTCTATGGTTAGATCATTTATCTTTATCATACACACACAAGCTGACTAGAATTAGTTATAAGTAAATATAGATGTTCTATCATCGATTTTAAGTATCTTTTGTATCCAAGTACTTACCTTTTATGCCTTTAAAATGGTATATTCATATTTCAGTTGATACTGACTTACAACACAACGTAGAAGCTAACTCTAACCATACATCTTGAAATTTCCAGAACTTACCAACAATTAGCTTTTTGACTTAAGATGTCATATGACACGAATTTACAAAAAATATGAATATTTGCTTAAAATAAAGGCACCCTACGTCTGTTCATAAGTCACTGTTAATAATTGGTAACATATTTTTGATATTTATAGAATAAAATTTTATTCAGTTAATAAAGATAGTTGGTTGTTATCAAATTTTTAAGGTTTGTTAAGAAAAGATATAACATTACATATACTTTGGATTCATATGTCAGTTTTATTAGTTTTCCAGTTATAATATGAGTAAGTTAATAATATTTAAGGCTTATTCATGACTGTGATGATAAAAATTATTTAAGACTAATAAACGTTGTACAATCTTTGGATACTAAATTATCAGAAAATTAGGTAAGGATGTAAGAGATATTGCATGTACTTCCCATAATCAGTATTATGCCATATGCATACAAAAAATGACATTGTGAATGAGCTTGATACATGGTATAATCATCTAATATTAGTTGGTTTAGCTTTTTTTTAATTTTTTAAAATTTAGGGCTTTATTTTGGTATGAGAGAGTGATTATTGTGGTTAAAATGAAATCTACAGTGTTAATTTCTACAACCAAGAGCAAGTGGAGCAATGCTTATTGTGGCTGAACTTAACAGTCCAATGAGTCGTAAGTTTGTACGTTTGTTGCGTGACCTGATTTATCAAGGTAAAAGTCAACATAATCTTTCTCCTAATAACTATTATATGTTTGTGTTTTGGGATTGGCATGTGATATCATGTTGATTTTCCATAGTAACTTATATTTTTTGTGCATTAATTATGCTGATGTTAGTAAAAATATTTATGGTAATTGCTGACAGCAGTTTTGTTACAAGTTATATTAGGTTGAGATACGGAAGAGACATGATTGGAAAGCTATTATATCTTCACGACTGCAACTATATCAAGTGCATATTACCAAATCATTACAACTTTATTTCATAGATATATTAATTGTACTATACTTTTTTTACTTTTGGTCATATTGTTATGTAAATTGATAAACTTGATGTTCACGTTCATAACTCAGTATTTTTTGCTAATGTTTAATGGTATTGAATTTTGGTTTAGCTAAAATCCTAAGTTACTCTAGGCAACCCATTGCCCTATTATATATTATTACATGTTTCTTTTGCAAGTTTATCATTTTGTACTCTGTATGATCACTTGAGACGAGTCTATAAAATGGGCATGCCATCCTTTTGTCCTATTTGGTGTTGTGATCCAAAGCCGTGCATTACCATTAAATTTTCCTTCTCCTTGAGTTGAAACGAAACTGCATCAATTTTAGGTTATTTGTTCATTTAATTGGCATCTATGTTAGTTTCTATGTATATTTTTTTTGCATCTGCCTCTTTTTATTTTAATTAAGCATTTCTTTTAGATTTGTTGATTCTATCAATTAAATAAAATTAAAATTTAGATAAGACTTAATTTGCCTTTAGTTTAGTTGTAGGTATTCCTTGATCACTATTCTTGCAAGTAGAATGTCAAACTTTTATGCCATCTCCGATGAAATTACTCAATTGAAGGCAACGGTACCGAGTATCACATAAGTATAACTAATTATTATTCCACAAGTTAAGCTTATTAGGGTATACTCAAATTCTACAATGCAAAATATAACTTTTCCCTATGTAACTATGAGTTTAAGAAACAAAATTTGATGGCTTTTTTGCATGTTTGTCTAATTATTTCACAAATATTGAACCAAACTGTGTGCGTAGCACGGGTTTACACTAGTAACATAAAATATTTAATATTTAAATAAACAAAATTGTTCATCATTCAATCCAAGAGTTATATATGAGATATAATTGACATAAGATGTTTGCCTAAAAGATTATGTTTTGGGATTAGCCAAAGCTAACTCAAGGCACGATTAGATATGGATCTTGGATCACTAAGATATATGTAAACTAATATATATATATATATATATATATATATATATATATGTATGTATGTGTGTGTATATATATATATATATATATTGTAACGACCCAGATTTTCAACCATATAATTTTGAACATTTAAATTGTTTTAAATGTTGTATTAGGAGTATAAATGGAAGTTTATATGGAATTTATTAATTAAAACAAAATTTGAACATATAAATTATAATTAAATGTAACGACCCGAACTTCCATACTATTTAAGCTGACATTCATCCACTCATGTCCAACTCAAAAGCACAGAAAACTGGATCATTAATAGAAAGAAGTTAGAGGATGAGGAATAGAGAGAAAGAAAAGTTAGAATAGAAGAAAACGAAGAACACAAATCTCACAGCGGAACGGATAAAATATATTAAATAACATAATTCTTGAAATACAAATCAGTGAGTGTATATACATACCATCATCAGAGAACAACAAATATTTCTGGGACTATTATAAACACCTGTTTCAAGATATAAACATGATACACAACGGAAAATATGATGGTCTATAGCTAACTGGTGAAGGCTCCTGCTTCCAGCTCTTTCAAGTGAATCTGAAAAATCCTGACTACTTGACTGCCTGTACAAATTTGGGCACCCAAGAGTTTAAGGAAAACAAAAACAAAATAAACTTTGGGTCAGTCATGGGACTGGTGTGAGTAAACTCCAACCATTGTTTTAAATTTTAAAAACTTTTCGAAAGAAATGATAATCGTAAGACCGATCCACACATAAACACGGATGGTTTTTACATTACGATAACCAAAAATATTTTTAATATCAAATCCGGTGATATTATAATAATGTCTACATCAAAAAAATAGAATCTAGCGGAACGCATGCATCTCACGCTCCATATATAATATAAAATCAAAAACCGCAAGGTGCTTATTGGAGATTGGATTCCAACTATGACAAGGTATGAAACCACCTTATGATTAGTGTACTCTAGAGGGGATACACTGTGGTTCAATAAGAACATCTTGCAACCCGACAACACATGGCTGACCACTAGTTTAACATGAGTGTATCGAGCATATTATCACCAATGGTTGTGATCAGCAACCGTCACCGAAAGCATACAACAACGAATAGAATAATAAGAAAAATGAAATTTCTCTAGATCAGGTGATAATACCCTTAATGGGAATGACCCACTTGGCCATGTTGCCTGCCCGATTTTTTTCATTTCCCGGTTAATGAGGCTTGAGGTCATGATTATCCTTTTATAACATCTTGCCACCATTTACTTTGAATGCCACATCATCAGATCTGTCCATATACGTTGTCCTGGGACTGGACAAACCGAAGGCACCATTCTATTAATCCATCTTGGGCAATTTCTACCAAAGATTAACTGAATAACCCTTGCACTTTACTCCATCTTCGATCATCTTTAGCATAAGTTGATTCGTAACGCTTATGCCCATATGGAGTGGTTTTCAAATAATAAATATGATTCCGGTCTCTCCGTATCGACAACAGAGGTATAAAATAACTAAAACTCTGATAGTTGGTGATTTGACTATCAAAGGAACATCCATACAATCAACGATCCTATTTCCAAATGGAAATTTTATGGATCAACCATCAAACAACACTGGCCCCTTTTTAAATCAATTCCTTATTATATTATCATTTCCAATTCCCATTTCCCATCTTTCGTATCCTTTCAAAATTCTATTTTCTCTATCAATTCTTGGAAAAACATTTCCAATATCCTAATTTCTTTATTCGAGAAAATATCTCTTATTCCAGATAGAAAACATTTCTAAATATTCACGAATCCATATTTTCTATATTCAGAAAATATATCTTAATAATATTGGAAAATATTTCCATATTCCATTTCTTAATTCCTCGCTGACCAAGTCATTTCATTTTCTATGCGTAGAAAATATCACTCATTTTATTTGGGAAAATATTTCAAAATCCTTTAAATTAACGCGATGTTATAAAACATCGTTATTATAACTCAACCCATTAATCATTTGTTACCTAATTATATTGCTAACCAATCTTCACCATCGAACCTTGACCATTCCTATATCAATCATGAAGTCAATCAAGTTGAGGTATAATTACTTCTCAGACCTTAATTGAACAACATTCTCAACTTTGAAATAGTCAAAGCTCACAACTTCAAACAAAACATCACTTACGCGACTTTCATATTCAATCTAAGAATCCACTTTTTTGCGGAAAAACGATGATTATAACGGTAGCGTTATAACCGCTGTTTCCAAATATTTGATGTACAAACATTTATTATAACGGTAGCGTTAAATCGTTGTTTAGATTTATAAAAACATTTATTATAACGGCAGTGTTATATCGCTGTTTAGATTTACAAAACATTTATTATAACGGCAGCGTTAAAATCGTTGTTTCCAAATATTTGGTTTATAAAAATATAAACTGTACTTATTAATTTCAATAAATAAATTAATAAGTAAATAGATAAATAATTAAATTTGTTTCAAACAGAAAATAAAAAATAACTACTTCCCTAAATTCGATATAATCGAATTCCAATAAATAACTCTCTCTCAGATAATTTATATTCGATTTATATTCCAAACTTCGGAATTTTCTACCATTTTAGGTTAATTCAAATTCCAAATTCACTTTTGAATTTATCCTTTCCAAATCATTACCAAATTCCTTTATAACCATTCTAGTCTACGAAACTTTATCACACTTTATTTTATATTTTGAATTTTGAACTAAAACTCATCATTTTCTTTTAAAATGATTACTCATTTCCTTTTTCATGCAATTTCCAAGTTGGATTCATATTTCAAATCTAAATTTCCTTTAAAGATATTTCATTTGCAAAATATTTCCTTTAAACTATTATTCACTTAAATCTTGATTATATTTCTTTTATATGCAATCAAATCTGTTTGATTTCGTACTTATAAATATTCTCTTAAACCCAAATTCTATTTATCTCTTTTATTCAAAAAAATTCAACAAATCTAATTTTATTCCAATCATTAAAAATCTCATTTATTATTTCCTTTATATTTTGCTAACTTCAAATCTCGTCATAAATATTAGTTTCAAATTTGATTTCCACTTTTCCATATAAATTCAAATTTGAATTTATATTTCAATTTATCCAACAATAAATAATTCACTTAATTTATAAACTCATTCAAAATCGACTTCTTGTTTTAATAAAACAAGTTTCTCCTTTTTAACTCCATTCGAGATTACACTTTAATTTTTGGAAAAATATATGTCCTTTTTAAATCTTAAATTTTATTTTCTATTCGAAAATATTTTACGGTATTTAAATACCAAAATTCTAGGGCTAGTGATATTTAAACACAACAAGATCAGTAACAGTTAATATATCATAGCATATGTCAAAATCAATGCAAACACAATAATATAAATGTTCAGGAGTCCAGTTGGATCCCTCCAACCTGTTTCCCTTCATCCACATATGTTAATCAACGTCAATAATATTAATTTCATATCAATGTGAAATATCAAGGATGAATAGAATTGATAATCGATATAACAATATCAACCATTCAACCAATTTTATCAGCCATTCATTCAAACAACCATCACATAGTACAAAATTACTGGAAATAAATTTAAAACTCGGTTATATAAAAATATAAACGAGCCAGAGTTAGTGAGTTTACTAACCTCAGTTCGCAGTTGATGATTCCTCTTTTGTTTCATTTTAAAATCAAACATGCATTTGATTTTTCCATAAAATTTCGTTAGCTCTGTTCTCAGCTACATCAATTCCATAATGTAGATCTTTTTGCTATTATTCCAGTGTGACCATTTTCATTCAACTCTGTTAATAGGCGAGTAAGATACGATCGTTAAACTATTTGACTTAAATAAAAATTTAATTTAATTCACTAATCTCGATTAACCCTTATAATCACCGTGATTAGTCCTTTTAATCCACGCGTTTACTTAGGAGAAAATTCCCGTCTCCTTCACTATAGGAAATATCGAAAATAGCAAGCTCCAATAAATTCATCAACGTTTATCAACCTCTAATTTCTTCATCTCCTTTCTATATATCTTTTTTATCAGATCAAACTTGAACCCACTGAAACCGACCGCTGGTCATCCTCTTTTCCATAATTAAATTACCAAACAGCTTCTCTCCTCACACCCAAACATTTCAACCCACCATGTTACGCTCCCACCATTGTTCCACTTCCCAGTAGTTTGAAACCCTGCTGTAGCCAAACATACTCTACACCATCCCAATTCCAACAGTGGAAACAAACTCACCACTGCACTTTTACCGGTCACCTAAACACCACATACCATCTCGAGCTCCATCAGCCATAGTGTACGACCTCCGACCAGTTCCTCCATCAACGCAACCAACGAGATCATCACCTCCAACCCTCCACAGCGGACCCCACAACATCACCCTCGATGCTGTCTATTGCATCGCGAACTCCATCACCTTCCATGTTGATCTACAGTAACAACCGAACTCGACCACCACAATATTCCATAATACCTCATCAGCGAGTGTGCCTTGATCATCTAAACTCCGCGCCAATCTTGATAAGACCCATCTCCGCCCCTGTCATCAATGAAGCTGACAGATGTAGACCTTGACTAGTTTTGAGATCCACTTTCCAGGAAAAACAACCGTGCCATAAGCTTAAAGCTTGGTTGGAGAAGTCGCAATCCAATGTAGTGATATCCCAGTTTGAGATTTTGTTTATTCTTTGTATTGATTAGTTTGAAATCCTAGAAAGATCGAAATGGCTTTAAAATGTTTTTCAGGGTAACTTTGTTAAGGAACCACGCGAGTATTATATAATATTCAACAACTTGGCCTCCACGGTTTTTAGAGTAGATTAGGTGTTTAGGTTATTGTTTGATAGTATGTGCCTTAATTAATTTATGTCTGCATTTGATAAATTTCCATGTGCATTCGCACATTAATTTTCAACAAAGAGTAATGCCTTTTTTATTTGGTTTTCGAAACTAATAGCGGAAGAGGAAGGAAGATCAGTTGACTTCAGTTTCAGGTATCGTTAATGAAATGAGAAAAATAAAACAAAGGTTACGTGTCTTCTTATTTATATTGAGCTGTCCCTATCCCGTGTGAACGAAGTGCATGATGGATATTATTTTTCTTTTGATTATTGTATATCTATGGGACTTGCAGCCGAAATATTTGATTACTAGTTAATGCCTGGGTTCCTTCTTTGATTGACTAAGATTTTGCCACATTATTAGGTCAGATTTGCAAAGATACGTTACAGGGCTTGAAAACGATATTATTAATACATATTTTATTTAAAATGGGTCGAGTTGTTTGACTTAAAAACATGTGCCAAGATGATGTAAGATCTATTCACGGATTTTGTTTTTGTTGGACATTGTGTTACTGTTTCGAATGGACGGTGAGTTTCTTTACATAAATAAAATAATAAGATAAAAGACATGCAAGGATTTGTTCAGCGATAAATTTTGATTCTGTCTTGTTAACAGAGACTTATGGATATTCGTATCCTACCGAGATTTCATTTCGGTATTTCAAAAAAAAATTATTAAAAATTTGAAAAGTTATGTCATAACTTCGTTTGCTGGTTTTTCTTTGAATTTGTACTAGAAGAAACTTTGAACAAAAGGGCAGTGTATCTCTTGTTTGAAGATATGCTAAATTTTGATAATGAGTGAGTAAGATTAATACAGAGCTTTTTGGCCAAGTTTTATGTAACAACCCGGAAAATCTGAACCAGTTTAAAAATTTTAAATTGGCTAAAATAGTGGATTTTAAATACTTAAAATAAATATTTTAAATAATAGTGATGAAAAAATAGGTTTGAATCGATGTTTGAAAATAATTATAATTAATTTTAATTATAAACAAGGCCTGAAATGGCCCTGCAGTTTCAAAAATTGAATTCAAACTTTAAATGACTGTACCGGGTGCAGAATAAAACGGATTTGAGCGAAACCAAAAATATTTAAATCTGTTAGTGAATATATTTCTAACGAATCTGAAAAATCGAAGTTTCATAGCGGGAATCAAAAGTTATGGCTAAATGAATTTTCAGAAAGGTCGCTATAGAAATTATATCGCCCTTGAAAATAGACATTTTGCATACGACCACGGAATTCGACGAAACCACTTTTGTTGGATCCGGGATGTCAAGTTATGGCTAGGTTTCAAATTTCATAATTTTTGAAGCTAGTATGTGAGCGTGGCAAAGGAAAATGTGTTTTGGTCATTTACAATTAAATTGGATCGACCAGAAAAGGGTCATTTTACAAAAAAAATGAGAATTCGATGAAACTAGTTTTGTTGGGACCGTATTGTCAAAACATAGCTAGATTTATTTTTCTGGAATTTTTAGGATCAGTATGTGGCCCCGGCAAATTGAAATGTACGTTCAAATTAAATATTGAATGTTTTATATTTTAATTTGAAGAAAAACTGACTGAAACATTCGAATGGGCCTACGAAACATATCCCATTGTGTTCGGAATAGGGGTAAAACGCTAGGGACGACAGTCGTTGGGTTTGGATTGGAGTTCGTGTGTGGCAAGGGGTATTTTTGGATTTTTAAAATATATAAATAAAATAAAAATCCCTCATTGGCCATCACTCTCTCTCTCTTCCCCGATGCCCTCGAAATCAACGGCGATAGGAGCTGATTCCTTCTCTCCTCCATAACTCCTCAAACACGCAACGAATCTGTTCGGTCCTTTGGAGGTTTTTGAAGGGCTCTCCATCCTCTTCCAATCCATACCAGCATCACCCCCTATCGTTCCGCCTCCCTCGAGAACCGTGCCCTAAAAGCCGGCGTATTTCGAGCTCCGCCGCTGCCACTAGGGTGCATCGCGCCTGACCCCGCCACCACGCGTGGGAAGCTGCTTCGAAGCCCTACGGCGTGGTACAACTCGATTTCCACCTAGTGCTACAGATTGGGATTAAAATCAAAACCTAGTTTTGAACAGGTTTAGAAAGGTACGGCTTTGATTATTTTGAACTGATTTTCACATTTAAAAGTGTTGCAAACTTGTAAAAATCATATCTTTTTTGTTCCTTGTCGAAATTCAGTGAAACAAGAGACACCGGGACCGTGAGGACGTCTTCTACATTCTAGAAGAGACCGCATATTTTTCTCAGCCTTCTGCAATTTTTTGTGGAGTGGAACCCAATGTGAGATTTCTAATTTATAAACGATATGGAAAACGATGATGTATAAATTATATAGTCGATGTATGAGTTATATAAGTTGTACGTTCGATGTATAAGTTATATATGCGTTGTAAAAACTATATATGCGTTGAAATAGAAGTGAAATGCTAATATAATATATATATATATATATATATATACGCCCCTCGTCAATAAACCATGGACGATATTTATTGGTTGTGATTGATGGGAAAATTGGTTGATAGCGAATGGTTGATTATAATTGTTTGTGGTTGAAATTGATTGATTGTGGTTGAAAAATACCCGTTTGTGGTTGAGAAATATTTGGTTGAAACCACATAGGATTAGTTTGTGGAAATGGAAAAAAAATACATGCCGCCTGCGTGCGAACTAGATGCATGATTCCCCATTGTCAAAAGCTGCGAGGCTTTAAGGTAGAGCGAGGAGCCGTACTAGGGACGGCCCCGGTTTTAACTACCGTGTCGTTATGCTGCCGAAATTTTGAATAATATTCATGTGTTAGAATTATTTTCCTGTGTTGAAACTATATTCGTGTGTTGTATAGAAAACCTTCATGTGTTGAATCGAAATTCATTCGTTGAATATAATTCATGTGTTGAATGGCATTCATGTTTTAAATATAAAAATCTCCTTTTTATCTATATATATAAACTATAGAAAACCTTCATGTGTTGAATTGAAATTCATTCGTTGAATAGAAATTCATGTATTGAATGGTATTCGTGTTTTAAATATAAAAATCACCTTTTTATCTATATATATAAACTATAGAAAACCTTCATGTGTTGAATTGAAATTCATTCGTTGAATTGAAATTCATTCGTTGAATGGAAATTCATGTGTTGAATGGTATTCGTGTTTTGAAAGAAATTGTTTTATAATAAAAATCCTATTTTTACCATCTATATGAACTATATAAAATAGCCGTGTTTTGAAAGAAATTGTTTTATAATAAAAATCCTATTTTTACCATCTATATGAACTATATAAAATAGTCGTGTTTTGAAATAAATTGTTTAACAATAAAAATCACATTTTTATTATATACATGAATTGTTAAAAATAGTGAAGTGTTGAAATAGAAGACAGTTGGATAAAAATATCATTTTTATCAAATGTATGAAAAGCTTATAGTTTTGAAATCGAAGAATCGATTATATTTATATATATATATATAAATATAATTAAAATATATCGAATAATGAAGCTACAGTTCGTATTTTGAAACCGTGATTTCAAACGATTAGTGCAGGAGATCCGACCATCGGATTTTCCCGAAATTTCAACCGTTGGGTTCGCTTTGGAAATATCTTTCCAACGGCACCAACTTTGTAAAAATCCAATGGTTGGATTGTCTGGAATGTTTAATTCAAATCTGAAGAAAAACAGCGCCAGAATCGATTATATTTATACATATAAATAAATATAGTTATATTAAATCGAATAACGACGCTGCAGTTCGTATTTTGAAATCGAAACTTCAAACTATTATACCGGGAGATCCGACCGTCGGATTTTCCCGAAACTGGAACCGTTGGATTCGTTTTGAAAAGATCTTTCTAATGATGTAAATTTTGTGAAGATCCAACGGTTAGATTTTCATATATGTGTAAATCAAATCTGAAGAAAAACAGCGCCACAACCGCGTTATGGCCCGAAGCGTCGTTTTGAATAAATTGGCTATTTTAAAATAAATAAAAATAGCGATAAATCGTTATAAAATATTATAAACGATATGGATGTGAAATTTAGAAACTAACTGAAGGTTGGCTAAGTCGAATGGTTTCTTTGGTATCGATCTGATGTTGGTTTCGGCCTTCGGGGTTAATATTTGCGAAATCGTTCTCTTAGTGATTGACAGTTAGTGACTAATGAATTGAAATAAGGCATATGTTGTGTTTGTGTAGCACTTGTTTATTATATACGCGAGTTGCTCAGAAAGACCGGGTTTATTCCATTCTGAATAACTGAATCGACGATAAGAAATCGAAGATGAAGACGGTGGTCGAAGACCGGAGATCTTCACCTCGTTTGGATGGTAACTGATGTCCTGATTGGGAGGCATCCTGAAATATGGATAATGAGTGGTGATCGTCCAGGCGTACGTGGAGATCGAAGGGCTTGCGAGGTATATAGTGCCTCCGGTTTCGTTTAGACCCAGAACGGACTTGCAAATGGATTGTGTGTCTGACATTGGAATTTATTCTGTGTGATTGATAGCCATCAGTTGCATGGTGTGAATTGCCTGTGTGGCACGTAAAGATGCAGTGATCAAGGCTTCTGTTGAAAAGCAAAGTCTTGTGGTTGATGATCAAAGCACCGCCTGTGTGGCGTAGGTTTGTGTAGAACGTGAATTCGCGAGCCTCACACCCCGGTATGAACCAGAAATGGGAGAGGACATCAGGGAGGGCATGCGTCTCTTTCTAGCTAGAGGTGGTGTCTGTGCTTGAACTGGCTGACATTTATATTATTTTCACCTGTGTGGTTGTTGCTATTGCGAGGCGCCTCGGTTTTATCGGTCGATCCGGGACCGATGGAGTCATTCGTTGGCTCATTTGCGCCCCATAGGGCGGGGAGACGTATTGTTCAGGGTTTAAGTTTAATCCACATTGGTGGACCGGCCCTGACGATCCAAGGGTTACTCGAGATCTGATCCTGAGACATGGTAGGCTAGATTGTCTCGAAGTCGGTAAGGACTATCTTTTGCCTTGGTCCATGACGGAAATCCAATTTCCAAATACGTGACTGTGCGGTTTTGATTGTATATATATATATATATATATATATATATATATATATATATATATATATGGCGACATGATATATGGTACCCATGCCGTCTATGGTTGATACTTCTGATTTGAAATTGTTCTTGAAACATATAAACACTAGTAGTAATATCAAGTGCTTTGTTTTATTCGTATCAAGCATATTTTGGCCATTATAAGGTAAAACTCTATCCTCCGGTTTGCGCTGCATTGTGTGATGGGAACTGAGTCTTATAATGGCTTCATTTTTATAAAAAGCATTGCGATGTTAAAAAGGTTTAATTGTTTTAAAGCACCGGCAATCCAATGGAGTAAACCCGTTCCGCGAAAGTGGCGTGGTCCTATGATTAGCCAATTGTATAATGTGTTAAGTAGATTTCTCATACCAGTCCCATGACTGACTCGTAGTTTGTTTCACTTGCAAACTCGGGTGCCCCTTTTTCTACACGAGCAGCCTTGTATTCAGGTTTTAGCAGGCTCTTTCTGGATAGCTGGAGCTGAAGATGGATTCTATCATTTATCTCTTTTTATGCTGTTCATATCCTATTGTACATATTATGTTTGTTTTCCGCTGTAGACATTTATGTATAGCTGAACTGTATTTGTACTAAGTATGATCCTGTATACTATGTAACTCTGATGATTATGTTTATCCAGTGTATTATTTGTTCATTATCTGGTGTATTTATTAATTTCTGTTATGCTATTATCTGTTTATGTGTTATATTCCAAAGATTACCCTTAACACCGCAGTATGGGTTTTGGGGTCGCCACAACGTGGTGTTAGAGTTTTGGTTAAGCTTAGTGCTGGAATATAACATATTAACGAACTCGTCAGAGATAGAACCAGTAGTGTTCTAGGACGGATAACTCATTACATATAGGAACAGAAATATCATAGTATGAGTATAGCAGAAGCAGAATAACTCGTTAGAGATGGGGTCAGAAGTGCCCCAGAACGACTCGAGAGTTATATGTTTATAAATAACGTATTTGTGATTATATACCTAGTTTGGTTTTAGAAATATGATTTTTGAATATATAAAAGATATATATTTGAAAAGTTAAAAACAAATTGATTGTTGTTTGTGTTGTGTGATAGTAGATTTGATTAATTAAATTATTAGAACGATAGTTAATTTAATCAATAAGAGAATGAATGATGGCATTTATTCGATTAAATCACACATTGAACTGATATGAAAATAGATAGAAATATATACATGTGCATTATATATGTTTGAACAGGTAAATGGATTAGCTGTTGAGTAAAGATTTTATTTGCGTGCCCGACAAATAGGTAAACCTAAATGAGTTGGATGCGCAATTTTATTATTATATCAACTCCTGTGAATGCCATTGGATGCGGATTGCTGGTTGTTCTGTGTGTAATAATAAACATCGCCATAGGATAGTAACAATTAATTTTGAACTACATTACATGGCATACTTCTGGAAGATAGGCATACTTCATCATATACCACATAAGCATTTGGAGCTTGTGTGACGAGGTGGAAGATTTACCATACGAGCGAGAGGCTTGTATGGCGATGACTATATTTTACATGTTGAACCGATGACTGATATGGACTATTTAAATTGTAACGGTAAATTGCCAGATTAATAAAAACCCCACACGGGTCTGGAGTTGACAATAATCACGTCTCTCTAGTTATTAGATACGGCACATGGACTATTTATTTTCCATACGGGACAAGGTGACGAGGATTTATCCTCTGGAGCATTAAAAATACACACTCCCTCAGGCTTAGACAGGGTGACGAGAATTTATTCTCTAGAGTTATTATCTATACACGCTCCCCTATAAACACCAGATTATATCACTATAAATATGTGTATGCTTTATAGGATTTATTGGGTACCTAATACGGCCCAATAAATTTCCAAAACCCTCCCCGTACAAAGGAGGTTATGGCGAAATTTTTCGAAAATTCCGGGTGTTAGCCAAATTTTTGAAGAATTTGAAAATTCTCAGAAAGTGAAAAGTTGGAGAATGGAAGCCAGATTGAACGTAGAGTTGACTAATCAAACCACTTTCGACTTTGTTCCTTTTCGGGGACGAAAAGTTTTAAGTGGGGGAGATTGTAACAACCCGGAAAATCTGAACCAGTTTAAAAATTTTAAATTGGCTAAAATAGTGGATTTTAAATATTTAAAATAAATATTTTAAATAATAGTGATGAAAAAATAGGTTTGAATCGATGTTTGAAAATAATTATAATTAATTTTAATTATAAACAAGGCCTGAAATGGCCCTGCAGTTTCAAAAATTGAATTCAAACTTTAACTGACTGTAACGGGTGCAGAATAAAACGGATTTGAGCGAAACCAAAAATATTTAAATCTGTTAGTGAATATATTTCTAACGAATCCAAAAAAACGAAGTTTCATAGCGGGAATCAAAAGTTATGGCTAAATGAATTTTCAGAAAGGTCGCTATAGAAATTATATCGCCCTTGAAAATAGACATTTTGCATACGACCTCGGAATTCGACGAAACCACTTTTGTTGGATCCGGGATGTCAAGTTATGGCTAGGTTTCAAATTTCATAATTTTTGAAGCTAGTATGTGAGCGTGGAAAAGGAAAATATGTTTTGATCAATTACAGTTAAATTGGATCGACCAGAAAAGCGTCATTTTACCAACAGTCTCAGAATTCGACGAAACTAGTTTTGTTGGGACCGTATTGTCAAAACATAGCTAGATTTATTTTTCTGGAATTTTTAGAATCAGTATGTGGCCCCGGCAAATTGAAATGTACGTTCAAATTAAATATTGAATGTTTTATATTTTAATTTGAAGAAAAACTGACTGAAACATTCGAATGGGCCTACGAAACATATCCCATTGTGTTCGGAATAGGGGTAAAACGCTAGGGACGATAGTCGTTGGGTTTGGATTGGAGTTCGTGTGTGGCAAGGGGTATTTTTGGATTTTTAAAATATATAAATAAAATAAAAATCCCTCATTGGCCATCACTCTCTCTCTCTTCCCCGATGCCCTCGAAATCAACGGCGATAGGAGCTGATTCCTTCTCTCCTCCATAACTCCTCAAACACGCAACGAATCTGTTCGGTCCTTTTGAGGTTTTTGATGGGCTCTCCATCCTCTTCCAATCCATACCAGCATCACCCCCTATCGTTCCGCCTCCCTCGAGAACCGTGCCCTAAAAGACGGCGTGTTTCGAGCTCCGCCGCTGCCACTAGGGTGCATCGCGCCTGACCCCACCACCACGCGTGGGAAGCTGCTTCGAAGCCCTACGGCGTGGTACAACTCGATTTCCACCTAGTGCTACGGATTAGGATTAAAATCAAAACCTAGTTTTGAACAGGTTTAGAAAGGTACGACTTTGATTATTTTGAACTGATTTTCACATTTAAAAGTGTTGCAAACTTGTAAAAATCATATCTTTTTTCGTTCCTTGTCGAAATTCAGCGAAACAAGAGACACCGGGATCGTGAGGACGTCTTCTACATTCTAGAAGAGACCGCATATTTTTCTGAACCTTCTGCTATTTTTGGTGGAGTGGAACCCAATGTGAGATTTCTAATTTATAAACGATATGGAAAACGACAATGTATAAATTATATAGTCGATGTATGAGTTATATAAACGTTGTACACCTCTTGTATAAGCGTTGTATAAGTTGTATGTTCGATGTATAAGTTATATATGCGTTGTAAAAATTATATATGCGTTGAAATAGAAGTGAAATGCTTATATAATATATATATATATATACGCCCCTCGTCCACAAACCATGGACGAAATTTATTGGTTGTGATTGATGGGAAAATTGGTTGATAGCGAATGGTTGATTATAATTGTTTGTGGTTCAAATTGATTGATTGTGGTTGAAAAATACCCGTTTGTGGTTGAGAAATATTTGGTTGAAACCACATAGGATTAGTTTGTGGAAATGGAAAAAAAATATACATGCCGCCTACGTGGGAACTAGATGCATGATTCCCCATTGTCAAAAGCTGCGAGGCTTTAAGGTAGAGCGAGGAGCCGTACTAGGGACGGCCCCGGTTTTAACTACCCTGCCGTTATGCTGCCGAAATTTTGAATAATATTCATGTGTTAGAATTATTTTCCTGTGTTGAAACTATATTCGTGTGTTGTATAGAAAACCTTCATGTGTTGAATCGAAATTCATTCGTTGAATAGAATTCATGCGTTGAATGGTATTCGTGTTTTAAATATAAAAATCACCTTTTTATCTATATATATAAACTATAGAAAACCTTCATGTGTTGAATTGAAATTCATTCGTTGAATAGAAATTCATGAGTTGAATGGTATTCGTGTTTTAAATATAAAAATCACCTTTTTATCTATATATATATAAACTATAGAAAACCTTCATGTGTTGAATTGAAATTCATTCGTTGAATGGAAATTCATGTGTTAAATGGTATTCGTGTTTTGAAAGAAATTGTTTTATAATAAAAATCCTATTTTTACCATCTATATGAACTATATAAAACAGCCGTGTTTTGAAAGAAATTGTTTTATAATAAAAATCCTATTTTTACCATCTATATGAACTATATAAAATAGTCGTGTTTTGAAATAAATTGTTTAACAATAAAAATCACATTTTTATTATATACATGAATTGTTTAAAATAGTGAAGTGTTGAAATAGAAGACAGTTGGATAAAAATATCATTTTTATCAAATGTATGAAAAGCTTATAGTTTTGAAATCGAAGAATCGATTATATATATATATATATAATTAAAATATATCGAATAATGAAGCTGCAGTTCGTATTTTGAAACCGTGATTTCAAACGATTAGTGCCGGAGATCCGACCATCGGATTTTCCCGAAATTTCAACCGTTGGGTTCGCTTTGGAAATATCTTTCCAACGGCACCAACTTTGTAAAAATCCAATGGTTGGATTGTCTGGAATGTTTAATTCAAATCTGAAGAAAAACAGCGCCAGAATCGATTATATTTATACATATAAATAAATATAGTTATATTAAATCGAATAACGACGCTGCAGTTCGTATTTTGAAATCGAAACTTCAAACTATTATACCGGGAGATCCGACCGTCGGATTTTCCCGAAACTGGAACCGTTGGATTCGTTTTGAAAAGATCTTTCTAATGATGTAAATTTTGTGAAGATCCAACGGTTAGATTTTCATATATGTGTAAATCAAATCTGAAGAAAAACAGCGCCACAACCGCGTTATGGCCCGAAGCGTCGTTTTGAATAAATTGGCTATTTTAAAATAAATAAAAATAGCGATAAATCGTTATAAAATATTATAAACGATATGGATGTGAAATTTAGAAACTAACTGAAGGTTGGCTAAGTCGAATGGTTTCTTGGGTATTGATCTGATGTTGGTTTCGGCCTTCGGGGTTAATATTTGGGAAATCGTTCTCTTACCGATTGACAGTTAGTGACTAATGAATTGAAATAAGGCGTATGTTGTGTTTGTGTAGCACTTGTTTATTATATACGCGAGTTTCTCAGAAAAACCGGGTTTATTCCATTCTGAATAACTGAATCGACGATAAGAAATCGAAGATGAAGACGGTGGTCGAAGACCGGAGATCTTCACCTCGTTTGGATGGTAACTGATGTCCTGATTGGGAGGCATCCCGAAATATGGATAATGAGTGGAGATCGTCCAGGCGTACGTGGAGATCGAAGGGTTTGTGAGGTATATAGTGCCTCCGGTTTCGTTCAGACCCAGAACGGACTTGCAAATGGACTGTGTGTCTGACATTGGAATTCATTCTGTGTGATTGATAGCCATCAATTGCATGGTGTGAATTGCCTGTGTGGCACGCAAAGATGCAGTGATCAAAGCTTCTGTTGAAAAGCAAAATCTTGTGGTTGATGATCAAAGCACCGCCTGTGTGGTGTAGCTTTGTGTAGAACGTGAATTCGCGAACCTCACCCCCCGGTATGAACCAGAAACGGGAGAGGACATCAGGGAGGGCATGCGTCTCTTTCTAGCTAGAGGTGGTGTCAGTGCTTGAACTGGCTGACATTTATATTATTTTCACCTGTGTGGTTGTTGCTGTTGCGAGGCGCCTCGGTTTTATCGGTCGATCCGGGATCGATGGAGTCATTCGTTGGCTCATTTGCGCCCCATAGGGCGGGGAGACGTATTGTTCAGGGTTTAAGTTTAATCCACATCGGTGGACCGGCCCTGACGATCCAAGGGTCACTCGAGCTCTGATCCTGAGACATGGTAGGCTAGATTGTCTCGAAGTCGGTAAGGACTATCTTTTGCCTTGGTTCATGACGGAAATCCAATTTCCAAATACGTGACTGTGCGGTTTTGATTGTATATATATATGGCGACATGATATATGGTACCCATGCCGTCTATGATTGATACTTATGATTTGAAATTGTTCTTGAAACATATAAACACTAGTAGTAATATCAAGTGCTTTGTTTTATTCGTATCAAGCATATTTTGGCCATTATAAGGTAAAACTCTATCCTCCGGTTTGCGTTGCATTGTGTGATGGGAACTGAGTCTTATAATGGCTTCATTTTTATAAAAAGCATTGCGATGTTAAAAAGGTTTAATTGTTTTAAAGCACCGACAATCCAATGGAGTAAACCCGTTTCGCGAAAGTGGCGTGGTCCTGTGATTAGCCAATTGTATAATGTGTTAAGTAGATTTCTCATACCAGTCCCATGACTGACTCGTAGTTTGTTTCACTTGCAAACTCGGGTGCCCCTTTTTCTACACGGGTAGCCTTGTATTCAGGTTTTAGCAGGCTCTTTCTGGATAGCTGGAGCTGAAGATGGATTCTATCATTTATCTCTTTTTATGCTGTTCAGCTCCTATTGTACATATTATGTTTGTTTTCCGCTGTAGACATTTATGTATAGCTGAACTGTATTTGTACTAAGTATGATCCTGTATACTGTGTAACTCTGATGATTATGTTTATCCAGTGTATTATTTGTTCATTATCTAGTGTATTTATTAATTTATGTTCTGCTATTATCTGTTTATGTGTTATATTCCAAAGATTACCCTTAACACCGCAGTACGGGTTTTGGGGTCGTCACATTTTATTTTTAGTTTTTAATGATTTGAAACGGATGCATTTTTAAAGATTTGAAAACAATGCGCTAAATGCACACTTTATTTATAATATTATTTACCATATGCTTAATGATCGACATTTACAACTCGTTTATAATTTAATTATAAATTATACGTTCAAACTTCTTTTTAATTAATAAATTCCATATAAATTTCCATTTATACTCCTAATACAACATTTAAAACAATTTTAATGTTCAAGTTTTAATGGTTGAAAATCTTGGTCGTTACATTCCTTCCCCCTTAAAATAATTTCGTCCTCGAAATTGCATAAGCAGTACTGCTATAAATCTAACTCCTCATAACCTACTTAGTTGAAATCTTATATTCCATATCTTCATAACCCAGTTCTTATCCGGCCTTCGAATTCTCATACCAATACTCGACCATTCATAATTCTTTCCAAATGATATATCCACCATTTTTGGACAATCCATCATCACATCCTTGCCTTCAATCCATATGCTCCTCAGCATATCCACACCCATTTCAATTGATTTTAAATCCATTTATCAATTTTATTATTCTAGTTGAAATTTTATTATCCAATTCTGGTTATCTTATTTTAATTATAATTAACAACTCGATTTTAAATTATAAAAAGTTTCTTAAAATTTTTTTAACTCTTTAATTTTTCGAAAAATTTCGTCAGCATCTCCTTTGCACGGCCCAATCGGTACAACCACAACTCGCCTTTCTAGGCCTTCTCCAATCCAAAAGAAAATAAAAAAAACCAAGCAGCTTACCTCATAGTCTTGTAAAACCATCAAACCCAAGTAATATTGTAAACATGTACCTTTTTATTGGGCATAATTTTGCCTCTTGCATTTGCTTCCATTCAATATTTTCTCATCATACATATATCCATTTCTAGACGTTTCAAATCAATCCAACTTCCAGTTTTCAACACTCTAATCAACTTCTGATTAGTTCACTTCCATTTTATCAATTCAAATTTGATTTCTATTTAACTCAATACACTTATTAAACTTGTATCCAAATTTATCACAATTCAATTTCAATTAACAACATCCAATATATATTCAACTTGCTTATTCATAAGTCGAATTCATATTAATAATTCGAATCTCATCATTTCTCTTTATTTAATTTCATTCTGAATTATTTCTAATCCAATCCAGTTTTATTTAACTTAATTTAAATTCCATTTCATTTGATACATTTTTACCATTTCAATCTTTTCAACTTATACCAGTTAAATTTTACTTTCAGAATTCAAATTCCCGGATTTTATTTTAAGTTAGTTTGAAATCATATATATATATATATATATATATATTTATAATCAACCCGATTCAAAGCATTTGAAATTCTAAAACATCTTGTCTTTTTCAGACAAATTTTTCATTCCTAAATTACTATTGTAGCAATCCGTTACTCAGAAACTTGAAAATGAATACCGATAATGTCGCGATCCATTATCAGAATTATTTTCACGCCACTGAAGTGATTTCAGTGCTTAATCCCTTTAAAAATCCTTTTGAACCATTCTTATTCAAAAATACTTTAAAGTAATGTTATATTACTTTATAATATTTTAGAAAATATTTTTTAAACATCCGGAATTTAAATTACAATTATGGTTTGAACTTAATCTTGGTTTATCTCATTTGTATACATTATCCGTATACAAATTATATAACTATTTCAATTTTTCATAATTCCATTTGATGGTAATAACAATCAACAAATTCCTAAATAATAATTCAGAAATTATTCCTTTTATATCAAAATAGTTTTTGGGCAAAATTATTTCATTTACCCATTTTAAAATAGTACTGTATCGAATTGCCTTATTCGAGAGCTTAGAAACACCTACCGATACAGTTGTACATTCTGTACCGACCAAAATTCATAAACCACTCAATAAACTAGTCAACACAATATAAAACAATTTCATATCAAATCTACAAATACGCGCTTACATATATACACTCAAATTCAATCTAGGGTATTACTAACCCCATCTCTATTGAATCACGCCACAGAGCCAAGGTTACTACTCAAACTTCAGCTATGATACCAAATGTAACGACCTGAATTTCCATACTATTTATGCTTACATTTATCCACTCATGTCCAACTCAAAAGCACAAAAAACCGGATCATTAGTAGAAAGAAGTTAGAGGATGAGGAATAGAGAGAAAGAAAAGTTATAATAGAAGAAAACGAAGAACACAAATCTCACAGCGGAACGGATAAAATATATAAATAACATATTTCTTGAAATACAAATCAGTGAGTGTATATACATACCATCATCACAGAACAACAAATATTTCTGGGGCAGTTATAAACACATGTTTCTAGATATAAACATGACACACGGTGGAAAATATGATAGTGTAACACCCCGCCTCTGCCAAGGTGGCTCTAGCAAGCACTCTGACTTTGGAGGGGCGTTTGAATCAGGTAAACATGCATAATGACATATCAAGGCAGAACAAGAACACATATATATATATATATATATATGTAAACAGAGTAAATAACATAGATAAAACAGCGGAAGATTTTAAACCATTTCAAAACCAGTCTGGTACAACATAATGTCAATTTCCCAAATAAACAAGTCTAGTACATAAAATAACATCATCTAAAACTGAAAAGGAAAACATAAAGTTGCTATCCCCAAAGTGGAAAAACCATAGCGAGCTCAAGTCCAAAGCATACATGAGCTATCCAAGAAAAGCAGCTAAGATCCAAGCTAAGCTCCTGTATTCCCTCCCTGAGAACCTGGGGGGGGGGGGAAACGGAAGAAAAGAGGCGAAAGAAAACAGGTCAGTCAAAAAGACTGAGTAAGCCCTACTATAATCAATGTAAACTGATAAAGTTAACTGACATGAGCAGCAGGTATGAACATAAGGATAACAACATGATGATTAACTATCAAGGTAGATAAAGGTGTCATCGCATAATCAGGATTAAGGTTTTGCACCACATGTGTAATAGCAAACTAACATGACTTGAATACGCAAGTATTGATCCCCTGGCCCAAGCTTTGGCCCAATAACTTGAAGTGACCCTCATACGAGGTCCAATAACATGAAGTGACCCTACCACGAGGTCCAACCAAACGGTCTAGTCGATCGGCTCCCTAAGCCTAACTCGTCACGTGTTGGTGTCAATACGGCCCAAACATGAATGTAGACGAACTGTGCCGGGTCCACCCGTCGGGTGTATCAAGCCCTAGGGTGTCAACCCCTGGACACCATAAACATGAGTGCACAGTTTCGATCTACCCGTACCCGTGCTTGTTTTCTCCGGCCACGGACTATGTGCACGACCAGAGTTCGCCCGGAACTACACCGGCGTACCACCCTGCCGTCGCTTTTGGTCGCTTACCTCCAGCCCAGTAATCGTGCCCCCTCCCTAGCCTAGTCCCTAGGGCCTTAATGATACAAACTTGGGATTACTGCGGAGTGGACCCCCATTGCTAGGATTTCTCTAGTGGGTTAAGTACGATTTAACCCCTTCACTAATCATGGATTAACTTGGTTAAGTGTAACGATGAGTTCACGACTTAACCCCGATTAATCTACCAAGCCCAAATTGGTTAAGTATTAAATGGTCCATGACTTAACCCTAATCATGAGGCATTAATTAATTAATGCGCCTTAACCTCTCACATTAGACTTTGTTGTGGTTACTAGTTAAGCCGGGCGGGTCCGGGTAGCTTTACACCACAACTTGGTCTAACCTCGGGTCCAATGTACTACATGACCAACTTCTCACATTGAGTCCTATTGTTTGTAGCAACTAGTTAAGCCGGTCGGTTCCGGGTAGGTTTACGCTACAAACTCAACCCAACCTCGAGTTGGCCACACTTATCTTTTCTAAGTGTCATGTCCATCATGTTTCCAAAACATGTTACAAATTTTCAAGCAATTGGGTAGACCTAACTTAATAGGTAAATTCCCAATGGGTAGACCTAACTTAATAGGTAAATTCCCAAGCTCATGTTTTTATGTCTTTTAAGTTTACCCAACCCCAAACGCAATCCCATCGCTTACATATCGCAATAGCGCATAAAGGATAGAAAGAGGGAACTTGGCATAATCATGACATAAAAATGTTGGAGCCACAAGGTTAACATGGTGGCATATGAGATGTTCATGTGTTCATACACTTGCATATTACAAATTTTAGGCCCAAGAGCATGCATAAAACCAAACTTGGCATATTCATGATACATGGTACTAAATGACATGTAGAAATGGCCACAAGTCCGCATTTAGCCTCACATGCAAGTTATCATAAGTGATATGATAACTTACATGTTGCCAAAATGCAACCTTTGGCACAAAGCTTGAAGCTTTATGTTCACATACTCAAGGTAAGCTTGCATAACATGATAACATGAACCATATGACCATCCCAAACTTGCATAACATACTTGCATATCATATGACAACTTGCATATCAAACTTGCATAACAAAACTTGCATAACATATGACAACTTGCATATCAAACTTGCATAACATATGACAACTTGCATATCAAACTTGCATAACAAAACTTGCATAACATATGACAACTTGCATATCATACATTTAACTTTAGAGTTTAAGTATGAAAGGAATAGGGCTTACAATGCTTATGCGGACTCAAATGAGTATAGCAAATGTAAGAAAACCCTTATGCAACCAATTGAACCCCAAAAATGCAAGCAAAATTGATCAAAACTCTCTCTTTATGATGCAAAGATAGGAACTTGACTTTGAATGCAAGCTAATGATGATCATACAAGTCTAAAAACACTTGTATGCATGGAAAATCACTTAGAAATTTATTTAGGAATTTATGAAGAGAGTGGAGGCCATGAGAGGATTGATTTTGCCATAGTTTAGTTGCTAGAATGAATAATGATGATTTAGGGTAGGTTAGGGTCTTATTTATAGATTAGGCTAGTGTTTTAGGCCATAGGATTAAACTCTAGTTCCAATCTCAGCCCTCAAAACCGAATCTGGCCCCCAAGCTCAACACATTCTCAAAATGGTGCACCAGGCAGGACTGCTCGTCTGAGCCAAGTCGACAGGGCTGTCGACTTGGTCGGACCAAGTCGACTCCCAAGTCGATAGGGCTGTCGACTTGGGTACTGTGGCGGGACTTTTCCCGCCTGGCCCAAACTGGCCCAATTTTTCCCAATTCAAGTTTGAATTTGAAATCTGTTTTTACTTAGAAATTTTCTGAAAACTTCGTTGGGCCTTAATCGGGTCATACGGACTCCGATTTTCGAAAACTCGGACTCTATTTCGCGTATTTTTCCGGGACGAACGCAATGGCATAGCCTGTTTCCCTTGATTCAGATTTTAGAATTAAATTCTGCCTCAATTTATGTTATAACAGGTTATTGAAAATACGGGTTGTTACATTCTCCCCTTCTTAAAGGATTTCGTCCCCGAAATCTTCAAGCTAGGAAGAACGTATCCTACCATCCAACATCCATCTACTCAAAACATCATCCACGAGCAATCATTGTCCTTACAAGATTCCAAATGTTGTATGAACATATGCAAAGGTGTGTGTATATGTACTTATCTAATGCAAATATCATCAATGCAGATTATGTTAGTGAAATGAATCCATATGTATGCAATTCCTAACATAATGTATAACATCTATATGTGTGCACATCACATACATCCATATGCAACATCCATGTGATAACACAAAAATTTTCATCCATGAATAAGCATAAACACTCATGCATATGCAATATGAGGAGTGTGTGAGCCGATCTAGTGCCTAATCGTGTATAATGCATCCACGAGTAACCACTTGCAACCACTTGCAACCATCAAGCATAACATGTTTCAAACACATGTTTCATCCAAAGGGTTTCTACCTAAGGTTCTCATGACAAGATTAGCACGATAAACTAGATAATCATGGATAGCAAAGAGAAAGATATGCTAACAAAGAAAAGAGATTGAGAGTGTACCCTCAAAAAGGAATGGATAAAGCCCACGCATCTTCTCCTCGGTTTCCCAAGTTGCGTCTTCTTCGGCTTCACCCCATTGAACCTTCACCAACTTGACCTCTCGATTCCTTAGCTTCTTGGTCTCCGTCCCCAAGATACGAATCGGAGCTCTCCTCAAGGTAGCTTCTTTCTCCACTTCCACATCTTCCAGAACACTCGGCTCTACAACCTCTGCTGATTCATGCAAACATTTCCGGAGATGCGAGATATGAAAAACATCGTGTACTCCGGAAAGCTTCTCGGGCAACTTTACTTTATAAGCCATCTGCCCGATCCTCTCTATAATAGGGAATGGTCCAACAAACCTCGGTGCCAACTTTCCAACGGCTCCAAATCGGACCACATTCCGCAAAGGAGAAACCTTCACGAAAACCATGTCCCCAACATCAAACTCCAAATCAGATCTTCGCTTGTCAGCATAGGATTTCTGTCGGTCTTGGGCCGCTTTCATCCGTCTTCGAATCAACTCGATCTTCTCGGATGTATCTCTGATCATATCTGAAACACCCCACCTCCGTTAGGGTCACTCTCAAAGGGAATGCCCTAATTTTGGTGGAGGTTTATAAGTACAAGTCACAGATATACAAGACAGATATAAGAACACATATTTGTAGACAGCGGAAGAACAACAAACTTTTATTTCATGAAGTCAAATACGTGTCACAAAACATCACCATGATTGTCTTACATCCTTTCCAAAAACATAACATAACATTTTCATAATCTGTCTTGAGTACATTATTTAAAGAAGCATGAATAAAACATAGATAAACTGCAAAAGCCCCATAGCGGTTGTCCCAAGCCATAGTTCAAAAACAGGAAAGTCCAAGCAATACATTTCTCTTCTTCAAGCTGGATGTTGAGGTTGATCAAGCTGCTGTGTTCCCTCCCTGAGGACCTGGGGGGGGGGGGGGAAACGGAAGAAAGAAGACGAAAGAAAAATAGAGTCAGACATAAAGCCTGAGTAAGTCTAGTACTACTTTGCCTATGAATAAAGAACTGGGTATGATAAGTAAAACAGGAAGTGGGCAAACACTATGAACTTGGTTAAGTTATCTAGGGTCGAATATACTATCGTACCCCATGTTAATCTCTGAACCCATATAAACTAGTTTCCAATTTGCACCCCATAATCAGGGTAGTGTGATCCATTCTACGATGATCGGCTCCTACTCGCATAGTTACATGTGTCTTACGGCCCCCGATGTCTGTAGTTACCTATGCTGGTCCCACCATGGGGTGTATCAAGTCCCATAGTGGCAACCCGACACAACCTTAGAGTGCAAAGGTATGCTACTGGTGTCCAGTGCTTTATTTTTCTGCGCCGGAGTGCGTGCACGCCCGCACACCGTTAGAACCTACACTGCTACACCACCGCCGTCGATTTGACCTCTTACAATCAGCCCAGTAATCGTGCCCCACCCTGCCTAGTTTCAGGGTATCCTGATACACCTTCTAGGGTTACTGCTGAAAAGGGTCCCCCGTTACTAGGTTTTCTATCTCTAGCCAACATGCTAAGTTGGTTAAGTGTTTCCTAACCTAACCCCACCAGTCCGTTTAGTTTAGCATGTTCCATTTTGATTAAGTCTTTAGTTTACTTAATCCTAACAATCCTGACTCAGCCTTAATTGTCTTATTAAGGCCCTGACCTCTCACATTAGACAGGTATTGTTGTGGCTGCCTGTTGCCGGTTGGTTCCGGGCAGTCTTACGCCACAACTCAGTCTAACCTCGGGTCCTTGCTGGGCTCCATGTTTAACCTCCCACATTGGATAGGTATTGTTGTGACTACTGGACAGCCGGGCGGTTCCGGGCAGGTTTACATCACAACTCAATCCAACCTCGGGTTAAACACATCGTCTTTTCTACATTTACATATTTTGTCATTCTTCTTTATTTCTTATATGTAAATATTTGCGGCCCATTATTAAGTTAATGGTGTAAAGGTTACACCAATCATGGGCCCAACCCATACTTGAATTTGGGCCCTTCTATTTTATATTTTCATTCATTAAATTAATGTTAACCCAACGTTATTTTCCCCCGTTTTACACGTTCGTTTGTATATATTGGGCTTAGCCTTTTAAAGCCCAATTTAGCCATGCGAAAGGGGAGGCTTATGGCGTATACACCAAGAGGGGAAAGTGAGCGCATGAACTTGCATATGACGTTGGAAAATACATAATAGAAATTGGTGTACTTGCATAGTGGTGACATGTATTTTAGTCATAAAACATAGGTGACATAAATCAAGGCATGTAAACTTGCATAGGTTTAACTACAACATGAACCTATATTCTTATTTAGGCATAATGTCAAACATAAGCATGGCCTAAATACTTCTAGCATAAACATGGCATATTGTCAAACATAAGCATGGCATAAAATACTTCTAGCATGAACATAGCATAATTCAACTTAATCATGATTTAAGCCTAATCACATAACGGTGGTATAAACATACTTATGCATAAATATTCCTAAACATGGTGTTTGCTTTAAACTTGCAAAAAGGGATTTTTGAGTCTAACCTAGCCATGTCATCATATAATCCTTTAAAACAAGATAGACTTAATAACGGATTTCAATTATGCCAAATATCATTCCTAGCCATATTCATAAGTTTGTAAAAGCATGACATAATGCATGGATTATGGTGTCAAAATTCTACATAGTTTCATATGAACTATAATAACCAAACTTGTTTCAATTACTTGCAAAACGATTTATGCACAAAATATACATCATAATGGCATAATAACAAAGCCTCAAATTTGCATGAATTTCAATTAACTACATACATGTAGCTTCAATATAGATTACACAATTTGCGCAATATTCCAAACGTTTATTTGCATAGAACTACCGCATGTAGTTCTTTATAATGAATAACATAATTTTGCACAAATATGAATTACTTCCATTGCCACAATTCAAGCATACACATCAACACAGTTGTTTATTAATACCAAAGTAATACTCTACTTACAATGGTTTGATGAATTCTCTAGTTTAGGGATTGAAGACGCAAATTCCTTTGTTGAATTGATTAGCTTTAGGTTGCTTGAATTGCTTTAGGCCTTAGAACTTTCTCCCTAATCCTCTCTTTAGTTGGCGGCTACTCTTTGTCGTTCCTCAGCAACATGGCGGCTATAATCTTATTTTGAATGAATAGATTAGGGTTTAGTCTAGGGTTATTTATATAGAGGTTAGGAATTGATTAGGACCATTGATGTTGCTAGGTTAGATCATAGCCATTCATTAGGAAGAGAGACCAATAAAAACCCGCCACCTAGCCCTAATGACAAAGCAGACCACTGAAATTCGACCAAACACAGACCTGGCCAGCCAGGTTGACTGGGCTCGACCAGGTCGACACCCCTGTCGACAGGGCTGTCGACAGCCCTGTCGACATGGGTAGCCCAGGTCGACAGCCCAGTCGACCTGGGTGGCTAGGCGGGTGTTTTATCCGCCTGGCCCGTTGGGCCCCATTTCAAATTATTATTTTATTCTGTTTGAATTTTAAATTTAATTCAAAACTTCCGAAGGCCATATCTTCTTCATACGGACTCCGTTTTTCGAAAACTCGGACTCTATTTCGCGTATTTTTCCGAGACGAACGCAATGGCGTATCCCGTTTCCCTTAGTTCCTTGATTTGAATTTGATTATACTTAAATTCGCTAATTTCACAGTTATAGAATTTTCAGGGTGTTACATTCTCCCCCACTTAAAAGGATTTCGCCCCCGAAATCTTCAAGTTAGGAGGAATGTAAATCCTAACATCCAATCATCCATCTACTCATCCATCAAACACGAGCATCCATTGTCCTTAAAAGACTTCTAATGCTTCATGATCATATGCAAAGTGTGTGTGTATACATGAACTTATCTAATGCAAAATCAGGCGGTCTACTGATTCAGTTGACCTCCTTAATGCGAATCATGTAAGTGCCATGAATCCATTATGTATGCAAATTTTCCTATTCTTGATTCTACATGAGTGCACAATCATTCAATACAAATGCAACATCCACATGTCAACATATTAATGTTCAACCATAGACGAAAGCAAACATATATGCATATGCAATATGAAGTGACTGAGCCGATCTAAACCTAGATTGTGTGTGTATATGCAACCACGAGCAACCACTAGCAATCACTTGCAACCACTTGCAACCATCATCCATAACATGTTTCAACTACATGTTTCCATCCAAAAAGATTCTATCTAAAAGATACGGTCGAGGAAATATACCTAAAAAAATAGATAAAAGCGCAACTTAAGGAAAAAGAAAGATCAAGGATGTACCCTCGAACAGAAAAGGGTAGGCTGTACGGATTCTAGCTTCAGTTTCCCAAGTCGCGTCTCCCTCGGCGTCGCTCCACTGGACTTTGACGAGCTTGACTTCGCGGTTGCGTAGCTTCTTCACTTCCGTTCCTAAGATGCAGGTTGGAACTCTTCTTATGGTTGCTTCGCGTTCCACTTCGGCCTCTTCGAGGATATTCGGCTCTACCACTTCAGCAGACTCGTGTAGACATTTTCGGAGATGTGAAACGTGAAAAACGTTGTGGACTCCAGCCAACTTCTCGGGTAGCTCTAATCTATAAGCCATTTTCCCAATTTTCTCGATAATAGGGAATGGCCCTATGAATCTTGGCGCTAGCTTTCCTGTGGTTCCAAAACGAACAACGTTTCTTAGTGGTGATACCTTGAGAAAAACTCTGTCTCCAACCTCGAATTCAAGGTCGGTCCTTCTCTTGTCGGCATAGGACTTTTGTCTGTCTTGGGCCGTCTTCATCCTTCTTCGTATTAAGTCCACTTTCTCTGAAGTCTCTCGGATCATGTCTGGTCCAAGTATGAGCTTATCCGTGGACTCCCACCAACAAGTGGGCGATCGGCACGGTCTTCCGTATAAAGCTTCGAAGGGCGCCATTCCTATGGTTGCTTGATAGCTGTTGTTGTAGGCAAATTCCACCAAAGGGAGGTGGTCTTCCCATGTCCCTCCGAAGTCGAGGACGCATAGCCTTAAGAGGTCTTCCAAAACTCTGTTCACTCTCTCCGTTTGGCCGTCGGTTTGGGGATGATAGGCCGTGCTCAAGCATAGCTGCGTTCCTACTGCTTCCTGCAGACTCCGCCAAAACTCGCTGGTGAAGATGGGGTCTCGGTCACTAACGATGCTAGATGGTATTCCATGGAGTCGAACGATTTCCTTGAGGTAAAGTGATGCTAGGGATGAGGCGGTTCTTTTACTTTTGACAGGTAAAAAGTGGGCGCTTTTAGTAAGCCTATCCACTATTACCCAAATACTAGTGTTGCCTCTCCTAGACCTAGGCAGCCCATCGATGAAGTCCATTGAGATGCTATCCCACTTCCACTGCGGGACCTCTAGAGGATGTAGTAGTCCGCCAGGCTTTTTCTGTTCCGCCTTAACCTGTTGGCACACCATACACTTAGAAACGAACTCTGCCACGTCCTTTTTCATGCCGTTCCAGAAGAAAGTCCTTTTTACGTCTTTGTACATTTTATCTCCGCCTGGGTGTATCGTCATCTTGGAGTGATGTGCTTCCTCGAGAACCTTCTTTATTAAATCGTTTGTCTGTGGGACGCATAGTCTTCCGTCTCGCCTAAGCAAACCCTTATCGTCGATGGAGTATCTGTTGAGGTGACTTGAAGTCTCACCCCTAATTAGCCTATCAATTATTTCCACAAGCTGAGGGTCTTCGCGTTGTGCTGTCCCTACTGAATCCACTAAAGTTGGGCGCACTTCGAGAGATGCTAGCAAGCCCGGTACGAAATCGGAGGAAGGCCTAAAGTCGAAGCTGGCTATAAACTCTAGGCTTTGTCTTTCAACAAACAACGGGCTTAGGGTCAATTTCTTTCGGCTCAACGCGTCTGCCACTACGTTGCCTTTGCCCGGAGTGTAGGAGATTTCGAAATCGTACGAGGCAAGAAACTCCATCCACCTTTGTTGCCTCAAGTTAAGATCCTTCTGCGAGAAAAGATATTTCAACGATTTATGGTCAGTGTAAAGTTCGAACTTCTCACCTAGGAGATAGTGTCGCCAAGACTTGAGTGCAAAGACGATGGCGGCTAACTCAAGATCGTGGGTTGGGTAGTTCCTTTCATGCACCTTCAACTGCCTCCCGCCATAAGCTACTACCCTTCCTTCTTGCATTAAGACGGCGCCTAGCCCTGTCCCACATGCATCCGTATAAACAGTGAACATCTTGCTCCCATCTGGCAGCGTCAAAACTGGGGCTGTTGTGAGAGCCCTCTTCAGTCGTTGGAAAGCAAACTCGCAATCCAAATCCCAATTGAATACTAGATTCTTCTTGGTCAATTTCGTGAGCGGAGCTGAAATTTTCGCAAAATCCCTTATGAATTTTCGATAGAAACCTGCTAGTCCTAGAAAGCTTCGGACCTCAGTTGCATTCCTTGGTGTCTTCCAATCTTGTACCGCCACTACCTTAGCAGGGTCCACCGCTAACCCTTGTTTGGATACTATGTGCCCAAGGAACCTCACCTCTTCTCTCCAAAAATGGCATTTGGAGAATTTGGCTTTTAGTTGATGGACTCGCAAAGTTTCCATGATTGCCCTTAAGTGCTGAGCATGTTCCTCTTCACTCTTTGAGAAGATAAGGATATCATCTACGAAGACCACTACGAATTTGTTGAGGAAATCTCTAAATACCCTACTCATCAGGTCCACGAAGTAAGCAGGTGCATTTGTCAAGCCGAAAGGCATGACAAGCCATTCAAAGAAGCCGTCTGGGGTTCTGAAAGCCGTTTTATCGATGCTATCCTCAGCCACCCTTAGCTAATGAAAACCGGTTGCTAAATCGAGTTGGGAGAAAACAGACGCTCCTACAAGCTGGTCAAATAAATCGTCAATTCTAGGGAGAGGGTGCCTATTCTTTTTCGTTAGCTTGTTGAGCTCCCTATAGTCAACACATAGACGGAGTGAACCATCCGCCTTTGTAGCGAACACCACTGGAGCGCCCCACTCTGAAATGCTCCTCCTAATGAACCCCTTCTCTAGAAGCTCTTTAATCTGTTTACTGAGCTCTTTCCTTTCTCGTGGAGCCATATGTCTAACGGGCAACGCAACGGGCTTTGCATTATCTACAAGATATATGCGGAAGTCTATCTCCCGCTTCGGAGGCAAGCCCTTCACCTCTTCGAAGACATCCGGATATTCCCGGACCACTCTAACTGATTTCAAATTTTCAACAGAGGCATCTAGCGATTCAAGATAACTAAGCATAACCGAATACGAGGGATTACAAGAAATTTCCAAAGTATTACCGAGCTGGGTTAGGAGCCTAACAACCCTTTTCTCACAATCAAGGATGGCCCCATTACTGGATAGCCAATCCATACCCAAAATCAAACCATACCCCGAAAAGCCCAAAACAAAGGCACTACATTCAAATTCTACACTTAGAATAGAAATTTTCAAATCCAGACAGATCATAGACAAATGAGCTGGGCCCCCAATTGGGTTTGAAACAATTAAGGGGTCCTCTACCATACTAGTTTTTAGGTGCAGAGATTCTACTAAAGCAGACGAGATAAAGGAGTGTGATGCGCCAGAATCAAATAAAGTGCGAACGGGGTGATCATAAAGATAAACTACACTTTCTACAGAAGTATTTGTACCTCGCTGTTGCAATGGTGGCGCTTCTAGCACATGAACCTGTGCCCCTGGGGTGGATCCAGCCCCCTGCCCCTGCCCTCGTTTCCTTGGGCAGTCCTTAGCCCTGTGGCCTGTCTGTCCGCATGAAAAGCACCCACCATTTTCCTTGGCCTTCTTTTTCCGGCAGTCCTTTACTAAGTGCCCCACTTTGCCACAGAAATTACACTTCCTCTTCTCCTTGTTGCCTTTCCCGCCTTTCTTGAAGTCTGTCTTCTTAGGCTGCAAACCCTCTTTCTTCCCTTGAGAGCTTTCTGCCTTTGTCTCTTTCTTGCCCTTATCCTCTTCATTCAGCAATGCCATTTGCACCAATCTTTCATACGTGGCTCCCATGGGTATATGGGTCATGGCCAAACTGTGTAATGGCTCATTTAACCCCTTGACGAAACGGAGAGCCTTCTTGTGCGGGGTGTTGACTAGGTCAAGCCCAAACCTAGCCAGCTCATCAAACTGATTCACATACTCTCTAACAGTCTTGTCTCCTTGTTTAAGAAATAAGAATTTCTCCAACTGCAAACTTCTTTCCGCATCTGAGAGAAATTTGGTCTCAAACCTTGCCCTAAAGTCCTCCCATGTTTCTACTGGTCTTTCAGCATTAGTGACTTCCCACCAGTAGGAAGCCTCGCCCTTCAATAGCCACACTGCCAATTGTACTTTTTGTCTATCTTCTACCTCAAAGATGATGAATAGGTCTTCAGTTTCCTTCAGCCAATTCCTAGCTGCTACGAAGGACTCAGTTCCATGGAAATCCCTTCCTCCCATAGCTTTAAAATCTCTACATATCTTAGCGAACGTGTTTCCCCGTGGAGGAGGTGGAGGAAAAGGTGCTGCTGCAGCTGGATGATTCCCTGCAGCTGGGGGAGGAGGAATGGTAGGACCTGGTTGAGTGGCCCTAGCTTCTAAGAATCGTCTAAACCAACCAGGTATGGGCACCCCTTCCGGCAAGTTAAGGTCTTCAGACATGCTGAAACAAAAAGGATAGATTCAAAACGAAGGATAAGAGATAGTACCTATGGCTTTGGGGAGCGGACTTTTGCCATTTTAAAATAAAATAATATTTTTCTTTTAAAAATGCTTCTTTAAATTTCCTTTTTGAAAATAATTTTTCAAAACTTTTTATCTTATCTGGTAAACCTATGCTCTGATACCAAGTGAAACACCCCACCTCCGTTAGGGTCACTCTCAAAGGGAATGCCCTAATTTTGGTGGAGGTTTATAAGTACAAGTCACAGATATACAAGACAGATATAAGAACACATATTTGTAGACAGCGGAAGAACAACAAACTTTTATTTCATGAAGTCAAATACGTGTCACAAAACATCACCATGATTGTCTTACATCCTTTCCAAAAACATAACATAACATTTTCATAATCTGTCTTGAGTACATTATTTAAAGAAGCATGAATAAAACATAGATAAACTGCAAAAGCCCCATAGCGGTTGTCCCAAGCCATAGTTCAAAAACAGGAAAGTCCAAGCAATACATTTCTCTTCTTCAAGCTGGATGTTGAGGTTGATCAAGCTGCTGTGTTCCCTCCCTGAGGACCTGGGGGGAAACGGAAGAAAGAAGACGAAAGAAAAATAGAGTCAGACATAAAGCCTGAGTAAGTCTAGTACTACTTTGTCTATGAATAAAGAACTGGGTATGATAAGTAAAACAGGAAGTGGGCAAACACTATGAACTTGGTTAAGTTATCTAGGGTCGAATATACTATCGTACCCCATGTTAATCTCTGAACCCATATAAACTAGTTTCCAATTTGCACCCCATAATCAGGGTAGTGTGATCCATTCTACGATGATCGGCTCCTACTCGCATAGTTACATGTGTCTTACGGCCCCCGATGTCTGTAGTTACCTATGCTGGTCCCACCATGGGGTGTATCAAGTCCCATAGTGGCAACCCGACACAACCTTAGAGTGCAAAGGTATGCTACTGGTGTCCAGTGCTTTATTTTTCTGCGCCGGAGTGCGTGCACGCCCGCACACCGTTAGAACCTACACTGCTACACCACCGCCGTCGATTTGACCTCTTACAATCAGCCCAGTAATCATGCCCCACCCTGCCTAGTTTCAGGGTATCCTGATACACCTTCTAGGGTTACTGCTGAAAAGGGTCCCCCGTTACTAGGTTTTCTATCTCTAGCCAACATGCTAAGTTGGTTAAGTGTTTCCTAACCTAACCCCACCAGTCCGTTTAGTTTAGCATGTTCCATTTTGATTAAGTCTTTAGTTTACTTAATCCTAACAATCCTGACTCAGCCTTAATTGTCTTATTAAGGCCCTGACCTCTCACATTAGACAGGTATTGTTGTGGCTGCCTGTTGCCGGTTGGTTCCGGGCAGTCTTACGCCACAACTCAGTCTAACCTCGGGTCCTTGCTGGGCTCCATGTTTAACCTCCCACATTGGATAGGTATTGTTGTGACTACTGGACAGCCGGGCGGTTCCGGGCAGGTTTACATCACAACTCAATCCAACCTCGGGTTAAACACATCGTCTTTTCTACATTTACATATTTTGTCATTCTTCTTTATTTCTTATATGTAAATATTTGCGGCCCATTATTAAGTTAATGGTGTAAAGGTTACACCAATCATGGGCCCAACCCATACTTGAATTTGGGCCCTTCTATTTTATATTTTCATTCATTAAATTAATGTTAACCCAACGTTATTTTCCCTCGTTTTACACGTTCGTTTGTATATATTGGGCTTAGCCTTTTAAAGCCCAATTTAGCCATGCGAAAGGGGAGGCTTATGGCGTATACACCAAGAGGGGAAAGTGAGCGCATGAACTTGCATATGACGTTGGAAAATACATAATAGAAATTGGTGTACTTGCATAGTGGTGACATGTATTTTAGTCATAAAACATAGGTGACATAAATCAAGGCATGTAAACTTGCATAGGTTTAACTACAACATGAACCTATATTCTTATTTAGGCATAATGTCAAACATAAGCATGGCCTAAATACTTCTAGCATAAACATGGCATATTGTCAAACATAAGCATGGCATAAAATACTTCTAGCATGAACATAGCATAATTCAACTTAATCATGATTTAAGCCTAATCACATAACGGTGGTATAAACATACTTATGCATAAATATTCCTAAACATGGTGTTTGCTTTAAACTTGCAAAAAGGGATTTTTGAGTCTAACCTAGCCATGTCATCATATAATCCTTTAAAACAAGATAGACTTAATAACGGATTTCAATTATGCCAAATATCATTCCTAGCCATATTCATAAGTTTGTAAAAGCATGACATAATGCATGGATTATGGTGTCAAAATTCTACATAGTTTCATATGAACTATAATAACCAAACTTGTTTCAATTACTTGCAAAACGATTTATGCACAAAATATACATCATAATGGCATAATAACAAAGCCTCAAATTTGCATGAATTTCAATTAACTACATACATGTAGCTTCAATATAGATTACACAATTTGCGCAATATTCCAAACGTTTATTTGCATAGAACTACCGCATGTAGTTCTTTATAATGAATAACATAATTTTGCACAAATATGAATTACTTCCATTGCCACAATTCAAGCATACACATCAACACAGTTGTTTATTAATACCAAAGTAATACTCTACTTACAATGGTTTGATGAATTCTCTAGTTTAGGGATTGAAGACGCAAATTCCTTTGTTGAATTGATTAGCTTTAGGTTGCTTGAATTGCTTTAGGCCTTAGAACTTTCTCCCTAATCCTCTCTTTAGTTGGCGGCTACTCTTTGTCGTTCCTCAGCAACATGGCGGCTATAATCTTATTTTGAATGAATAGATTAGGGTTTAGTCTAGGGTTGTTTATATAGAGGTTAGGAATTGATTAGGACCATTGATGTTGCTAGGTTAGATCATAGCCATTCATTAGGAAGAGAGACCAATAAAAACCCGCCACCTAGCCCTAATGACAAAGCAGACCACTGAAATTCGACCAAACACAGACCTGGCCAGCCAGGTTGACTGGGCTCGACCAGGTCGACACCCCTGTCGACAGGGCTGTCGACAGCCCTGTCGACATGGGTAGCCCAGGTCGACAGCCCAGTCGACCTGGGTGGCTAGGCGGGTGTTTTATCCGCCTGGCCCGTTGGGCCCCATTTCAAATTATTATTTTATTCTGTTTGAATTTTAAATTTAATTCAAAACTTCCGAAGGCCATATCTTCTTCATACGGACTCCGTTTTTCGAAAACTCGGACTCTATTTCGCGTATTTTTCCGAGACGAACGCAATGGCGTATCCCGTTTCCCTTAGTTCCTTGATTTGAATTTGATTATACTTAAATTCGCTAATTTCACAGTTATAGAATTTTCAGGGTGTTACAATATCAGGCCCAAGTATAAGCTTATCTGTAGTCTCCCACCAACATGTAGGGGACTTACACGGCCTCCCATATAAAGCTTCAAATGGTGTCATCCTTATGCTTGCCTGATAACTGTTATTATATGCAAACTCAACAAGAGGAAGATGGTCTTCCCAAGTACCACCAAAGTCCAGAATACAAAGCCTCAACAGATCCTCGAGTACCCTATTCACCCTTTCGGTTTGGCCGTCCGTCTGCGGGTGATAAGCAGTACTTAGATTCAACCTCGTGCCCATGGCTTCTTGCAAGCTATTCCAGAACTGACTTGTAAAGATTGGGTCACGATCACTGACAATACTAGAAGGGACTCCATGAAGCCTCACAATCTCACGAAGATATACGGACGCTAGCCAAGATGCGGTTCTCTTGCTCTTCACCGGAATGAAATGAGCACTCTTCGTAAGTCTATCCACAATAACCCAAATGCTCGTATTCCCTTTCCTTGACCTTGGTAGCCCATCAATAAAATCCATGGAGATACTCTCCCACTTCCAAAGTGGAACGTCTAGAGGATGCAATAGCCCACCGGGCTTCTTCGACTCGGCCTTAACTTGCTGGCAAATGATACATCTAGAGACAAACTCTGCCACATCCTTCTTCATCCCAGGCCAAAAGAAAATGCGCTTCATATCTTTATACATCTTATCTCCACCTGGATGTATAGTCAACTTAGAGCGATGCGCTTCCTCCAGAACTTTTCTTACTAGATCTTCTACCATTGGAACACATAACCTTCCATCTCTCCTCAGCCAACCCTTGTCATCAACAGAATATCAAGCGAGATGACTAGACGTCTCTCCTCGAATCAGCTTATCCATAATCTCAACTATCTGAGGGTCTTCTTTCTGCGAAGCCCCAACTTGATCAAGAAGGGTAGGTCTGAGTTCCAGAGATGCTAAAGAACCGGTCATCGACTCAATCGCCAAAGAGAAATCAAAGGTTGCCACATACTCTAGATTCTTCATCTCAACGAATAGAGGACTTAGGGTCAACCTTTTTCTACTCAATGCATCAGCTACCACATTCCCCTTGCCAGGGGTATAAGCTATCTCAAAATCATAGGATGCCAAGAATTCCATCCATCTTTGTTGCCTCAGATTCAGATCCTTCTGAGAAAAGAGATACTTCAATGACTTGTGATCGGTATAAAGCTCAAATCTTTCTCCCAGAAGATAATGGCGCCAAGCCTTTAGTGCATATACTATTGCTGCCAACTCTAAGTCATGAGTGGGATAATTCTTCTCATGCACCTTGAGTTGTCTACCGCCAAAGCTTATCACCCTTCCTTCTTGCATCAGAACTGCTCCCAACCCCGTGCCACATGCATCGGTGTATACTGTAAATAACTTCCCTCCATCGGGCAAAGCTAGAACAGGTGCTGATGTAAGAGCTCTCTTGAGCTTCTGAAAAGCAAGCTCGCATTCTATGCTCCAAGCAAAAACTAAATTCTTCTTCGTCAATTTAGTAAGAGGAGCGGAAATCTTCGCGAAGTCCTTGATGAACTTCCGGTAAAAGCCTGCAAGACCTAGAAAACTTCTCACTTCGGTTGCATTCCTTGGAGTCTTCCAATCCTGAACTGCAACCACCTTAACGGGATCCACCGCTAAGCCTTGCTTAGACACTATATGCCCAAGGAATCTAACTTCCCTTCTCCAAAAATGACACTTGGAGAACTTGGCCTTCAACTGATGCGCTCTAAGCGTATCCATCACCTCCACGAGATGCCTTGCGTGCTCTTCCTCATCCTTAGAGAAGATCAGAATATCATCTACGAAGACCACGACAAACTTGTTCAAGAACTCCCTGAACACCCTACTCATCAAGTCCACGAAATATGCGGGTGCATTAGTCAAGCCGAACGGCATGACAAGCCATTCGAAGAATCCATCTGGAGTTCTGAACGCAGTCTTGTCTATACTATCCTCAGCTACCCTGAGCTGATGGAATCCAGTAGCAAGATCAAGCTGAGAGAAAATAGAAGCACCGACAAGCTGGTCAAAGAGATCATCAATTCTCGGTAACGGGTGTCTGTTCTTCTTAGTCAGCTTATTTAACTCTCGATAGTCAACACAAAGTCGGAGAGAACCATCTGCCTTGGTAGCAAATACCACAGGCGCTCCCCACTCAGATATACTTCGTCTAATGAAGTTCTTTTCAAGCAACTCCTTCACTTGCTTACTGAGCTCCCGCCTTTCACGCGGAGCCATGTGCCGAACGGGCAAAGAAACCGGCTTTGCATTATCCACCAGATAAATGCGGAAATCAATCTCTCGCTTAGGGGGCAACCCCTAACTTCCTCAAAAACATCCGGATAATCTCGAACCACTCTCACAGACTGAAGAGTCTCCACTGACGAGTCGAGTGATTCAAGATAGCACAACATGACGGGACCTCTCAGATCACAAGAAATCTCTAGGGTGTTCCCGAGGCGAGTCACGAGCCTCACAACCCTATGCTCGCAATCAAGAATGGCTCCATATCTGGACAGCCAATCCATGCCCAATATTAATCCGTATCCCCTGAAACCAAGAACATAAGCACTGCACAAGAACTCTACACTCAGTATAGAGATCCTCAAATCCCCACATATCATGGACAAATGGGCGGAACCCCCAATAGGATTTGAGACACAGACGGGATCCTCTACTAAGCTAGTACTAAGGTGCAAACTATCAACAAGATCAGATGAGATAAAGCTATGCGATGCACCAGAATCAAACAAGGTACGAACTGGAAAATCAGAAATATATACAAGGCTCTCAACAGAAATACTACCTCGATCGGGAACTGGAGCGGTGGTGAGAGCATGAACTTGCCCTCCTGAAGGTCTAGCACGCTGAGTCTGACCCTGGCCTTGCCCCTGTTTCTTCGGGCAATCCTTGCTGAAATGTCCAGTCTTACCACATAAAAAGCATTCACCATTATTCCTTTTCCTCTTCTTACAATCCTTGATAAGATGCCCAACTGAACCGCAATAATGGCACTTCCCCTTGACGTTCTTGCCCTTGTTGTTGTTGTTCCCCTTGTTGCCTTGACCCTTGTTCTTGTTTTGATTGCCTTGACTGCTTTGGCCACTTGGATTACCCTGATTTCCTTTTCCCTGGGAATCAGTCTTCTTGACTTGAGTATCATTTTTCTTAACATCTCCTTGAAGTAACGCCATATCAACCAAGCTCTCAAACGTGGCTCCATGAGGAATATGTGACATGGCCAATCCCTGCAACGGCTCATTCAATCCTCTAGCAAAACGAAGAGCCTTCTTCTGAGGAGTATTCACCATATCCAAGCCAAAACGAGCTAACTGATTGAACTTATTCACATACTCTTTGACAGACATATCTCCTTGCTTCAAAGTTATGAACCTTTCCATTTGTAGATTCTCCTCAGCAGAAGATAGAAACTTAAGCATGAACCTTGCCCTGAAATCGGCCCAAGTCTCAACAGGCCTAGTACCATTGGTGACTTCCCACCAATAAGCGGCTTCATCCTTCATAAGCCAAACCGCCAACAAGAGCTTTATCTGATCGTCTATCCCAAAGATAGCAAATAAATCCTCGGTCTCTTTCAACCAATTTCTGGCCTCTACAAAAGTCTCAGTGCCTTGAAAGTTCTTGCCACCCATTGCTTTGAAATCCTTGCAAGTCTTTGCGAAGTCAGCCTGAGGATGCTGAGGGGCAGGAGGAAGAGGAACCTCAGCGACAGGAGGAGGAGGAACATTAGCGACAGGAGGAGGAATATTAACTACTGGAGGAGGAGGAGGGACATCTGCGGGGCCGGCTTCGGTCGCCCTAGCCTCCAAAAGTATCCTATACCAAACAGGTACTGTAACACCCCGAAAATTCTATAACTGTGAAATTAGCGAATTTAAGTATAATTAATCTGAAATCAAAGAACTAAGGGAAACGGGATACGCCATTGCGTTCGTCTCGGAAAAATACGCGAAATAGAGTCCGAGTTTTCGAAAAACGGAGTCCGTATGAAGAAGATATGGCCTTCGGAAGTTTTGAATTAAATTTAAAATTCAAACAGATTAAAATAATTAAATATTCCGAAGTGGGGCCCAACGGGCCAGGGTGGAAGAACACCCGCCTGGGCCACCCAGGTCGACTGGGCTGTCGACCTGGGCTACCCATGTCGACAGGGCTGTCGACAGCCCTGTCGACAGGGGTATCGACCTGGTCGAGCCCAGTCAACCTGGCTGGCCAGGTCTGTGTTCCTCCGATTTTCTGTGGTCTGCTTTGTCACTAGGGCTAGGTGGCAAGTTTTGATTGGACTCTCTATCGAATGAATGGCTACGATCTAACCTAGCAACATCAATGGTCCTAATCAATTCCTAACCTCTATATAAACAACCCTAGACTAAACCCTAATCTATTCATTCAAATTAAAGACATAGCCGCCATGTTGCTGAGGAACGACTAGAGGTAGCCGCCAACTAGAGAGAGGATTAGGGAGGAAGTTCTAAAGCCTAAAGCAATTCAAGCAACCTAAAGCTAATCAATTCAACAAAGGAATCATATCTCTTAATTAGAGAATTCATCGCAACGATTGTAAGTAGAGTATTACTTTGGTATGAACAAATGATTGTGTAGACATGTATGCTTGAATTGTGGCAATGAAATTCATATTTGTACGTTCTTATCAATTTATATACGTTTGGATTATGTTATTCATTATAAAGAACTACATGCGGTAGTTCTATGCAAATATACGTTTGGAATATTCGCGAATTATGTGACCTATGTTGATGCTACATGTATTTAAAGTTTGAGGCTTTGTTATTATGCCATCATGATGTATATTTTTGTGCATAAATCAATTTGCAAGTTTGGTTGTTATAGTTCATATGAAACTATGTTGGAATTTTGACACCATAATCCATGTATTAAATCATGCTTTTGCAAAACTTGTGAATATGGCTAGGCTATGAATGGTATTTGGCATAATTGAAATCCATGAATAAGTCAATCTTGTTTAAAAGAATTATATGATGACATATGTGAGACATGGCTAGGTTAGACTCAAAAATCCCTTTTTGCAAGTTTAAAACAAATACCATGTTTAGGAATATTTATGCATAAGTATGTTATACCATCGTTATGTGGTTAGACTTAAATTATGATTAAGTTGAACTATGCCATGTTCATGCTAGAAATATTTATGCCATGCTTATGTTTGACATAATGCTATGTTCATGCTAGAAATATTTATGCCATGCTTATGTTTGACATTATGCCATGTTCATGCTAGAAATATTTATGCCATGCTTATGTTTGACATTATGCCTTGTTCATGCTAGGAATAATTATGCCTAAATAAAAATATGGGTTCATGTGACAATAATGATATCTCAATTACAAGTTCACATGCTTTGATTCATGTCACCTATGTTACCAATATGCAAGTACACCAATTTCTAATTTGTATTTCCAACGTCGTATTGCAAGTTCATGCGCTCACCTTCCCCTCTTTGTGTATACGCCATAAGCCTCCCCTTTCGCATGGCTAAATTGGGCTTTAAAAGGCTAAGCCCAATATATATGAACGGAAGTGTAAAACGGGGGAAAATAACGTTGGGTTAATATTAATTAATGAATGAAAATATAAAATAGAAGGGCCCAAATTCAAGTATGGGTTGGGCCCGTGATTGGTGTAACCTTTACACCATTAACTTAATAATGGGCCGCAAATATTTACATATAAGAAATAAAGAAGAATGACAAAATATGTAAATGTAGAACACACGATGTGTTTAACCCGAGGTTGGATTGAGTTGTGATGTAAACCTGCCCGGAACCGCCCGGCTGTCCAGTAGTCACAACAATACCTATCCAATGTGGGAGGTTAAACATGGAGCCCAATAAGGACCCGAGTTTAGACTGAGTTGTGGCGTAAGACTGCCCGGAACCAACCGGCAACAGGCAGCCACAACAATACCTGTCTAATGTGAGAGGTCAGGGCCTTAATAAGACAATTAAGGCTGAGTCAGGATTGTTAGGATTAAGTGAACTAAAGACTTAATCAAAATGGAACATGCTAAACTAAACGGACTGGTGGGGTTAGGTTAGGAAACACTTAACCAACTTAGCATGTTGGCTAGAGATAGAAAACCTAGTAACGGGGGACCCTTTTCAGCAGTAACCCTAAAAGGTGTATCAGGATACCCTGAAACTAGGCAGGGTGGGGCACGATTACTGGGCTGATTGTAAGAGGTCAAATCGACCGCGGTGGTGTAGCAGTGTAGGTTCTAACGGAGTGCGGGCGTGCACACACTCCGGTGCAGAAAAATAAGGCACTGGACACCAGTAGCATACCTGTGCACTCTAAGGTTGTGTCGGGTTGCCACTATGGGACTTGATACACCCCATGGTGGGACCAGCATAGGTAACTACAGACATCGGGGGCCGTAAGACACATGTAACTATGCGAGTAGGAGCCGATCATCATAGAATGGATCACATCACCCTGGTTATGGGGTGCAAATTGGAAACTAGTTTATATGGGTTCAGAGATCAGCGTGGGTTACGATAGTATATTCGACCCTAGACCACTTAACCAAGTTTATAGTGTATGCCCATTTCTTGTTTATACTTATCATACCCAGTTCTTTATTCATAGACAAAATAGTACTAGACTTACTCAGGCTTTATGTCTGACTCTACTTTTCTTTCGTCTTCTTTCTTCCGTTTCCCCCCCCCCCAGGTCCTCAGGGAGGGAACACAGCAGCTTGATCAACCTCAACATCCAGCTTGAAGAAGAGAAATGTATTGCTTGGACTTTCCTGTTTTTGAACTATGGCTTGGGACAACCGCTATGGGGCTTTTGCAGTTTATCTATGTTTTATTCATGCTTCTTTAAATGATGTACTCAAGACAGATTATGAAAGTGTTATGTTATGTTTTTGAAAGGATGTTGTTGTAACACGTATTTGACTTCATGAAATAAAGTTTGTTGTTCTTCCGCTGTTTACAAATATGTGTTCTTATATCTGTCTTGTATATCTGTGACTTGTACTTATAAACCTCCACCAAAATTAGGGCATTCCCTTTGAGAGTGACCCTAACGGAGGTGGGGTGTTTCACTTGGTATCAGAGCATAGGTTTACCAGATAAGATAAAAAGTTTTGAAAAAAAAAATTATTTTCAAAAAGGAAATTTAAAGAAGAATTTTTAAAAGAAAAATATTATTTTATTTTAAAAAGGCAAAAGTCCACTCCCCAAAGCCATAGGTACTATCTCTTATCCTTCGTTTTGAATCTATCCTTTTTGTTTCAGCATGTCTGAAGATCTTAACTTGCCGGAAGGGGTGCCAATACCTGGTTGGTTTAGACGGTTCTTAGAAGCAAGGGCCACTCAGCCAGGTCCTACCATTCCTCCTCCCCCAGCAGAAGGAAATCATCCAGCCGCAGCGGCACCTTTTCCTCCACCTCCTCCTCGGGGAAACGCGTTTGCTAAGATATGTAAAGATTTTAAAGCTATGGGAGGAAGGGATTTCCATGGAACTGAGTCCTTCGTGGCAGCTAGAAATTGGCTGAAAGAAACGGAGGACCTATTCATCATCTTTGAGGTAGAAGATAGACAAAAAGTACAATTGGCGGTGTGGCTATTGAAGGGCGAGGCTTCCTACTGGTGGGAAGTCACTAATGCTGAAAGACCAGTGGAGACATGGGAGGACTTTAGGGCAAGGTTTGAGACCAAATTTCTCTCAGATGCGGAAAGAAGTTTGCAGTTGGAGAAATTCTTATTTCTTAAGCAAGGAGACAAGACTGTCAGAGAATATGTGAATCAGTTCGATGAGCTGGCTAGGTTTGGGCTTGACCTAGTCAACACCCCGCACAAGAAAGCTCTCCGTTTCGTCAAGGGGTTAAATGAGCCATTACATAGTTTGGCCATGACCCATATACCCATGGGAGCCACGTATGAAAGATTGGTGCAAATGGCATTGCTGAATGAAGAGGACAAGGGCAAGAAGGAGACAAAGGCAGAAAGCTCTCAAGGGAAGAAAGAGGGTTTGCAGCCTAAGAAGACAGACTTTAAGAAAGGCGGGAAAGGCAACAAGGAGAAGAGGAAGTGTAATTTCTGTGGCAAAGTGGGGCACTTAGTAAAGGACTGCCGGAAAAAGAAGGCCAAGGAGAATGGTGGGTGCTTTTCATGCGGTCAGACAGGCCACAGGGCTAAGGACTGCCCAAGGAAACGAGGGCAGGGGCAGGGGGCTGGATCCACCCCAGGGGCACAGGTTCATGTGCTAGAAGCGCCACCTTTGCAACAGCGAGGTATAAATACTTCTGTAGAAAGTGTAGTTTATCTTTATGATCACCCCGTTCGCACTTTATTTGATTCTGGCGCATCACACTCCTTTATCTCGTCTGCTTTAGTAGAATCTCTGCACCTAAAAACTAGTATGGTAGAGGACCCCTTAATTGTTTCAAACCCAATTGGGGGCCCAGCTCATTTGTCTATGATCTGTTTGGATTTGAAAATTTCTATCCTAAGTGTTGAATTTCAATGTAGTGCCTTTGTTTTGGGCTTTTCGGGGTACGGTTTGATTTTGGGTATGGATTGGCTATCCAGTAATGGGGCCATCCTTGATTGTGAAAAAAGGGTTGTTAGGCTCCTAACCCAGCTCGGTAATACTTTGGAAATTTCTTGTAATCCCTCGTATTCGGTTATGCTTAGTTATCTTGAATCGCTAGATGCCTCTGTTGAAAATTTGAAATCAGTTAGAGTGGTCCGGGAATATCCGGATGTCTTCGAAGAGGTGAAGGGCTTGCCTCCGAAGCAGGAGATAGACTTCCGCATATATCTTGTGGATAATGCAAAGCCCGTTGCGTTGCCCGTTAGACATATGGCTCCACGAGAAAGGAAAGAGCTCAGTAAACAGATTAAAGAGCTTCTGGAAAAGGGGTTCATTAGGAGGAGCATTTCAGAATGGGGCGCTCCAGTGGTGTTCGCTACAAAGGCGGATGGTTCACTCCGTCTATGTGTTGACTATAGGGAGCTCAACAAGCTAACGAAAAAGAATAGGCACCCTCTCCCTAGAATTGACGATTTATTTGACCAGCTTGTAGGAGCGTCCGTTTTCTCCCAACTCGATTTAGCAACCGGTTTTCATCAGCTAAGGGTGGCTGAAGATAGCATCGATAAAACGGCTTTCAGAACCCCAGACGGCTTCTTTGAATGGCTTGTCATGCCTTTCGGCTTGACAAATGCACCTGCTTACTTCGTGGACCTGATGAGTAGGGTATTTAGAGATTTCCTCAACAAATTCGTAGTGGTCTTCGTAGATGATATCCTTATCTTCTCAAAAAGTGAAGAGGAACATGCTCAGCACTTAAGGGCAATCATGGAAACTTTGCGAGTCCATCAACTAAAAGCCAAATTCTCCAAATGCCACTTTTGGAGGGAAGAGGTGAGGTTCCTTGGGCATATAGTATCCAAACAAGGGCTAGCGGTGGACCCTGCTAAGGTAGTGGCGGTACAAGATTGGAAGACACCAAGGAATGCAACTGAGGTCCGAAGCTTCCTAGGACTAGCAGGTTTCTATCGAAAGTTTATAAGGGATTTTGCGAAAATCTCAGCTCCGCTCACGAAATTGACTAAGAAGAATCTAGTGTTCAATTGGGACTTGGATTGCGAGTTTGCTTTCCAACGACTGAAAAGGGCTCTTACAACAGCCCCAGTTTTGACGCTGCCTGATGGGAGCAAGATGTTCACTGTTTATACGGACGCATGTGGGACAGGGCTAGGCGCCGTCTTAATGCAAGAAGGAAGGGTAGTAGCTTATGGCGGAAGGCAGTTGAAGGTGCACGAAAAGAACTACCCAACCCACGACCTTGAGTTAGCCGCCATCGTCTTTGCACTCAAGTCTTGGCGACACTATCTCCTAGGTGAGAAGTTCGAACTTTACACTGACCATAAATCGTTGAAATATCTTTTCTCGCAGAAGGATCTTAACTTGAGGCAACAAAGGTGGATGGAGTTTCTTGCCTCGTACGATTTCGAAATCTCCTACACTCCGGGCAAAGGCAACGTAGTGGCAGACGCGTTGAGCCGAAAGAAATTGACCCTAAGCCCGTTGTTTGTTGAAAGACAAAGCTGTGAAGACCCGCAACTTCCCCGTAAAGGAAAGCGTCGGATAGTTCGAGAACAAGCCACAACAGAACGCATATAAAAGAACGTTTCATTGTATATTACAACAATGCATCAGATTACAAGAATATACAGAGTATAAAAGAATATTACACAGAATTATCAGAGATTAAATTACATTTAAATACATCGCAGCGGAAAATAAAACAATACACAACTAGAAGGGATATACGGATACAAAGCTTTCCGGATATCATTCCAGCTGTAAACCAGGATCCTGTGAATATAAATCTGCAAAACCAAAACTACTAGCTGCCCGTGTCGAAAATAGGGGCACCCAGAGTTTAGGTTAAAACAATAAACTCCAGGTCAGTCATGGGACTGGTGTGAGAACTAAAACAGTTATAAATCTTTATTTTAAAGTTAGGTAAATCAAGGGACCACGCCGTATAACACGGAACGGGTTTCCTCCCAAGAATACCAGTGCATAAAACAAACAGCGCAATGCTAAATAAAGAAAAATGAAGCTGTTATAAGACCCAGGTCCCATCACACAATGCAACGCAGTCGAGGATAGGGTTTTCCCTTATAACAGCCAAAGAATGCTTGATACGTTTAAAACAAATCATTTGATACTATAATAAGTGCATAGTGTATAAAACAACTTCAAATCATAAGTATCAATCATAGGCGGCATGGGTACCATATATCATGTCGCCATACTAGTTCTACAATTAAAACCGCAAATGTCACGTATTTGGAAGTTGGATTTCCATCTATGAACCGAGGCAAAAGATAGTCCTCAACCGATTCGAGACAATCTAGCCTACCATGTCTCAGGAACAGCCGCAACTGCCCCTTGGATCGTCAGGGCCGGTCCACCGATGTGGATTATTATGCCTGAACAATACGTCTCCCCGCCCTTTGGGGCGCAAACGAGCCAACGAATGACTCCATCGGTTCGAGAACGACCGATCAATCCGAGGCGCCTCGCAACAGCAACAACCACATAAGTCAAACTCGTCAGGGCGTGTAAAACCACTGACGCCACTTTTAGCTAGAAAGAAACGCAAGTCCTCCCTGATGTCCGTCTCCCGTTTCTGGTTCATACCGGGTGTGAAACTCGCGAAGCAAACGTTACACAAAGCTACGCCACAAAGGCCGTGCTTTGATCATCACCACAAGACTTTGCTTTTCAACAGAAGCCTTGATCATTTACATCTTAGCATGCCACACAGGCAAACCATCCTATGCAACCGATATCAGTCACACAGAATGAAATCCGATGTCAGACACACAGTCCATTTACAAGTCCGTTCTGGGTCTGAACGAAACCGGAGGCACCTAGTACCCCGCATATCCATCGATCTCCAAGTACGTCTGGACGATCACCAACTGTTTCCATCTTCTTGGGTGTACAGCCCAATCAAGATCATCAGTTATCACCCAAACGACGTGAAGACCTCCGGTCTTCGACCATCGTCTTCATCTTCGACTTATCGTCGTATCAGTTATTCAGAATGGGATAAACCCGGTCTTTCCGAATAACTCGCGTATATTTAAATAAGTGTTACACAAGCACAACATACGCCCCATTCCAATTCATTAGTCACTAACCGTAAATTAATCAAGAGAATAATTCCCCAAATATTAACCCCGAAGGCCGAAACCAACATCAGATCAATATCCAGAAAACCATTCTGCTTGGCCAACCGACAGTTAGTTTCTAAATTTCACATTCATAGGGAAATGTTCCCATTAATTTTATCCAAGATAAATTCCTTGAATTTATTCTTAAATCTATTTTTGAATATCAATTCAAACTAGTCGGGATTAACGAAACTTACCGAAGTAATCACTTGTTTTAATTCCCCAATCCCAACCTATTCATCCCATGAAGTAAAACTGGTAATACTTCATATCTAACACCACAGTGTTATCGGTAAATTCAATTACCATTTCACGTTCAAATCTATTTAAAGATTTAACTATCGCCTGGAGCAAAACTGGTGATACTCCATTTTCGATCTTTTCAATCTAATTAAAGATTCATTAAAACTCCACTCAGTTTTAATCGTTAACTGGGTTAAAGAATCAGTGTCATTTAAAACACGGTTCACGATAAACCCAAAATCACATTCATTAATTATCGGGTTAAAGAACAAGTGTTATTTAAAACACTGTTCACGATAAACCCAAAAATCAATATCAATTCAATTCCAATTAAATATTATTTAATTGGTACACTTCATTAAATCTAAATAAAAAGATTTAATCTTTTCTCAACTGGGTTCAAGAACAGTGTTAGTGAAGACACCATTCACGACAAACCCAAATCACATTCATTAATTATCGGGTTAAAGAACAAGTGTTATTTAAAACACTGTTCACGATAAACCCAAAAATCAATATCAATTCAATTCCAATTAAATATTATTTAATTGGTACACTTCATTAAATCTAAATAAAAAGATTTAATCTTTTCTCAACTGGGTTCAAGAACAGTGTTAGTGAAGACACCATTCACGACAAACCCAAATCACATTCGATATTCAATACAAGGCTCTGAATAGAAAATATATCGGCTTATATTCAATATCAAATTCTACGACTAACAAATGTCGTATTGGAAATAACGATATAAATATATATATCTTTCAAATTTCCATAACAACACCTGTATAATCACGAATTCCAACATCGAAATATTCCGAAGACAATTTCGATTCAAATCCACTCCAATGCAATCATTGGAAATTTTGGTTATTTTTAAAACCCTTTTTAAATTCAATTTATTTATTTAAAAATAAATAGAAATATATTTCTAGTTCAAAACTAGTTCATTTCGATAAAAATCCATTTTTATCTTTTCAAATATGGAGTTTTTCATCCCAATTCTTTCTAAATCATTTCTTATGATTTTACACAAATTATTGCTATTTTTAATAATTTTATCAAGGCCCGTACAGTCGATTTCCATCAACGGCCATCGAACTGCACTTACAGCGACCTTTTTCGAATTTGATTTGGACATAATTCCAAATCCAACCGTTAGATTTCAAATTTCTAATATTCGTTAGAAAGCTCTTTTCGATATGAACCCAACGGTTCCGGTTTTAGGAGAATCCGACGGTCGGATCTCCCGTAATGTCCGTTTGAAATAAATGGTCGAAATTCGCGAACTGCCGCGGCGCGGCGCGTTCTATTCAGGCCATTATATTATATATATAATATATATAATATATATTTCGTCGATTTCTATTTAAAACGAATTATATAAATAGTTTTAAATTCGTTTCAAATTCTATTTCAACTTCTATTTCAATTCAAAGCAAAATTGAATTCTTCTTTATAAATTCGTTTCAAAATTCATTTCTATTCAATTCGAATTTCAATTCAATTTGAATTCATTTCAATTCGCTTTCAATTCCATTTGAATTCGTTTTCAATTCAATTCATTTCGAAATCGTTTTCAATTCATTTTGAATTCGTTTTCAATTCAATTCATTTCGAAATCGTTTTCAATTCAATTCATTTCGAAATCGTTTTCAATTCATTTTGAATTCGTTTTCAATTCAATTCATTTCGAAATCGTTTTCAATTCATTTTGAATTCGTTTTCAATTCAATTCATTTCGAAATCGTTTTCAATTCGATATAAATATCGTTCACGTCAAAATGGCGTCCATACACGGCTTCATAAATTTCTATTTTCAAATATTCTATTTCAAATATTTCTTTTTCAAAATAGTGGTTATTATCAAAATATTTCGTTCAACACATGACCAATCTCAATGAATGAGTACTGTCAACACATGAACTTTTATTTTATAATATTCTTTATTTTTTAAATTGGAATGAGGCCCAATCAATTACCATATAAAGTTAATTATATGGATTTTCATACAACACATGTATATCATAGCATTGAAAAATAATCAACCATCAACCAAAGTGCACTACACTGCATAAGCATCAAATACAGATATTCAACGCTTATAACAGCCTGTCAATCAATCGATCGACATATTTAATCAATCAGGATGAGTGAACTGCATATTTCATCCTAACACCCGTGTGGGGTTTTCAAACAATCAAACAAATATTTTATTTGTGCAGTTGGGCGATGTGTAAAATTTATCGTCCCAATCAATGTCCTTTAAATAGGTGTACATAAACGAACCGTCCGGTTTGTAAATGAATGTTTATTTATTCACATTCACGTTAAAAATTATATTTTTAACGATAAAACATTTTATTCTAACTTATGAATTTCTATTCAATCCATTTATTCAATAAAATGATATTTTTATTTTTCTAACATATTTTAGAAAATTTCGGCGGCATAACGGCACGATACTAGAAACGGGACAAGGCCCAGCCTTATCCCCGGTCTAGTGAAGGCCCACGCCATTCACACATCAATCAAATTCACTTTCGTTATGCAAACCACAAAATTTGGAGTAAGGGTCTAACCTAGCCTTACTCCCTCGCCTTATAACGGCGCACGTCTAATCCTAATCAATTTATCGATTCGATTTTTCACACCACAAACCACATTCAAACCAATATCGCAATCAATCACCAAACAGTCAAACAAACAAGTCCATGGTCTGTGGACGATTGTGTCGGGTGCTACTAAGCACCGTCTGCATCCTAGTATATATATAACTAGAAAAATTAAATTGAAAGGTGAGAAGTTCTCACATATAGCTATCCTAGCTCCACGGCTCTTCATCTTGCAGAAGTCTTCGTCGTTTCGCCTTTTTGTCACCTTCGTTGCTGCTTTCACTACATACGTAAAAATCGAATTTTTATTTCGCTATTCAATATATAAAAATCGAATTTTTACATTGCTACTATATAGACAAAAATTCCATTTCAAAAATAAAGTTTTCGCCTTTATAAAAATAAAGTTTTCGCCTTTATAAAAATAAAGTTTTCGCCTTTATAAAAATAAAGTTTTCTCTATTTTTAAAAATCCTACTTTTTCTTCTAAACAAAAATCTCGCCTTTTTGCTTTTCTATTTTAAAGATCAAATCTTTTTAAAGTTCAAACCATTCTCTTTTTAAAGTTCAAACCATTTTCTTTTTAAACCTTAAAATAAAATCAGTTTTTATTTTTCCTTTTAAATCAGTTTTTATTTTCTTTACAAAAAAAAAATCCAGTTTTAAATTTCTTATCTAAAAATTAGTTTTTAACTTTCTTTAAAAACAGTTTCAACTTTTCAAAAAAAAACAGTTTTAATCTTTTAAAATCAGTTTAAAAATGTTTTTCAAATCAGTTTTTAAAATTAAAAAAAATCAGTTTTAATAAATTAAACAAATCAGTTCATATATAAAATAAAAATAAATAAAAATAAAATAAAATTAAAAAAACTTACAGGGGCTTCTCCGTTTGTCAGGGGGGGGGGGTAGCGTCGGTCGAGGTCTGGAAAAAGGGGGGGGGTCTGATGCGAGGTCGCGGCTCACGGTGGCGCTGGGGAGGGCTGTCCGTCGATTGAAGAGAGGGTGGGGGGGTTTCGAGGGCGTCGGTCTTCGTCAGAGGGAGGAGGAGGGTGGTGCGACGGGGCTAGGCGATGGTGGCGGAGGGCTGTTTGTCGGCGGAGGCGGTCTGAACGGGGGGGCGATCTGTCGATAGCGCTAGGGTTTTTTTTTTTTTTTTTTTCTCGTTTTGATTTTGAAGAGGGGGGGAGGGGCCAGAACGACAGATGTAGGGAGGGAGATATTATTTTATATATTTATATTTTTTTAATTTAATTATGCAAAAAGTTGACTTTTACATACGACCTCGAAACGAGGCCCACCGCCTGCCGTCCATAGCATTTTACCCCCATTCCGAACACAATGGGATATGTATCGCAAGCTGATTCGATCGTTACAATCTGTTTCCTTTGAATTTACATTTAAATCTCTATATTGAATTTTAAACGTACATTTCAAATTACCGGGGTCACATACCAACCAGAAAAATTCCAGAAAAATATTTTCTAGCTTCGTATTGACGATACGGTCCTAACCAAACTAGTTTCGTCGAATTCTGAGACCGTTAGAAAAATGGCCAATTTCCAGTCGATTAAATTCAACTGAAACTGGTCAAACGCGTTTTCCTTTGCCACGCTCACATATTGATTCGAAAAATTATGAAAATTGGAATCTAGCAATAACTTGACATCACGGACCCAACAAAACTGATTTCGTCGAAATCCGAGGTCGTTTGCAAAATGTCCATTTTTAAGGGCCTTATATATATAAAAATATATATAAATTCCACAGCGACTATTTCTAATTTTAAACTGGACATATCTTATCATTCCTAAGATGAAATCTCAGTTTGTTAACTTCGTTACAAAGATATAGTTATACAGATTCAAATATTTCTTGTTTCGTTCAATTCTGACTTATATTGAATTCTGTATATTCATTTGAAATTAGAAATCGAATTTTCGAACTACCGCGCCATTTTCAATTCTATTTATAATTATATAAATATTTATATTCTAACGACGACGCGTATAAATATATACGTTCGAATTATATTCAAAATAAATTTCACGTCGATATTATTTAAAATAATCCATTTTAAATAATCAAAATTCGCTAAAATTGCCAAAATAAAAATTTCAAACTGGCCCAGATTTTACGGGTTGTTACAAAAGCCTAGAGTTTATAGCCAGCTTCGACTTTAGGCCTTCCTCCGATTTCGTACCGGGCTTGCTAGCATCTCTCGAAGTGCGCCCAACTTTAGTGGATTCAGTAGGGACAGCACAACGCGAAGACCCTCAGCTAGTGGAAATAATTGATAGGCTAATTAGGGGTGAGACTTCAAGTCACCTCAATAGATACTCCATCGACGATAAGGGTGTACTAAGGCGAGATGGAAGACTATGCGTCCCACAGACGAAAGATTTAGTAAAGAAGGTTCTCGAGGAAGCACATCACTCCAAGATGACGATACACCCCGGCGGAGATAAAATGTACAAAGACATAAAAAGGACTTTCTTCTGGAACGGCATGAAAAAGGACGTGGCAGAATTCGTTTCTAAGTGCATGGTGTGCCAACAGGTTAAGGCGGAACAGAAAAAGCCTGGCGGACTGCTACATCCTCTGGAGGTCCCACAGTGGAAATGGGATAGCATCTCAATGGACTTCATCGATGGGCTGCCTAGGTCTAGGAGAGGCAACACTAGCATTTGGGTAATAGTGGATAGGCTTACTAAAAGCGCCCACTTTTTACCTGTCAAAAGTAAAAGAACTGCCTCATCCCTAGCATCACTTTACCTCAAGGAAATCGTTCGACTCCATGGAATACCATCTAGCATTGTTAGTGACCGAGACCCCATCTTCACCAGCGAGTTTTGGCGGAGTCTGCAAGAAGCAGTAGGAACGCAGTTATGCTTGAGCACAGCCTATCATCCCCAAACCGACGGCCAAACAGAGAGAGTGAATAGAGTTTTGGAAGACCTTTTAAGGTTATGCGTCCTTGACTTCGGAGGGACATGGGAAGACCACCTTCCTTTGGTGGAGTTTGCCTACAACAACAGCTATCAAGCAACCATCGGAATGGCGCCCTTCGAAGCTTTATACGGAAGACCGTGCCGATCGCCCACTTGTTGGTGGGAGTCTACTGATAAGCTCATACCTGGACCAGACATGATCCGAGAGACTTCAGAGAAAGTGGACTTAATACGAAGAAGGATGAAGACGGCCCAAGACAGACAAAAGTCCTATGCCGACAAGAGGAGGACCGACCTTGAATTTGAGGTTGGAGACAGAGTTTTTCTCAAGGTATCACCGCTAAGGAACGTTGTTCGTTTTGGAACCACAGGAAAGCTAGCACCAAGATTCGTATTGCCATTCCCTATCATCGAGAAGATTGGGAAAATGGCCTATAGATTAGAGCTACCCGAGAAGTTGGCTGGAGTCCACAACGTTTTTCACGTTTCACATCTCCGAAAGTGTCTACATGAGTCTGCTGAAGTGGTAGAGCCAAATATCCTTGAAGAGGCCGAAGTGGAACGCGAAGCAACCATAAGAAGAGTTCCAACCCGCATCTTAGGGACGGAAGTGAAGAAGCTACGCAACCGCGAAGTCAAGCTCGTCAAAGTCCAGTGGAGCGACGCCGAGGGAGACGCGACTTGGGAAACTGAAGCTAGAATCCGCACTGCCTACCCTTTTCTGTTCGAGGGTACATCCTTGATCTTTCTTTTTCCTTAAGTTGCGCTTTTATCTATCTTTTTAGGTATATTTCCTCGACCGTATCTTTTAGGTAGAAACCCTTTGGATGGAAACATGTAGTTGAAACATGTTATGGATGATGGTTGCAAGTGGTTGCAAGTGATTGCTAGTGGTTGCTCGTGGTTGCATATACACACACAATCTAGGTTTTAGATCGGCTCAGTCACTTCATATTGCATATGCATATATGTTTGCTTTCGTCTATGGTTGAACATTAATATGTTGACATGTGGATGTTGCATTTGTATTGAATGATTGTGCACTCATGTAGAATCAAGAATAGGAAAATTTGCATACATAATGGATTCATGGCACTTACATGATTCGCATTAAGGAGGTCAACTGAATCAGTAGACCGCCTGATTTTGCATTAGATAAGTTCATGTATACACACACACTTTGCATATGATCATGAAGCATTAGAAGTCGTTTAAGGACAATGGATGCTCGTGTTTGATGGATGAGTAGATGGATGATTGGATGTTAGGATTTACATTCCTCCTAACTTGAAGATTTCGGGGACGAAATCCTTTTAAGTGGGGGAGAATGTAACACCCAGAAAATTCTATAACTGTGAAATTAGCGAATTTAAGTATAATTAATCTGAAATCAAAGAACTAAGGGAAACGGGATACGCCATTGCGTTCGTCTCGGAAAAATACGCGAAATAGAGTCCGAGTTTTCGAAAAACGGAGTCCGTATGAAGAAGATATGGCCTTCGGAAGTTTTGAATTAAATTTAAAATTCAAACAGATTAAAATAATTAAATATTCCGAAGTGGGGCCCAACGGGCCAGGGTGGAAGAACACCCGCCTGGGCCACCCAGGTCGACTGGGCTGTCGACCTGGGCTACCCATGTCGACAGGGCTGTCGACAGCCCTGTCGACAGGGGTATCGACCTGGTCGAGCCCAGTCAACCTGGCTGGCTAGGTCTGTGTTCCTCCGATTTTCTGTGGTCTGCTTTGTCACTAGGGCTAGGTGGCAAGTTTTGATTGGACTCTCTATCGAATGAATGGCTACGATCTAACCTAGCAACATCAATGGTCCTAATCAATTCCTAACCTCTATATAAACAACCCTAGACTAAACCCTAATCTATTCATTCAAATTAAAGACATAGCCGCCATGTTGCTGAGGAACGACTAGAGGTAGCCGCCAACTAGAGAGAGGATTAGGGAGGAAGTTCTAAAGCCTAAAGCAATTCAAGCAACCTAAAGCTAATCAATTCAACAAAGGAATCATATCTCTTAATTAGAGAATTCATCGCAACGATTGTAAGTAGAGTATTACTTTGGTATGAACAAATGATTGTGTAGATATGTATGCTTGAATTGTGGCAATGAAATTCATATTTGTGCGTTCTTATCAATTTATATACGTTTGGATTATGTTATTCATTATAAAGAACTACATGCGGTAGTTCTATGCAAATATACGTTTGGAATATTCGCGAATTATGTGACCTATGTTGATGCTACATGTATTTAAAGTTTGAGGCTTTGTTATTATGCCATCATGATGTATATTTTTGTGCATAAATCAATTTGCAAGTTTGGTTGTTACAGTTCATATGAAACTATGTTGGAATTTTGACACCATAATCCATGTATTAAATCATGCTTTTGCAAAACTTGTGAATATGGCTAGGCTATGAATGGTATTTGGCATAATTGAAATCCATGAATAAGTCAATCTTGTTTAAAAGAATTATATGATGACATATGTGAGACATGGCTAGGTTAGACTCAAAAATCCCTTTTTGCAAGTTTAAAACAAATACCATGTTTAGGAATATTTATGCATAAGTATGTTATACCATCGTTATGTGGTTAGACTTAAATTATGATTAAGTTGAACTATGCCATGTTCATGCTAGAAATATTTATGCCATGCTTATGTTTGACATAATGCTATGTTCATGCTAGAAATATTTATGCCATGCTTATGTTTGACATTATGCCATGTTCATGCTAGAAATATTTATGCCATGCTTATGTTTGACATTATGCCATGTTCATGCTAGGAATAATTATGCCTAAATAAAAATATGGGTTCATGTGACAATAATGATATCTCAATTACAAGTTCACATGCTTTGATTCATGTCACCTATGTTACCAATATGCAAGTACACCAATTTCTAATTTGTATTTCCAACGTCGTATTGCAAGTTCACGCGCTCACCTTCCCCTCTTTGTGTATACGCCATAAGCCTCCCCTTTCGCATGGCTAAATTGGGCTTTAAAAGGCTAAGCCCAATATATATGAACGGAAGTGTAAAACGGGGGAAAATAACGTTGGGTTAATATTAATTAATGAATGAAAATATAAAATAGAAGGGCCCAAATTCAAGTATGGGTTGGGCCCGTGATTGGTGTAACCTTTACACCATTAACTTAATAATGGGCCGCAAATATTTACATATAAGAAATAAAGAAGAATGACAAAATATGTAAATGTAGAACACACGATGTGTTTAACCCGAGGTTGGATTGAGTTGTGATGTAAACCTGCCCGGAACCGCCCGGCTGTCCAGTAGTCACAACAATACCTATCCAATGTGGGAGGTTAAACATGGAGCCCAATAAGGACCCGAGGTTAGACTGAGTTGTGGCGTAAGACTGCCCGGAACCAACCGGCAACAGGCAGCCACAACAATACCTGTCTAATGTGAGAGGTCAGGGCCTTAATAAGACAATTAAGGCTGAGTCAGGATTGTTAGGATTAAGTGAACTAAAGACTTAATCAAAATGGAACATGCTAAACTAAACGGACTGGTGGGGTTAGGTTAGGAAACACTTAACCAACTTAGCATGTTGGCTAGAGATAGAAAACCTAGTAACGGGGGACCCTTTTCAGCAGTAACCCTAAAAGGTGTATCAGGATACCCTGAAACTAGGCAGGGTGGGGCACGATTACTGGGCTGATTGTAAGAGGTCAAATCGACGGCGGTGGTGTAGCAGTGTAGGTTCTAACGGAGTGCGGGCGTGCACACACTCCGGTGCAGAAAAATAAGGCACTGGACACCAGTAGCATACCTGTGCACTCTAAGGTTGTGTCGGGTTGCCACTATGGGACTTGATACACCCCATGGTGGGACCAGCATAGGTAACTACAGACATCGGGGGCCGTAAGACACATGTAACTATGCGAGTAGGAGCCGATCATCATAGAATGGATCACATCACCCTGGTTATGGGGTGCAAATTGGAAACTAGTTTATATGGGTTCAGAGATCAGCGTGGGTTACGATAGTATATTCGACCCTAGACCACTTAACCAAGTTTATAGTGTATGCCCATTTCTTGTTTATACTTATCATACCCAGTTCTTTATTCATAGACAAAATAGTACTAGACTTACTCAGGCTTTATGTCTGACTCTACTTTTCTTTCGTCTTCTTTCTTCCGTTCCCCCCCCCAGGTCCTCAGGGAGGGAACACAACAGCTTGATCAACCTCAACATCCAGCTTGAAGAAGAGAAATGTATTGCTTGGACTTTCCTGTTTTTGAACTATGGCTTGGGACAACCGCTATGGGGCTTTTGCAGTTTATCTATGTTTTATTCATGCTTCTTTAAATGATGTACTCAAGACAGATTATGAAAGTGTTATGTTATGTTTTTGAAAGGATGTTGTTGTAACACGTATTTGACTTCATGAAATAAAGTTTGTTGTTCTTCCGCTGTTTACAAATATGTGTTCTTATATCTGTCTTGTACATCTGTGACTTGTACTTATAAACCTCCACCAAAATTAGGGCATTCCCTTTGAGAGTGACCCTAACGGAGGTGGGGTGTTTCAGGTACGTGCACTCCCTCCGGGATAACAATGTTATCGGCCATACTGAAAAAGAAAAAGACAGATTCAGAATGGAGAAAAACGAAGGGATTTTGCTAATGGCTTTTTGGGGAATAGCCTTTAAAATAAGCTAGACTTTTCTTTGGAAAATACTTTATACTTGGTTTTGAAAATAGTTTTCCAAAAGTTTTCTAAAAACCTTTTTGTTCCTTCTCGTAAACCATATGCTCTGATACCAAATTGTAACACCCCGCCTCTGCCAAGGTGGCTCTAGCAAGCACTCTGACTTTGGAGGGGCGTTTGAATCAGGTAAACATGCATAATGACATATCAAGGCAGAACAAGAACATATATATATATATATGTAAACAGAGTAAATAACATAGATAAAACAGCGGAAGATTTTAAACCATTTCAAAACCAGTCTGGTACAACATAATGTCAATTTCCCAAATAAACAAGTCTAGTACATAAAATAACATCATCTGAAACTGAAAAGGAAAACATAAAGTTGCTATCCCTAAAGTGGAAAAACCATAGCGAGCTCAAGTCCAAAGCATACATGAGCTATCCAAGAAAAGCAGCTAAGATCCAAGCTAAGCTCCTGTATTCCCTCCCTGAGAACCTGGGGGGGGGGGGCGGAAACGGAAGAAAAGAGGCGAAAGAAAACAGGTCAGTCAAAAAGACTGAGTAAGCCCTACTACAATCAATGTAAACTGATAAAGTTAACTGACATGAGCAGCAGGTATGAACATAAGGATAACAACATGATGATTAACTATCAAGGTAGATAAAGGTGTCATCGCATAATCAGGATTAAGGTTTTGCACCACAGGTGTAATAGCAAACTAACATGACTTGAATACGCAAGTATTGATCCCCTGGCCCAAGCTTTGGCCCAATAACTTGAAGTGACCCTCATACGAGGTCCAATAACATGAAGTGACCCTACCACGAGGTCCAACCAAACGGTCTAGTCGATCGGCTCCCTAAGCCTAACTCGTCACGTGTTGGTGTCAATACGACCCAAACATGAATGTAGACGAACTGTGCCGGGTCCACCCGTCGGGTGTATCAAGCCCTAGGGTGTCAACCCCTGGACACCATAAACATGAGTGCACAGTCTCGATCTACCGATACCCGTGCTTGTTTTCTCCGGCCACGGACTATGTGCACGACCAGAGTCCGCCCGGAACTACACCGGCGTACCACCCTGCCGTCGCTTTTGGTCGCTTACCTCCAGCCCAGTAATCGTGCCCCCTCCCTAACCTAGTCCCTAGGGCCTTAATGATACAAACTTGGAATTACTGCGGAGTGGACCCCCATTGCTAGGATTTCTCTAGTGGGTTAAGTACGATTTAACCCCTTCACTAATCATGGATTAACTTGGTTAAGTGTAACGATGAGTTCACGACTTAACCCCGATTAATCTACCAAGCCCAAATTGGTTAAGTATTAAATGGTCCATGACTTAACCCTAATCATGAGGCATTAATTAATTAATGCGCCTTAACCTCTCACATTAGACTTTGTTGTGGTTACTAGTTAAGCCGGGCGGGTCCGGGTAGCTTTACACCACAACTTGGTCTAACCTCGGGTCCAAGGTACTACATGACCAACTTCTCACATTGGGTCCTATTGTTTGTAGCAACTAGTTAAGCCGGTCGGTTCCGGGTAGGTTTACGCTACAAACTCAACCCAACCTCGAGTTGGCCACACTTATCTTTTCTAAGTGTCATGTCCATCATGTTTCCAAAACATGTTACAAATTTTCAAGCAATTGGGTAGACCTAACTTAATAGGTAAATTCCCAATGGGTAGACCTAACTTAATAGGTAAATTCCCAAGCTCATTTTTTTATGTCTTTTAAGTTTACCCAACCCCAAACGCAATCCCATCGCTTACATATCGCAATAGCGCATAAAGGATAGAAAGAGGGAACTTGGCATAATCATGACATAAAAATGTTGGAGCCACAAGGTTAACATGGTGGCATATGAGATGTTCATGTGTTCATACACTTGCATATTACAAATTTTAGGCCCAAGAGCATGCATAAAACCAAACTTGGCATATTCATGATACATGGTACTAAATGACATGTAGAAATGGCCACAAGTCCGCATTTAGCCTCACATGCAAGTTATCATAAGTGATATGATAACTTACATGTTGCCAAAATGCAACCTTTGGCACAAAGCTTGAAGCTTTATGTTCACATACTCAAGGTAAGCTTGCATAACATGATAACATGAACCATATGACCATCCCAAACTTGCATAACATACTTGCATATCATATGACAACTTGCATATAAAACTTGCATAACAAAACTTGCATAACATATGACAACTTGCATATCAAACTTGCATAACAAAACTTGCATAACATATGACAACTTGCATATCAAACTTGCATAACAAAACTTGCATAACATATGACAACTTGCATATCATACATTTAACTTTAGAGTTTAAGTATGAAAGGAATAGGGCTTACAATGCTTATGCGGACTCAAATGAGTATAGCAAATGTAAGAAAACCCTTATGCAACCAATTGAACCCCAAAAATGCAAGCAAAATTGATCAAAACTCTCTCTTTATGATGCAAAGATAGGAACTTGACTTTGAATGCAAGCTAATGATGATCATACAAGTCTAAAAACACTTGTATGCATGGAAAATCACTTAGAAATTTATTTAGGAATTTATGAAGAGAGTGGAGGCCATGAGAGGATTGATTTTGCCACAGTTTAGTTGCTAGAATGAATAATGATGATTTAGGGTAGGTTAGGGTCTTATTTATAGATTAGGCTAGTGTTTTAGGCCATAGGATTAAACCCTAGTTCCAATCTCAGCCCTCAAAACCGAATCTGCCCCCCAAGCTCAACACATTCTCAAAATGGTGCACCAGGCAGGACTGCTCGTCTGAGCCAAGTCGACAGCCAAGTCGACAGGGCTGTCGACTTGGTCGGACCAAGTCGACTCCCAAGTCGACAGGGTTGTCGACTTGGGTACTGTGGCGGGACTTTTCCCGCCTGGCCCAAACTGGCCCAATTTTTCCCAATTCAAGTTTGAATTTGAAATCTGTTTTTACTTAGAAATTTTCTGAAAACTTCGTTGGGCCTTAATCGGGTCATACGGACTCCGATTTTCGAAAACTCGGACTCTATTTCGCGTATTTTTCCGAGACGAACGCAATGGCATAGCCCGTTTCCCTTGATTCAGATTTTAGAATTAAATTCTGCCTCAATTTATGTTATAACAGGTTATTGAAAATACGGGTTGTTACAGATAGTTTATAGCTAACTGGTGAAGCCTCCTGCTTCCAGCTCTTCCAAGTGATACTGAAAAATCCTGACTACTTGATTGCCCATATAAATTTGGGCACCCAAGAGTTTAAGGAAAACAAAAACAAAATAAACTCTGGGTCAGTCATGAGACTGGTGTAAGTAATCTCCAACCATTGGTTTAAATTTTAAAATCTTTTCGAAATAAATGATAATCGTAAGACCGATCCACACATAAACACGGATGGTTTTTACCTTACAATAACCAAAAATATTTTTGATATCAAATCTGGTGGTATTATAATAGTGTCTACATCAAATAAATAGAATCTACGGAACGCTTGCATCTCACGCTCCATATATAATATAAAATCAAAAACCGTAGGGCGCTTATTGGAGATTGGATTGAACTATGACAAGGTATCGAACCACCTTACGATCAGTGTGCTCTAGAGGGGATAAACTGGGGTTCAACAAGAACATCTTGCAACCCGGCCACACATGGTTGACCACTGATTTAACCTGAATGTATCGAGCAAATTATCACCAACGGTTATGATTAGCAACCTTCACCAAAAGCATACAGCAGCGAATAAAATAAGAAGCAAAATGAAATTTCTCTAGATCAGGTGATAATACCCCTAATAGGAATGACCCATTTGGCCATGCTGCCTGCCCGATTTTTGTCGTTTCCCAGTTGATGAGGCATGAGGTCACGATTATCCTTTTATAACATCTTGCCACCATTTACTTTGAATGCCACATCATCAGATCTGTCCATATACGTTGTCCTGGGACTGGACAAACCAAAGGCACCATTCTATTAATCCATCTTGGGAAATTTCTAGCTAAGATTAACAGAACAGCCCTTGCACTTTACTCCTTCTTCAATCATCTTCAGCATAAGTTGAATTGTAACGCTTATGCCCATACGGAGTGGTTTTCAGATAATAAATCTGATCCCGGTCCTCCGTATCGACAACGGAGGTATAAATAAATTAAACCCTGATAGTCGGTGATTTAACTATCAAAGGAACATCCGTACAATCAACGATCCTATTTCCAAATGGAAATTTTATCGATCAACCATCAAACAACACTGGCCCCTTTTTTAAATCAATTCCTTATTATATTATCATTTCCAATTTCCGATTCCCAATTCCCATCTTTCGTATCCTTTCAAAGTTCTATTTTCTCTATCGATTCTTGGAAAAACATTTCCAATATCCTAATTTCTTTATTCGAGAAAATATCTCTTATTCCAGTTAGAAAACATTTCTAAATATTCATGAATCCATATTTTCTATATTCAGCAAATATGTCTTATTAATATTGGAAAATATTTCCATATTCCATTTCTTAATTCCTCGCTGACCAATTCATTTCATTTTCTATACGTAGAAAATCTCACTTATTTTATTTGGGAAAACATTTCAAAATCCTTTAAATTAACGCGATGTTATAAAACATCGTTATTATAACTCAACCCATTAATCGTTTATTAACTAATCATATTGCTAACCAATCTTCACTATTGAACCTTAACCATTCCTCCATCAATCATGAAGTCAATCAAGTTGGGGTATAAATACCTCTTAGACCTTAATTGAACAACATTCTCAACTTTCAAATAGTCAAAGCTCACAACTTCAAACAAAACAACACTTACGGGACTTTCATACTCAATCTATGAATCCACTTCTTTTACGGAAAAACGATGATTATAACGGTAGCGTTATAATCATTGTTTCCAAATATTTGATTTACAAACATTTATTATAACGGTAGCATTAAATCGCTGTTTAGATTTATAAAAATATTTATTACAACGGCAGTGTTACATCGCTGTTTAGATTTACAAAACATTCATTATAACGGCAGTGTTATAGTCATTGTTTCCAAATATTTGGTTTACAAAAATATAACTTGTACTTATTAATTTCAAAAAATAAATTAATAAGTAAATAGATAAATAATTAAATTTGATTCAAACGGAAAATAAAAATAACTAATTTCCTAAATTCGATATAATCAAATTCCAATAAATAACTCTCTCTCTCTCTCATAATTTATATTTGATTTATATTCCGAACTTCGGAATTTTCTACCATTTCAGGTTAATTCAAATTCCAAATTCACTTTCGAATTTATCCTTTCCAAATCATTACCAAATTCCTTTATAACCATTCCAGTCTACGAAACATTATCACACTTTATTTTATATTCCTAATTTTGAACTAAAACTCATCATTTTCTTTTAAAACGATTACTCCTTTCCCTTTTCATGCAATTTCCAATCTGGATTCATATTTCAAATCTAAATGTCCTTTAAAGATATTTCATTTGCAAAATATTTCCTTTAAACTATTATTCACTTAAATCGTGAATATATTTCTTTTATATACAATCGAATCTGTTTGATTTCGTACTTATAAATATTCTCTTAAACCCAAATTATATTTATCACTTCTATTCGGATTTTTTCAACAAATCTAATTTTATTCCAATCATTAAAAATCTCATTTATGATTTCCTTTATATTTTATTAAGTTCAAATCTCATCTCAAATATTTGTTTCAAATCGGATTTCCACTTTTCCATATAAATTCAAATTTGAATTTATATTTCAATTTATCCAACGATAAATAATTCACTTAATTTATAAACTCGTTCAAAATCGACTTCTTGTTTTAATAAAACAAGTTTCTCCTTTTTAACTCCATTCGAAAGTACACTTTAATTTTTGGAAAAATATATGCCCTTTATAAATCTTAAATTTTATTTTCTATTCAAAAATATTTTACGGTGTTTAAATACCAAAATTCTAGGGTCAGTGATATTTAAACACAACAAGATCAATCACAGTTAATATATCATAGCATATGTCACAACCAATGCAAACACAATAATATAAATGTTGAGAAATCCAGTTGGATCCCTCCAACCTATTTCCCTTCATCCACATATGTTAATCAACAACAATAATATTAATTTCATATCAATGTGAAATATCATGGATGAATAGAATTAATAATCCATATAACTATATCAACCATTCAACCAATTTTATCAGCCATTGATTCAAACAACCCTCACACAGTATTAAATTACTAGAAATAAATTTAAAACTCGGTTATATAAAAATATAAATGAGCCAGAGTTAGTGAGTTTACTCACCTCGTTTCGCTGTTGATGATTCTATTTTTGTTTCATTTTAAAATCAAAAATGCATTTGATTTTTCCATATAATTCCGGTAGCTCTGTTCTCGGCTACATCAGTTCCATAATATAGATATTTTTGCTATGATTCCAGTGTGACCATTTTCATTCAATTATGTTAACAGGCGAGTAAGATACGATCGTTTTTGTAACAACCCTGAAAATCAGAACCAATTTAAAAATTTTATTTCAGTAATTTTAATGAATTTTGAATATTTAAAATGATTTATTTTAAATAATAACGACGAGGAATTTATTTTGAATAGAATTAGAACATATATATTTATTTGAATCGAATTTAGAATATAAATATTTATTTTAATTATAAAAGGAATTGAAAATGGCGTGGTTGTTTGAAAATTCGATTTCAAATTTCAAATGAATGTACAAGATTCAAAATAAATAGGATTTTGGTGAAACCAAAAGTATTTGAATCTGTTTGAAAATATCTTTCCAATGAATCTGAAAAATCCAGATTTCATAGCGGGAATAAAAAGTTATGTCCAGTTGAAGATTCAGAATAGTCTCTATGGAAATATAGCCCTTAAAAATAGCCATTTTGCATACGACCTTCGTTTTCGATGAAACCACTTTTGTTGGATCCGAAATGTCAAGTTATTGCTAGATTCCAAAATTCATAATTTTTGGGATTAATATGTGAGCGTGGCAAAAGAAAACGTGTTTTAACAGTTTCAGTCAATTTGGATCGACCAGAAAATGATCATTTTTCAAATGGTCTCCACATTCGATGAAATTAGTTTTGTTAGGACCGTATCGTCAAAACATAGCTAGATTTATTTTTCGGAAATTTTTGGAGTCAGTATGTGGCTCCAGTAAATTAAAATGCACGTTTAAATGCAATATATATTGAGTTATATTTTAATTTTAATGAAAACTTATTAAAACGGCCGAACCGGCTTATGATACATAACACATTGTGTTCAGAATGGGGGTATTTAGCTAGGGGCGATAGTCATTGGGTTTGATTCAGAGTTAGTAGCAATAAACGAGTAAATTCATGAATTAAAATATTATAATATATATATAACCCTAGCCAAAATAAAAAGTCAAACCCTACTTCATTTCTTTTACGTGGTCAACCTGCTAATGCCGCCCCTTCTCTCTCGTGAAAATCTAAACTGCGATTGAAAAAAATCAAAAAGAAAATCAAAATAAAATCATAAAAATCTTCAAATAATTATACGTGAGATACTGAAACACCCCTCTTCAATTTGATACTAGTTTGTCAGGTTCGAACCCCTTTTGGGTGGCTCGGGTTTCGACTAGGGCTGGCAAACGGAATTTGATTATGGGCGCCGGAGGTAGTGAGGAGGTGACGGGCAGGTGCAGAACGAGGAGCTGAGTTGAAAGAGGGGGTCGGCGGCGCTGATTGGTGGTCGAGGTGATGGCACGCAGTGGTCAAAAAGTGTGGTCAACGGGTTTCTTGGTTCGATATTTCTGAGCAGAATGAGGAAGATGGACAACAATGAGCTTTTTTTGTATATAAATCAAATTGTTTTATTTCTAGTTTTTTTCATGTATGAAAGAGAATTGTTTTAAAATAAAAGTAGAATTGTTTTGAAAATTAAATTTGCATTATTTTAAAATAGAATTAGAATTTTTATATAAAAAAAGCATAGAATAAAAAGACTTTTTTATATAACATTGAGGTAAAAATCTAATTTTTGTATATGACATTGAAACAAAAAATATAGTTTTTAAAAATATAAATATACATTGTTTTAAGAATATAAAATAACATGGTTTTAAAGATATAAAAATTTGTTTTTTTATCATATAAAAGAATAAATTTTTAGTTGTATAAAAATATAATTTTTTATCCTAAAAAGGAAATATTTTTGGTTAGAAAAAAAATAGGATTTTTATCGTATGTATAAAATTATTTTTAGAGAGATAAAAATGTGGTTTTTACTATGAATAACATGAAAAAGATTGCGAGGGAATGGACGAGAAACAAATCCAAACTGTCCAATAAGGAATAACGGAGTGGAAACCCAAGGTGAGAACTCCTCACTATAATTTTCTTTATACAATTATTTATTTTATAGCTCCATATATGAACTGTTCCCCGTCGTCCACAAACCATGGATGACTTGTTTGATTGTTTGGTTTGGTTGATTTATTTGTTTGAATTGGTTTGGGATGAGAATTGAATTTAATTGATTGAATTGTTATGTGTGTATGGCGCGAGCCGATATCAGGAGAGGGGTAAAGCTAGACATTACCTGATTTCAATATCGCGCCGTTATGCCACCAAAATTTTCTAAAATATATTAGAAACATAAAAATATCATTTTTATGGTATTGGAAATAAAATAAATATTCATTTACAAATCGGACGATTTGTTTATATACACTTGTTTAACGACCCAGAAAATCTGAACCAATTTAAAATTTTTAAATTGGCTAAAATAATGGATTTTAAATATTTAAAATAAATATTTTAAATAATGGCAATGAAAAGTGAGTTTGAATCGACAATTGAAAACAAATATAATTAATTATAATTATAAACAAGGCTTGAAAAGGCGCTGCAGTTTCAAAAATTGAATTCAAATTTTGTCGGACTGTACCGGGTGCAAAACAAAACGGATTTTAGTGAAACCAAAAATATTTAAATCTGTTAGTGAATACCTTTCTAACGAATCTGAAAAATCGAATTTTCATAGCGGAAAGCAAAAGTTATGGCCGAATGAATTTTCAGAAAGGTCGCTATGGAATTTATATAGCCCGTGAAAATGGCCATTTTGCATATGACCTCGGAATTCGACGAAACCACTTTTGTTGGATCCGGGATGTGAAGTTATTGCTAGGTTTCAAATTTTATAATTTTTGAAGCTAGTATGTGAGCGTGGCAAAGGAAAATGTGTTTTGGTCAATTACAGTTAAATTGGATCGACCAAAAATGGACCTTTTTGCAAACGATCTCAGAATTCGACGAAACTAGTTTTGTTGGGACCGTATCGTCAAAACATAGCTAGATTTATTTTTCTGGAATTTTTCGAATCAGTTTGTGGCCCTGGCAAATTGAAATGCACGTTCAAATCAAATATTGAATGTTTTATATTTTAATTTGAAGGAAAACTGACTGAAACAGTCGAATGGGTCTACGAAGCATATCCCATTGTGTTCGGAATGGGGGTAAAACGCTAGGGACGACAGTCGTTGGGTTTGGATTGGGGTTCGCAGGAGGCGAGGGGTATTTTCGGATTTTAAAACATTATAAATAAATAAAAAAACCTATTTGGCCATGTCACCCCCCCCCCCCCCGTCTTCTCTCTCTCCTCCTCCCCCCTCGCGATTAACGGCGATAAGCCTTCGCCACTTCCCGATCAAATCCCGATCGCCACAGCCACTTTCAGCACCTCCGCCTGTTGAACTTTCGGAAGCCCTCTCCTCCGCCTTCAAATCCGACCCCGCCACGCCCCCTGTCGCCTCGCCATCGTCGAGCAAAACCCCTCGGAAGTCGCGCCCTTTGAAGGCCCGCCGCCGCTCAGATCGGAGTTCGAACCCGACGTGGCGCACCTGCGTGGGAAGCTCTCTCGTAGCTCTAGGCCGTGGTACCCTCCGATCGTCTCCACGCTGCTCGGTTTTCGCGAATTCTTCAACCCTAGATTTGAACCTTCAAAGGAGGTATACGGTTTATATTATTTAAACTGATTTCGACAGTTTTTAAGTGTTGCAAACTTTGAAAAATCATATCTTTATCATTCGTTAACGAAATTCGATGAAACAGGAAACATCGTGACCGTGTGGACGCCTTCTACATTCTAGAAGAGACCGCATATTTTTCTGAGCCTTCTGCTATTTTTGGTGGAGTGGAACCCAACGTGAGATTCCTAATTTATAATCGATATGGAAAACGACGATGTATAAATTATATAGTCGATGTATGAGTTATATAAGCGTTGTACACCTCTTGTATAAGCGTTGTATAAGTTGTACGTTCGATGTATAAGTTGTATATGCGTTGTAAAAATTATATATGTGTTGAAATAGAAGTGAATTGCTATATATATATATATATATATATACGCCCCTCGTCCACAAACCATGGACGATATTTATTGGTTGTGATTGGTGTAAAAATTGATTGATAGCGAATGGTTGTTTGGGATTATTTGTGGTTGATATTGATTGATTATGGTTGAAAAATACCCATTTGTGGTTGAGAAATATTTGGTTGAAACCACATAGGATTAGTTTGTGGAAATGAAATAAATATATACATGCCGCCTGCGTGCGAACTAGATGCATGATCCCCATTGTCAAAAACCACGAGGTTTTAAGGTAGAGCGAGGAGCCGTACTAGGGACGGTCCCGGTTTTAACTACCCTGCCGTTATGCTGCCGAAATTTTCTGAAAAGTAAATGTGTTAGAATAATTTTCATTCGTTGAAATAAATTACATATGTTGAAAGAATATTCATGTGTTGAGTTGCAATTCATTCGTTGAGTTGAAATTCATGTGTTGAATATTATTTGAATTTAAACAAATAATTTTAGCGATAAAAATCACATTTTTATATATATACAAACTATAGAGAATATTCATGTGTTGAATTGAAATTCGTTCGTCGAGTTGAAATTCATGTGTTAAATGTTATCGTATTTTAAAATAAAATGAATAGACAATAAAAACTACATTTTTATTGTGAATATGAAGTGTTAAAAAAACATTCACATGTTGAATAAATATTTTTGATGATAAAAATATTTCTTTTATCATGTATACGCTTTGATAAAAATACACACGGGTTAAAATAAATAATAGTTTGCTAGAAATATTATTATTGGCTTTGTTCTGCATATATATACATGTGTTGAACAGGAAAAATGGATTTAGCTGTAGAGTAAAGAAATTATTTGCGTGCCCGACAAATAGGTAAGCCTTGATGAGTTGGCTGCGCAATTTTATTTTTATATCAACTCCTGTGAATGCCATTGGATGCGAAGTGCTGGTTATTCTGTGTGAAATAATAAATATCGCCATAGGATAGTGACAATTAAATTTGAACTACGCTACATGGCATACTTCTTGACGATAGGCATACTTCATCATATTCCACATAAGCAATTGGAGCTTGTGTGATGAGGTGGAAGATTTACCATATGAGCGAGAGGCTTGTATGGCGATGATTATATACTACAGGTTGAACTGATGACTGATATGGACTCTATAAATATAACGATAAATTGCCAGATTAATAAAAACTCCATACGGGTCTGGAGTTGACAATAATCACGTCTCTCTAGTTATTAGATACGGCACATGGACTATTTATTTCCACACGGAAACGGGGTGACGAGAATTTATTCTCTGGAGTGATTATCTATACATGCTCCCCCGTAAACACCAGAATATATCACTATAAATATGTGAATGCTTTTTCTGATTTATTGGGTACCTAACACGGCCCAATAAATTTCCAAACCCCTCCCCGTACAAAGGAGGTTATGGCAAAAAAATTCGAAATATTAAGGCGTTAGTGAAATATTTGAAGTGAAAACGAAGTTGAAAATATAGAATGAACTATAGTTGAAATTATAGAATGAACTATATTTATATATATAAATATAAATATAATTAAAAGAAATCGAAGCCGTGCAGTTCGTGTTTCGGAATCGTAATTTGAAACGATTAGTACGAGGAATCCGACCATCGGATTTTCCCGACACCGCAACCGCTTGGTTCGCTTTGGAGAAATCTTTCCACCGGCACCAACTTTGTAAAAATCCAACGGTTGGATTGTCTGGAATGTTTAATTCAAATCTAAAGAAAAACAGCGCCAGAAACGATTATATATATATAAATATAATTATATTTAATCGAATAACGACGTTGCAGTTCGTATTTTGAAATCGAAACTTCAAACGATTGTACCGGGAGATCCGACCGTCGGATTTTCCCGAAACTGGAACCGTTGGATTCATTTTGAAAAGACCTTTCTAATGATGTAAATTGTGTGAAGATCCAACGGATAGATTTTCAGATATGTGTAAAACAAATCTGAAGAAAAACAGCGCCACGGCCGCGTTATGGCCCGAAGCGTCGTTTTGAATAAACTGGCTATTTTAAAATAAATAAAAATAGCGATAAATCGTTATAAAATATCATAAACGATATAGAATGGAAATAAACTGAATTTGCTCGATTTATGTTGTATTTGATTGGTTGAATGTGTTTGGTGTGAAAATTACATTAAAGAACAAAATTGGTGTTGTCGAATGATTTAACCAGTGAGATAAATTGATTTGAAATTCTATATATACGTGAATTATTTGAAAAGGCCGAGTTAATTCTCATTTCAAATAATTGACCAACGATTGAAAGTCGAAGATGAAGACGGTGGTCAAAGACCGGAGATCTTCACCTCGTTTGGATGGTAACCGAGGTCCTGATTGGGAGGCATCCCGAAATATGGATAATGAGTGGTGATCGTCTAAACGTACGTGGTGATCGATGGGTTTGCGAGGTATTTAGTGCCTCCAGTTTCGTTCAGACCCAGAACGGACTTGTAAATGGACTGTGTGTCTGACATTGGATTTTATTCTGTGTTGATTGATCTCTATTAAATATACATCTGTTTGGCAGTAGAGAATTTATTCTTTTGCTTAACGCCCTTCTTTGAAACGCACGAGCTCAGAGGTTGTATATCGATGGACATCAGTCGCATGGCATGAATTGCCTGTGTGGCATGCTAAGATGCAGTGATCAGGGCTTCTGTTGAAAAGCAAAGTCTTGTGGTGATGGTCAAAGCACCGCCTGCGTGGCGTAGCTTTGTGTATAACGTGGAATCGCGAGCCTCACACCCCGGTATGACCCAGAAACGGGAGAAGGACCTCAGGGAGGGCATGCGTTTCTTTCTAGCTAGGGTGGTGTCAGTGACCTACCAGCCCTGACATTTATATACTTTTCACCTATGTGGTTGTTGCTGTTGCGAGGCGCCTCGGTTAGATCGGACGATCCGGGTCCGATGGAGTCATTCGTTGGCTCATTTACGCCCCAAAGGGCGGGGAAACGTATTGTTCAGGAATTTTAATCCACATCGGTGGACCGGCCCTGTCGCTCCAAGGGTCGATGCGCTCTGACCCTGTGGCTCGGGCTAGAGAGTCACGAAGTCGGTAAGGACTATCTTTTGCCTTGGATCATGACGGAAATCCAATTTCCAAATACATGACTGTGCGGTTTTGATTGTATATATATATGGCGACATGATATATGGTACCCATGCCGCCTATGATTGATAGTTATGATTCGAAATTGTTTTCAAAACATATAAACACTAGCAATAATATCAATTGCCTTTGTTTTATTCGTATCAAGCATATTTTGGCCGTTATAATGTAAAACTCTATCCTCCGGTTTGCGTTGCATTGTGTGATGGGAACTGAGTCTTATAATGGCTTCATTTTTTATAAAATACATTGCGTTGTTTAAAAGAAAGTTTTGTTTTAAAGCACTGGCAATCCAATGGAGTAAACCCGTTCCACGAAAGTGGCGTGGTCCTGTCATTAGCCATATTATATATGTGTTGAATAGATTTCTCATACCAGTCCCATGACTGACTCGTAGTTTGTTTCACTTTCAAACTCGGGTGCCCCTTTTTCTACACGGGCAGCCTTGTATTCAGGTTTAGCTGGTTCTTTCTGGATAGCTAAAGCTGAAGATGGATTCTATTATTTATCTCTTTTTATGCTGTTCAGCTCCTATTGTACATATTTTGTTTGTTTCCGCTGTAGACATTTATGTATAGCTGAACTGTATTTTTACTAAGTATGATCCTGTATACTGTGTAACTCTGTTGATTACTTTTATCCAGTATATTCTATTGTTCATTATCTGGTGTATTTATTTAATTTTGTTCTGCTATCATCTGTTTCTGTGTTATATTCCACGGATTACCCTTGCCGCCGTCAGTACGGGGTTTGGGGTCGTCTCATTTGGTATCAGAGCGAGGTTAAGCTTAGTTCTGGAATATAACATTTGAACGAACTCGTCAGAAATAGAACCAGTAGTGTTCTAGGACGGGCAACTCTATACAGATAGGATCAGCAATATCCTAGTATAAGTAAAGCAGAATGGACGATATCATTCTGGGATTGGATTGGCTAACCAAATATGAAGCGGAGGTTAGATGCGCCGAGAGAGTGGTTAAAGCAAAGGCCCAATCGGGGAATTATATAACCATACCATGTGAAGGCCCGACTTCGAATAGAAAGGACTTCTGGGCAGTTTTGGATGTTTCTCCAGCCCAAATAGAAAATATCCCTGAAATCACAGAGAATATTCCCGACCTAGTGAAAGATATTCATGTCGTCAAGGACTATGCGGATGTGTTCGAAGAAGTTGTTCGCTTACCTCCGCAGAGAGAAATAGATTTCAAGATCGCTTTGATTCCCAATGCAAGGCCGGTAGTTCACGCTATTCGAAGAATGTCCTTGAAAGAGAAGGAGGAATTAGACAATCAAACACAACAACTAGTATGGAAAGGTCTGATCAGGCCTAGTTTCTCTGATTGGGGAGCAGCAGTGGTGTTTATCCCAAAATCTGACGGTACTCTACGGCTATGTGTGGATTATCGTGATTTGAACAAGCAGACCATAAAGAACAAATATCCATTGCCGCGGATTGATGATTTGTTGGATCGATTAAATGGAGCACAAGTATTTTCAAGAATGGACCTAATTACAGGCTTCCATCAACTTCGAATTGCCGAAGAGTGTGTTCCAATGACAGCGTTCAGAGGCCCCGACTTATTCTACGAGTGGTTAGTAATGCCGTTCGGCTTATGTAATGCTCCCGCTTACTTCGTCGATCTGATGAACAGAGTATTCAGAGGAGTATTGAATAAATTTGTTCTGGTTTTTATTGACGATATTCTGATCTTCTCTAAATCAAAGGCCGAACATGAAAAGCATCTGGAACAGGTTCTAGAAATTCTAAGACGGAATGTATTAAAAGCCAAATTTTCCAAATGTATCTTCTGGCAAGATGAAGTAAAATTTCTAGGCCACGTCGTATCGAAAGAAGGAATCGCTGTGGATCCAAGTAAAATCACAGCTATTCAGAAGTGGAAACAGCCCAGTACTCCCACTGAAGTCCGTAGTTTTCTCGGATTGGCTAGCTATTACCGGAAGTTCGTTAAAAACTTTTCGAAGATATCTGGTCATTTAACGAAGCTTACGAAGAAGCACTCTAAATTCAAATGGACTCCAGAAAGTGAGGAGGCTTTCGAAGAGCTAAAGTTGAGATTAACGACAGCTCCAGTGTTAACCATCATCGATGGCAACCAAGATTTGAAAGTCTGGACTGATGCTTCTAGAGAAGGCCTTGGCGCAGTGTTAATGCAAAGGGGTCAAGTGATTGCTTATGCTAGCCGTCAGCTGAAGCCGCACGAAAAGAACTACGTAACTCATGATCTTGAGTTATTGGCTATAGTATTCGCTTTGAAAATCTGGAGACACTATCTGTTGGGTGAGAGGTTTGAACTGTTTACAGATCACCAGTCGCTAAAGTATCTGTTCACCCAGAAAGACCTGAATCTGAGACAGCAACGTTGGCTGGAGTTTCTTGCAGCATATGACTTTGAAATTATATACACTCCAGGGAAAGCAAATGTCGTGGCCGATGCGTTAAGCCGAAAGAATGAAATGATTGCCAGTTTTATTATCACGACTTCATTGCTAGATAAAATATCTGCTCTTCAGGAGGATGATCACTTCATTCAGAAGATCAGAGAGATAATTCAACAAGGCGAACCCTCGAGTTTTCAAGTTGATAAAGATGGAATTCTAAGGCTCAAAGGTCGAATCTGTGTCCCTTACATTCCTGAGCTTCGAAAGGAAGTACTGGACGAATGCCACAAGTCAAAACTTAGTATCCATCCGGGAGTAAGCAAAATGTATAATGACATCAAACGCACTTTCTGGTGGAAGTCGATGAAGAGGGACATTTCTTTATATGTTAGCCGATGCCCTACTTGCCAACTAGTCAAGAGCGACCAACAGAAATTGGCTGGTTTGTTACAACCACTAGAAGTTCCTGGTTGGAAGTGGGAACATATTTCTATGGATTTCATTGATGGTCTGCCCAGAACCAGAAAAGGAAATGACAGTATTTGGGTGATCGTAGATCGCTTCACGAAGACCGCCCATTTCATACCTGTCAGATCAAACAGAACTGCTCAGAGTCTGGCGTAGGTATACTTCAGGGAAATAGTTAGGCTACATGGAGTGCCGCTCAGTATAGTCAGTGATAGAGATACAATATTTACTAGTAAATTCTGGGAGGCATTTCAAGTCGAGCTGGGAACGAAATTGAACTTGAGCACCGCTTATCATCCTCAGACAGACGGTCAGACTGAGAGGGTGAATCGCATTTTAGAAGATCTATTGCGGGCTTGTGTTATAGATTTCGGTGGATCCTGGGAAGACCATCTGCATTTGGCTGAATTCTCTTATAACAACAGCTACCAGGCGAGTCTGACAATGTCACCATTCGAAGCATTGTATGGTAGACCGTGCCGATCCCCTGCTTGTTGGGTCGAACCCGGAAATAGACTTGTGTTGGGTCCTGATATGATTCGAGAAGCTGCCGACAAAGTCGATTTTATCAGGAAGCGATTACTCGCCGCTCAAAGCCGACAAAAGAGCTATGCTGATAGAAGAAGAAGAGATATATCCTTTGTGGTTGGCGACTACGTGTATTTGAAAGTATCGCCGATGAGAGGAGTTATCCGGTTCGGTAAAATTGGAAAGTTGGCGCCCAAATTCATTGGTCCGTTTCCTATTCTGGAACGGATCGGAACTATCGCTTATAGAGTCAAATTGCCTGATTGGTTGCCTGGAGTTCATGATGTATTCCACATATCTCAACTTCGAAAGCACGTTCATGATCCAGACTTGATCGTGGAAGAAGCAGCTCAACAGGACATTGAAATTACCCCCGAATTAGCTGTGAGAAGGGAGCCGCTAAAGATTATCGGCAAAGAAACCAAAGAGCTGAGGAACAAGAAGGTTCACTTAGTCAAAGTGCAATGGAGTGGAGATCCGCTAGATTGTACTTGGGAAACTGAGGAGAGCATTCAGAAAGCCTATCCCAGATGCCGAGTAGATATCTCTGATTGACTTCGGTGCAAGGTACATTTACCATACTTTGCATTACCATTTAATTCTCTACTCTGTTGTTATTTTCTTTCCATGGATGTGAACTTTTAAACTCTATAGTCTGAATGATTGTAAAAGGAAATAGAAATTAATTTTTATGGTTTTGAAAGGGTGGAAACAATTGGATTGGTTGTTGCATTGTGTAATTGTAGATTTATCAAACCACTTTCGACTTTGTTCCTTTTCGGGGACGAAAAGTTTTAAGTGGGGGAGATTGTAACGACCCAGAAAATCTGAACCAATTTAAATTTTTTAAATTGGCTAAAATAATGGATTTTAAATATTTAAAATAAATATTTTAAATAATGGCAATGAAAAGTGAGTTTGAATCGACAATTGAAAATGAATATAATTAATTATAATTATAAACAAGGCTTGAAAAGGCGCTGCAGTTTCAAAAATTTAATTCAAACTTTGTCGGACTGTACCGGGTGCAAAACAAAACGGATTTTAGTGAAACCAAAAATATTTAAATCTGTTAGTGAATACCTTTCTAACGAATCTGAAAAATCGAATTTTCATAGCGAAAAGCAAAAGTTATGGCCGAATGAATTTTCAGAAAGGTCGCTATGGAATTTATATAGCCCGTGAAAATGGCCATTTTGCATATGACCTCGGAATTCGACGAAACCACTTTTGTTGGATCCGGGATGTGAAGTTATTGCTAGGTTTCAAATTTCATAATTTTTGAAGCTAGTATGTGAGCGTGGCAAAGGAAAATGTGTTTTGGTCAATTAAGTTAAATTGGATCGACCAAAAATGGGCCTTTTTGCAAACGGTCTCAGAATTCGACGAAACTAGTTTTGTTGGGACCGTATCGTCAAAACATAGCTAGATTTATTTTTCTGGAATTTTTCGAATCAGTTTGTGGCCCTGGCAAATTGAAATGCACGTTCAAATCAAATATTGAATGTTTTATATTTTAATTTGAAGGAAAACTGACTGAAACAATCGAATGGGCCTACGAAGCATATCCCATTGTGTTCGGAATGGGGGTAAAACGCTAGGGACGACAGTCATTGGGTTTGGATTGGGGTTCGCAGGAGGCGAGGGGTATTTTCGGATTTTAAAACATTATAAATAAATAAATAAAAACCTATTTGGCCACGTCAGCCCCCCCCCCCCCCCCCCCCCGTTTTCTCTCTCTCCCCCCCCCTCGCGATTAACGGCGATAAGCCTTCGCCATTTCTCGATCAAATCCCGATCGCCACAGCCACTTTCAGCACCTCCGCCTGTTGAACTTTCGGAAGCCCTCTCCTCCGCCTTCAAATCCGACCCCGCCACGCCCCCCGTCGCCTCGCCATCGTCGAGCAAAACCCCTCGGAAGTCGCGCCCTTTGAAGGCCCGCCGCCGCTCAGATCGGAGTTCGAACCCGACGTGGCGCACCTGCGTGGGAAGCTCTCTCGTAGCTCTAGGCCGTGGTACCCTCCGATCGTCTCCACGCTGCTCGGTTTTCGCGAATTCTTCAACCCTAGATTTGAACCTTCAAAGGAGGTATACGGTTTATATTATTTAAACTGATTTCGACAGTTTTAAAGTGGTGCAAACTTTGAAAAATCATATCTTTATCATTCGTTAACGAAATTCGATGAAACAGGAAACATCGTGACCGTGTGGACGCCTTCTACATTCTAGAAGAGACCGCATATTTTTCTGAGCCTTCTGCTATTTTTGGTGGAGTGGAACCCAACGTGAGATTCCTAATATATAATCGATATGGAAAACGACGATGTATAAATTATATAGTCGATGTATGAGTTATATAAGCGTTGTACACCTCTTGTATAAGCGTTGTATAAGTTGTACGTTCGATGTATAAGTTGTATATGCGTTGTAAAAATTATATATGTGTTGAAATAGAAGTGAATTGCTATATAAATATATATATATACGCCCCTCGTCCACAAACCATGGACGATATTTATTGGTTGTGATTGGTGTAAAAATTGATTGATAGCGAATGGTTGTTTGGGATTATTTGTGGTTGATATTGATTGATTATGGTTGAAAAATACCCATTTGTGGTTGAGAAATATTTGATTGAAACCACATAGGATTAGTTTGTGGAAATGAAATAAATATATACATGCCGCCTGCGTGCGAACTAGATGCATGATCCCCATTGTCAAAAACCGCGAGGTTTTAAGGTAGAGCGAGGAGCCGTACTAGGGACGGTCCCGGTTTTAACTAACCTGCCGTTATGCTGTCGAAATTTTCTGAAAAGTACATGTGTTAGAATAATTTTCATTCGTTGAAATAAATTACATATGTTGAAAGAATATTCATGTGTTGAGTTGCAATTCATTCGTTGAGTTGAAATTCATGTGTTGAATATTATTTGAATTTAAACAAATAATTTTAGCGATAAAAATCACATTTTTATATATATACAAACTATAGAGAATATTCATGTGTTGAATTGAAATTCGTTCGTCGAGTTGAAATTCATGTGTTGAATGTTATCGTATTTTAAAATAAAATGAATAGACAATAAAAACTACATTTTTATTGTGAATATGAAGTGTTAAAAAAACATTCACGTGTTGAATAAATATTTTTGATGATAAAAATATTTCTTTTATCATGTATACGCTTTGATAAAAATACACACGAGTTGAAATAAATAATAGTTTGCTAGAAATATTATTATTGGCTTTGTTCTGCATATACATACATGTGTTGAACAGGAAAAATGGATTAGCTGTAGAGTAAAGAAATTATTTGCGTGCCCGACAAATAGGTAAGCCTTGATGAGTTGGCTGCGCAATTTTATTTTTATATCAACTCCTGTGAATGCCATTGGATGCGGAGTGCTGGTTATTCTGTGTGAAATAATAAATATCGCCATAGGATAGTAACAATTAAATTTGAACTACGCTACATGGCATACTTCTTGACGATAGGCATACTTCATCATATTCCACATAAGCAATTGGAGCTTGTGTGATGAGGAGGAAGATTTACCATACGAGCGAGAGGCTTGTATGGCGATGATTATATACTACAGGTTGAACTGATGACTGATATGGACTCTATAAATATAACGATAAATTGCCAGATTAGTAAAAACCCCACACGGGTCTGGAGTTGATAATAATCACGTCTCTCTAGTTATTAGATACGGCACATGGACTATTTATTTCCACACGGAAACGGATTGACGAGAATTTATTCTCTGGAGTGATTATCTATACATGCTCCCCCGTAAACACCAGAATATATCACTATAAATATGTGAATGCTTTTTAGGATTTATTGGGTACCTAACACAGCCCAATAAATTTCCAAACCCCTCCCCGTACAAAGGAGGTTATGGCAAAAAAATTCGAAATATTAAGGCGTTAGTGAAATATTTGAAGTGAAAACGAAGTTGAAAATATAGAATGAACTATAGTTGAAATTATAGAATGAACTATATTTATATATATAAATATAAATATAATTAAAAGAAATCGAAGCCGTGCAGTTCGTGTTTCGGAATCGTAATTTGAAACGATTATTACGAGGAATCCGACCATCGGATTTTCCCAAAACCGCAACCGCTGGGTTCGCTTTGGAGAAATCTTTCCACCGACACCAACTTTGTAAAAATCCAACGGTTGGATTGTCTGGAATGTTTAATTCAAATCTGAAGAAAAACAGCGCCAGAAACGATTATATATATATATATAAAAATATAATTATATTTAATCGAATAACGACATTGCAGTTCGTATTTTGAAATCGAAACTTCAAACGATTGTACCGGGAGATCCGACCGTCGGATTTTCCCGAAACTGGAACCGTTGGATTCGTTTTGAAAAGACCTTTCTAATGATGTAAATTGTGTGAAGATCCAACGGATAGATTTTCAGATATGTGTAAAACAAATCTGAAGAAAAACAGCGCCACGGCCGCGTTATGGCCCGAAGCGTCGTTTTGAATAAACTGGCTATTTTAAAATAAATAAAAATAGCGATAAATCGTTATAAAATATCATAAACAATATAGAATGGAAATAAACTGAATTTGCTCGATTTATGTTGTATTTGATTGGTTGAATGTGTTTGGTGTGAAAATTACATTAAAGAACAAAATTGGTGTTGTCGAATGATTTAACCAGTGAGATAAATTGATTTGAAATTCTAAATATGCGTGAATTATTTGAAAAGGCCGAGTTAATTCTCATTTCAAATAATTGACCAACGATTGAAAGTCGAAGATGAAGACGGTGGTCGAAGACCGGAGATCTTCACCTCGTTTGGATGGTAACCGAGGTCCTGATTGGGAGGCATCCCGAAATATGGATAATGAGTGGTGATCGTCTAAACGTACGTGGTGATCGATGGGTTTGCGAGGTATTTAGTGCCTCCAGTTTCGTTCAGACCCAGAACGGACTTGTAAATGGACTGTGTGTCTGACATTGGATTTTATTCTGTGTTGATTGATCTCTATTAAATATACATCTGTTTGGCGGCAGAGAATTTATTCTTTTGCTTAACGCCCTTCTCTGAAACGCACGAGCTCAGAGGTTGTATATCGATGGACATCAGTCGCATGGCATGAATTGCCTGTGTGGCATGCTAAGATGCAGTGATCAGGGCTTCTGTTGAAAAGCAAAGTCTTGTGGTGATGATCAAAGCACCGCCTGCGTGGCGTAGCTTTGTGTATAACGTGGAATCGTGAGCCTCACACCCCGGTATGACCCAGAAACGGGAGAAGGACCTTAGGGAGGGCATGCGTTTCTTTCTAGCTAGGGTGGTGTCAGTGACCTACCAGCCCTGACATTTATATACTTTTCACCTATGTGGTTGTTGCTGTTGCGAGGCGCCTCGGTTAGATCAGACGATCCGGGTCCGATGGAGTCATTCGTTGGCTCATTTACGCCCCAAAGGGCGGGGAAACGTATTGTTCAGGAATTTTAATCCACATCGGTGGACCGGCCCTGTCGCTCCAAGGGTCGATGCGCTCTGACCCTGTGGCTTGGGCTAGAGAGTCACTAAGTCGGTAAGGACTATCTTTTGCCTTGGTTCATGACAGGAATCCAATTTCCAAATACGTGACTGTGCGGTTTTGATTGTATATATATATGACGACATGATATATGGTACCCATACCGCCTATGATTGATAGTTATGATTCGAAATTGTTTTCAAAACATATAAACACTAGCAATAATATCAATTGCCTTTGTTTTATTCGTATCAAGCATATTTTGGCCGTTATAAGGTAAAACTCTATCCTCCGGTTTGCGTTGCATTGTGTGATGGGAACTGAGTCTTATAATGGCTTCATTTTTATAAAATACATTGCGTTGTTTAAAAGAAAGTTTTGTTTTAAAGCACTGGCAATCCAATGGAGTAAACCCGTTCCACGAAAGTGGCGTGGTCCTGTGATTAGCCATATTATATATGTGTTGAATAGATTTCTCATACCAGTCCCATGACTGACTCGTAGTTTGTTTCACTTTCAAACTCGGGTGCCCCTTTTTCTACACGGGCAGCCTTGTATTCAGGTTTAGCTGGTTCTTTCTGGATAGCTGGAGCTGAAGATGGATTCTATTATTTATCTCTTTTTATGTTGTTCAGCTCCTATTGTACATATTTTGTTTGTTTCCGCTGTAGACATTTATGTATAGCTGAACTGTATTTTTACTAAGTATGATCCTGTATACTGTGTAACTCTGTTGATTACTTTTATCCAGTATATTCTATTGTTCATTATCTGGTGTATTTATTTAATTTTGTTTTGCTATCATCTGTTTCTGTGTTATATTCCACGGATTACCCTTGCCGCCGTCAGTACGGGGTTTGGGGTCGTCTCAACTTGTTTGACCGATATGGATTGGGACGATAAATTTTACACATCGCCCAAACTACACAAATGAATTCTGTGTTTGTTGATTGAAACCTCATATGGGTGTTGGGATGACATTTGACGTACACTAATCCCAACTGTTTAGTTGTTTGTCGATCGATTGGTTGACAGACTGTTGTAAGCGTTAAATATCTATATTTAATGCTTATACAGTGTAGAATGCACTCTCGATGATGGTTGAATGTGTTTGATTGTTGTTGTGTACGTGTGTTGTATGAAATCCATATAAATAAAATTATATGGTAATTGACTACGTCTGATTCCAGTTTAGAAAGAACGAATATTCTAAAATAATATTCAGTAAAAGATCAAAATCCGATTTTGATGTCCGATTTGGGATGGACACGAATATATTTAAATATATAAAGCCGTGTTGATTTGATATGCGCCATTTTGACGTGAACGATATTTATATCGATTTTATTCATTTCTATAATGAATATCGAAAAGGAAATGATTTCGAAATATAATGTTTTGAAAATACTATCATTTATATATCGATGATATGGAATATTCAATTTTGATTTGAAATTGAATATGAAGTTGAAATCATTTTGAAAATGAATTTAAAACGATTTATAAAATACGTTTTAAATGGAAATCAAAGAAATATATATAATATATACTATATATATAATGGCTTGAATAGACGCGCCACGCTGCGGTAGTTCGCGAATTTCGATCATTGACTTCGAACGGACATTACGGGAGATCCGACCGTTGGATTCTCCTAAAACCGGAACCGTTGGGTTTGTATCGAAAAGAGCTTTCTAAAAAATACAAGAAATTAGAAATCTAATGGTTGGATTTGGAATTATGTCCAAATCATATTTGGAAAAGGTCGTTGTAAGTGTAGTTCAATGGCCGTTTATGGAAATTGACTGTACGGGCCTTGATAAAATTATTAAAAATATTAATAATTTGTGTAAAATCATAATAAATGATTTGGAAAGAACTGGGATGAAAATTTTCAAATTTGAAAAGATAAAAATAGATTTTTTCAAAATGAACTAGTTTTGAACTAGAATTATAATCCAATTATTTCTAAATAAATAAATTGGATTTGAAATGGTTTTAAAAATAACCAAAATTTCCAGTATATGAATTGGAATGGATTTAAATCGAAATTATCTTCGTAATATTTCGATATTGGATTCCGTGATTATACAGGCATTGTGGAGGAATTTGGAAGATATATATATATATATATATATATATATATCGTTATTCCAATACGATGTTTGTTGAGTTCAGAATTTGATATTGAATATAAGCCGATATATTTTCTATTCAGAGTCTTGTATTTAATATCAAATGAGATTTTGGGTTTGTCATGAACGGTGTCTTCAGTAGCACTGTTCTTGAACCCCATGTGAAGAGAATAAATCTTTTAATTAAGATTGTTAGAGTTTCCAATTATATTAATAATTGGAATAAAATGAAATGTGAATTGGTTTTATCGTGAACTGTGTTTTTAATGACATTTGTTCTTTAACCCGATTTACAGTGAAATGTGATTTGGAATTTATAAATCTTTTGTTAAGATTTAAATGGGATTTTCCAAAGTAAAGTTCTCCAATTTAACATATTATATTGGAATCGAATGGAATTCGATTTGGCAATAATCGAAGTAAGCTTCTGTAGAGGAAGACTGTTAATATATATGGAATTTAAAAGGCTTGGCCGTTATTCCATTTATATTATCTGTTGGATATGGAGGTTTATATCGATTATATATATCGATCTGTTTTCCATGAAAATTCCATTGTTAATGGAATGAGATTTTGGGTTTATCGTGAGCTGTGTTTTAAATGACATTAGTTCTTTAACCCAGTTAAAGATAAGATTAATTTCTTAACTTTGAATAATCATTAAGTGATTATTTTTGGAAATTAAAACTAAATCATAGTTTTAATGAATCTTTAAATAGATTGAAAGGTGAATTTGATAACTAAAATTATCAAATCCAAGAAATGATCAAGAAAGGAGTACCACCAGTTTTGCTCCAGGCGATAGTTAAATCTTTAATTAGATTTGAACGGAAATGGCAATTAATTTTACCAATAACTCTGTGGTGTTAGATATGAAGTACTACCAGTTTTACTTCATGGGATGAATAGGTTGGGATTGGGTAATTAAACAAATGATTACTTCGGTAAGGTTCACTAACCCCAACTAGTTTGGATAAACCATAATTTGGTTTGAATTGGAATCCAAAAGAAGATTAAAGAATAATTTTAAAGAATTTATCTTTGATAAAATTAATGGGAACCTTTCCCAAAGTATAAGAATATTTGAATAAAGGAATATTCTGGATTGGAATGAGGCGTATGTTGTGTTTTTATAGCACTAGTTTATTATATATGCGAATTATTCAGAAAGACCGGATTTATCCCATTCTGAATAACTGATTCGACGATGTGTCGAGGATGAGGACGGTGGTTGAACACCGGAGATCTTCACATCGTTTGGATGATTACTGATGTATTGATTGGGATGTACACCCAAGACGAGGTAATAAATGGTGATCGTCCAGATGTACTTGCAGATCGACCGGATATGCGAGGACCTCTCTCCTGTATTGGACATACGGGACGAGGAATAAGGTGCCTCCGGTTTCGTTCAGACCCAAGACGAACTTGTAAATGAATGTGTGTCTGACATCGGATTTCATTCTGTGTAATTGATAGACATCGGTTGCATAGCATGAATTGCCTGTGTGGCATGCAAAAGATCAAGGCTTCTGTTGAAAAGCAGAGTCTTGTGGTTGATGATCAAAGCACAGATTTAATATAGCATAGCTTTGTGTAGCGTTAATTCGCGAGCCTTGTACCCGGTGTGAACCAGAAACGGGTGAGGACTTCGGGAAGGGCATGCATTTCCTTCTAGCTAGGAGTGGTGTCTGGGTTTTTCATGCCCAGGCGTTTTACTTATGTGGATGATGGATAGCGAGGCGCCTCGGTTATATCGGTCTCTACGGAGCCGATGGATGGTATGGTCTTTATACAGACCAATTTTACGCCCCATAGGGTGGGGAAATGCAGTGTTCAGACATTTTAATCCACTCCGTGTGAACCGGCCCTGACGATCCAAGGTGCAGTTGCGGCTGTTCCTGAGACATGGTAGGCTAGATTGTCTAGAAGCGGTAAGGACGATCCCTTGCCTTGGTTCACAAATGGAAATCCAACTTCCAATATGTGACATTTCAGTTTTGATTGTAGGTCCTAGTATTGGCGACATGATATATGGTACCCATGCCGTCTATGATTGATACATTTATATTTGAAGTTGTTTTATACACTATGCACTTATAATAGTATCAAATGATTTGTTTTAAACGTACCAAGCATGTTTGGCTATTATAAGGGAAAACCCTATCCTCCGGCTTGTGTTGCATTATGTGATGGGACTTGGGTCTTATAATAGCTTCATTTTTCAAAATGCATTGCGATGTTTGTTTTATGCACTGGTATTCTTGGGAGAAAACCCGTTCCGTGTTATACGACGTGGTCCCTAGATTTACTTTATTTTAAAGTAAAGATTTAAATAACTATTTTAGTTCTCAAACCAGTCACATGACTGACCTGGAGTTTATTGTTTTAACCTAAACTCTGGGTGCCCCTATTTTCCACACGGGCAGCTAGTAGTTTTGGTTTTGCAGATTATATTCACAGGATCCTGGTTTACAGCTGGAATGATACTCGGAAAGCTTTGTATCCGTTTATCTCTTTCATTTGTGTTATGTATTATTTTCCGCTGCTATGTAAATGTAATTTAAATCTCTAATATTTATCAAATGTATATTATTTGTTAATACTCTATATATTCTTGTACTCTGATGTAAATTGTTGTATTAACAATGAAATGTTCTTCTGTTTGTGTTCTGATTTGTCGTGTTCTCAACTCAATCCGGGCTTTCCTTTACGGGGAAGTTCGGGTCGCTTCATTTATACTATTTGACTTAAATAAAAATTTAATTTAATTCACTAATCTCGATTAACCCTTTAATTACCATGATTAGTCCTTTTAATCCACGCGTTTACTTAGGGGAAAATTCTCGTCTCCTTCACTATAGGCAATATCGAAAACAACAAGCTCCAATAAATTCATCAACGTTTATCAACCTCTAATTTCTTCATCTCCTTTCTATATTTCTTTTTTATCAGATCAAACTTGAACCCACTGAAACCGACCGCTGGTCATCCTCTTCTCCATAATTAAATTACCAAGCAGCTTCTCTCCTCACACCTAATCATTTCAACCCACCGTGTTACGCTCCTACCATTTTTCCATTTCCCAGCAGTTTGAAACCCTGCTGTAGCCAAACATACTCTACATCATCCCAATTCCAACAGCGGAAAAAAATTCACCACTGCACTTTTACCTGTCACCTGAACACCACCCACCATCTCGAGCCCCATCAGTCTATACTGCGCAACCTTCGACCAGTTCCTCCATCAACACCACCAACGGCCTCAACGCCTGCAACCCTTCACAGCGGACCCCACAACATCGCCCTCGACGTTGGCTGTTGCATCGCGAACTCCAGCACCTTCCACGTTGATCTACAGTAACCACCGAACTCGACCACCACAATATTCCATAATACCTCATTAGCGAGTGTGCCTTGACCGTCTAAACTCTGCGCCAATCTCGATAAAACCCATCGCCGCCCCAGCATTAACGAAGCTGACAGATGTAGAGCTTTACTAGTTTTGAGATCCACTTTCCAGGAAAAACAGCCATGCCATAAGCTTAAAGCTAGGTTGGAGAAGTCACAATCCAATGCAGTGATATCCTAGTTTGAGATTTTGTTTGATCTTTGTATTATTTAGTTTGAAATCCTAGAAAGATCGAAATGGTTTTAAAATGTTTTTCTGGGTAACTTTGTTAAGGAACCACGCGAGTATTATATAATATTCAACAACTTGGCCTCCACGGTTTTTAGAGTAGGTTAGGTGTTTAGGTTACTGTTTGATAATATGTGCCTTAATTAATTTATGTCTGCATTCGATAAATTTCCATGTGCTTTCGTACATTAATTTTCAACGAAGAGTAATGCCCTTTTTTATTCGGTTTTTGAAACTAATAGTGGAAGAGGAAGGAAGATCAGTTGACTTCGGTTTTAGGTATCGTTAATGAAATGAGAAAAAGAAAACAAAGGTTACGTGTCTTCCTATTTATATTGAGCTATCCCTATCCCATGTGAACGAAATACATGATGGATATTAATTTTCTTTTGATTATAGTATATCTATGGGACTTGCAGCCAAAATATTTGACTACCAGTTAATGCCTAGGTTCCTTCTTTGATTGACTAAAATTTTGCCACATTATTAGGTTAGATTTGCAAAGATACGTTATAGGGCTTGAAAACGATATTATTAATATATATATATTATTTAAATTGGGTCGAGATGTTTGACTTAAAAACATGTGCTAAGATGATGTAAGATCTATTCATGGATTTTGTTTTTGTTGGACATTGTGTTATAGTGTAACGACCCGGAAAATGCGAGCCAGTTTAAAATTTTTATTTTGGCAATTTTAATGAATTTTGAATATTTAAAATGATTATTTTAAATAATAACGACGAGAAATTTATTTTGAATATAATTCGAGCGTATATATTTATATAGATCGTCGTTAGAATATAAATAATTATTTATAATTGTAAAAGGAATTGAAAATGGCGCGGTAGTTCGATAATTCGATTTCAAAATTCAAATGAAGGTACCGGGTGCAAAATAAACCGGATTTTAGTGAAACCAAAAATATTTGAATCAATTTGAGAATACCTTTCCAACGAATCCGAAAAATCAAAATTTCATAGCGGGAATCAAAAGATATGCCCAGTTAAAAATTCAGAATAGTCGCTATGGAATTCTGGCCCTTAAAAATGGAAATTTTGCAAACGACCTCGGTTTTCGACGAAATCACTTTTGTTGGATCCGCGATGTCAAATTATTGCTAGGTTTCAAATTTCATAATTTTTCGATTCAATATGTGAGCGTGGCGAAGGAAAACGCGTTTGACCAGTTTTAGTTGAATTTAATTGACTGGAAAATGGCCATTTTTCAAACGATCTCAGAATTCGATGAAACTAGTTTTGTTAGGACCGTATCGTCAATACGAAGCTAGAAAATATTTTTCGGGAATTTTTCGAGTTAGTATGTGACCCCGGTAAATTGAAATGCGCGTTCAAATTCAATATATAGAGTTACATGTTGATTTTGACGAAAATTGAGCGAAGAGGTCGAATCAGCCTACGATACATATCCCATTGTGTTCGGAATGGGGGTAATTAGTTATGGACGACAGGCGGTGGGTCTCGTTTCGAGGTCGAAAATAAAAGTTGCTTTTTAGAATTAAAATATTAATTAAATAATAAAATAAAATAACCCCCCCCCCCCGTATCCTTTCCTCTCAGCCCCCCCCCCTCCCCGATTAATTTGAAAAGAAAAAAAAAACTCTAAGATCTAAAATCGCGACGCCACCAGCTCCAGACTCGCCGTCGACCGCCGTCGTGCCTCCTTAGGTCGGCGCCTCCACCCTCTCGCTCCCCTCTCTCCTCCCTTTCCTCCCTTCTCTCTCCAGCGTACCACGAACCCTCGTACTGCGCCCAACCTCAAAACCGCCACAGAAGTCCTGACGCACCACCCCACCACCGGCGACACTCCTCCTCCAACCGTCATCGACCAATGTGAACCCCAATCCCTCAGTGAAAAGTAGAATCCAAGGTAAATTTTTATTTATTTACTTATTATATAATGTAATTAGTTTGAAAGAATGAAAAAAATCAGTTTTTAGCATAAATTGAAATCAGTTTTATGTATATGGTTTAATTTAAAAGATAAGATTTTTATTTAATTTAAAGATGCGATTTTGTTTATATGAAAAGAAGTAAAAAGAAGTGATTATCGTTAAGGAAGGTTTAATTTTTATAAAAGGAAAATTTAGATTTTTTATAATAGTAAAACTTAGATTTTTATTTAAAGTAAAGGTAGGATTTTTATTTAAAGTAAAGGTATGGTTTTTATCAATATGAAGTAGCAATATAAAAAGAACGATTTTTGTATACACAAAAGAAGTGATTTTCATATGAATGATATTGATATAAAAATATGATTTTTATATTAAAGGAGGACTAAAAATATGATTTTCATATGATATAGATATTAAAAATACGATTTTTATATTATATAGATAGTAAAAATATCATCTTTATAGATATAGCGAAATAAAAATCTGATTTTTTATATATATGTTGAAATAAAAATGTGATTTTTATAGTGATGAAATAAAAATTCAATCTTTATATTTGAAAAGGCGAAGTCTTTATATAGAGAATAGCGTGATAAAAATGTAATTTTTATTATATGAACATTGATGTAAAAATAGAATTTTTATATACATAGCAACAATATAAAGATACGATTTTTATATATGTAGTGGCTACGGACGACGAAATAGACAAAAGGCGAGCACGACAAAATCTCCTACATATGAAGAGTCATGGTATTGGATTAGCTAGTCGGTGAGAACTTCTCACTTTAAATTTTCTTTTCTAGTTAAAAATATATACTAGGATGCAGACGGTGCTTAGCAGCACCCGACACCCGTCATCCACAGACCATGGATGGCTTGTATGTTTGATTGTTTGATGTGTTTTGAAAATTGATTGTGTGATATGAAATGAAATAAAATATTTATATAGTTAAAAATATTTGATCGTTAAAAATATTATTTTTAACGTGTGTGTGTGAATAAAAATGTGTGTTTGTTGATGTGAAACCCCACACGGGTGTTGGGATGATATTTGACATACACTAATCCCAATAATTAGTTGTATGTCGATCGATTGATTGACAGGCTATTATAAGCGTTAGATATCTATATTTGATGCTTATACAGTATAGTGCACTTTGGATGATGGTTAATTATTTATCGTTGCTATTTATATACATGTGTTGTATGGAATCCATATAATTAACATTATATGGTGATTGATTGGGCCTCATTCCAATTGGAAAATAATGAATATTATAAAAGAAAATTCATGTGTTGAATAGAATAAATAGTCATGTGTTGACGATGCTCATGTGTTGAGAATTCATGTGTTGAAAGTGTATTACTGTCTTGAATAAAATATTTATACAATAAAATTCACCTTTTTATTGTAAGTAAGAAGAAATATATATTCATGTGTTGAATAGAATAAATATTCGTTTGTTGAATAGAATAACGAATTTATTGAAATATATAAAGCCGTGTTGATTATAGTTGCGTTATTTTGACGTGAGCGATATTTATATCGACTATATTCATTTTTAAAATGAATATAGAAAAAAAAGTGATTTCAAAATATAACGTTTTGAAAATATTATCATTTATATAGTAATGATATGAAATATTCAATTTTGATTTGAAATTGAATATAGAGTTGAAGTGGTTTTGAAAACGAATTTAAAACGATTTATAAAATTCGTTTTAAAAGGAAATCGATGAAATATATATATAATATATATATATTATATATATAATGGCCTGAATAGAACGCGCCGCACCGCCGCAGTTCGTGAATTTCGACCATTGACTTCGAATTGATGTTGCGGGAGATCCGACCGTCAGATTCTCCTCAACCGGAACCGTTGGGTTCGTATCGAAAAGAGCTTTCCAATGTATATTAGAAATTTGAAATCTAACGGTTGGATTTGGAATTATGTCCAAATCAAATTTGGAAAAGGTCGCTGTAAGTGCAGTTCGATGGCCATTGGTGGAAATCGACTGTACGGGCTTTGATAAAATTATTAAAAATATCTATAATTTGTGTAAAATCATAAGAAATTGTTTGTGAAGAACTGGGATGAAATATTCCACATTTGTAAAGATAAAAATAGATTTTTATCGAAATGAACTAGTTTTGAACTAGAATTAAAATCAATTTATTTTTGAAATAAATAAATCGAATTTGAAGTGGTTTTAAAAATAATTAGAATTTCCAATAATTGAAGAGGAAATGGATTTGAATCGAAATTATCTTCGGAATATTTCGATGTTGGATTTCGTGACTATGCAGATATTGTTATGGGAATTTGAAAGATATATTTTATATCGTTATTTCCAATACGATATTTGTTGGTTTCAGAATTTGATATTGAATATAAGCCGGTATATTTTCTATTCAGAGCCTTGTATTTAATATCAAATGTGATTTGGGTTTGTCGTGAATGGTGTCTTCATTAACACTGTTCTTAAGCCCAATAGAGAAAAAGATTAAATCTTTCTATTTAGATTTAATGAAGTGTATCAATTAAATACTATTTAATTGGAATTGAATTTGAATTGGTTTTTGGGTTTATCGTGAGCGGTGTTTTGAACAACACCTGTTCTTTAACCCGATTAACAATAGAGTGTGATTTTGGGTTTATCGTGAATCGTGTTTTAGATGATATTGGTTCTTTAACCCGGTTAAAGTTAGGATATTGATTTTTGAAAAGATTAAAACTAAGTGGAGTTTTAATGAATCTTTAATTAGATTGAAATGTGAATTGATAATTTAAATTATCAAATCTGAAAAGTGATCGAGAATGGAGTATCACCAGTTTTGCTCCAAAGCGATAGTTAAATCTTTAATTAGATTTGAACGTGAAATGGTAATTAAATTTACCGATAGCACCGTGGTGTTAGATATGAAGTATGACCAGTTTTACTTCATGGGATGAATAGGTTGGTATTGGGAAATAAAATAAATAATTACTTCGGTGTGGTTCGCTAATCCCGACTAGTTTGGAAAACCATAATATGGTTTGAAATGATATCCAAAGGAATATTAAAGAATAAATTTAGAAAAATTTATCTTGGATAAAATTAATGGGAACCTTTCCCTAAGAATGTGAAAATTTGAATAAAAAAAGAATATTCTGAATTGGAATGAGGCGTATGTTGTGTTTGTGTAACACGTGTTTATTATATACGCGGGTTATTCGGAAAGGCCGGGTTTATACCCATTCTGAATAACCGATTCGACGATATGTCGAAGATGAAGACGGTGGTTGAAGACCGGAAGTCTTCACATCGTTTGGGTGATTACTGATGATCTTGATTGGGGTGTACACCCAAGATGAGGGAATCAGTTGGTGATTGTCCAGACGTACTTGGAGATCGATGGATATGCGAGGAAAGTGCCTCCGGTTTCGTTCAGACCCAGAACGAACTTGTAAATGGACCGTGTGTCTGACATTGGATTTTATTCTGTGTTGATTGATCTCTATTAAATATACATCTGTTTGGCGGAGGAGAATTTATTCTCTTGCTTAACGCCCTTCTCTGAGATGTACGAGCTCAGAGGTTGTATATCGATGGACATCAGTCACATGGAGTGAATTGCCAGTGTGGCACGCGTAAGTGGCAATTGATCAAGGCTTCTGTTGAAAAGCAAAGTCTTGTGGTTGATGATCAAAGCACGGCTTGTGTGGCGTAGCTTTGTGTATAACGTGAATTCGCGATCCTCACACCTCGGTATGAGTCAAAAACGGGATACGGACCGTTGGGAGAACACGACGTTTCTTTCTAGCTATGGGTGGTGTCAGTGCCTAAACTGGCTGACATTTATATACTTTTCACCTGTGTGGTTGTTGGATGAGGCGCCTCGATATTAGGTATGTTAGGACCGGGAAACGTGTGTTCAGGAATTGCCAATCCTCAAAACTAAGAGAGGACCGGCCCAACCGATTCCAAGGATTGCTGTGTATGGTCCTGAGACATTTGCTAGAGTGTCTCAAATGGAGAGGAGCTTGACCCTTGCCTCGACTCATGACGGAAATCTAATTTCCAATACATGATATTGCGGTTTTATTTGTAGAACCTAGTATGGCGACATAGTGGTATGGGTCATTCATTCCGCCTATGATTGATATTTATGATTTGAATTGTTTTGACACTATACACTTATAGTAATATCAAAATAATGTGTTTTAAACGTATCAAGCATGCTTTGGCTATTATAAGGTAAAAACCCTATCCTCCGGCTTGCGTTGCATTGTGTGATGGGACCTGGGTCTTATAATAGCTTCATTTTTCTTTATTTAGCATTGCGCTGTTTGTTTTATGCACTAGTATTCTTGGGAGGAAACTCGTTCCGTGTTATACGGCGTGGTCCCTTGATTTACCGAACTTTAAAATAAAGATTAATAACTGTTTTAGTTCTCACACCAGTCACATGACTGACTTGGAGTTTGTTGTTTTAACCTAAACTCTGGGTGCCCCTATTTTCGACACGGGCAGCTAGTAGTTTCGGTTTTGCAGATTTATATTCACAAGATCCTGATTTACAGCTGGAACGATGCTCGGAAAGCTCTGTATCTGTGTATTACTTTCAGTTGTGTTTTTGTATTATTTTCCGATGCTATGTAATTTATTGTAATCTCTAATATTTATCGAATGTATAATATTCATCTATATTTTGTATATTCTTGTATCTGATGGAATTGTTGTAATAAGCAATGAAATATTCTTCTGTCTACGTTCCGATGTGTGTTGTCCTCATCTCAATCCGGGCTTTCCTTACCGTGGGAGTTCGGGTCGTTATAGAGTGGTATCAGAGCTTTGGTTCACAGAGCTCGAGAACAAGACACATTAGAACCATACGAAAGAATTCATCAGATATTGGATTAGTAATATCCAATTAGAATTACTCGTTAGAGATAGGATCAGTAGTATCCTAGAACGAGTGTGAAGAGTATATTTTTCAAATGAAAACAATTTTGTTTTGAAAATTTAAATCGTTTTACACGTATTTGAATATTTATTTATTTTGAATTTGGACAATCGAGTATATAAAGGTTTTGCATATATGCGTCATGAACGTATATTCGAAGTTTTAATATACTGGATAGATATAGAATCACATTCTAGACACCCGGAGATGTTTCTGATGATTGATATATCATCATCAGAATTTGTGTTCGTGTTTCGAAGGTGCGATATCTATATATTTCCATTAGACTGGTGTGAGAACCAAAACTAGATAGGTTTATTTGGTGTGATTTGGTATCAAAAACATGATTTTCTGTATATATATCAAATTATGCATTTGAAACGTTAATTGATTAATTGATTGATGGTTGTGTTGTTTGTTTATTTGTTTGATAATTTTGAACCATTTGGCCTAATTGAACCGAATATTGAACTGTATTGAAAATTGTTTGGAAATGCTTGCATATACATGTACTTACATTGAACAGGTCATAGCAAGGAGGCTAGAGCAGAGAATAAAATTGTTTGCCCGACAAATAGGTACATGTTTACCATAATTTACTGTTTTGTTTGGGTGATGATGATTTTATGAGCCGATTGCCTTTTTCTTTTGAGTTTAAGAAGGCCATGGGAGGCTATATGAAATATCCCGAAGTCCCCGGTGCAGGGGAGGTTATGGCGAAATTTTTCGGAAATTTAGGGTGTTAGCCAAATTTTTGAAAAATTTGAAATGTTCTTAAAAACTGAAAAGTTGAAGAACTTAAGCCGTAATGAAAATATTGGAAGTTGAGTTGATTAGTTAAACAACTATCGGCTTCGTTCCTTTTCGGGGACGAAAAGTTTTAAGTGGGGGAGAATGTAACAACCCGGGAAATGCGAGCTAGTTTAAATTTTTTATTTTGGAAATTTTAATGAATTTTGAATATTTAAAATGATTATTTTAAATAATAACAACAAGAAATTTATTTTGAATATAATTCGAGCGTATATATTTATATAGATCGTCGTTAGAATATAAATAATTATTTATAATTATAAAAGGAATTGAAAATGGAGCGGTAGTTCGATAATTCGATTTCAAAATTCAAATGAATGTACCGGGTGCAAATTAAACCGGATTTTAGTGAAACCAAAAATATTTGAATCTATTTGAGAATACCTTTCCAACGAATCCGAAAAATCAAAATTTCATAGCGGGAATCAAAAGATATGCCCAGTTGAAAATTCAGAATAGTCGCTATGGAAATCTGGCCCTTAAAAATTGAAATTTTGCAAACGACCTCGGTTTTCGACGAAATCACTTTTGTTGGATCCGCGATGTCAAATTATTGCAAGGTTTCAAATTTCATAATTTTTCGATTCAATATGTGAGCATGGCGAAGGAAAACGCATTTGACCAGTTTCAGTTGATTTTAATCGACTGGAAAATGACCATTTTTAAAACGGTCTCAGAATTCGATGAAATTAGTTTTGTTAGAACCGTTTCGTCAATATGAAGCTAGAAAATATTTTTCGGGAATTTTTCGAGTTAGTATGTGACCCCGGTAAATTGAAATGCGCGTTCAAATTCAATATATAGAGTTATATGTTGATTTTGACGAAAACTGAGCGAAGAGGTCGAATCAGCCTACGATACATATCCCATTGTGTTCGGAATGGGGGTAATTAGTTATGGATGACAGGCGGTGGGTCTCGTTTCGAGGTCGAAAATAAAAGTTGCTTTTTATAATTAAAATATTAATTAAATAATAAAATAAAATAACCCCCCCATATCCTTTCCTCTCAGCCCCCCCCCCCCCCCCCGATTAATTTGAAAAGAAAAAAAAACCCTAAGATCTAAAAGCGCGACGCCACCAGCTCCAGACTCGCCGTCGACCGCCGCCGTGCCTCCTTAGGTCGGCGCCTCCACCCTCTCGCTCCCCTCTCTCCTCCCTTCTCTCTCCAGCGTACCACGAACCCTCGTACTGCGCCCAACCTCAAAACCGCCACCGAAGTCCTGACGCACCACCCCACCACCGGCGACACTCCTCCTCCGACCGTCATCGACCAATGTGAACCCCAATCCCTCAGTGAAAAGTAGAATCCAAGGTAAATTTTTATTTATTTACTTATTATATAATGTAATTAGTTTAAAAGAATGAAAAAATCAGTTTTTAGCATAAATTGAAATCAGTTTTATGTATATGGTTTAATTTAAAAGATAAGATTTTTATTTAATTTAAAGATGCGATTTTGTTTATATGAAAAGAAGAGATTTTCAAAAGTAAAAAGAAGTGATTATCGTTAAGGAAGGTTTAATTTTTATAAAAGGAAAATTTAGATTTTTATAATAGTAAAACTTAGATTTTTATTTAAAGTAAAGGTAGGATTTTTATTTAAGTAAAGGTATGGTTTTTATCAATATGAAGTAGCAATATAAAAAGAACGATTTTTGTATACACAAAAGAAGTGATTTTCGTATGAACGATATTGATATAAAAATATGATTTTTATATTAAAGGAGGACTAAAAATATGATTTTTATATGATATAGATATTAAAAATACGATTTTTATATTATATAGATAGTAAAAATATCATCTTTATAGATATAGCGAAATAAAAATCTGATTTTTTATATATATATTGAAATAAAAATGTGATTTTTATAATGATGAAATAAAAATTCAATCTTTATATTTGAAAAGGCGAAGTCTTTATATAGAGAATAGCGTGATAAAAATGTAATCTTTATTATATGAACATTGACGTAAAAATAGAATTTTTATATACATAGCAACAATATAAAGATACAATTTTTATATATGTAGTGGCTACGGACGACGAAATAGACAAAAGGCGAGCACAACAAAATCTCCTACATATGAAGAGTCGTGGTATTGGGTTAGCTAGTCGGTGAGAACTTCTCACTTTAAATTTTCTTTTCTAGTTAAAAATATATACTAGGATGCAGACGGTGCTTAGCAGCACCCGACACCCGTCATCCACAGACCATGGATGGCTTGTATGTTTGATTGTTTGATGTGTTTTGAAAATTGATTGTGTGATATGAAATGAAATAAAATATTTATATAGTTAAAAATATTTGATCGTTAAAAATATTATTTTTAACGTGTGTGTGTGAATAAAAATGTGTGTTTGTTAATGTGAAACCCCACACGGGTGTTGGGATGATATTTGGCATACACTAATCCCAATAATTAGTTGTACGTCAATCGATTGATTGACAGGCTATTATAAGCGTTAGATATCTATATTTGATGCTTATACAGTATAGTACACTTTGGATGATGGTTGATTATTTATCGTTGCTATTTATATACATGTGTTGTATGGAATCCATATAATTAACATTATATGGTGATTGATTGGGCCTCATTCCAATTGGAAAATAATGAATATTATAAAAGAAAATTCATGTGTTAAATAGAATAAATAGTCATGTGTTGACGATGCTCATGTGTTGAGAATTCATGTGTTGAAAGTGTATTCATGTGTTGAATAAAATATTTATACAATAAAATTCACCTTTGTATTGTAAGTAAGAAGAAATATATATTCATGTGTTGAATAGAATAAATATTCATTTGTTGAATAGAATAACGAATTTATTGAAATATATAAAGCCGTGTTGATTATAGTTGCGCTATTTTGACGTGAGCGATATTTATATCGATTATATTCGTTTTTAAAATGAATATAGAAAAAGAAGTGATTTCAAAATATAACGTTTTGAAAATATTATCATTTATATAGTAATGATATGAAATATTCAATTTTGATTTGAAATTGAATATAGAGTTGAAGTGGTTTTGAAAACGAATTTAAAACGATTTATAAAATTCGTTTTAAAAGGAAATCGATGAAATATATATAATATATATATATTATATATATAATGGCCTGAATAGAACGCGCCGCACCGCCGCAGTTCGTGAATTTCGACCATTGACTTCGAATTGATGTTGCGGGAGATCCGACCGTCGGATTCTCCTCAACCGGAACCGTTGGGTTCGTATCGAAAAGAGCTTTCCAATGTATATTAGAAATTTGAAATCTAACGGTTGGATTTGGAATTATGTCCAAATCAAATTTGGAAAAGGTCGCTGTAAGTGCAGTTCGATGGCCATTGGTGGAAATCGACTGTACGGGCTTTGATAAAATTATTAAAAATATCTATAATTTGTGTAAAATCATAAGAAATTGTTTGTGAAGAACTGGGATGAAATATTCCACATTTGTAAAGATAAAAATAGATTTTTATCGAAATGAACTAGTTTTGAACTAGAATTAAAATCAATTTATTTTTGAAATAAATAAATCGAATTTGAAGTGGTTTTAAAAATAATTAGAATTTCCAATAATTGAAGAGGAAATGGATTTGAATCGAAATTATCTTCGGAATATTTCGATGTTGGATTTCGTGACTATGCAAATATTGTTATGGGAATTTGAAAGATATATTTTATATCGTTATTTCCAATACGATATTTGTTGGTTTCAGAATTTGATATTGAATATAAGCCGGTATATTTTCTATTCAGAGCCTTGTATTTAATATCAAATGTGATTTGGGTTTGTCGTGAATGGTGTCTTCATTAACACTGTTCTTAAGCCCAATAGAGAAAAAGATTAAATCTTTCTATTTAGATTTAATAAAGTGTATCAATTAAATACTATTTAATTGGAATTGAATTTGAATTGGTTTTTGGGTTTATCGTGAGCGGTGTTTTGAACAACACCTGTTCTTTAACCCGATTAACAATAGAGTGTGATTTTGGGTTTATCGTGAATCGTGTTTTAGATGATATTGGTTCTTTAACCCAGTTAAAGTTAGGATATTGATTTTTGAAAAGATTAAAACTAAGTGGAGTTTTAATGAATCTTTAATTAGATTGAAATGTGAATTGATAATTTAAATTATCAAATCTGAAAAGTGATCGAGAATGGAGTATCACCAGTTTTGCTCCAAAGCGATAGTTAAATCTTTAATTAGATTTGAACGTGAAATGGTAATTAAATTTACCGATAGCACCGTGGTGTTAGATATGAAGTATGACCAGTTTTACTTCATGGGATGAATAGGTTGGTATTGGGAAATAAAATAAATAATTACTTCGGTGTGGTTCGCTAATCCCGACTAGTTTGGAAAACCATAATATGATTTGAAATGATATCCAAAGGAAGATTAAAGAATAAATTTAGAAGAATTTATCTTGGATAAAATTAATGGGAACCTTTCCCTAAGAATGTGAAAATTTGAATAAAAAAGAATATTCTGAATTGGAATGAGGCGTATGTTGTGTTTGTGTAACACGTGTTTATTATATACGCGCGTTATTCGGAAAGGCCGGGTTTATACCCATTCTGAATAACCGATTCAACGATATGTCGAAGATGAAGACGGTGGTTGAAGACCAGAAGTCTTCACATCGTTTGGGTGATTACTGATGATCTTGATTGGGCTGTACACCCAAGATGAGGGAATCAGTTGGTGATTGTCCAGACGTGCTTGGAGATCGATGGATATGCGAGGAAAGTGCCTCCGGTTTCGTTCAGACCCAGAACGAACTTGTAAATGGACTGTGTGTCTGACATTGGATTTTATTCTGTGTTGATTGATCTCTATTAAATATACATCTGTTTGGCGACGGAGAATTTATTCTCTTGCTTAATGCCCTTCTCTGAGACGTACGAGCTCAGAGGTTGTATATCGCTATACATTAGTCGCATGGAGTGAATTGCCAGTGTGGCACGCGTAAGTGGCAATTGATCAAGGCTTCTATTGAAAAGCAAAGTCTTGTGGTTGATGATCAAAGCACGGCTTGTGTGGCGTAGCTTTGTGTATAACGTGAATTCGCGATCCTCACACCTCGGTATGAGTCGAAAACGGGATACGGACCGTTGGGAGAACACGACGTTTCTTTCTAGCTATGGGTGGTGTCAGTGCCTAAAATGGCTGACATTTATATACTTTTCACCTGTGTGGTTGTTGGATGAGGCGCCTCGATATTAGGTCTATTAGGACCGGGAAACGTGTGTTCAGGAATTGCGAATCCTCAAAAGTAAGAGAGGACCGGCCCAACCGATTCCAAGGATTGCTGTGTGTGGTCCTGAGACATTTGCTAGAGTGTCTCGAACGGAGAGGAGCTTGCCCCTTGCCTCGACTCATGACGGAAGTCCAATTTCCAATACGTGATATTGCGGTTTTATTTGTAGAACCTAGTATGGCGACATAGTGGTATGGATCATTCATGCCGCCTATGATTGATATTTATGATTTGAATTGTTTTGACACTATACACTTATAGTAATATCAAAATAATGTGTTTTAAACGTATCAAGCATGCTTTGGCTATTATAAGGTAAAAACCCTATCCTCCGACTTGCTTTGCATTGTGTGATGGGACCTGGGTCTTATAATAGCTTCATTTTTCTTTATTTAGCATTGCGCTGTTTGTTTTATGCACTAGTATTCTTGGGAGGAAACCCATTCCGTGTTATACGACGTGGTCCCTTGATTTACCGAACTTTAAAATAAAGATTAATAACTGTTTTAGTTCTCACACCAGTCACATGACTGACCTGGAGTTTATTGTTCTAACCTAAACTCTGGGTGCCCCTATTTTCGACACGGGCAGCTAGTAGTTTCGGTTTTGCAGATTTATATTCACAGGATCCTGATTTACAGCTGGAACGATGCTCGGAAAGCTCTGTATCCTTGTATTACTTTCAGTTGTGTTTTTGTATTATTTTCCGCTGCTATGTAATTTATTGTAATCTCTGATATTTATCGAATGTATAATATTCATCTATACTTTGTATATTCTTGTATCTGATGGAATTGTTGTAATAAGCAATGAAATATTCTTCTGTCTGCGTTCCGATGTGTGTTGTCCTCATCTCAATCCGGGCTTTCCTTACCGGGGGATTTCGGGTCGTTATATATAGTTTCGAATGGACGGTGAGTTTCTTTACATAAATAAAATAATAAGATAAAAGACATGCAAGGATTTGTTCAGCGATAAATTTTGAATATGTCTTGTTAACAGAGACTTATGGATATTCGTCTCCTACCGAGATTTCGTTTTGGTATTTCAAAAAAAGATTATGAAAGATTTGAAAAGTTGTGTAATAACTTCATTTGCTGGTTTTTCTTTGAATTTGTACTAGATGAAACTTTGAACAAAAGGGCAGCGTATCTCTTGTTTGAAGATATGCTAAATTTTGATAATGACAGAGTAAGATTTATACAGAGCTTTTTGGCCAAGTTTTCTTTTTAGTTTTTAATGATTTGAAATGGATGCTTTTTTTAAAGATTTGAAAACAATGCGCTAAAAGCACCCTTTATTTATAATATTATTTACCATATGCTTAATGCTCGACATTTACAGCTCGTTTATAATTTAATTATAAATTATACGTGCAAACTTTGTTTTAATTAATAAATTCCATACAAATTTCCATTTATACTCCTTATACAACATTTAAAACAATTTAAATGTTCAAAATTAAATGGTTGAAATCTGGGTCGTTACACACACACACACACACACACACACACACACACATATATATATATATATATATAGAGAGAGAGAGAGAGAGGGATGTTGATTTGAGTGGGAGCATATTTTAGTTTAATTTATACATTTATATTAGTTTGTCGTGTTTTATATAATTTTGATTGTCAAAATTTGTATATAAATATTGCAAAAACATTTTTCATTGTTTTATTATTTATAATCTACTGTAGATATTAAATGTTAAACAACCCCGATAATTTATTACTAAAACTAATCCCTAAGAAGGATAACCTAAATTAAATCAAATTTCTTGACTAAACATCGAAATTTGAGGACTGTCCTCAGACAAAATTGAAATGTAATTGTTTTACAAATATAGAAGATCTGAGAGTGAAAATTGAAGTATGACTTCAACAAATAAAGTATAAATGTTATAACTATCTACTTATACATCTCTAGTATTAGATACTTGAGATGGATTACATAAATGTATATAAATTTGCAGGAATTGCAAAAGAGTAGAAATCTGGCAAAAGGAGAAGTGGGCTTACGAGTGGAAATAAAGCAAATGTTGCTGCATTATCCAAAGAAAGTGGCTTCTTGTTCTAAACTGTAACGGCCCAGATTTTTTGACCATTTAGTTATTATTTAAAAATGTTTTTTTATTGTTTTGGAAGTTTAAATGGTTTAATTTCAATAATTTTGAATATTTTATGTTATTCCGAAATGGTAGAAATTTAGTGGATCTGCAATATAATGTGAACTGGCAGCATAAAAGGATAAATTTTTAATTTAAAATAGTACGTTTACAAAGGAAGTAGTAGCTAACGAACTCGGATTTCGATGAAATCAGTTTCATTAAATCCGAAATGATGAAATTAGGTAACCAACCAAGTTACGTCAAAAGTGGTATCCGTATGTGGAAAAGAAAAAAATAAAAGGCCAAAATTTGAACTAAATTTTGACGGTAATTGGAATTTGCTAATGCTAATGGCAAAACTGGAACCTGAGACCTATCCACGAAAATTCTAAACATAGGATATTAGCTATATATGAAATCTGGGAAAATCCTATAACGGATATAGAAAGTTATTAAGGAAACAAAATTTAAATAAATTATTTGAAAATCTAAACGAACTCCGATTTTTGATTTGAATACATAGGATTGAAGTACGTTAAAAACCGGACCAGATGGTGGAAGAATTTCTGAAAATCGTTATCGTTTGATACTCCAACATGAGACCGGAAGGTGTTGAAACTAAAACAAAACACTATTTTGAATTTGAATTTAAATTATTTGAAAGTTCAAACAAATTCAAAATTGATATATTTTTATATAGTATTGAAGAGCAAGAAAAATTGAACAACATGGTTGAAAAAGATTTTGGATAAGGTATCAATAAGTAAGTCAAATTAACGTCCGAATAGGGTTGAGAAAACACACTTTACTATTCATAAATTATTAAATTTATTTATAATTTAATTAATTTAAGGATTAATCCTAGCCATCCATTTTCGACCGTTGGATTCGCGCCACCTCAGCAATCCATGTGACTCCTTCGGCTATAAATAGCCCCCCCCCTCTTCATTTTAAACTCACTCCTCCTCCTCCTCTTTCAAGCTTTGGCAATGGCAGAAATAATAATAAAATATTAGGAAATAGGGAAAAGGGAAGGAAGGGAGAAAGGAGGGCAAGACGGGGAGCTAGGGACTCTTAGGCAGAGGCTTGGGCTTCGCGGGGTAAGTTTTTAAATAATATTTATTTATTTATTTATTTTTGTAATATATATATATATATATATATAATAATTAAAATAGAATTTGTAAAAATAAATATCGGAACATTCTAAGGGTGACAGAGAGGATAGTGTCTAAGGCTTGAGTTTGGAAAATATAGTTTCCTGCTCTCCCTGGCTATCCCTAACTGATCCGACGAATGGGATGATTAATTTAAATTTTAAATTTTAAATTTAATTTGAATTTAAAACAGACCAGGGGCATTTTCGTAATTTTTAACCATAAACTTTAAAAGCTTATAACTTTTTCAAAACAAGTCGGATTTCCACGAAACAAGGACCGTTGGATTCTTATCGAAAAATACTTTAAAATGAGTGGAAGCAGATTTTTGATCCGGGTTAAAAATTTTAAGTTATAATTAAATGAATATTTTTGAATATTTTATTTGAAAATTAAATTTAATTAATATTAAAATGGTTTTTCAATTTTAAAAAAATTTGGATATGGCTAGAGATGGGAAAGTATGATTTTTTAGAAGGGCAGGGAAGGTAATTTGGCTAATAACGCAATTAGAAATTAATTAAGATAAAAATAATTTAATTAATTTAATTAAATATATATTCATTTAAATTAGGTAAATATTGTAAATAGCATAACTTTTGCATACATTAACGAAATTTAACGAAACAGGATCCGTTGGGATCGTATGGACGAGCACTACGCAATGGAACTGACCGCAAGTGGATTGGAGCTCGTTTGGATTTATGGTGAAATTTAACGTCTGAACCAAATCAATGACCGATTATCGTTATTCAACGATAAACCGTCCAAGGTGAGTAAATCTCACTAACTCTGAACACTTTATATTTTTATAAAGTATTTTTAGAACTGATAAATATTGGTTGAATTACTGAGTGTTGATTGTTTGGTTGAACTGCTAGTCAGCTGGTTGAAAATACCGATATAGTTATATATATCGTTAACCGATGTTGATTTTGTTTATCAGAATACCTCATATTGAAATGAAATTGATGTGAATTATATTGTGTAACATCTGTGGATGCAGGGAAACAGGTCGGAGGAATCCAACTGGATTCCTCAACATTTATTTACCGTTTTTCATATATTCTGATATATGATGTGTTATATCATCTGTTGTTGAACCTGTGTGTTTGGATGATGATTGAACCTTTTGATTTGGTATTTTTATACCATAAGTGATACTAGAAAGTGAAAAGGGATTTTCAAAGTTAATTTTGAAAATAAATTATTTATATAAAATCAATAGATTTTATATATAAAAGGAAGAGAATTTCATGAGAGAAAATGATTATAGAATCAAAGCATTTGTTAAAAACAAATATTGGTGAAATCAAATAGAAGGGAAAATATTGGTGAAGTAAAATAGAAGGGAAAATATTAGTGAAATCAAATAGAAGGGAAATATTTGTGAAACGATTACAAATAGAAATAAAAAGGGAAACATTCGTAAAAGTATTTACAAATGGAATTGAAAAGGGAATATTCATGTAGGGAATAAAGAAAAGTTGAAAGAAGTACTTATTTGTTAAATAAATAGAAAAGTTAAAAGAAATATTTATTTGTTGAATAAATAGAAAAGTCAAAGGGAATATTTATTTGTTAAATAAATAGAAGCGAAAAGAGAATAGTTATTTGTTGAGTAAACGAATAGAAAAAGAATCTATTCAAGGGAAGTAATTCAAAGGAATTATTCCAAAGGAATTATTCAAAAGAGAAAAGTCAAAGGGATTAATTCAAAAGAGTTAATCAACTAGAGTTAAACCGTTGGAGTTAAACTGTTAGAGTTAAACAGTTGGAGTTAAACTGTTAGAGTTAAACAGTTGGAGTTAAACTGTTAGATTTAAACAGTTGGAGTTAAACTGTTAGAGTTAAACCGTTGAAGTTAAACTGTCAAAGTTAAACCGTAAAGTTAAACAGTTAGAGTTAGTTAGTTAGAGTTAACCAGTTAGAGTTATTCAGTTAGAGTTATCCAGTTAGAGTTATTCAGTTAGAATTAACCAGTTAGAGTTAATCAGTTAGAGCTAATCGTTTTAAGTCAAATCGAACTAGAGTTATTCAAATATAGTAATCGAATAAGGGTTAATTGAATATTAGTTATTCAATTAGAATTGATCGAATCTAATTATTCGAGATAGAGTTAAAAATAGACAAAGTTATTTACGGATGAATTTCCATTTAGCACGACTGCTAGCGTAATTCGCAGGGCTGCAGATAGCCTACGGCGGTCGGATGTTTCCTGGGGGAATCAGGCGTAACCATTGTGATCGCTGCGATCTAGAGTCAAGCAAATGGTGTTAAATCAAATAGTAATTAATCAATAGAAGTTAATTAAGTCGAGTTAGTCGAGTATTAGTAAATTAAGTAGGGTTAGTCAAAAAGGGAATTAATCGAATATCACCTATTCGAAGTAGAGTTGTCGAATATAGATTATTCGAGAAGAGTAATTGAATATAGTTCGTTCGAAGTGTGTTAAATCGAATATAGTTATTCGAAGGAGAGAATTATCGAATATGGTTTATTCGAAGTGAGATTTTTCGAATATTAGTTATTCGAAGAAAAGAATTACGAATATTAGTTATTCGAACAGGGGAATCGAATATAGTTTATTCGAAAGAGAATTATCGGATAGTGATTATTCGAGAGTGAATCATACATGGAAATTCGATTATATCGAATCAAGGGAAGTAATGTTTACTTTCCATTTCAAATCAAGTTTTAATTATCTGTTAATAAAGTAGTTGGTTGTTTATTTATCCAAATTAAGATATGGAAATATATTTAAGTTAACATATTTTGAAAGCATGAAATTATAACATTTATAGTTATAATCAAATGATTCAGTAAAGGAAGTGGATTCATAAATAAAATCCGAGAGTTCGCAAGGAAGTTTCTTAAAGAGTAAAGTTTGAACTTTGTCTATTTCGAAGTTAGAAATGTTGTTCAGTTAAGGTCTGAGAGGTAATTATACCCCAACTTGATTGACTTCGTTTTTAACTAAGAAGTGGATAAGGTTCGAGAGTGAAAGGGGTTAAGTGAATTTAGTTAATGAGCGAAATGTTGGTGTTGGCCTAGCGATGTTTATTCAAACATCAGTTTAAACCCAATGAAGGAGATTTGGAAATGTCTTCCAAATGAAAATCAGAAATGTTTTCTGAATATAGAAAATGAGAAATGGAATTGTTTTCCATTGTTAATAACGTATATTTTCTAAATATAGTAAATTAGAAATATAGGAAAACAAGAATAAGGAAAAGGGTAAATTTATGATAATTTGATGATGAATGATGATTGATCGATAGAATTTCCATCTGGAAATAATATCGTTGTTTGCACACCGACATGTTTTTATTTGATAGTTAAATCACCGACTATCAAAGTTTTGACCATTTTAACGTTGTTAATATGGAGAGACCGGTTGGATTATTATCCAGAGAACCACTCCGTATTGGCATAAGCGTTGCGAATCAAGTAGGCTGAATATATTGAAGACGGAGTTATGCAAGGGCTATCCTATTTACAGAATAGTGCCTTCGGTTTGTCCAGTCCTAGGACAAACGTGAATGGACGAATGTCTGACAGAGTATATTCAAAGGATCGCGTAAGTTGATCTCTTCAAACGTACTTACGTTTGGTGGTGGAGGAATTCGTTTCTCTTAGCTGTATACCCGTGGTATTTTTGGTGAAATCAATTTGTGATTTGGCGGGTATGACGATGTGGCATTCAAAGAAATGGAGGTGGGATCTGTCAAAGGATACGTTATGACCTCAAGCCTCATCCACCGGGAAATGACAAAAATCGGGCAGGCAGCATGGCTATGTGGGTCGCACCCATTAGGATATATGATCACTTATCTAGAGAAATTCCTTTTATTCTTAAATCTATCGATGCTGTCCCTTATCGGGAGACGGTTGCTGATCCCAACCGTTGGTGATATACATTCGATACACTCAAGCGAAATGAGTGGTCGGTCATGTGTGGGCCGGGTTGCAAGATGTTCTTGTTGAACCCAGTGTATTTGCCTCTAGAGATACACGTTCGGAAGGTGGTCCCATACCTTGTCAAGTTGGAATCCAATCTCCAATAAGTGCCTGCGAGTTTGATTGTATATTATATATGTAGAGCGTGAGATGCAAGCGTTCTACTAGATTTTAATTACTTGTGATTAGACATTATTATAATATCAGATAATATATGATTTCCAAAGTGTTTTGGGTTATCGTAAGGTAAAAGCCATCCGTATTTATGAGTGGATTGGTCTTACGATTATCTTTTCTTTTGAAAAGGATTTTGAAAAGTTAAACCAAATGATTGGAGTTTACTCACACCAGTCCCATGACTGACCCAGAGTTTTATTTTGTTTTGTTTTCCCTAAACTCTTGGGTGCCCAAATTTGTACGGGCAGTCAAGTAGTCAGGATTTTACAGATAGACTTGGAGAGCTTGGAGCAGGAGGCTTCAGGACTTATATAGCTATTGTTTATTTCCGCTGTGATGCAAGGGTTGTACTCTGATAATGGTATTGTATGCATATACTGCTTTTGATTTCAAGTTATGTGATATATTATATTTTATTCGTTCCGCTGTGAGATTCGTGTTACTCTGATGTTGTGTTCTTCTTTTTCTTCTTCTATTCTAATTTTCTATCTTATCTATCCTCACGCTCGAAATTCTTTCATTAACTATTCGGTAATTGTCGACCCTTGATGTTCGATATGTGTTGTATATCGGATAATCAAGGTCGTTTTTTTCCCGGGTCGTTACAGTGGTATCAGAGCTGAAGGTTAAGTATTACCTTGGCTCTGTGGCGTGATTCAGTAGAGATGGGGTTAGTAATACCCTAGACTGAGTTTGAGTGTATATATACGAGTGAACGTATTTGTTATTTGATATAAAATGATTTTATATTGTGGAGATTTATTGGTTAAGTTGTTTATGAATTCTGGTCGATCAGTTTGATCCACTGTATCGATAGGGGTTTCTAAACGCTTGAATACGATGAACCGACACAGTATGTTTTGAAAAAGGGGTAAATGAAATAATTTTACCCAAATTATATTTTGATATAAGCAAAGTAAGGATTTTTGAAATTATTATATGTTGGATGTGTTGGTTGTGATTATAATCGAATAAGATTATAAAATGTGGAATGGTTATGTAAATAACAAATCAAAATTCATATAAGTAAAATATATGAAATCAGATGAATTAAATCTGAATTTAAGTTCAGAATTGGAATTAAAATTGCTAAAATTTGAATAAGCGTTGTAAATGGAATTAATTTGAATATATGTGAATTTTAAAATCCTGGGAGATTTTAAATTTGTTACAAGCATTGAAAAGGGATATTTTGAAATGAATTTCAAAATGAAAATGTTTAAAAATGGGTTTTGAAAGTGCTATAGTATTGAACTCACTTCGATAGCTGGAAAATAAATTCCGATGTTGATCCGGACATCATCGGTGCTCATTTTCGAGTTTGTAAGTGACGGATTACTACCAAAGATTTTGTTTTTAATTGTTTTGAAAAACCGAGTTGTTTTGATATTCCAAAGGGATATTTGATTTTTGGAAAAGGCAAAACTATTTGAAATTCCCAGGTACAGAATATTGAAATAAACACAAATTAAATAGGAAATTGTGAAAGAAAATTTGAAATTGAATTGAAGGCAGTTCAGTGGAAATTGAGTTGAATTGAAATAGAATGGTATCAAGTAGAATTGGACTAGATTAGAGATAATCTGGGATAGAAATGGATGGTCGAGCAAGAAATTTGAATTGAGATTGGAATTGCAGTTTGATTGAAATTTGGCTTGGTTATAAGCGGATGGTCATGTTGAAGATAAAAGTGTTTGGAAGTTTGATTGGGATGATAGTGGTATATGCTAAATTGATAGCAGAATTGAATGCCGACAAAAAGGTACACGTATATATTCATATGAGTTTGATGAGATTTATGAGCCTGTTTGGCAAGCCACTTGGCTGTTTGATTTTCTTTTGGGTTGAAGAAGGTCTAGAGAGGCGAGTTGGAGTTTGAGCTATTGACCAGTACAAAGGAGGTGCTGGCGAAATTTTTCAGAAATTTCGAGTGATAGGAAATTTTCAGAATTTTTGAAATTTTCGTTTATAGAAATAAATTAATAAATTAATTAGAATTAATTGGTTTAGTGAAACCGGAGTAAATAAATAATTTTAACCTAGTTATAAAGTTCATTTTTTCTACCTTAGCAATTTCGAGGACGAAATTATTTTAAGGGGGAAAGAATGTAACGGCCCAGATTTTTTGACCATTTAGTTATTATTTAAAAATGTTTTTTTATTGTTTTGGAAGTTTAAATGGTTTAATTTCAATAATTTTGAATATTTTATGTTATTCCGAAATGGTAGAAATTTAGTGGATCTGCAATATAATGTGAACTGGCAGCATAAAAGGATAAATTTTTAATTTAAAATAGTACGTTTACAAAGGAAGTAGTAGCTAACGAACTCGGATTTCGATGAAATCAGTTTCATTAAATCCGAAATGATGAAATTAGGTAACCAACCAAGTTACGTCAAAAGTGGTATCCGTATGTGGAAAAGAAAAAAATAAAAGGCCAAAATTTGAACTAAATTTTGACGGTAATTGGAATTTGCTAATGCTAATGGCAAAACTGGAACCTGAGACCTATCCACGAAAATTCTAAACATATGATATTAGCTATATATGAAATCTGGGAAAATCCTATAACGGATATAGAAAGTTATTAAGGAAACAAAATTTAAATAAATTATTTGAAAATCTAAACGAACTCCGATTTTTGATTTGAATACATAGGATTGAAGTACGTTAAAAACCGGACCAGATGGTGGAAGAATTTCTGAAAATCGTTATCGTTTGATACTCCAACATGAGACCGGAAGGTGTTGAAACTAAAACAAAACACTATTTTGAATTTGAATTTAAATTATTTGAAAGTTCAAACAAATTCAAAATTGATATATTTTTATATAGTATTGAAGAGCAAGAAAAATTGAACAACATGGTTGAAAAAGATTTTGGATAAGGTATCAATAAGTAAGTCAAATTAACGTCCGAATAGGGTTGAGAAAACACACTTTACTATTCATAAATTATTAAATTTATTTATAATTTAATTAATTTAAGGATTAATCCTAGCCATCCATTTTCGACCGTTGGATTCGCGCCACCTCAGCAATCCATGTGACTCCTTCGGCTATAAATAGCCCCCCCCCCTCTTCATTTTAAACTCACTCCTCCTCCTCCTCTTTCAAGCTTTGGCAATGGCAGAAATAATAATAAAATATTAGGAAATAGGGAAAAGGGAAGGAAGGGAGAAAGGAGGGCAAGACGGGGAGCTAGGGACTCTTAGGCAGAGGCTTGGGCTTCGCGGGGTAAGTTTTTAAATAATATTTATTTATTTATTTATTTTTGTAATATATATATATATATATAATAATTAAAATAGAATTTGTAAAAATAAATATCGGAACATTCTAAGGGTGACAGAGAGGATAGTGTCTAAGGCTTGAGTTTGGAAAATATAGTTTCCTGCTCTCCCTGGCTATCCCTAACTGATCCGACGAATGGGATGATTAATTTAAATTTTAAATTTTAAATTTAATTTGAATTTAAAACAGACCAGGGGCATTTTCGTAATTTTTAACCATAAACTTTAAAAGCTTATAACTTTTTCAAAACAAGTCGGATTTCCACGAAACAAGGACCGTTGGATTCTTATCGAAAAATACTTTAAAATGAGTGGAAGCAGATTTTTGATCCGGGTTAAAAATTTTAAGTTATAATTAAATGAATATTTTTGAATATTTTATTTGAAAATTAAATTTAATTAATATTAAAATGGTTTTTCAATTTTAAAAAAATTTGGATATGGCTAGAGATGGGAAAGTATGATTTTTTAGAAGGGCAGGGAAGGTAATTTGGCTAATAACGCAATTAGAAATTAATTAAGATAAAAATAATTTAATTAATTTAATTAAATATATATTCATTTAAATTAGGTAAATATTGTAAATAGCATAACTTTTGCATACATTAACGAAATTTAACGAAACAGGATCCGTTGGGATCGTATGGACGAGCACTACGCAATGGAACTGACCGCAAGTGGATTGGAGCTCGTTTGGATTTATGGTGAAATTTAACGTCTGAACCAAATCAATGACCGATTATCGTTATTCAACGATAAACCGTCCAAGGTGAGTAAATCTCACTAACTCTGAACACTTTATATTTTTATAAAGTATTTTTAGAACTGATAAATATTGGTTGAATTACTGAGTGTTGATTGTTTGGTTGAACTGCTAGTCAGCTGGTTGAAAATACCGATATAGTTATATATATCGTTAACCGATGTTGATTTTGTTTATCAGAATACCTCATATTGAAATGAAATTGATGTGAATTATATTGTGTAACATCTGTGGATGCAGGGAAACAGGTCGGAGGAATCCAACTGGATTCCTCAACATTTATTTACCGTTTTTCATATATTCTGATATATGATGTGTTATATCATCTGTTGTTGAACCTGTGTGTTTGGATGATGATTGAACCTTTTGATTTGGTATTTTTATACCATAAGTGATACTAGAAAGTGAAAAGGGATTTTCAAAGTTAATTTTGAAAATAAATTATTTATATAAAATCAATAGATTTTATATATAAAAGGAAGAGAATTTCATGAGAGAAAATGATTATAGAATCAAAGCATTTGTTAAAAACAAATATTGGTGAAATCAAATAGAAGGGAAAATATTGGTGAAGTAAAATAGAAGGGAAAATATTAGTGAAATCAAATAGAAGGGAAATATTTGTGAAACGATTACAAATAGAAATAAAAAGGGAAACATTCGTAAAAGTATTTACAAATGGAATTGAAAAGGGAATATTCATGTAGGGAATAAAGAAAAGTTGAAAGAAGTACTTATTTGTTAAATAAATAGAAAAGTTAAAAGAAATATTTATTTGTTGAATAAATAGAAAAGTTAAAGGGAATATTTATTTGTTAAATAAATAGAAGCGAAAAGAGAATAGTTATTTGTTGAGTAAACGAATAGAAAAAGAATCTATTCAAGGGAAGTAATTCAAAGGAATTATTCCAAAGGAATTATTCAAAAGAGAAAAGTCAAAGGGATTAATTCAAAAGAGTTAATCAACTAGAGTTAAACCGTTGGAGTTAAACTGTTAGAGTTAAACAGTTGGAGTTAAACTGTTAGAGTTAAACAGTTGGAGTTAAACTGTTAGATTTAAACAGTTGGAGTTAAACTGTTAGAGTTAAACCGTTGAAGTTAAACTGTCAAAGTTAAACCGTAAAGTTAAACAGTTAGAGTTAGTTAGTTAGAGTTAACCAGTTAGAGTTATTCAGTTAGAGTTATCCAGTTAGAGTTATTCAGTTAGAATTAACCAGTTAGAGTTAATCAGTTAGAGCTAATCGTTTTAAGTCAAATCGAACTAGAGTTATTCAAATATAGTAATCGAATAAGGGTTAATTGAATATTAGTTATTCAATTAGAATTGATCGAATCTAATTATTCGAGATAGAGTTAAAAATAGACAAAGTTATTTACGGATGAATTTCCATTTAGCACGACTGCTAGCGTAATTCGCAGGGCTGCAGATAGCCTACGGCGGTCGGATGTTTCCTGGGGGAATCAGGCGTAACCATTGTGATCGCTGCGATCTAGAGTCAAGCAAATGGTGTTAAATCAAATAGTAATTAATCAATAGAAGTTAATTAAGTCGAGTTAGTCGAGTATTAGTAAATTAAGTAGGGTTAGTCAAAAAGGGAATTAATCGAATATCACCTATTCGAAGTAGAGTTGTCGAATATAGATTATTCGAGAAGAGTAATCGAATATAGTTCGTTCGAAGTGTGTTAAATCGAATATAGTTATTCGAAGGAGAGAATTATCGAATATGGTTTATTCGAAGTGAGATTTTTCGAATATTAGTTATTCGAAGAAAAGAATTACGAATATTAGTTATTCGAACAGGGGAATCGAATATAGTTTATTCGAAAGAGAATTATCGGATAGTGATTATTCGAGAGTGAATCATACATGGAAATTCGATTATATCGAATCAAGGGAAGTAATGTTTACTTTCCATTTCAAATCAAGTTTTAATTATCTGTTAATAAAGTAGTTGGTTGTTTATTTATCCAAATTAAGATATGGAAATATATTTAAGTTAACATATTTTGAAAGCATGAAATTATAACATTTATAGTTATAATCAAATGATTCAGTAAAGGAAGTGGATTCATAAATAAAATCCGAGAGTTCGCAAGGAAGTTTCTTAAAGAGTAAAGTTTGAACTTTGTCTATTTCGAAGTTAGAAATGTTGTTCAGTTAAGGTCTGAGAGGTAATTATACCCCAACTTGATTGACTTCGTTTTTAACTAAGAAGTGGATAAGGTTCGAGAGTGAAAGGGGTTAAGTGAATTTAGTTAATGAGCGAAATGTTGGTGTTGGCCTAGCGATGTTTATTCAAACATCAGTTTAAACCCAATGAAGGAGATTTGGAAATGTCTTCCAAATGAAAATCAGAAATGTTTTCTGAATATAGAAAATGAGAAATGGAATTGTTTTCCATTGTTAATAACGTATATTTTCTAAATATAGTAAATTAGAAATATAGGAAAACAAGAATAAGGAAAAGGGTAAATTTATGATAATTTGATGATGAATGATGATTGATCGATAGAATTTCCATCTGGAAATAATATCGTTGTTTGCACACCGACATGTTTTTATTTGATAGTTAAATCACCGACTATCAAAGTTTTGACCATTTTAACGTTGTTAATATGGAGAGACCGGTTGGATTATTATCCAGAGAACCACTCCGTATTGGCATAAGCGTTGCGAATCAAGTAGGCTGAATATATTGAAGACGGAGTTATGCAAGGGCTATCCTATTTACAGAATAGTGCCTTCGGTTTGTCCAGTCCTAGGACAAACGTGAATGGACGAATGTCTGACAGAGTATATTCAAAGGATCGCGTAAGTTGATCTCTTCAAACGTACTTACGTTTGGTGGTGGAGGAATTCGTTTCTCTTAGCTGTATACCCGTGGTATTTTTGGTGAAATCAATTTGTGATTTGGCGGGTATGACGATGTGGCATTCAAAGAAATGGAGGTGGGATCTGTCAAAGGATACGTTATGACCTCAAGCCTCATCCACCGGGAAATGACAAAAATCGGGCAGGCAGCATGGCTATGTGGGTCGCACCCATTAGGATATATGATCACTTATCTAGAGAAATTCCTTTTGTTCTTAAATCGATCGATGCTGTCCCTTATCGGGAGACGGTTGCTGATCCCAACCGTTGGTGATATACATTCGATACACTCAAGCGAAATGAGTGGTCGGTCATGTGTGGGCCGGGTTGCAAGATGTTCTTGTTGAACCCAGTGTATTTGCCTCTAGAGATACACGTTCGGAAGGTGGTCCCATACCTTGTCAAGTTGGAATCCAATCTCCAATAAGTGCCTGCGAGTTTGATTGTATATTATATATGTAGAGCGTGAGATGCAAGCGTTCTACTAGATTTTAATTACTTGTGATTAGACATTATTATAATATCAGATAATATATGATTTCCAAAGTGTTTTGGGTTATCGTAAGGTAAAAGCCATCCGTATTTATGAGTGGATTGGTCTTACGATTATCTTTTCTTTTGAAAAGGATTTTGAAAAGTTAAACCAAATGATTGGAGTTTACTCACACCAGTCCCATGACTGACCCAGAGTTTTATTTTGTTTTGTTTTCCCTAAACTCTTGGGTGCCCAAATTTGTACGGGCAGTCAAGTAGTCAGGATTTTACAGATAGACTTGGAGAGCTTGGAGCAGGAGGCTTCAGGACTTATATAGCTATTGTTTATTTCCGCTGTGATGCAAGGGTTGTACTCTGATAATGGTATTGTATGCATATACTGCTTTTGATTTCAAGTTATGTGATATATTATATTTTATTCGTTCCGCTGTGAGATTCGTGTTACTCTGATGTTGTGTTCTTCTTTTTCTTCTTCTATTCTAATTTTCTATCTTATCTATCCTCACGCTCGAAATTCTTTCATTAACTATTCGGTAATTGTCGACCCTTGATGTTCGATATGTGTTGTATATCGGATAATCAAGGTCGTTTTTTTCCCGGGTCGTTACATAAACACTGACTTAATTAAAGAATTAAAATATTGTTGTCATAAAATTTCATTTAAAATAAATTTTATTTGTATCTTATTTGGACAAGTCTGAATTTCATTTGTAATAAAAGGACAATTGTTTTCCATTTATTTAAATGGAATATCTTATGGAAATGCGCAAATACGATTTTATGATTCTTTAACTATAATATGCTTGATTATAACATAAATACTGGGCGGATTAAAACTAATGATCCAACAGACCTTGGTATTATTGGTTAGGCTATATAAACAAGAAACACATATCAAAACTCCATAATGATGGAATTTTATGGTTATTTGATATCTAATCATATAAAGTATGTAAATCTTGTTTACTAGGCAAAATGACTAAATTACCATCCTCTTAGCACAATGAACAAGCTACTAAGTATTGGGCCTCGTACATAATGATGTATGCGACAATTGGGTACATCAGCTAGAGGTAGGTTTTATTACTTCGTTACATTTACTGATGATGTCAATAGATATGATTGTGTGTATCTTATGAAACACAAATCAGAATCCTTGAGAAGATAAAAAAAATTCAAGAATGAAGTTTAAGACCAATTTTGAAAGAATATAAATACTCTTCGAACGGATCGAAGAGAATATTCAAGCCAAATAATTTAATGACCATCTAAAAGAGTGTGGAATTGTCTCACAAATCACTCCACCTAGAACACCACAACAATGGTGTGTCTAAAAGGAGATGTCGCACCTTATAAGATATGGTACGATCAATGATGAGTCATACAGATCTTCCAATAAATTTCGGGGTTATCCTCTTGAAACAATTGCATTCATATTTAATTGTAATCCTACTAAAATGATTCTGAAATCACAATATAAGATATGAACTAGGAAATGTCCTACGTGTCTTTTAGGTAGATTTGGGATGTGAAGCATTTGTTGTACATCTTGCCCCTAACAAGATTGGACCGAAATCCGGTAAGTAATATTTTGTGAAATATCCAAAAGAAGAAAAATGATATTATTTCTATAAATCCTCTGAGAATAAAATGTTTATTGCTCAAATTGGTACCCTTTTAATAGGAGAACTAGTCTCTGAAATACCGATGGGAATAAAATAGAACTCGAAACCTCTCGGGAACCACCAAATTCCATTAAACCTTGTATGCACAAGGAATTGAATGGGAGTGACACAACAATTCTAATGTTATATATTGATAACATATTACTTATTGTGAATGATGTTATTTACAAACAAGAGATAGATACTGATTCTAAGAAAGAGGATGTTTGGGTTATGCAGTTCATTATTAAACTTGATCCATTGTTGATCCAATGATTTTGCATTGTGATAACAATGGAGCTATTAATCAGGCCTAAAAATCTTGATCTCATTATCGATCCAAACATATACTTGAGAAATATAATTTCATCTGTGAAATTGTTCATAGAGGAGATATACATATGTGCAAAGCACAATATGTTGTAGACCCATTGACTAAAATCTGTCGCAGTAGAAGAATGAGAGTCACACTAGTTTCATGGGTATACGATACATGAATGATTGACTCTAGTGCAAGTGAGAGATTGATAAGGTTTATGCCCTATAAGAAATTCATTTGATATGAGTAATAACACTGTTGATGTTATTATTTTATTTCTAATAAAAGTTTTATTATGTCATATTTACTGCGTAATATAAATATTAACATAACAGAAGTCCTTAGAATAATAATACAAAATTATATAGTTCAAATAAGTGACTTGAACATGAGATTATATAGTATAATAATAAGTATTGTAATCCTTAAATGTCCCAAGCCAAGTTCTATTGTTTACATAGAACAACAATAAAACACTTAGACTAATATGTTTATTGACTGATGACCATATCTCATTGATCATTAATATACATGATATTAATGTATTGACATAAATACGTATTGGAGAATAGTGTATTGGGCTGATCCCATATGAGAAAACTTCATGGAATATCATTAATAGTGTCATAAATTTTTCTCATAGTGATAGTGATGTAATGGTCCTCAAACCTGACATCATTATAATTTTATTCGAGGATATTTGTATTTTGATATCATTAAAAGTTACTTTTAACCGAGTAGACGATAAAGGTGATTATTAGTACATCTCGAATCGATTGAAAATTATGAATGATCTAGATGGAATTCAACCCTATAGTATAAACAGTGATATCCATGGGCCTCTTGATTGAGTGAGACTATGAAATGCATGGTCATGTTCAAATATTGATTTGTTTTATATAGTTTACTCATTAATCCAGGTAAAAGGATTAAATTATAAAGAGGATGGTACGTTCCTTGCCTCGAGTTTAATCTTGGATATATTGGTTAAAAGGATTAAATTACATTGTAACACTGGTCATAGAAAAGGTTATATCGAATCATTTATCTTATTATAACTTGGGTAGGAGCGATGTATTACTAGATGTCGCTCACTGTTTATGATTTTAAATATGATTTAAAATTATTGCCAAAGTTGTTATAACCTATAGGGTCACACACATAGAACATTGTGAAGGAGAAACTATTTTGGACAAATAAAATATTAATCTGTTGTTATTTTATTTGATGTTGGAATAAGTATTCGAGTGAGTTCTTATTTTATGGATCACGTTCATTTTGGAACTTCCTTCTTATATACGTGATATACGAATACCTAACATATACTTTTTCAATAAAACCTAAAATAATGGCGGCTAGTACCACTTCTTTGCTTTTTTCTACAATTTGTATGATAATCAAATAGAAGCTCGTTCGTGGACTCATCTAGAGGCGGCATCGTCTTTTGTCATGCTAGGATTCGATCCAATTTCAGTTCCATTTCGATTTCATCAATTGGCGAAAGTCGCGAAAGGTATATCACTCAATTTACAAATTATAGCGTAAATCCTGTTTAATTTGGTTGAAATTTCACTTATATGATGTGAATTACACCCAAATTTCCTTTGGTTATTTAGTGTCCAACTATGTTACATAGTCTAGTTTAATGTCTGTGTCTTCTCCAATTAAATATTAAGTTGTATCCCCAATTCATAGTTTAATACTGATTGTAATAATCAATCAGTTCTAACATGCCCAATAATCCTTTTTTATTCAATTTCAACATTATTCCAATTTTAACGCAAAATGACGATAAAGGGCTAGGCTCTCTTTAGGCCATGGCTCAACTATAAAATAGAAAAGGAAATGGTCTAGGCTACTCACAAGTCCTAGATTCAAAAATAAACAAAACAAATAAAGTAGGTCATAACCCGAACTGTAAATAAAACCACAACAGAGAAGGAGATAGGGGAAGGAGAATTACTTATAAACAGTAAATAACTGGAAAGAAATAGGCATAAACAATAAATAAATTACAGCAACTTTACAGAAAAACTAAATGCATAAATACTGTAAACATTAAACTTGCAAATTAGAACTATTTAACTGTCTAAGTTTTCCTACACAATTTACTAATCCAGAAATCACATTAAAACTCACAAATCTAATGAAGAGATCTTCCCCCATAGCCTTTCTTATTCCAGTGGAACCTCCGCCTCCAGAAATATTTATAAAAATAAATATTTAAAAGTGTAGAACTTCTTTATCCCCGTAAAAGTTTAATTATTTGTTCCTTCCTAATTCTGAGGATAGGCCTGCGGAAGAAGAAGAGAGAAAGAATGGATGTGAAGAAATAAGAGAGGCTCTGCTGATCTATCTATAGGGTTTACTGGGCATCCTCAGCCGTCCAAATTTAGGACTAAACTAGGGCCAGCCAAATCACCGCACTAATCAGAAAGCACCACGTCAGCCTTTAGTTCAAAATGGACCAATAAAAAAAGCCATGTCACTAAAATAACATGTGATTACAATCTTTCATTGAACAACACATGCGCACCAAGGCATGCAGTTACTGCGCCTTGGGTTGACCCATATCCGCTTTGTGTCGACCCAAGGTCAACCCAAGTATTGTTTGGGTCGACAAAAAGTTGACCCAAATGGGACTCGTTTGTCCCACTCACCCCTTATACTATATTTATTTTAAATATATAAATTTAGGTTTTTAACTAATCTTCTTTAATTCATGACTTATTCATTTTAATCCGTTTTCGGCAAACCAAGTGTCTATTTTCACCAGAAAATTACAATGAACCCAATAGTGCTAACCCCGTTGTCCAATTCTGAATATTATTCTAATTAACAATTAGTTTATTATCCTTTTCTATTTAATTATTGTTTATTAAAAATTATGGGTTTTACATTCTCCCCTCCTTAAATGATTTTGTCCCCAAAATCTCCAAGGTTAGAAGAATGATATAGAAATTATTAACTATTTTCTACACCCATCTACTCAACTATCAACCACTGACATCCATTGTCCTTAGATTTTCTAATGCTTTTCATGAACTTACACAAAAGGTGTAGTGTATACGTCTTTAATCTAATGCCAAAATCAGGCGGTCCACTGTTTAGATGACCCCCTTAATGCAACTTCATATCCGTGTCAGCCATCCAATATGTATGCGAAGGAATCCTAACAATACATGTAATTCTATATACATGCAACAACCGTTCATCAAAATTCAACATCCAAGTAACAATTCAACCGATTTTCATTCATATTTAAAACAAATTAAAAATGCACACACATCCACATGCAATTATGTAAGTATCCTAGTTGTCGATCGCTACTAGAGCTTAGTGTGTGTATATGCATCCACTGCATTAACTAGGAAACCCTTGCATCCACGTGAATCCATTTAACCATAACATGTTCTATTAACATGTTTTAAACCATTTCCTACCATCCATGGGCTTCTACTTAAGACTTATAATTCAAATGATAGAAAAAATAGATTCAAATTCAAAGCTTAGGAAAGGATTTAGAGCGTAATATAAGAGAAACAGAAAAGAAGCGTGAATCCTATCTTATGGCTCTTAAGTCGTGTTGTCCCTGTCCTCTCCCCACTGAATTTTAATAAGCTTGATCTCTTTATTACACAACTTTTCACTTGAGATCCTAGTATTCGTGTGGCAATTCGCCTGACCGATGCCTACCTCTCTACCTCAACCTCCACCCGGGTACTTTGCATCACCACTACTGCGGAATCATGCAATTACTTTCACAAGTGCAAAACATGGAGACATCATGAACTCCTGCCAATCACTCCAATGGTCTAACCCTATAGGCCATTTGACCTATCCTCTCTACTATAGGCAATGGCCCTACGAACCTCAGCGCCAACTTCCCTACTGAGCCGAACCAAACAACAGACCTCTAGGGTGACACCTTGATGAAAACCATGTCTCCTACCTTTAACTCAATTCTAGGTTTGTCCTCCGCTAATCTACATACGACTTCTATCTATCTTGATCTGCCCTCATCCACCTTCGAATCAATTCTATCTTATCCGAGGTCTCCCTAATCATCTCAATCCCAAGTAGAAGTCTATCCCTGGACTCCCACCAAGTACGTGATATGCAGGGTCGCCCATACAATGCCTCAAAGGGAGCCATGCCTATACTCATCTGGTAGCTGTTATTATACGCGAACTCTAGCAACAGAAGATGCTCCTCCCAAGTCCCTCCGAAGTCCAAGATACACAGCCGTAATAAATCCCCAAGAATCCTATTAACCCTTTCCATTTTTCCATTTGTCCGAGAGTGAGAGGCAGTGCTAAGTCATAGTTGTGTCCCTAATGCCTCCTACAGGCTCCTCCCAAACTTGCTGGTAAAGTTGGCTTCTCTATCACTAACAATATAGTCAACTGATCTCTCGGATATCACTGATGCCAACTAAGTTGTCGTCCTCTTACACTTAACCAAGATGAAAGCGTTTTTAGTCAACCTATCAACTATAACCCAAATACTGGTATTGCCCCTTCTCAATTTGGGCAACCCATCTATGCAGTCCGTCGAGATGCTCTCCCACTTCCACTGCGGCACATCCAAAAGCTAAAGCAATCCACCAGACTTCCTTTTCTCATCCTTCACTCTTTGATAAGTCATACATCTATCCACATGCTCTGCCACGTCCTTCTTCATCCCTATCCAATGAAAGACCCTCCTCATGTCTCTATACATCATATCACCTTCCAGATGTGTGATACCCCACGCCCGTTAATGTCACTCATTAAGAGAATGCATTAAGTTTCGTGAAGCATTATAGGTAAACAGAAAAAAATATTACAAGACTGATATAAAATAACAGCAGAATTAAAAACTTTATTAATCATAAAGCAACGTGGTTTAAAACATCATATGTCTAAAAATACACAAACCCAGTACATTATTAAAACTTCTGTCTTGCACTTAAAATATCATAGTACAATAACAAAAGAAGTGTAATCCCCAAAAGAAACATAGCCATAGTAGCAAAGATAAGAACTTGAGCAATACATCTAAGCAGCTCTAGCAAAATGAAAGCAGAATCCTGATCAAGCTTGAGTATTCCCACCCTGAGAATCTGGGGGGAAACGAAAGAGAAAGAAGAGAAAACAAAATGGGTCAGACATAAAGTATGGCGAGTCCAGTTACTTATAGCATAAAAATAAGTAAAAGTACCATGATAGGCATATGAAGTGGATATGCAAGATAACATCATAAAAGGAAGGTATGACAAGATAAACAGGATAAACATGATAGAGTATATTGTGCTTTTCTAATGATTCCTATACACCGATACTAGTATAACCAGAATGAGATGATCCCCAACATGTATAAGACGGTAGACTTAGGTGTACTTCCGGTGAGAGGTTTTCACCCCATACAATCAACAGGCAGCCTAGTCGGAATCCAATCTCCAATAAGTTCCCGCGATTTTTGTTTGTATACTATATATGTGGAGCGTGAGATGCAAGCGTTCTGCTAGATTCTATTTATTTGTATTTAGACACTATTATAATATCAGAAAAGTATTGATTTTTAAAACCGTTTAGGGTTATCGTAAGGTAAAAACCGTCCGTATTTATATGTTGATTTGGTCTTACGATTATCCTTTTCTTTCAGAAAGGATTTTTAACTTAAAAATCAAGTTGTGTGGTATCTTTAAACTTAGTGGGTTTTCTCACTCTGGTTCACCAGACTGACCCAGAGTTTGTAATGCTCCGGTTAGCCCGGGTCTGCAGGTTCAGGTTATAGGATGCCATGAAGACCAAAGACGTGTTGGAGAAGTTCAGACATATGATATTATCCAGTATTTTCCGCTGTGTGTTGTATATGAGGACAGGTTATTATAACTATCTAGATGTGTGAGGTACTCTGATGATTGTAAGTATATTTTAAGCTCTCATTAAAGATTTATTTCAATATTATATTTTTGTTCCACTGCGATGTGAGACTCTGCGTTGTGTTGGATCTTCTCCTTCTTCTATCCTAATATTTCTTTCTTTCTTATCTCACCCTCTAAATTCTTTCTAATAATTATCTAGTAGTTTCGATACTGGGGTTTTGGCAGGTAATACAGGGTTTATGTATTATTGTCAGAATTCGAGTATACGATCCCTATCGGGTCGTTACAGTGGTATCAGAGCTATTGGTTTAGCAATAACCTTGGCTCTGTGGCGTGACTCGGTAAAGACGGGATTAACAATACCCTAGATCGAGTTGAGTGTTTATATATGAGAGCGTATTTGTAGATTTTATATAATAATGTTTTGTATTGTGTTGTTCGATCGGTTCAAGTGTTGAGAAGCATTGGACTGGAAATGTACACAATATTGTTTTGTAAATAGGGTAAATGATATAATTTTACCCAAATCATATTTTGTATATAAAAGAAATAATTTTATTATATTATTGAGATATTGTGGTTTGATTTATTTACTTAGGTGGAATTCAAATGGAAATCTGAATTTGAATGGTTAATATAACTAGAGAATCTCATATATATCGTTGTAAATGAGAATTTTTGAAAATCAAAATTTAACTTAAGATAAGTTAAAATAGAATAAATTAAAGTAATGGTGTTTGGAATAGAATCAGAAGTGGGATTATGAAAAAAAATGTTTGAAAATCGATTAAGTAATTAGATATGAAATAAGACTTTAATTGGTGGATTAAATATTAATGTTGGGTATTAGTTGGATTTATTATAAATTGAATGATTGGTAGAATTGATTGTGTATTAGCTTTTATTTGGATATAAGATTGGTTGAAACTAATTCTTTAATAACTTAATGGAAAATTTGAATAGATTAAAAACAAAGTTCCAATATTATAAAATTGGAATGGAATTTCTTACGAATTAAAACTGGGTGATTTAAGCTTGATTGGCATATACCGTGCTAAGTAATACCTTGCGAATTGGTGGAATTATACTGGTTGACTAATGAAGTATTATTTAAAAATTTCATGTAATTAAGTACATGAGGCAGTGATGATTGACATTGGTTAAGTAAATTGCAATAAGTTGAGCAAAAATACTCAGTAGCGCTCGCATAAGGTACGCCTACGCGAAATTATAATTTTTTGGGTTTTGAATTTTGTTTTCCGACCATGTGAGTCGAAGTATACATTATTTGTTCCTGAGATATCGCAGATGTCAGTCTGTACAGGGGGGACACTGCTGAAATTTTTCCAGGAATGTAAAGTGTTTGAAATTTTCGATATTATTGATTTTTTTTACAATATTGAATTGGTTTTTGACTAAATTGAATTTGGAAAAAATATAATCAATTATGACGTTTTACTTACCTTAGCAATTTCAGGGACGAAATTATTTTAAGGGGGGAAGAATGTAACGACCCAAATTTTTGGCCATTGTAAATTGAATATTTAATTTTTGTTTTAAATATTTTAATTGGAATATTTATGGATTTTTAATATTTAAAAAAAATGAAGTTTAACGTTATAAATTTTATTTAATTATAAACGAGCTCGTAATGGCGCGGCAGTTCGTAATATTCAGTTTTGAACTTCAGTTGGATATACAGAATTCGATATAAGTCGGAATTTCGTGAAACGAGAAACGTGTGAATCTGTTTGGTTATAATTTCCTAATGAAAAAGAAAAATTGGGATTTCAGTTTATAAATTGTTAGTTGTGTCCAGTTCAAATTTCAAAATAATCGTAATGAAAATCGTTATTAGACGATAATGTTTATTAAATAAAATATCAACGGTTTATATATATATATTCGGATATTGTTAAACCGAATTTCTGAAATGTCGAGTTTGAAATCCATTTGTCTTATTTGATGTAATACGACATTCTATTTGGGTATAATTGATAATATCGATTTATTATTACTCAATTCAACTATTTTGGAATTTAATTTATATTGTATCGGTATTCGATGAGATTAAAAATAAACCAAACTAAAGCTTGTGTACACACATACACAACTAATGAAAAATTTCTTCTTTGCAACTATATGATACAAAACATATTAGTTAATATACAATTGAGATAAAATACAACGAATGTGCTTCAACTAATATGCACTGCCAACATTGGACATAATATACGTCAATATATATATACAATCAAATATTCACAAACTGTAACAGTTAATACAACTGAATTTCAAGTAAAAACCACTCTTCATACAAAGCACAACAGCTAAAGAACTTTAATTCAACTATATGGAAACAGTCTGATACATAAACATATAAAAAATGGTAATACAACGTAAACCTGAAATTGTCCAAAATAAAAATAAAAACACACAATACAATATGAATGAATACAAGAAGAATCCAGCAAATATGAATCTGCAAATACAAAGAAAATCATGCCTATAATTGTCTCGGTGCAATAACAATAAAATGTTGCAATTCATTTACCAGTGCAACTAGAAAGGGACTATCAATTGTGCCAAAAATAGGACAGCAAAAGTAAACTTACCTCCGCAGTCGAATTCAGAAGAAAATATACAGAACTTACACACACATATATATATATAATAAGAGTTGGGTACAATGAGGAACAACATGAAAACATCAAGACATATATATATAATATTTTCAAGTACAAATCTACAAATACTCTACCAATATGGAAATCAAATTTTCGCATTTGAATATAAAAATTCAATAGCTCAAGGTAGCCTCACAGCTATCTCTCAATCTAATTAAACAACTCAATAGTGTACCTATGCGCATCACTACATGTTACCATTTCAGCAGACATCAGCACATGATCTTAAACACAAAAACTTCAAATTTCTGGAAACGTACACCCACGCAAGCACTGCCTTGATTAGTCCTCCATCGATAGTACAACACAGCTCTATATAGCTGTAATGGAAAAGAACACACATCAATTCTATCGTACCATAAACAGCTAACAGAAACCAAATCTATGTATATATTGTTTACCATCAAAATCTACCGACAAGGGATTGATAATCCATTCATAGTCAAATTCATATGAAAATATATATAGACGGTACCATATCTACAGTTCAAATATCTGAATGGAATAAACAAATGCATAGCATCAGCCTCATAAAATCTATGCATTTCAATCACTGTACCATTTCGAACAGACCAACCGCATTGGAAATTTAATGCCAAATTCATCAAATATTTATGAAAATCTACCATGCAGTTCAATCACTAGTACAAAATAATCTGAAAGGGGAAGAAAGCATATGGCCTAAGCATAGCCGAACCTACCTAGGATGACCAGTGATAGACGTTGATCTTATCTAACTCGATCAAACCACTATAAATACGTATCGCGCATATGTGATTATCAATCCCAGAACAACATGGACGACACAGTAAAGAGAAGTCGTTCAAACTACTTATAAATCAGAACAGAAAAGAAATACCACAACAAATGAGAAATCAATTTAAATACTTATCTGCGCTCTTCATCTCGAGATGCTTCTGACGAACTTTCTGGTGATTTTGTTCAAAGTGGCGTGGAGGATGAGATCTGACCAGAAAGATGTTGACTTTGGGAACGATCTGTAGGCTAACGTTATGACGAGGGGCGACGCTGTTCCAGCCGATGGAGGAGCAGACCAAGGAGTGGGATTTGGGGGTACTTGCTGCAAATCCAATCAACAGAGGAGAGGGAAACCACCGCGACTTGTTTTTGGCTGAAGGTTTTTTTTGTTTTGACGAGATGAAATTGAAGAAGTGGGATTAAAAGAGAGGCGGCTAAGTTCTTTAAAGTAGAGATGGATGACATGGACCAAGTTTTAGGGGGCGCAATGTGTAGTAGTGGATCCGGTTTTGAGGTGCGGTGTGTAGCAGATGGGCCACGAGCATCAGTGGACTGTCAACATGAGGAGACCCAAAGTTCAAGTAACAAAAATGATGGCCTGATGTGGTTTATTCACAAGTAATTGGTGCGATCCATATTAAAATTTAATTAATTAATTTTATACCAAATTGTTAATAATCATATATTATTTAAACCATGACAGGGTTTAAATAGTTTGGCTAGAGTTCTGGAAATTTCGGTCGTGTTTTGGAACAAAGCAAGGACAGATGAAGCAGTGAATGAAGGAGTTGACCGAAGTATTGAAAACAGAGTAAATTGTTCATTAATTAAATTAATTAGTTATTAAAATAAAATAAAATTTTAAATATTAAAAAAGTATTTATATTTTATCAGAATTAGCCAATTCAAAAACAGACTGGAACCGTTTTCATGAGCAGGACGGTATGGAACGGAACTGAATTGAACGAGTTGGAATTCATCTGGAACGAGCTGTATTTACAACGCAGATCAGGTGAGTTAATCTCACTCAGTTCCCACTTATAATAATTATAAGTCGGGTTTATCATTTGTTTGCTATGGCTGCTGATCATTGGTTGTTTGATGATTAATTGGATGCGTGTTAGATATTTTTATATCAATCATTTTTAAATTAAACGGTTGTTTAATTTAAATGGAATGACATCGTTATTCCTAACGATGATTTCCGAACTGATAATTTACCCTGTTGATTACGTTTATAATTAAATAAACAAATTGAATTTAAAACGATGATTGAATTGTCGTTATTGGTTGATTGTGATTAGTTAAATTAATCCATCATGATTTGTTGTTTTTGAGACAACCGATTGGATGCAGGAAAGGACAGGTTGGAGGAATACAACCGGATTCCTCAAATTTATTGTTATTTTCATATGATCCCTTATGAAATCGTTGAACACATATGATTGGATTGGTTATTGATCATTAAAACCGAATTCAACATTTGTTTGGTTAATTAACCAATGGTGGTATTGGTTGAGAAATTTATAGCAGATGGCCAAAATACAAACTTTTTTGATTTACCGTTAGTAATGAAGTTATGATTTTTTTTTTAAATGAGTATAGATTTTTAAATATGTTTTTAAATGAAGTTTATAAAAAGAAAATAAACCAACCATATATATATCATTTGTTTTAACCACTATTGTTGTACCGAATTCCACCGTGTGCGAAGCACGTGTTTCACCGTAATTACTTAATAATTTGATAAAGGTTATTCTTATGTTAATAAGATTGATGGGCAGGTAGGCAGGAATTAACTTGATAATTAATAACCAGGATTTATTGTTTTAAGAAATAATTTAATGAGATTATTTGGAAATAGATTATTGTTTAATAATCGATGTAAATGAGATTTATGGATTAATAAATGTTATTTATTAATTCCAAATGAGAAGAATTGTTAGAGTTGATTAATGGGTTATTCATGTTTTAAGCTTTACCAAGCCAACTGTTTTGATCAGTTATTAAATATTTAATTGATTAAGATTGGGCTGATTAATCTAATGAAATGATTTAGCGAATAATTATTTAACCTAATGGGATTTTTAAAAGGAAATTTAATTCTAGTAATGATGAAGTAAGTTATAATTTAAGGAATTATTTCTTAAATGAAGTTCATTTAAGTAATTGAAGTTAGGGATAAAATATAATTTAATGTCAAAGGAAATTGATGAACGGGTTTATATTTAAACCAAATTTGGTAAATGAAGTTATAAAGCGTTTTTAAATGAATATGGTAAGCTTCAAAAAGGTATTACTCAATATTTTGGGTAAAGGAAATCGAGAGGGGAAATGGTTCTATACTGAACCAGAGATGTGTAAACAAATGTGGATAAGGAGATGGGGAGTTAAAAGCGTTAACTAGTAAGTTAATGCCACCTAGGAATGGTATTAAGTGTAATGGATGAGATTAAAGTACGTTGCCCAAAGAAAATGATTTAAAGAATTAGGAAAGGGATTTACGTAATTGAATTTGGTAAAATGTTTGGGAATAGGATTTGAAACAAAAATCCAAATGATGGGACAAATGGTTTCAAAGGAGTTAAAGTTAAAAGGTTAACATTTATTATTCATTCACTAAATAAATTTAGTAATGACCATATATTTAAAAGGAGATTTCAAAAGCAAGAAGGTTATAAAATCGTATTTTAATACAATAATGAGGTGGTATCAAAATGAATATGGGTTCTTGAATTACGTTTCATATTTATCTTAAGATAAGAATGTTGTTGATCAAGGTCTGAGAGGTAATTAAAATACCCCAACTTGAACAACTTCAGGATTGTCGAAGGATGGTATGAGTCGTGATAGTGGAGATGTTAAAGCAAATTATTTTGGGAAATGATAGTGAAACGTTATTTGAAGAATTTGGATATATATATATGATGGGATTTCGAAATAAAGGAAATAAAGAGGGGCATGAGAATATGAAATGATATTTTCGTAGTAATGAAATAAAAAGGGGATTTTGTAACAATTGTTTTACAATGGTACGCAAATTAATCTCGTAATTGTAGATGGTAAGAGATGTGGTGGCAAATGTTTTAAAGGATAATAACGAGAAATTGGAAAAGGTTTTAAGGTATTTCTTTTAAGTATTTTAATAAAATGATTTGAGAATATTTATATATTAAAACTAATATATTATCTTTGGTATTACAACTGATATATTATGGCCAAGTGATGCTGTGGAATAAACCAATGGATTTATTTATTTTATGATTGTTGATCTTGATAGTTAAATAACCAACTATCAAACTCATGCCCAATGCGTTGTTGGTACGAAAAGACCGGGATCGAATTGATATTCGAAAACCATTCCGAACCAGCAAATACGTTAAAGATGTCGAGTGAAGATGGAGCATTTGAAGACCGTGGATCTTCATAAGCGGAAGGGCTACTTGATAAATTTCTCTGATGTTGCAACCAGAGATATTTTGATAGTAATTCGGTCATGATTGAGATCTATGGATTACAAGGACTACTCGCTACTGACCCATAGGGTGATTCCTAGGATGTAGTAAGAGGGTGCCTTCAGTTCGTCCTGTTCCTGGATGACTTGTAAGGACAAATGTCTGACAAAGTATTTCCAAAAGACCACGTACGTTGATTTCTTCAAACGTATCATAGTTGGTTAGCTCCCAAATAGAGTATTTTCTGTAGACATCAATTAGTGACATCTGATGGATCTGACGATGTGGCATTCAAACTGAATGGTGGTCAGATGTGCTAAAAAGAAAAATAAACCTTAAGCCTCATCAACCAGGGAATGACAAAAAATCGGTCAGGCTGCATAGCTATGTGGATCGCTCTCATTAGGGTGTATAATCACCTATCTAGAGAAATTCCTTTTGCTTCTTTAATCTATTTCGATGCTGTCCATTTTCGGGAAACGGTGGGTCGCACCCAACCGTTGGTGATATACATTCGATACACTCAAGCGAAATGAGTGGCCGGTCATGTGTGGGCCGGGTTGCAAGACATTCTTGTTGAACCCAGTGTATTCGCCTCTAGAGATACACTATCCGCAGGTGGTCCCATACCTTGTCATAGTCGGAATCCAATCTCCAATAAGTGCCCGCGATTTTTGTTTGTATACTATATATGTGGAGCGTGAGATGCAAGCATTCTGCTAGATTCTATTTATTTGTATTTAGACACTATTATAATATCAGAAAAGTATTGATTTTTAAAACCGTTTTGGGTTATCGTAAGGTAAAAACCGTCTGTATTTATGTGTGGATTTGGTCTTTCGATTATCCTTTTCTTTCAGAAAGGATTTTTAACTTAAAAATCAAGTTGTGTGGTATCTTTAAACTTAGTGGGTTTTCTCACTCTGGTTCACCAGACTGACCCAGAATTTGTAATGCTCGGGTTAGCACGGGTCTACAGGTTCAGGTTATAGGATGCCATGAAGTCCAAAGATGTGTTGGAGAAGTTCAGACGTATGATATTATCCAGTATTTTCCACTGTGTGTTGTATATGAGGACAGGTTATTATAACTGTCCAGATGTGTGAGGTACTCTAATGATTGTAAGTATATTTCAAGCTCTCAATAAAGATTTATTTCAATATTATATCCAATATTTGTTAGCATCTACTTGTCTCCTGTAATGTGTTTCGAGCAACCACTATCTAGTATCCATTTTCCTCTGTTTTTGTTGAGTGGGACCTGCAAAAAATAATTTAGAAAATTTCATTGGTACCCACTTCTTCCGTTAGGGTCCTAAGGGTTAAGTCTTAGGAAGCCAAACCCAAGAGGGTTCAGGATCCCTTTTGAAAAAATAATTATTATTATAATGAACGGAATCTAAAAAGTTTTTAATATATTTATTCCTAATAAAAACATTATTTGTTTTTGGGATCCATATACTAATATTTCCCGAGTGTTTTTTCTTAGTAGAAATATTTAATTTGCTGCTAGAAATTTCTGGTTCAATATTAGAGTTTTTAGAACTGGATTTCCATTTTTATTTTAATTATTTATCATACCTTGTCCTTTCTTACAAAAAATTGGTTGAGTGTTTTCTAATATTTTAGATAAATTCTCTCTTCCTTTGTTAAAATTATTAACGTTTTTAGAAATGCTTTCTAACTTAATTTTTAAACTAGAATTTTCTAATTCTATAATTTTAACTTTAATATTTAAATCATGGTTCTCAGTAGCTAATAAATCATTTTTATTCTTTTGAATCTCGATTTCTTGACTCAACATAGATATCTGAGAATTTGCTACTGAAAGAGATTCTTGTAATTTTATAATTTCATTTTCTAAAATTTATTTCATATCTTTTAAAAGATCTCTCTCAAATTCTGCTTTCTTTTTTATCTTCGTTAGCTTGTTTAAATTTCCACTTAAACATTTTCCTAGATTCTAAGATTTCAATATTAATTTCTACTAATTCATCAAAAGTAAAATCACTTACATCATTATCCTTAGCCATGAAGCACACAGTTGCTTGCTCACTGTCACTGTCGCTTTCACTTTCAGAAGATGAATCTGAGTTGTCCCAAGTGATTGAAAATGCTCGTCTCTTTCATTTCTCCTTTTTGCGACTTTTCTTCAATTCTGGTCAATTCTTTTGATAGTGTCCAGTCTTGTGACAATTAAAGCATTCTACAAGTGCAGGGTCAGGCTCTTCTGATGAATTCTTTTTCACATTCTTTCTTTGGCTTTTTTTGTATTTTAGAAATTTTCTAAATTTTTTGCTACGAAAGCAATATCTTCTTCGTCTGAATCGGAATCTTCTTTCTCGGCATGGAAAGCAATATTCTTCTTATCCTATACCTGTGCTTTCTTTGCCTGCAGATTTACTTCATAAGACATTAGATTACCGATCAACTCTTCTGCTCTCATGGCAAAGAGATCATTAGCTTCTTCGATCGCTAATATTTTTCTCTCCCATTCGTCAGTTAAGGAGTTCAAATTTTTTGACATTATATCAAAATTGGAATACTTTTATCCTAATCCTAACAAAGAGTGATAAATGTTTTGGAAACGTGAATGCATTTCATTTATGGATTCATTTTCATTCATCTTAAAATTTTGAAACTGATTCTTAAGCATAGATATTTTGCTTTGTTTAACCTTGCTAGTTCCTTCATGACTAATCTTGAGGGTTCTCCAGATTTCATATGCTGTGTTGCACATACAAATCCAGTTAAACTCGTTTCTATCTAAAGCACAATGCAACATGTTCATAGCCTTAGCATTGGCACTAGCCTCTGCTTTTTTAGATGCAGACCATTCAGTAAATAGTGTAGTAGGTTGTGTGTACTCTTTTTGTTCGATATTCCATGCATCAAAACTATTTTCTTGCATGTATATCCTCATTCGTGTATCCCAATAACTATAGTTCATGCCATTAAAGAAAGGTGGTCTAGCAGTGGATTGTCCTTCAGAATATCTGTTGTTAGTACTAGTGTTATTATCCATATTATCTAAATATTAGATAACTGTTTTACGGTTAAATGTTGACCTTGCTCTGATACCAAATGAAAAGTCGATGTGTACGACTTAAGCAAAATCAATATGGATATAGCGGAAATTTAGATGATATACAAACTAGCTAATATACAATATTTATGCAGGTAAAAAGCTAAGCTATAGAAATATATCAAAAGAAAAAGCAATAAGAAACGATACCAGGAATTTTATACTGGTTCGGACTTCCCGCCCTACGTCCAGTCCTGAAGCTCCTCTTTGGAATTCACTATCACCCTCTCTTAACCCGGAGGAATAGGTCAGTACACCTGAGCCCCAAGAAGGATGCCTCTAGCCTGAGTAACTATGCAGGAATTCAACAATTACAAGTGTTTTGACTTCTGCTTTGTGTTCTTGAATCAACATGGATTTAAGTACACCCTTCTTATAATCTTATCCTCGAGTATATGATTTGAATGCGAAGATTTAAGGAAGAAAATTGCTTGTTGAATCGAGTGATAATAAATCAGTTTAAGGATTCAACAAGTATTTGAATTTGGGAAAGCTTTTGTGTTGCAAAAGTATAGAAATGCAGTTCAGAATTTAAATAAGAAATAGAATGATTCAATGATTTGGAAATCATAATTGAAGTGAATTTATAATAGTAGAAAGGTAGCAATTCTTCATGAAGAGTTTTAATCAAAAGAAGCTTCCATTTCCTTTCAGAAATGAAGAGATTTCTGTAACACCCTAAATTTTCTGTGAACTATTAAAAGAACGAATTAAAGAATACTTAATTGTTAAAGTGAGAAATAAGGGAAACGGGTTATGCCATTGCATTTGTCTCGAAATTCTGCTTGGAATAGAGTCCAAGTTTTCGTAAATTGGACTTCATATGAGGAAGTTATGGCCCTCAGAAGTTTCAGAAATTAAAATAAATTAAAAACAGTTCATAATGAAATTCAAAATTCAAACAAGGAAGCGGGTTGGGCGGGATTTTTCCTGCCCCAGGCCAGGTTGACCAAGGGTCGACCTCCCCTATACAGGTCGACCAGGGGGTCGACCTACCCCCTCTGGTAGATCTGAACTGTGACGATTCTGACTTGTTACTAAGTCCTTTCTGACCTGTTGCTGAGTTACTAGGGCATAGGTGGCAATTCTGAATAATTCTATCTAGTCTGAATGGTTCTGATTTGCTCCTATGATAATCTAACGGCTTATATTGATTTAAACTTCTATAAAAGCGCGCATAGACTCAAGCTCTAAACCTAAACTAAATTAGTCTCTTAGCCTCCATGCTGCTGCTGGAATAGTTCTTCTTCTTCTTAAAGCTTAGGAATTGCAAGTCAGAATTCTAATACAAACGACGAACAAATTATTCTCTTCTCTAATCAGTCTTTGTGAGTACAATTTCTTTCACAAAATAATTAATAAATTAATTATGATGAGTTATAATTGGGATTATGAGAGCATGTCCGTTGAATCATGTGATGTTACTTAGCTTTGTTATCGTCTATTGGTGAACATATGACAGTTTTGTTAACTTATGTTGGTAGATCTATTTCATATGTCCAATCACATATGTTTAACTTGATTCATTTTATGACACCGGTTTATATGCAAGTCTGGGATGTAAATCATATGCTAGTTTGTATGTGAATCTTATGCAAGTCTGTTTTTACATATGCTAGTTTGTATGTGAATCTTATGCAAGTCTGTATGCGAATTATACACAAGTTTATATGTGAAACAAGTATATACATATGCTAGTTTATACGTAAAACATGTGATATTAGTTTACATGTTTAAATTCATATGCAAGTTTGTAGGAATCCATATGCAAGTTTAGGTGAAAAACTATATTCACATATGCAATTTTAGGTGAAAACTATATTCACATATGCAAGTTTAGGTGAAAACCATATTCATATATGCAAGTTCACAATTTCATGTTTAGATCTATATTTAGATCCATGGCAGTACATAGTTTATGCAATTTTATGTTCTATATGTTCATTGCCTATGCAAGTTATTGGCTATGCAAATTTATGTTATAATTCTTATTTGCAAGTTAGATCTATTTTATGTGTTATGCAAGTTGTGATGTTTCTTTTCTTATGAGTTAAACTATTTGCGAGTCTAACATACTTCATATTAAACGTACGAACGACGTGGGGAAAATGGGAAATATTAAATATACATATTGTGAATTAGCATAAAATGGCTTTAAAAGCATATAATTAAATTGAGACACTAATTGGTATAATTTATATACCTGAAAAGTATGGACATAATTTAGGTGACAAATTATGGACAAAGATTAATTTGGAAATTATCGACAAATTTGAATAGGGATAATTAATTCATATTGGGGTGAAATAATTATGTGTAATATAATAAATGCCTAAGACACGAGGTTAGACTCATTTGTGGTATAAGACTGCCCGGACCCGCTTGGAAAATCCAGCAACCACAAACGGTAGTCTAATGAGAGGTCGAAGGCGTAAATTAAATGCGTAACAATTGTAAAGACACAAGGTTAGGCTTGTTTGCGGTATAAAACTGCCCAGACCCGCGCGGCAAATCCAGCAACCGCAGACGGTAGTCTAATGTGGGAGGTCTTACAAGGTTACGGTTACAATGAATTAAGTAACACTTAACCAAGATAAATATGTGGTGGGACATGGGGGTTAAGTGGGTGACATGGGTGACATGTGAAATACGATTAGAAACACTTAACCAAATTGAAACATGTAAGAAGACATGAATAAGTGGGGTTAAGTGGGAAATCCTAAGTGGGGACCAAGCATAGGTGGAAAGCTTGTGTCAAGCATGGGGGACCCTTTTCAAACCAGTAACCCATTAAGTATCTTTGTGAGCTCGAGTTAGATCGAGGATGGGACACGCTTACTGGGTTTGATTGTAAGAGGTCAAAACGAGTTAGCGGTGGCAACGCAAGTCCAACAGGATCATGTGCGGGCGTGGGCCCAGGCTGGTAGATAAGACGTTGTTGCATCATATAGATATAAGCCGTGCATCTTTAGTGGTATCAGGTTGCCACTTTGGGGAGTGATACACCCCACTATGGGACCAGCACGGGTATCTACGAGTTAGGGAGTCGATCGCATGGGGGTAGTGGGTATAACTAGTGGAGATAGGGGCAGGCGGCACCTATGAAGATAGCTAGGGGTACACGAAACTACCATTATGATTATTATGTTCAGTAGGCGGGATCAACTTTTAGGGTTATGCTTGGATTGTTGAAAGTAAAGTTCAACTCATTTCTTTTATAGCTACTTATGTTGGGGTTATGCTTTTTTACTTTGTGTACTCCGAAAACAATTTGTCAAGATGGATATCAAGTGTACTTGGTTTTATTCTTGGTTTTGATGTTGTTGTAACCAAACTATTTCTCCGCTGCAATAAAAGTTATTTTTAAATTAAAGTACCAATATATACCCGACACTCCTAGCTCAGTTGGTTAGAGGTGGGTGAATTGGGATGAGACATAGGTCTCAGGTTCGAGGGCCACCTCTGCCAATTTCTAGGGGTGATTACCTTGGTAGTGTGAAGGCGTTGAAAAATCGGGGTATATCACTACCCGTGGGGTTTACTAAGACCGACAAGCAATGGCTTGAGTGAAGTCTTAGGTTCCACACGTAAATAAAAAAAGTACCAATATATGTATATGTCTTGTTATATTCTGTTCTATACACCAATGATACTCCATGAAAGTTAATGCATTCCCTTTGATAGTGACATTAATGGACGTGCGGTGTTACACGTGGTATCAGAGCTGAAGGTTACAAGAACAGATATGAGATTTTGAAAAAAACTTACAAAATATGTTTTAAGGAGAGTATTTTCAAGAGAAATTTTTGTTTTAAAAACATAACCCCCAAGAGCCATATATCTTTCCTTCGATTCTCCATTTTGAATCTCTTCCTTTTTCTTTTCAGCATGTCTGGGATACCTGAGATACCTGAGGGCATACTGATACCAACCTAGTTCAGAAGGTATTTGGAGGCTAGGGCCACCACCGCAGGTCCAGCAGACGTTCCTGCTCCCCCAGCTGCAGCCGCTCCTCCTCCTCCCCCTCCCCGCATTGATACTTTTTCGAAGACATGCAAAGACTTTCGGGAAATGGGCAGGAAACCATTTTACGGGTCAGAGACGTTTGTTGAAGCTCGAAAATGGCTTAAGGAGGTGGAAGATTTGTTTGGTATCTTCGAGATAGAAGATGGAAGGAAGGTCCAATTAGCTGCTTGGTTAATGAAGGACGAAGCCTCGTTTTGGTGGGAGGTCACGAATGGGGAGCGTTCGGTGGAGACATGGATGGATTTCAGGCATAGGTTCGAGATGAAATTTCTCTCACGAGCAGAAGAGAATTTATACATGAAGAGGTTCTTGGCGTTGAAGCAGGGGAATTTATACATGAAGAGGTTCTTGGCGTTGAAGCAGGGGAATTTATACATGAAGAGGTTCTTGGCGTTGAAGCAGGGGAATTTATACATGAAGAGGTTCTTGGCGTTGAAGCAGGGGAATTTATCAGTAAAGGAGTACGTCAACAAGTTCAATCAGTTGGCGAGATTTGGCTTAGACTTGGTGAACACACCTGAAAAGGAAGCCCTGAGATTTGTTAAAGGTTTGAATGAGCCGCTAGATGGGCTGGCTACGACCCACATTCCTATGGGGGCTACCTTTGAGAAACTGGTTGACATGGCACTTATGCATGAAGAGGAGAGAGGCGCTAATGCTAATAAGGCACCGGAAAAGAAAGGGGATCAAAAGAAGTCACATCAGCAACCTAAGAAAGGTGGTAAGGATAACAATAGCAAAGGAAAGAAAAGGTGCTTTAATTGTGGAACACCAGGCCATCTAAGCAAGGACTATAGGAAGAAGAAGAAGAAAACTGGATGTTTCAACTGTGATGAGGCAGGACATCTGATTAAAGACTGCCCGAGAAGACAAGGGCAAGGGCAGAGGACAGGGTCTACTTCTGAAGGGCAGGTTCAGGCTCTCATGGCACTAGGGTAGGCAAGAGGGCAGGTTCATGCTCTCATGGCACCAGGACAGGAGAGAGGTAGAAACATTTCTGTTGAAAGTTTGGTTTTTCTGTTTGATCATCCTGTTCGTACTTTGTTTGATTCTGGCGCTTCACACTCTTTTGTATCTGCTTCGTTAGTTGAAACACTACACCTAAATACTAGTCTAGTTACAGATCCTATTGTAGTCTCAAATCCGATTGGTGGTTCGGCTCATCTTTCAATGATTTGTCGGGATTTGAGAGTGTCTATCTTGAGCGTTGGGTTTGAATGCAACGCCTTCGTTCTTGGCTTCACGGGCTATTGGTTGATTCTAGGTATGGATTGGTTATCCAGTAATGGTGCCATCCTTGATTGTGAAAAGAGAGTGGTTAGACTTGTGACTCACCTCGGTAACACTCTCGAAATCTCTTGTAATCCCATACATTCTGTTATGCTTAGCTACCTAGAATCCCCTGATGCATCTGTTGAAAACTTGCAGTCTGTTAGAGTAGTCCGTGAATACTCAGATGTATTTGAAGAGGTGAAGGGCTTACCTCCGAAGCGGGAGATAGACTTCCGCATATACCTTGTGGATAATGCAAAATCCGTAGCTCTGCCCGTTAGACACATGGCTCCAAGGGAGAGAAAAGAGCTCAGTAAGCAAGTCAAAGAATTGCTCGAAAAAGGGTTTATAAGGTGGAGTATTTCTGAATGGGGTGCTCCAGTGGTATTCGCAACCAAAGCGGATGGTTCACTTCGCCTATGCGTTGATTATAGGGATTTAAACAAGCTGACCAAGAAAAATAGGCACCCACTTCCAAGAATAGACGATTTGTTTGATCAGCTTGTAGGTGAGTCGGTTTTCTCCCAACTAGATCTGGCTACCGGGTTTCATCAGCTAAGAGTGGCTGAAGACAGCATTGATAAGACCGCGTTCAGAACCCCGGATGGTTTCTTCGAATGGCTTGTCATGCCTTTCGGCTTGACAAACGCACCCGCTTACTTCGTTGACTTGATGAGCAGGGTGTTTACGGAGTTCCTTAATAAGTTTGTGGTGGTCTTCGTAGACGACATTTTGATTTTCTCAAAGAATGAAGAAGAGCATGCTTTACATTTAAGGGAAGTCATGGATACTCTCCGTGCACATCAACTGAAAGCCAAATTCTCCAAATGCCATTTATGGCGAGAAGAGGTGAGGTTTCTTGGACATGTGGTGTCCAAAGAAGGGATAGCTGTAGACCCCGCAAAAGTAGTTGCGGTGCAAGATTGGAAGGTTCCACGGAATGCAACCGAAGTCCGAAGTTTTCTCGGGCTAGCGGGCTTTTACTGAAAGTTCATTAAAGACTTTGCAAAAATCTCAGCCCCACTCACAAGATTGACAAAGAAGAACCTAACTTTTGCTTGGGATTTGGATTGCGATATTGCTTTCCAACATTTGGAAAGGGATCTAACAACAGTCCCTGTTCTGACATTGCCTGATGGGAGCAAAATGTTTATCGTATACACAGACGCATGCAGTACAGGATTGGGCTATGTCTTGATGAAAGAAGGCAAGGTAGTTTGTTATGGGGGAAGGCAATTGAAGGTACATGAGAAGAACTACCCAACTCATGATTTGGAGCTAGCTGCCATTGTTTTTGCTCTAAAGTCATGACGTCATTACCTACTAGGAGAAAGGTTTGAATTGTTTACTAACCATAAATCATTAAAGTACCTTTTCTCGCAGAAAGATCTTAACTTAAGACAACAAAGGTGGATGGAATTTCTGGCCTCATATGAATTTGAGATTTCCAATACCCCTGGCAAGGGCAATGCGGTAGCAGACGCCTTGAGTTGAAAGAAGCTGACCTTGAGTCCTCTCTTTATAGAAAGGCAAAGCTTGGAGTACATAGCAAATTTTAACTTTAAACCCCCTCTGAAATTGTACTTGGTCTGTTAGCATCGCTAGAGGTGCGTCCTACTCTTTTGGACTCAATAGGAACCGTGCAACGAGAAGACCCTCGGCTAGTTGATATGATGGATAAGCTAGTTAGGGGTGAGACTTCTAGTCACCTCAATAGATACTCCATCGATGATAAGGGTTGGTTGAGACGGGATGGAAGGCTATGCATCCCACAAGTAAGGGATTTAGTGAAGACGGTTCTCGAAGAAGCACACCATTCTAAGCTGACCATACACCCAGGCGGAGACAAGATGTATAAAGATATAAAAAGGGTTTTCTTTTGGAATGGCATGAAGAGGGATGTAGCTGAGTTCATTGCTAAGTGCTTGATATGCCAGCAAGTCAAAGCGGAGCAGAAGAAGCCTGGTGGTCTGCTTCATCCCCTAGAGGTCCCATAGTGGAAGTGGGATGGCATTTCAATGGACTTTGTTGATGGGTTTCCTAGGTCAAGAAGGGGCAATACCAGTATTTGCGTAATAGTGGACAGGCTCACTAAAAGCGCTCACTTTATACCTGTTAAGAGTAGGAGGACTGCCTCGTCGCTAGCATCCATTTATCTTAAAGAGATAGTTAGACTCAATGGGATACCCTCAAGCATAGTGAGTGATCGAGATCCTATCTTTACGAGCGAGTTTTGGAAGAGTTTGCAAGAGGCTGTAGGAACACAATTATGCTTAAGCACGACCTATCACCCCCAAACCGATGGTCAGACGGAAAGGATGAACAGAGTATTGGAAGACCTCTTGAGATTGTGCATTCTTGACTTTGGAGGGACATGGGAGGATCATCTTTCTTTGGTGGAATTCGCTTACAACAATAGCTACCAAGCCACCATAGGCATGGCGCCCTTCGAAGCTTTATATGGAAGACCATGCCGATCACCAACTTGTTGATGGGAGTCTACAGACAAGCTCGTACTTGGGCCAGACATGATTAGAGAAACCTCAGAAAAGGTGGACTTGATAAGAAGACGGATGAAGGCTGCACAAGATAGACAGAAGTCCTACGCAGACAAAAGACGGACCGACCTTGAGTTTGAGGTTGGAGATAGGACGTTCCTTAAAGTATTCCTTTGAGGAATGTCATTCGCTTTGGGTCCATGGGAAAGCTAGCACCAAGATTTGTAGGACCATTTCCTATCACTGAAAGGATTGGGATGATGGATTACAGTGTCGAGCTACTCGAAAGACTGGCTAGAGTTCATAATGTTTTTCATGTTTCTCAACTACGAAAGTGCTTACATGAGTCTGCGGAAGTTGTGGAGCCAAGTATACTAGAGGAAGTAGAAGTGGAACGAGAAGCGACTGTGAGAAGAATTCCAACTCGTATCTTGGGTACGGAAGTCAAAAAGCTACGCAACTGTGAAGTCAAGCTTGTTAAAGTTCAATGGAGTGACGCTGAGGAAGACGCAACTTGGGAAATTGAGAGAAAAATATGTGCAGCCTACCCTTTTCTTTTTGAGGGTACCTCCTTGATCTCTTTTTCGATAAGTTTATTCATGCTTATATGTATCTTTTAAGTATATCTCCTCGGTCTTATTCTTTATCCTTAGGTAGAAACCAATGGATGTAAACATGTATTTGAAACATGTTATGATTGATGGTTGCGAGTGGTTGCAAGTGGTTACTAGTGGTTGCTTGTGGATGCATGTACACACACATTAGGCACTAGATCGGCTCAATCACTTTAATATTGCATATAAATATGTGTGCATATTTAAATTAATGGATGTATAATGGTTGTGTTATCATATGGATGCTGCATTTTGATGAATGGTTGTGCACACATGTAGAAATAATATGTATCGTTAGGATTCTTTCGCATACATAATGAACGCATGACACTATCATGATTTGATTTAAGGAGGTCAAATGAATCAGTAGACTGCCTGATTTTGCATTGGATAAGGAACATATACACACACATTTTGCATATGTTCATACAGCATTAGAAATCTTGTGAGGACAATGGATGCCTGTGTTTAATGGTTGAGTAGATGGATGATTGGATGGTAGGATATACATTCTTCTTCACTTGGAGATTTCGAGGACGAAATCCTTTAAGGAGGGGAGAATGTAACACCCTGAATTTTCTATGACTATTAAAAGAACGAATTAAAGAATACTTAATTGTTAAATTGAGAATTAAGGGAAACAGGTTACGCCATTGCGTTCGTCTCGAAACTCTGCTTGGAATAGAGTCCAAGTTTTCGTAAATCGGACTTCGTATGAGGAAGTTATGGCCCTCAGGAGTTTCAGAAATTAAAATAAATTAAAAACAGTTCAGAATGAAATTCAAAATTCAAACAAGAAGCGGGCTGGGCGGGATTTTTCCCGCCCCAGGCCAGGTTGACCAGGGGGTCGACCAGGAGGTCGACCTCCCCTATACAGGTCAACCAAGGGGTCGACCTACCCCCTCGGGTAGATCTGAACTGTGAGGATTCTGACCTGTTGCTGAGTCCTTTCTGACCTATTACTGAGTCACTAGGGCATAGGTGGCAATTCTGGATAATTCTATCTAGTCTGAATGGTTCTGATTTGCTCCTATGATAATCTAACGGCTTATATTGATTTAAACTTCTATAAAAGCACACATAGACTCAAGCTCTAAACCTAAACTAAGTTAGTCTCTTAGCCTCCATGCTGCTACTGGAATAGTTCTTCTTCTTCTTCTTAAAGCTTTGGAATTGCAAGTCAGAATTCTAATACAAACTACGAACGAATTATTCTCTTCTCTAATCCGTCTTTGTGAGTACAATTTCTTTCACAAAATAATTAATAAATTAATTATGATGAGTTATAATTGGGATTATGAGAACATGTCTGTTGAATCATGTGATGTTACTTAACTTTGTTATCGTCTGTTGGAGAACATATGACAGTTTTGTTAACTTATGTTGGTAGATCTATTTCATATGTCCAATCACATATGTTTAACTTGATTCATTTTATGACATCAGTTTATATGCAAGTTTGGGATGTAAATCATATGCTAGTTTGTATGTGAATCTTATGCAAGTCTGTTTTTACATATGCTAGTTTGTATGTGAATCTTATGCAAGTCTGTATGCGAATTATACACAAGTTTATATGTGAAACAAGTATATACATATGCTAGTTTATATGTAAAACATGTGATATTAGTTTACATGTTTAAATTCATATGCAAGTTTGTAGGAATCCATATGCAAGCTTAGGTGAAAAACTATATTCGGATATGCAAGTTTAGGTGAAAACTATATTCACATATGCAAGTTTAGGTGAAAACCATATTCGTATATGCAAGTTCACAATTTCATGTTTAGATCTACATTTAGATCCATGGCAGTACATAGTTTATACAATTTTATGTTATATATGTTCATTGCCTATGCAAGTTATTGGCTATGCAAATTTATGTTATAATTCTTATTTGCAAGTTAGATCTTTTTATGTGTTATGCAAGTTGTGATATTTCTTTTCTTATGAGTTATACTATTTGCGAGTCTAACATACTTCATATTAAACGTACAAATGACATGGGGAAAATGGGAAAATATTAAATATACATATTGTGAATTGGCATAAAATGGCTTTAAAAGCATATAATTAAATTGAGACACTAATTGGTATAATTTATATACCTAAAAAGTATGGACAAAATTTAGGTGACAAATTATGGACATAGATTAATTTGGAAATTATTGACAAATTTGAATAGGGATAATTAATTCATATTGGGGCAAAATAATTATGTGTAATAATAAACGCCTAAGACATGAGGTTAGACTCGTTTGTGGTATAAGACTGCCCGGACCCGCCCGGCAAATCCAGCAACCACAAACGGTAGTCTAATGTGAGAGGTCGAAGGCATAAATTAAATGCATAAAAGTTGTAAAGAAACGAGGTTAGGCTCGTTTGCGGTATAAGACTGCCCGTACCTGCCCGACAAATCCAGCAACCGCAAACGGTAGTCTAATGTGGGAGGTCTTACAAGGTTATGGTTATAATGAATTAAGTAACACTTAACTAAGATAAACATGCGGTGGGACATGGGGGTTAAGTGCGTGACATGGGTGACATGTGAAATACGATTAGAAACACTTAACCAATTTGAAACATGTAAAAGACATGAATAAGAGGGGTTAAGTGGGAAATCCTAAGTGGGGACCAAGCATAGGTGGAAATCTTGTGTCAAGCATGGGGGACCCTTTTCAAACAAGTAACCCATTAAGTATCTTTGTGAGCTCGAGTTAGGTTGAGGACGGGACACGCTTACTGGGTTTGATTGTAAGAGGTCAAAATGGATTAGCGGTAGCAACGCAAGTCTAACGGGGTCATGTGCGTGCGTGGGCCCGGGCTGGTAGATAAGACGTTGTTGCATCGTGTAGATATAAGTCGTGCATCTTTAGTGGTATCGGGTTGCCACTTTGGGGAGTGATACACCCCACCGTGGGACCAGCACGGGTATCTACGAGTTAGGGAGCCGATCGCATGGGGGTAGTGGGTACAACTAGGTGGAGATAGGGGCAGGCGGCACCTATGAAGACAGCTAGGGGTACACGAAACTACCATTATGATTATTATGTTCAGTAGGCTGGATCAACTTTTAGGGTGACTAGTAATGGTGCAGTATAGTAATTATCCTATAGTGACTAAGAGCGCGATTAACGCTAGCATATTCCTCTTGTTTGTTTTGTCTTGCCCATTTGCTTCATAGTCATTCCTTGTTTTACCAGTTTATGCCTTATCCTAATTACTTTAATAATTATATTGTTAAAGTTATTGGACTCGCCAGCCTTTATGTCTGACCCCCTTTGTTTTCGCCTCTTTTCTTCCCTTTCCCCCCTCCCCCCACAGGTTCTCAGGGTGGGACTAGTGCTAGTGGAGCTTGATTTGGACCTCTTTCTCTATCTTTTGGAAGTGCTTGGATTGCTGAAAGTAAAGCTTAGCTCATCTCTTTTATGGCTACTTATGTTGGGGTTATGCTTTTTACTTTATTTACTTAGAAAACAATTTGTCAGGATGGATATTAAGTGTACTTGGTTTTATTGTTGGTTTTGATGTTGTTGTAACCAAACTATTTCTCCGCTGTAATAAAAGTTGTTTTTAAAATTTTCAAGTACCAATATATGTATCTGTCTTGTTACATTCTGTTCTGTACACCAATAATACTCCATGAAAGTTAATGCATTCCCTTTGAGAGTGACATTAATGGACGTGGGGTGTTACAATTTCTCTTCATGAATGAAGACAACTTTTAACAAAATATATGTCATTTCGAATCAGTCGACTGGTTAAAAATCATCAATCGACTGGTTAAATTTAGACTTTAAATCATTTGGATAAAACCTTTTCAAAACTAGTCGTTATATACAAAAATTCTCTGACCAGTCGACTGGACATTTATCTACTAGTCGACTGGTAGAGCTATTTTTGTATATTTCTGGCTTTTTAAATCCATATATATATATATATTCTTTGTTTTGTATATTCGTGTTATACTTGAGGATATATTTTAACATAATTCTAACATGACTCATTCTATATATATATATATATATATAATCTTATCTCTATGACATGAATTCCATTGCAACTTCTTTTGTTGAAATTAATCAAAATCTTGATATCAACAATTTACTTCTCCCTGGTCGGCTTATTTAAAACTGGTTCGCCCTAGCCGGCTTTAAATAAACCGGCTAGCCCTAGCCGGCTTTAAATAAACCGGCTAGGGGACCTTTTCAAAGCAACCCAAAAGGGACAAGCTGACCCCTCGTTGGAGGTCAGTTGCTTCCCAATGCACACTGGGTTGGGAATGCTCTTAGAAGCAATATTTGATCATAGCAGGAGTATATTATGTGATCAAATTGGCCACTCAAAATCATTCAAATAAATCCACTCAAAGTAAACATAATATAGTTTTTTTTCTAGCATTAAATCCAGTAACATAAGTGTGAATAAAAATGCCATGTTCGGTACTTCATTAACTTTATTTTATGAAACATATCATCATACAGAAATTCTAATACATACGTTATTAAAGGAAAAAGGTGATCCTTCTACAGTTTCAACATCCAATATTGGTTTAAATTTGATTTTAATTTTGGTGTAGGTGATATGTAGTTTAAGTATCTAATCCTCTCGGCTTATTAATATTTTTTATGTCTGTAAAATTTTATGTGTTTTTTTTCTTTCAGAATGACGGGACCTAGTGAACACATTTCTAAACTGAATTCAACTTTGGTATGCATGCATGCCTAGATGTGTGCATAATTAAATGTGAATAAGTGGAAATGAGTTTAAAGCTGAAATATTGCTACTTTATTCTTATATTTGTAAGTTCAAATATTGTTAGTTTCAACCTAAGCAAAAGTGGAAAGTGGAGATGATGCAAAAAACTATTGCGTATAGATAAAAAAAAGGAGATAGATTTATTTTTATTGACATGCAAGATACATGTCATGACAACTGATTATAAATAATGCATAATTTTGTGGCACGTGAAAGCACACGTAAGAAGATAGGAAGCAAAAAAGGAAGGAAAATTTTTGTCTACAAATGAACCAAGCCCAATAAACCCACAATGCTAGAAATGTGAATAGACCACCACCAATTTGCTATGATATAATCTTCAATTTGGTATCAAAGTCTGAAGATAAAAGACATGTCATCACTACCAATTTCACTACAAGAAAACTATTTAATTTACGATGTCAAATTTCCTACATCATTCCTACGCCACAAAGCGGGGTGTAGAAAGGGCGTAGGAAATGAGTAGGAATATGTGAAGGTGTAGGAAATTTTCTATGTCGTTCCTACGCCTTAAAAAAAATTAATTTGGGCATAGTAAAGGAGAAGGAAAGCCATGAAAACATTGAAGATTAACAATCCATACCCCTATTTTAAATATCATTTGAATGGTTCATATAGAATAATCCAACGCCTAATACTAGTGATCCACGTTTAGATATTAGTACCAGTGACAGCCGTCCATATGAAAAAACATAAATCTTGATTCACAAATACGTCATACCACTCATAGCCTTTTTCTTTCTCTGTAGTCCTCAAGTCCTCACGACATTCCCAAATTCAACAAAACCCTAATTTCCTAATTGATTTTATAAGATCCTTCCTTAAAAGGGCGTTACTAGACCAAAGGAGGATCTCTCCAAAATCCGTGATTCGACTATGCGAGATGGTGAGATTATTGTTCCCTTTATCGATGGACAAAAGGCTATGAGTTATTTCGGATTTTGCTATTTCTGCTGCTAATAGAACTGAGGCCTGATCACTTTGTTTCGTTTTACTCCTTGTTTGACAATTGAATAAATAACTGAATATGAATTTTGATATTATTGTAGGTATTCGGTTAGTTACATTCATGGGAGTGTTTTTGCCCTTTACTTGGTTTTTTATTTATTTATTTTCATTTTCCAAATGATTAAAATATTAAAAAAGTTATTATCTTATCATCAATAGTATATAATGTACGTTGATTTATGTTTCAGAATTCAAAGGTCCTATTTCGCCAAATATTGATGTCAACTTGCTTTGATTCATTATTCACTTGTTACAGGATTAGATTTTTCCCTTCATGTGATTGAAATCTTCCCTTTACTTGTTATAAGATTATATTTTTCTTAATAAAAGAAAAACCATATGTGATTCAATTTTTTATTATGCTTTGTAGTAAAGCATATTGTACGATATCTTACGATTTTTCATTGACGACATTGCAGCTGCATATTTTGGAAATGCCAATCTCACAGCAGTTGTTAAGGCTCTAGTTTATACTTCACGGAGCTGATGTGCATGGATTAATTTCAATTGGGAACACATGTCAAACCTTATTGTCCTAACATATAAGAAAAAAGAACCACAAATATTATTTTTAGGTAAAGTATACTCCTGGTTTTTGATATTTTGTGCAGTCTTCTATTCCTTCTGTTCATCTTTGATTAGTTTAATTTAATTACATTTTCTCATGTTAAATTTCCTAACCCAACTACATGAATTTACGGTTGCAGTACAATTACAAATATGTTAAAAGAAGTCGAAAGTGGTATTTATCATTTTGTGGCATATCATGTTGTGCTTCTCGAGTAGTATTTAGATGTCTCTTCTATTATTTGTCTATCAATTACTACTTTACATTTATTTGGATCGATTTGATCCTTCACCGCTAGGTTCAGGTAGTCTTCTTTAGGAAGTCATCCCTTGGGGTCTAACGGGATTATAATTGCTCTTCTTTGGCTTTACAACTGCCGGAGCATACATAACCGTATTCACAAAATATTTATGTCGAACTAAAATTTCTGTTACTGCTAAGCGTATTAGTAATAGGAAAATATATCCCTAGGACAGTGCTCATTTGTTTAGAGTAGGAGTACATACCTGTGCAGTATTCACAAAATATTGATTAACTCCTCATTTGCAATTTTAGAAGATCGACTAAGAATGATTAGGTGTTATTACTGCTAGAAGGCTTACTTGTCGTCCACAGAACTGGTAATTTCTCATGTGCACTTTACATGCATTGTCTTTCCTTGTTACTTTTGGTTGGTTCCCCCAAGAGTTCATGCTTCCCAAGCTTTGTTTATGGCATTCATGTCATGTGTGCGCTTGGCACAAAGCAGACTATTTTTCACTTTGAAATTACTTAGACCACATATTTGCAACCTTTTAATTCATTCACATGGTTTTCCATACTGGGTCAGTCTGTCATATATTCTTTTATCCAGGTGTAATTATTTGGGAGAGAAGCTGGGTCTCGTATGATACAATCATACAAGCCAATTTTATCAGGTACATTAGTGAATTTAATAAAGGAATTTTTTTAATACTGGTTTGAGGGTCCTATATCTTTTCAATTGTATTACTATTGTTCTTAATGATTACAATGTTTTTTATGTAAATAAGGTTGCTTATTCAAAATATAGCCCGAAATGCTTGGAATTATAGGTTCTCAAGGCTAAATTCCCATCAGGTCATGAGTGTTTATATGTACAATTAGCAAAAGCTTCTGCTACGCGTATGTGAAGATTGTTAGCCTTTCTAAATCAGTCGTCATGTGATGTGCATTTTCTCTAACCAAATTTGCTGACAGTTGAATCAGAATTACACAAAAGAAATGCACCAACGATGCATGAAACTGAGCCTGCAACGCTAATATGCTGGAATGGCCGAAAGGTGCACAATCCGGGCATAAGGCGAGGTGTAATTGTTGCTTTTATAACTACCTATGAGTAGTTTTGTGATTAAAGAAATTGCATACAATGTTGTTGCATGCATAAAAAAAGTTCTCACTGTCTATAAAATAGTTGTAGACAATTGTTATGTAGTGACACTTTGTATGCATAGGTATTTTGATGAGATTATTGGTTAATGTAAAATTTAATTAAATGCAGAGAAGAGATATAAAGATGTTGCTCACATCGTAAGCGAAGGTGATGCAGATGAAAGAAATAAGCTAAAGAAAGAAGCAAAGCACATTAAGGGTGAGCTCCATGTAAGATCCCGTAACTTCCCCATGAAGGAAAGCCCAGATTGCTTTGAGAACAAGACGAATCAGAACACAAATAGAAGAACATTTCATTGTTTATTACAACAATTCCATCAGAATACAAGAATATACAGAGTATGAATAAATATTATACATCAGAGAAATACCAGAGAATTAAATTCATTACTTCAGCGGAAAAAATAATACAATACACAACTAGAAGTAATACACGGATACAGAGCTTTCCGAATATCGCTTCAGCTGCAAATCAGGATCCTGTGAATATAAATCTGCAAAACCAAAACTACTAGCTTCCCGTGCGGAAGATAGGGGAACCCAGAGTTTAGGTTAAAACAATAAACTCCAGATCAGTCATGTGACTGGTGTGAGAACTAAAACAGTTATTTAAGCTTTACTTTAAATCAGATATATCAAGGGACCACGCCGTATAACACGGAATGGGTTTCCTCCCAAGAATACCGGTGCATAAAACAAAATAGCGCAATGCTTTTTGGAAAAATGAAGCTATTATAAGACCTATGTCCCATCACACAATGCAACACAAGCCGGAGGATAGGGTTTTCCCTTATAATAGCCAAACATGCTTGGTACATTAAAAACAAATAATTTGATACTATTATAAGTGTATAGTGTCAAAAAAATTTCAATCATAAATATCAATCATAGACGTCATGGGTACCATATATCATGTCGCCATACTAGGCTGTACAATCAAAACAGCAAATGTCACGTATTGGAAGTTGGGTTTCCATATGTGAACCGAGGCAAAAGATAGTCCTCTACCGATTCCAGACGCTCTAGCCCGTGTCTCAGGATCAGAGCTCGAGTGACCCTTGGATCGTCAGGGCCGGTCCACCGATGTGGATTAAAATGCCTGAACACTGCGTTTCCCTGCCCTTTGGGGCGTCAATGAGCCAAATGACTCCATCGGCTCCACATAGTCACCGATCTATCCGAGGCGACTCGCAATCCAACAACCACACAGGTGAAAATAATATAAATGTCAAGGCTGGTAGGTCACTGACACCACCCTAGCTAGAAGGAAACGCATGCCCTCCCTGGTGTCCTCTTCCGTTTCTGGTTCACAACCGGGGTGTGAGGCTCGCGAATTAACATTACACAAATCTATGCCACACAGGCGGTGCTTTGATCATCAACCACAAGACTTTGCTTTTCAACAAAAGCCCTGATCATTTGCCACTTAGGCATGCCACACATGCAATTCACTCTATGCGACTGATGTCCATCGATATACAACCCCTGAGCTCGTACGTCTCAGAGAAGGGTGTTAAGCAAGAAAATAAATTCTCCACCACCAAACAGATGTATATTTAATAGAAATCAATCACACAGAATAAAATCCAATGTCAGACACACAGTCCATTTACAAGTTCGTTCTGGGTCTGAACGAAACCGGAGGCACCTTGTACCTCGCATATCCATCGATCTCCAAGTACGTCTGGACGATCACCAACTGATTCCCTCCACTTGGGTGTACAGCCCAATCAAGATCATCAGTAATTATCCAAACGATGTGAAGACCTCCAGTCTTCGACCACCGTCTTCATCCTCGACACATCGTCGATTCAGTTATTCAGAATGGGATGAACCCGGTCTTTCTGAACAACTCGCGTATATAATAAACAAGTATTACACAAACACAACATACGCCTCATTCCAATTCAGAATATTCTTTTATTCAAATATTCTTATACTTTGGGAAAGGTTCCAATTAATTTTATCAAAGATAAATTCTTTAAATTTATTCTTTAATCTTCTTTTGAATATCAATTCAAATTAGTCGGGATTAGCGAACTACACCGAAGTAACCATTTATTTTATTTCCCAATCCCAACCTATTCATCCCATGAAGTAAAACTGGTCATACTTCATATCTAACACCACGGTGTTATCGGTAAATTCAATTACCATTTCACGTTTAAATCTAATTAACGATTTAACTATCGCCTAGAGCAAAACTGGTGATACCCCATTCTCGATCATTTCAATCTAATTAAAGATTCATTAAAACTCCACTTGGTTTTAATATTCCCAAAAATCAATATTAATGATTATTTAACTTGAGAAATCTTATCATGTCTTTAATTGGGTTAAAGAACCAATGTTAGTTAAAACACGGTTCACGATAAACCCAAAATCACATTCCATTAATTATCGGGTTAAAGAACAAGTGTTATTTAAAACACTGTTCACGATAAACCCAAAAATCAATTCAAATTCAATTCCAATTAAATACCATTTAATTGGTATACTTCATTAAATCTAAATAAAAAGATTTAATCTTTTTATGAACTGCGTTTAAGAATAGTGTTAATAAAGTCACCATTTCCGACAAACCCAAATCCCATTTGATATTAATCACAAGGCTCTGAATAGAAAATATATCGGCTTATTTTCAATATCAAATACTACAACCAACAAATATCGTATTGGAAATAACGATATGAATATATCTTTCAAATTTCCATAACAATATCTGTATAATCACGAAATTCAATATCGAAATATTCCGAAGATAATTTCGATTCAAATCCTTTTCCAATTTATATATTGGAAATTCTGGTTATTTTCAAAAACCATTTCAAATCCACTTTATTTATTTTAAAAATAAATGGGATTATAATTCTAGTTCGAAACTAGTTCATTTCGATAAAAATCTATTTTTATCTTTTCAAATATGGAGTTTTTCATCCCAATTCTTTCCAAATCATTTCTTATGATTTTACATAAAATATTACTATTTTTAATAATTTTATCAAGGCCCGTACAGTCGATTTCCATCAACGGCCATCGAACTACACTTACAACGACCTTTTCCAAATTTGATTTGGACATAATTCCAAATCCATCCATTATATTTCAAATCTCTAATATTCATTAGAAATCTGTTTTCGATACGAACCCAACGGTTCCGATTTTAGGAGAATCCGACGGTCGGATCTCCCGTAATATCCATTCGAAGTCAATGGTCGAAATTCGCGAACTGCCGCGATGCGGCGCGTTCTATTCAGGCCATTTAATATATATAATATATATATTATATATATTTCGTCGATTTCCTTTTAAAACGTATTTTATAAATCGTTTTAAATTCGTTTTCGAAACGATTTCAACTTCGTATTCAATTTCGAATCAAAATTGAATGTTCCACATCATCGATATACAAATGATAATATTTTCAAAACGTTATATTTTGAAATCACTTCCTTCTCTATAATCATTATAAAAATGAATATAATCGATATAAATATCGTTCGCGTCAAAATGGCGAATATCTAACCAACACGGCTTTATATATTTCAATAACTTCGTTATTCTATTCAACAAATGAATATTTTCTTCAACACATGAATATATATTTTTATTCAACACATGAATATGTATTTTATTCAACACATGAGTATTTATTCTATTCAACACATGAATCTATATTTTTATTCGACACATGAATATTTTATTCTATTCAACACATGAATTTATATTCTATTCAACACATGAATTTTCTTTCAATTCAACACATGAATTTTCTTTCTATTCAACACATGAATTTTTATTCTATTCAACACATGAATTTTCTTTTATAATATTCTTTATTTTCCAAATTGGAATGAGGCCCAATCAATTACCATATAATGTTAATTATATGGATTCCCTACAAAACATGTATATAATAGCAACGATAAATCATCAACCATCATCCGAGTGCACCACACAACTGCATAAGCATTAAATATAAATAATTAACGCATACACAGTCTGTCAACCCATCGATTGACATACAACTAAATAATTGGGATTAGTGTATGTCAAATATCATCCTAATACCCGTTTGGGGTTTCAAATCAACAAACACAGATTTTTATTTGTGCAGTTGGGCGATGTGTAAAATTTATCGTCCCAATCAATATCAGTCAAATGGGTGTACATAAACAAATCGTCTGATTTGTTTATAAATATTTATTTTATATACATGTTAAAAATTATATTTTTAACTATAAAATATTTATTCAATCCACACCACACAATCAATTTTCACAACACACCAATCAATCAAACAAGCCATCCATGGTCTGTGGACGACGGGTGTCGGGTGCTGCTAATCACAGTCTGCATCCTAGTATATATTTTAACTAGAAAACAAATTTAAAAGTGTGAAGTTCTCACTGAGGGATCCACTCCTCCGTGCTTTCCTTCTGAACTGTTCGGGTTTCGTTTTGATTTCAGTCGATACCATCGCCATTTTTTTCCACTGTTCACAGCAAAAATCATATTTTTATTATCTTTATAATATAAAAATCATATTTTTATTATCACTATAATATAAAAATCATATTTTTAACTTCCTACTTATATAAAAATTATATTTTTATTATCTATAACTATAAATAAAAATAGTTTCTTTATCTACTAAAAATCAAACCTTTAAGGCAATAAAAATCATTCCTTTTTCTTTCTAAATAAAATCAAACCCTTATTAAAAATCAGAATTTTTATTTGCTTTATATATATATAAACTGATTATTCAAAAATAAATTAGAATAAAATAAAAATTAAAGTGGAGATTTGGGAGAGGAGAGGGGCTGTGGGTGGCCAGAGGTGGTCGGAGATGTGGCTATGGCGGCGGAAGTGGGCGATGCTCCGAAGGCGCGGCTAGGGTTTGACGAATTGGGGGGGGGGTCTCGGTTGTTCGAATGGGAGCTGGAGGGAGGAAAGAGAAGGCAGCGGAGCTGAGAAGGAGGGGGTGCGGCTAGCGCCTGGCGGCGACAGCAGCGAGGGACTCCGGCGATCGCGTTTCCTTTTTATATTTTTTCCTGATGTGAAAATGACGGGGGGGGAAAGGGGGGAGAGAGAATGTAGTGATTATATAAATATTTTTTTTAATTTGTTTTATTTTCTAAAAGTAACTTTCAAATTCGAACTCCAAACGAAACTCACCTCCTATTGTCCCTAGCTAATTTCCCCCTTTCCGAACACAATGGGATATGCATCGTAAGCCAGTTCGGCCGTTTCGATCAGTTTTCATCAAAATCAAAATATAACTCTATATATTGAATTTGAACGCACATTTCAATTTACCGGGGCCACATACGGACTCTAAAAATTTCCGAAAAATATTTTCTAGCTTCGTACTGACGATATGGTTCTAACAAAACTAATTTCATTAAATTCCGAGACCGTTTGAAAAATGGTCATTTTCTGGTCGATCGAAATTGACAAAAACTGTCAAAACACGTTTTCTTTCGCCACGCCCACATATTGCTTTAGAAAATTATGAATTTTGAAACCTAGCAATAACTTGACATCCCGGATCCAACAAAAGTGGTTTCGTCGAAAACAAAGGTCGTTTGCAAAATTTCCTTTTTTAAGGGCCAAAATTCCATAGCGACTATTCTGAAATTTCAACTATTCATAACTTTTTATCCCCGCTATGAAATTTCAATTTTTCGGATTCGTTGGAAAGATATTCTCAAATGGATTCTAATCTTTTTGGTTTTTCTAAAATCCGGTTTATTTTGAATCCTGTACATTCATTTGAAATCGAGTTTTCAAACTACCGCGCCATTTTCAATTCCTTTTGTAATTAAAATAAAATATTTATATTCTAACTTCGATTCAAATAAATTTATTCATTCTAATTCTATTCAAAATAAATTTCTCGTCGTTATTATTCAAAATAATCATTTTAAATATTCGAAATTCGCTAAAATTGCCAAAATAAAAAAAATTAAATTGGCTCGGATTTCCGGGTTATTACAATCTCCCCCACTTAAAACTTTTCGTCCCCGAAAAGGAACGAAGATGAAAGTTGTTTTACAAACCAACTCAACTTTCATTCTTTTCATTATGGCTTAAGTTCTTCAACTTTTCAGTTTCTAAGAACTTTTCAAAAATTTGGCTAACACCCTAAATTTTCGAAAAATTTCGCCATAACCTCCCCTGCACCGGGAGCTTCGAGATATTTCAAATAGCCTCCCATGGCCCTCACCAATCCAAAAAGAAAAAGAAACAGCCAAGCGGCTAGCCAATCGGCTCATAAAATCATCAATAACCCAAGAAGTACAATAAACATGTACCTATTTGTCAGGCAAACAATTTTATTCTTCTGTTCTAGCCTCCTTGCTATGACCTGTTCAATGTAAGTACATGTATATGCATGCAAATGTGACTAATTTTCAATACAATTCACTATTTGATACAATTTGGCTAAATGGTCCAAATTTTAATTAATCAACCAATAATCAAACAACACAACCAACAATCAATTAGTTAATTAGCTTTTCAAATTCATAATTTGGATACATAGTAAAAAAATCACATTTTTGATGCCAAATCACAACAATAAGACCTATCTAATTTTGGTTCTCACACCAGTCAATTGGAAATAAATAAATATCACACCTTCGAAACTCGAACATAAACACTGATGATGAGATCTCAATCATCAGTATCTTCTTCGGGCGACTACAGTGTGATTCTATATCTATCCAATATATTAAAACTTTGAATACCCGTGGATCAGACGTATATGCAAAATCTTCATATATTGGATTGTCCAAATTCAATACAAATAAATATTCAAATATGAATAATAAAGTTTAAATTTTCAAAACAAAATTAGTTTTCAATATTATTTATATACTCTTCACACTCGTTCTAGGATACTACTGATCCCATCTCTAACGAGTCATTCCCATTGGATATTACTAATCCAATCTCTGATGAATTCTTTCATTTGGTTCTAACGTGTCTTGTTCTCCGAGCTCTGTAAACCAAATGTAAGATCCTGTAACTTCCCCGTTAAGGAAAGCCCGGATTGCTTTGAGGAAAAGACGAATCAGAACACAAACAGAAGAACATTTCATTGTTCATTACAACAATTCCATCAGAATACAAGAATATACAGAGTATGAATAAATATTATACATCAGAGAAATATCAGAGAATTAAATTCATTACTGCAGCGGAAAAAATAATACAATACACAACTAGAAGTAATACACAGATACAGAGCTTTCCGAATATCGCTTCAGCTGTAAATTAGGATCCTGTGAATATAAATCTGCAATACCAAAACTACTAGCTGCCCGTGCGGACCCAGAGTTTAGGTTAAAACAATAAACTCCAGGTCAGTCATGTGACTGGTGTGAGAACTAAAACAGTTATTTAAAGCTTTACTTTAAATCAGATATATCAAGGGACCACGCCGTATAACACGGAACGGGTTTCCTCCTAAGAATACCATTGCATATAACAAAACAGCGCAATGCTTTTTGGAAAAATGAAGCTATTATAAGACCCAGGTCCCATCACACAATGCAACACAAGCCGGAGGATAGGGTTTTCCCTTATAATATCCAAACATGCTTGGTACGTTAAAAACAAATCATTTGATACTATTATAAGTGTATAGTGTCAAAACAATTTCAATCATTGACGGCATGGGTACCATATATCATGTTGCCATACTAGGCTCTATAATCAAAACCGCAAATGTCACGTATTGGAAGTTGGGTTTCCATCTGTGAACCGAGGCAAAAGATAGTCCTCTACCGATTCGAGATGCTCTAGCCCGTGTCTTAGGATCAGAGCTCGAGTGACCCTAGGATCGTCAGGGCCGGTCCACCGATGTGGATTAAAATGCCTGAACACTGTGTTTCCCCACCCTTTGGGGCGTTAATGAGCCAAATGACTCCATCGGCTCCACATAGTCACCGTTCTATCTAAGGCGCCTCGCAATCCATTAACCACACAGGTGAAAATAATATAAATGTCAGGGCTGGTAGGTCACTGACACCACCCTAGCTAGAAGGAAACGCATGCCCTCCCTGATGTCCTCTCCCGTTTCTGGTTCACAACCGGGGTGTGAGGCACGCGAATTAACGTTACACAAAATTATGCCACACAGGTGGTGCTTTGATCAATAACCACAAGACTTTGCTTTTCAACAAAAGCCTTGATCATTTTCCACTTTGGCATGCCACACAGGCAATTCACTCTATGCGACTGATGTCCATCGATATACAACCCCTGAGCTCGTACGTCTCAGAGAAGGGTGTTAAGCCACCAAACAGATGTATATTTAATAGAAATAAATCACACAGAATAAAATCCAATATCAAACACACAATCCATTTACAAGTTCGTTCTGGGTCTGAACGAAACCGGAGGCACCTTGTACCTCGCATATCCATCGATCTCCAAGTACGTCTGGATGATCACCAACTAATTCCCTCCTCTTGGGTGTACATCCCAATCAAGATCATCAGTAATTATCCAAACGATGTGAAGACCTCCGGTCTTCGACCACCGTCTTCATCCTCGACACATCGTTGATTCAGTTATTCAGAATAGGATGAACCCGGTCTTTCTGAACAACTCGCGTATATAATAAACAAGTGTTACACAAACACAACATACGCCTCATTCCAATTCAGAATATTCTTTTATTCAAATATTCTTATACTTTGGGAAAGGTTCCCATTAATTTTATCAAAGATAAATTCTTCAAATTTATTCTTTAATCTTCTTTTGAATATCAATTCAAATTAGTCGGGATTAGCGAACCACACCGAAGTAATCATTTATTTTATTTCCCAATCCCAACCTATTTATCCCATGAAGTAAAACTGGTCATACTTCATATCTAACACCACGGTGTTATCGGTAAATTCAATTACCATTTCACGTTTAAATCTAATTAAAGATTTAACTATCCCCTGGAGCAAAACTGGTGATACCCCATTCTCGATCATTTCAATCTAATTAACGATTCATTAGAACTCCACTTGGTTTTAATCTTCCCAAAAATCAATATTAATGATTATTTAACTTGGGAAATCTTATCCTGTTTTTAACTGGGTTAAAGAACCAATGCTAGTTAAAACACGATTCACGATAAACCCAAAATCACATTCCATTAATTATCGGGTTAAAGAACAAGTGTTATTAAAAACACCGTTCACGATAAACCCAAAAATCAATTCAAATTCAATTCCAATTAAATACCATTTAATTGGTATACTTCATTAAATCTAAATAAAAAGATTTAATCTTTTTATCAACTGGGTTTAAGAACAGTGTTAATGAAGACACCATTCACGACAAACCCAAATCCCATTTGATATTAAACACAAGGCTCTGAATAGAAAATATATCAGCTTATTTTCAATATCAAATACTACAACCAACAAATATCGTATTGGAAATAACAATATGAATATATCTTTCAAATTTCCATAACAATATCTGTATAATCACGAAATTCAATATCAAGATATTCCGAAGATAATTTCGATTCAAATCCTTTTCCAATTTATATATTGGAAATTCTGGTTATTTTCAAAAACCATTTCAAATCCACTTTATTTATTTTAAAAATAAATGGGATTATAATTCTAGTTCAAAACTAGTTCATTTTGATAAAAATCTATTTTTACCTTTTCAAATATGGAGTTTTTCATTCCAATTCTTTCCAAATTATTTCTTATGATTTAACACAAAATATTACTATTTTTAATAATTTTATCAAGGCCAGTACAGTCGATTTCCATCAACGGCCATCGAACTGCACTTACAGCGACCTTTTCCAAATTTGATTTGGACATAATTCCAAATCCAACTGTTAGATTTCAAATCTCTAATATTCGTTAGAAAGCTCTTTTCGATACGAACCGAACAGTTCCGGTTTTAGGAGAATCCAACGGTCGGATCTCCCGTAATATCCATTCGAAGTCAATGGTCGAAATTCGCGAACTGCCGCGGCACGGCGCGTTCTATTCAGGCCATTTAATATATATAATATGTATATTATATATATTTCATCGATTTCCTTTTAAAACGTATTTTATAAATCGTTTTAAATTCGTTTTCGAAATGATTTCAACTTCATATTCAATTTCGAATCAAAATTGAATATTCCACATCATCGATATACAAATGATAATATTTTCAAAACGTTATATTTTGAAATCACTTCGTTCTTTATGATCATTATAAAAATGAATATAATCGATATAAATATCGTTCGCGTAAAAATGGCGCATATCTAACCAACACGGCTTTACATATTTCAATAACTTTGTTATTCTATTCAACAAATGAATATTTTCTTCAACACATGAATATATATTTTTATTCAACACATGAATATATATTTTATTCAACATATGAATATTTATTCTATTCAACATATGAATTTATATTTTTATTCGACACATGAATATTTTATTATATTCAACACATGAATTTATATTCTATTCAACACATGAATTTTCTTTCTATTCAACACATGAATTTTCTTTCTATTTAACACATGAATTTTCTTCCTATTCAACACATGAATTTTTATTCTATTCAACACATGAATTTTCTTTTGTAATATTCTTTATTTTCCAAATTGGAATGAGGCCCAATCAATTACCATATAATGTTAATTATATGGATTCCCTACAACACATGTATATAATAGCAACGATAAATCATCAACCATCATCCGAGTGCACCACACAACTGCATAAGCATTAAATATAAATAATTAACACTTACACAGTCTGTCAATCCATCGATTGACATACAACTAAACAATCGAGATTAGTGTCCGTCAAATATCATCCCAATACCCGTGTGGGGTTTCAAATCAACAAACACATATTTTTATTTGTGCAGTTGGGCGATGTGTAAAATTTATCGTCCCAATCAATATCAGTCAAATGGGTGTACATAAACAAATCGTCCGATTTGTTTATAAATATTTATTTTATATACACGTTAAAAATTATATTTTTAAGTATAAAATATTTATTCAATCCACACCACACAATCAATTTTCACACCACACCAATCAAACAAACAAGTCATCCATGGTCTGTGGACGACGGGTGTCGGGTGCTGCTAAGCACAGTCTGCATCCTAGTATATATTTTAACTAGAAAACAAATTTAAAAGTGAGAAGTTCTCACCGAGGGATCCACTCCTCCGTGCTTTCCTTCTTAACTGATCGGGTTTCGTTTTGATTTCAGTCGATACCATCGCCATTTTTTTCCACTGTTCAAAGTAAAAATCATATTTTTATTATCTCTATAATATAAAAATCATATTTTTATTATCACTATAATACAGAACTCATATTTTTAACTTCCTACTTATATAAAAATTATATTTTTATTATCTATAACTATAAATAAAAATCGTTTCTTTATCTACTAAAAATCAAATCTTTAAGGCGATAAAAATCATTCCTTTTTCTTTCTAAATAAAATCAAACCCTTATTAAAAATCAGAATTTTTATTTGCTTTATATATATATATATATATATAAACTGATTATTCAAAAATAAATTAGAATAAATAAAAAAAACTTGCAGTGGAGATTTGGGAGAGGAAAGGGGTTGTGGGTGGCCAGAGGTGGTCAGAGATGTGGCTATGGCGGCGGAAGTGGGCGGCGCTCCGGAGGCGCGGCTAGGGTTTGACGAATTGGGGGGGGGGGTCTCGGTTGTTCGAATGGGAGCTGGAGGTAGGAAAGAGAAGGCGGCGGAGCTGAGAAGGAGGGGGTGCGGCTAGCGCCTGGCGGCGGCGGCAGCGAGGGACTCCGGCGATCGCGTTTCCTTTTTATATTATTATTTTTTTGATGTGAAAATGACGGGGGGGGAGGTAAAAGGGGAGAGAGAGAATGTAGTGATTATATAAATATATATTTTTTATTTTGTTTTATTTTCAAAAAGTAACTTTCAAATTCAAACTCCAAACGAAACCCACCGCCTGTCGTCTCTAGCTAATTACCCCCTTTCCGAGCATAATGGGATATGCATCGTAAGCCAGTTCGGCCGTTTCGATCAGTTTTCATCAAAATCAAAATATAACTCTATATATTGAATTTGAATGCACATTTCAATTTTTCGGGGCCACATACGGACTCTAAAAATTCCCGAAAAATATTTTCTAGCTTCGTACTGACGATACGGTTCTAACAAAACTAATTTCATTAAATTCCGAGACCGTTTGAAAAATGGTCATTTTCTGGTCGATCGAAATTGACAGAAACTGTCAAAACACGTTTTCTTTCGCCACGCCCACATATTGCTTCAGAAAATTATGAAATTTGAAACCTAGTAAAAACTCGACATCCCGGATCCAACAAAAGTGGTTTCGTCGAAAACAGAGGTCGTTTGCAAAATTTCCTTTTTTAAGGGCTAAAATTCCATAGCGACTATTCTGAAATTTCAACTGGGCATAACTTTTTATCCCCGCTATGAAATTTCAATTTTTCAGATTCGTTGGAAAGATATTCTCAAATGGATTCTAATATTTTTAGTTTCTCTAAAATCCGATTTATTTTGAATCCTGTACATTCATTTGAAATTTGAAATCGAATTTTCAAACTACCGCGCCATTTTCAATTCCTTTTATAATTAAAATAAAATATTTATACTCTAACGTTGATTCAAATAAATATATTCATTCTAATTCTATTCAAAATAAATTTCTCGTCGTTATTTTTCAAAATAATCATTTTAAATATTCGAAATTCGCTAAAATTGCCAAAATAAAAAATTTAAATTGGCTCGGATTTCCGGGTTATTACACTCCAAGAACTTGAATTCTTTTTCAATGTTTAAAAATCTAGTGTGTTGGTAATTAGACGGAGATTCATATTTGTTTTATGTTATGTATGTATGATTTTTTTAAACATATATATTGTTTATTAATGCCATTTTGACTTATGGATGTAGCAGTATTTGAGTTTACCTAAATATATGTTATAAAATGTTGTTTGTCGTGTTTAATGAGTGTGAAATTGTACTTTGTTGATATATATTAATAATATTGTTGATTTGGTTCTATATATTTTCCCGCATTGATTCAAGTGATTTAAATTATAGTAGTAGTTGTATGGTAGAAATTATTTTAAAAGTCGTAGCTATAGCATATGAAATTTTAAAATTGTATTCGCTTGTATAGCGTATGCACGGCGTAGCTAACAGATAACATGTAGGAAATTTGGGCATAGGCAAGGAGTAGGGCATATAAAATATCTGGCGTAGGAAACATCTGGCGTAGGAAAGGCATAGGAAAATTCTGGTGCAGGAAACATTTGGCATAGGAAACATATGACGTAGGTAGGGCGTAGGAAACATTTGGCGTAGGAAGGATGTAGAAAACTTCTGGCGTAGGAAAGGCGTAGAGAAAATATCTGGCGTAGGAAACCGTACAACGCGTGGAGTAGGAAGGGCATGGAAAATATTTTTGTCACGTTAGAATTTACGACATCAGGTTTATCATAAATACCGCGTTGGAAACCAATATTTCCTACGCCTTACTACGTCAAACTGGCGTAGGAGAATCAGAAAATTATTGTAGTGTTTGCTACAACATAATTTTCAAGTTGGCATGAAAAGCTGAAGCAGGAAGATCTGCCATTCTCATGTGTTGAGAATGTCTAATCTAGTAATTAATTTGTTAAAGAGCTTGTAATGATTTCTTATTTGAATTTTTGAATCATGATCAAAAAATTATAGTCATCAATTTGGAAGACAAATTCCATTGAGAATATCAAAACTACTTAATTTTTGTTGGAAGTGCAACATTATCAAAGAAAAGATTATCGATATGTTGAGTTTCAAGATTATATGAATGCCTGTGAATATATGCACATATTGATTAATGAAAGTGCATTTGTGAAAAAATGAGTCTTATGGTAATTTTTTTTTAGTGGTAGAAAGATTTGAAAAGCTAGCATATTGGAAAACTTGCAGGATGATGAGACAAAGAAGTAACATAAAAAGTGAATAATCAAACCGACCGTTTCGGAGGTTTCTCTACTGTAAGGCTTGCAAAATAAATTATCAAACCGACCGTTAGGGAGGTTTCTCTACTGTAAGACTTACAAAATAAATTAGTCTGTGCCAGTTTTACACGGAGCAGAATTTTGCGTTCCTCTTTCTTCTGCGAATGTATTTCCCGTGTTCGCAAATATCTTTCGTTTTCTTTTGTCTCTCACCCATTTCTCTTGTCTATTGTCCATCATTTCTCCCCTTCTTTCTCTTTACTATTTTTTATCAAAACCTAAAACCCCCATCCCAAAAGTCAACGGCACACCTTCATTCATCCTAAATCCACTGTCTCAATACCGAAAGACGCAGTCAGCTTCCCGCCTCAATACATCGCTTTTGAATTAGTCGGAGTCAACATGCTTAACGATGGAAACAAGTACGATTTGGTCTAGCAATCGTGAGAAAATTACGTTTTAACGATTATAAAAGGTATTGGTTTAATTGTCAATTTACAGTTTTGATTAATCTATTTGATGTTGCGTTATGTTGCTTGCTAGAGTATATATTGCCATATTTTATTATATATTGCTCGGGTATTACTATTGCACTCTTCTGCTTTAAATTTGAATTTGATAGAAAATAATTCTTATTCTGCTTTTCTTCTTTTTCTCCCAATCGATGCAAGCTGCTCAAAAGATGAAGATTGTGATTCTGGTTTAAAATGCGACAATTGTAGTGAAGCAACAACGAAGTGGTATGTGGATCCAACCATTGGAACCTAAATCTAAGGTTGGGATTTGCTTTGATTGATCTTTTTGAAAATTTCGTGTTTTAATGGAAGATTGCAAAATGCGTTCAAATGTAACTGTAGGACTAACTCTAGGAAGTTGGTGTAATTTAATGACTAATGCGGTTTGATGTGTATTAAAAGAAATGTAGAGGACAAGGGATGGTCGTTTATCAGATATTCATGGATAACAACTCAAAGTTCGTGGTTTTATTTTATCTTCTACTGTGTTCATGTTCCATAAAACCTGATGCTTTAGGTTGTAGCCATCTGTTGCTTTGGTTTTTTTGTCAATTTGTATTAAACAATTATTTACAAAACATTTTTTTTGCTGCTGTCTAAATTTCTTTACCTACTTCTTATGATGTTTCATATTGATTGCAATATTTCTGATGCTTATTTTTAATTCTGCAATTTATTTGCTTATTTACAGTTTGAAGCAATCATTAAAACACAAATTAGTTACCTACCTATTTTTAAACATTGATATTACCTCATTTTAAATATGGTGATTATTTATAGATGTTTATTGCCTAACTATGTATTATATTGTTGACATATTTTTTAGTCAAAGCAGTCACACATGGAATCTCTGATTAACAATACGCTCAAGTGTTGGGAGCATCGTCAGAAGACGGGAAGCGATTTGGTTGAAGTCGCATCGCAAACAAAGAATGGCTTGAGACTCCTAATAGATGACCTCTTTTGGGCCCGAAAACATCAATTACGGAGCTTTGCTCTGTAACTCTTATAGCCCTCTGAATTAGCTTCAAGTGGAGCTTGCATTTGGCTAAAACGGACTTACGATTTAGAAGTTACGCCCATTTCTGTGAACGCATGCAGAACCAGAAACACGGATTTTGGAGTTGCCATCACTACACATCGGTTCGGATCGGATCACCACTATTGGGTCGGTTCAGATGGCATAGAAGCACCATGGTTCGGCGTTTTCCCTCGCATACAGGTACCTCGGTTCGGATCGGAGAGAGGAAGCCCGACCCGCTTTGCATTAGGAGTACAGCAGTGCATCTCGTCTTCGGTTGGAACGCTCCGGATCGGCTCAGAAGGAAGAGGACCCGAACCGAACCGCTTTGTTCTGCTGCTACACCTCAGCTTTGACCTATTACCTTGCCATAACTACCTCCTATTCTCATGGATCTAACTCTACATGGCTTCATAGGAGTTGGAGAAGCTTTCTCCATGACTCCTACTCAGTCACCACGTTCTAGCAAGGCATTGGATTCACGACACATGTCATTCATCCAGAAGACTTCCTACATCTATAAATACACGAACTGAAGACAAACAAAGGGATTTTTCTCTGATCTTTGACCATTCTAACTCTCGGCCTCCATTGAAAACAACATACGGATATTATGCTTCTCCTACATCAATCAAACACGAGGATTTCGTGTATAAAACCACTCTCTTTTCTCCACTTCTTCATGAAAGATATAAGGATGCTGTATGTAAATGAAACCTACGGATTGTAGGAAGGCATTGTACTTGTAATTTCTTAGGATATAAGAAACTATAAAATGGACATAGGCTTGGTTTGAGCCGAACCACTATAAAAACCTCATGTGTTCCTCGTTTTTACTACTTATCTGCATTCTGTGATATGAGATTTGTGATTGTGAGGACTTTGCACTGAATTTGGGTGTTAGTACCAAAATTTGTCTAACAATTTAGCACGCTAGGAAGGGGCATACGATACAACTTCAATTTGTAGCTCTAAAGGAATCAAATTGCTTAGCTATTGGATAAATGGCAAAACGAAAGAAAGACAGAACCTTCTCTCGTGCTGAGAATGTTGTAACTAAAGGAAACGAGGCAAGCTAGGAGGTTTCCTCTCATGGAGATCCATTAACATACTTAACTAGAGAAGAGGTGGACGACGTTATCACTGAACTAAGAACCCAGATGGCAAGGCAAGATGAGCTCTTGCAGAAAGAGCAGAATATGATAGATGAATTATTCGCTCGGATAAAGGTAGGCCGAGCGATAACATCGAACTCACAAGAAACGACATGGAACCAGCCCTAGCAGGAGCAGCAAACCGGATCGGTTCGGATCGGATCCGAACCGCGGAGCAAAACCCGAGAGAACTCGGGGGCAGCAGCTTCCCCTATGGAAATCGTGGCTCGAGTCGAGCACGACCCACGTCCGCTCCTGTTCGGATGGAACCCGCGCATCATAAACACGAAGCACCCCGGTTCGGAGTAGGAGAACCGGATCGGATCGGCCTCCACGACCCACAACATGGGGGCACCTTCAAACCGAACCAGATGGTCTTCCAAACACCTCATACCCTTCCAAACTCTTCCAGACTTAACGTTGGGGGCACCACCTCCGATCATGGCAACTTGCAACAACTTTCCAAAGGCGATCGGCTTGCTAGTCTCATTGAGCGCCTCTCAAGAGGCCGCACTTACCAAAGTGACATGGATGATGTCAATCACAATCCATTCACACAGGAAATCAGGAATTCTCGCAATCCCCTTGATTTATCAACTTCCACAACTGGATCCCTACAACGGCAGGACAGATCCTACCGTGCACCTGATGCGCTACAAACGGCATATGGAAGTTCAATCGGCGTCAGAAAATGTCATGGCAAAATGTTTTCCCCTCTTTTTGACCGATATTGCTGCTTTGTGGACTCGGCAGCTGGAAACTGAATCGATCAACAGCTGGAACATGTTGGTCCCCCGATTTATCGAACAATTTCGAGTCCACATAGCACGACCCAAAAATGTAATGTCGCTCACTACAATCAAGCAGAGGTCTAGAGAAACTCTGCGCTCATTTATGGAAAGATTCAATGTTGCAGTAGAATCGGTTGATCGACCTGAACCATCAATTGTACTGATGGCAGCAGTTTCTCGCATCCTGGATAACTCTGAATTTAAAATCCTTGTACCAAGACCCACCTCGAAATCTTGGTGAATTCTACCTTGAAGAAGATAGATTTCTACGTGAAGAAGATGCAACTTCCGAGAAAAGCGTTCTTGAGGTCAGCATGCTTAAAGACGGAGGACCGTCTAATCCTAGAAATGGCAAGGGAAAAGCCGCTGTCAAGAATGACTGCAACACTCAGCCCCGGAGAGGGCCCACATATGAAAAGTACACTAAACTCAATTCAATCCCAACTGACATCTACATAGACACAAACGGTGTCATCTCCTACCCAAAGCCTCCCAGGAGGGAGCCATCGCAAAGAGAACGCGATTCTGGAAAACATTGTATATTCCATGATATGGACGGTCATGACAAAAATGACTGCAGACATCTGTGAGACCTGATTGAGGAACGGGTTAGACGTGGAGAGCCACCCGAGTATGTGAAACAACCAACAGCGCATGCATTCGCGCTGCCACCACCTGCTCCCTGGAGAGGGAATGAACCTGGATTGAGCTCTCGTGGGTTCATCATCAACTGATCTGGATGAGATCAGCCTGGATTTCCAAAATTTCTTAGGATTTAAGATATGTGCTTTGGCTTTCTTTATGTAATGACCCGAAAATCCCCCTCGCGGGAAATCACCGGATACACTAACTTTGGGCATACAACACATCATAACAAATAACAAAAGACTTTTATAAACATTATAATAATGTTACATCAGAGTATAGAATACCAGAGTACATCGAATAAATAATAATACATCGGAAGTTTAATTTACAATAAACTTAACACAATGCAGCGGAAAATTATAATTGCTCTGGACACAGCTTTAAGCTTCAATCCAGAATCCTGCTCAATAAATAAATATCTGCAAAACCAACCACTCGACTGCCCGTGTGGAAAATAAGGGCACCCGAGTTTGCAAGTGAAACAAACTACGAGTCAGTCATGGGACTGGTATGACAAATCTTTACTTAACTTATCTAATAATAAGGCAAATCACAGGACCACGCCGCTAACGCGGAACGGGTTTACTCCATTGGATTGCCAGTGCATAAACAACAACCATAAATAAACTTGTGGATCTACAATGCATCAATCAACATGCAATTCCTCAATCTACCCAATTAGTCTTAATCCCTAAACTTAGATTTCAAAATCCAATTCTCTTTACAGAAATTATTTCTTTGGACTTTGTTTCTCGATTTCTTTTATTTCAAATCATTTGAAATACATATCTAGCTTTTCTATCAAAGTAGATTTCATTTTGGGATTTGAAAATAAAACATTTGTAAATATGAATTCCAAAATGTAACAAAACATACAAACAAGTATGAAACCAAATATCGGTCATGTTCCCTCAGGACCGCGCAGTATGCACCCTAACCGAACCAATATATATATATATATATATATATATATATATATATATATATATATAGGGTCCGTTTGTCACAGGTCCCTATTAAGTTTCAAAATTAGGCTCACATCCGGTCCAACTTTTCATGTAAATTAGGTCCCTATTTTTCAAAAACATATAAAAAAATATTAAAAAAATATAAAAAAATCACAAAAATTCATTATTAAATAAAACACGTTCACACCAAAAAATTCAGGTGAAAAAACAATCAAAAACCACGTCAAAAACCAAAATAACACAAAATCAGCGAAACAACAGGTTTTAGCATGAAAAGATGCACCTATTCTTAAATAGTTGCACACATTCGTGCTTATATTTCAGTACTGCGACAAAACTGCAGTATAAATGCATACATTTATGCAGCTAAACAGCATTATATGCATCCTTTTATGCATATATTCAAATTCGACATGTTTTTTCAAGCATTCGCCGTTTTCAGACATTGTTGCACACATTTATGCTCCTGTACAGAATATATGCATGCATTCATGCGCAAATTCAGAAGCCATCGCCCCTTTTAAGTTTGTTGCACACATGCATGCATATATACAGAATAGTAGCACTCATATATGCTACTTTTCAACATAAATAGTTGCATACATGAATCTCAGTTCAACTTTGTATGCATACATGTATGCAGTTATTTAATAATAGTTGCATACATGTATGCGTATATTGGTCCAGATTTTCCGCATAAATACACTACATGAATATATGCATACATGTATGCTACTATTGGCAATAGTTGCACAGAAGTATGCTACTTTTTTTTTTCAACTTGCGAGGACTCCTGGAAATATTTCCTATTTTTTGGAATTTTTTTTTTTTTTTAGTGTGTGGCGCATTTTTTTTGGGTCAGAATTGGAGAAAGGCGAAAGGGAGAAGCAGGAGGCGAAGGCGGACCAAAAAAGGAAAGCGGCATCTCAATTCTAGGGACCGGAAACGCATACAAAGTTTGACTGGATGTGGCGTATATTTTGAAACTTTTTAGGGATGTGAGCCTAATTTTCACATATATATATATATATATATGTGTGTGTGTGTGTGTGTGTCCACCTAACGGCTACACTGACAATGCACCATCCCACCAATTGGGGAAGACATGCACGCCCTCACACTGTTAGTCAATTTCGGGTCACCCGCTTCTTCAGCCACATACTTGCTAACTCATTTTTTATCCCGAAGTAGGGAAAATCATTTTACAACATAATAATCACAAGTTCTTTCAAATCTATATAGATTTCTACTTCCAAATCATTTCGAAATCATCGAGTATAATCCTCGAAATCCTTTCTGTTTTATAAGACATTTTATAAAACATTCCCTATCCAAAATCGGGAATACTATTCTTTTTTACTTAAGAAATCTCATTTTAAAATCATTTATTAAATTTTGAAATAAACAACATCGCTAAACACCTTATAGTCAAATCGTGAAGTGTTTCACAAGGTGTTAGCATACATATATTTCTACCCACCCAATGCTAAATGTAAAAACATATTTTTCTCATAAACTGGTCAAGCACAATCCATTCAATCAATCAACCATAACACGTCCATTTTATATGTTGCATACATATGTTAAAAATCGAATTTTTAACAAACTAATAATTACTTAATAAACCAGGGGAGATTGGTTTATCGTTAATAATATTTTATAACGATTTATCGCTGTTTTTATTTATATAAAAATAGTCCAGTTTAATTTAACGATGCTTTAGGTCGCTATACGGCCCTGGCGCTGTTTTTACCTAAATTTGATTTACACATTTCTCGAAATCTAACTGTTGGAATTTAACAAATATTATATCGTTGGAAAGATCTTCCCAAAGCGGTCTTAACAGTTCCAGTTTTTGGAAAATCCGATGGTCGGATCTTTCGGAATAATCGTTTAAAGTTACGATTCCGAAACGCGAACTACCGCGCGCGATTCGTTTAATTTTAATTTATATTTGTATATATATAAATATAATTTGCTCGGCAATTTCAAAGCCATTTATTTTATTACATGTAAAAGAGTATTGTTTAATAACAAAAATATATTTCATCGCATGTAAATTTTATACGCTCCGTATTTACATTAAAAAGAATATTTTTAATGTGCTAACATATTTTAATATATGTTTTCTTTTCCTCTTTTCTGGAATGTTAAAAATAATGTTTTAACATACAAAATATTTCCTAACATATGTTTCCAAGCATGTTTAAAATAGTATTTTAACATTTTTATTCTTTTCTAGCATGTTGAAAATAATGTTTTCAACATATAACACATTTTCTAACATGTTTTTTTTTCTTTTTTTTCTAGCATATCCATCTTTACATTAAAAATGTGATTTTTAATGTTTTCAACATTCTTATTCAAACATGAATGTTTTTATATTAACATGAACATTTTCATTCACTACATTAAAAAATGAGATTTTTAATGTTAACATGTTTTTATATTAAACATGAACATTTTTCTATTTTCATTTCAACATGAATATAATCTAAATAAATGACATTTTAATGTAACTTGACATTAATCTAAATAAATGACATATTTATTGTAACGACATTATTCTAAATAAATGACATACTTCTTCAAATATGGCATTTCTAACATAAATGACAATTTTATTCTAAATAAACATTTCTAACAAAAGTGATGTTTTATTCTAAATAGACATTTCTAACGAAAGTGATGTTTTTAATTCTAACATGACATGATCTTGCAAAATCGACATATTTAATTAACATGACATGATTATAGCAAAATACTATTTTTAATGATCACCATATGTAATAAAAATGTAATCTTTTTATTGTTGAAATATTTTATTTCATCAATGAATATTTTTGACTAACACAAATAAAATTAACGAATGATTATTTTATTATTCGTTAACATGCTAAGGATGACAAATTTTAATGAACAACATATATTTAGATCCAACATCACAACCAAGATCAATCAAAATCAGTTTATATATATATATATATATATATTTCTATATAATTTTTATTTTAAATTTAAAACGAGAAATCTCATATTGACTTTTGTCTGAATTTCCAACATGCTTCGATTTTGTCCTGGTCAGTTCCATCGCATAGATCTCTTTTCTGCGATTTCAACGGATCTGAAATCGTTCGATTTCATTTCCGTATGAACAAGATATGAATTTTTTATACATTGGGTAATTAAACCAGTAATAATTAATTAATTTTAGTCCAAAGTTGACCTCCCCAAATTATCCCTTCCTCTTCATTCACGATATACTCCAGACGTTGAACCCATTTGCTCGACTTCCCAAAGCCGCCATCGCTCCACCCACAGGCCGCCGGTCTTCAATCGGAGGTGTCCACGTCCAAGGCCACGGCGAGCTCCACCACTGCCAGCTGTCAGAGCCCACTCGTAAGGCCCTGGCTTCTCGAATCTTGTGCGGAAGTGGTCGGCTTCATGGTCAAAATACGATCATCTCAGGCCAAATTACTCCATCTTGACCGTTGAACTTACAGAGCGTGAATAGCCCTTCCATATTCATGTTTTACTTATTCGAAATACTGCGTGATTGAAGAGAAAGAAGGGGAAGAAGTCGAGAGCGATTCTGCCATCCATTGTTAGAAGGCGGCAGCTTAGAATGGGAAATTAGGGTATAGTATTATCCCATATTTATAATAAAATATTAATTAATTCATTAATTTACAAAAAAGCCCGTTAACTCCTACCCGCTCCAAATCCAGCCCAGCGAATGTTTCCCCTAGCCAAATACCCCCATTCCGGACACAATGGGATATGTTTCGTAAGTCAATACAACTGTTTCGAACAGTTTTTATCAAAATTAAAATATAAATTAATATATATTAAATTTGAACGCACATTCTAATTTACCGGGGATACATACCGACTCCGAAAATTCCAGAAAAATTGTTTCTAGTTATGTTTTAACGATACGGTCCTAACAAAACTAATTTCGTCCAATTTGGAGACCGTTTGAAAAATGGCCATTTTCTGGTCGATCCAAATTGACTGAAATTGACAAAACACGTTTTCTTTTCGCCACGCTTACATATTAATTCCAAAAATTATGAAAATTGGAATCTAGCAATAATTTGACATTTCAGATCCAACCAAAGTGGTTTCGTCGAAAACGGAGGTCGTTTGCAAAGTGGCTTTATATTATATTAATATATATATATATATATATATATATATATATATATTCCATAGCGACTATTCTGAATTTTAAACTAGCCATAACTTTTTATTCCCGCTATGAAATTTCAATTTTTCAGATTCGTTGGAAAGATATTTTTAAATATATTTAAATATTTTTGGTTTTACCAAAATCTGATTTATTTTGAATCTTGTACATTCAGTGAAAGTTCAAAATCAAATTTTCAAACTACCGCGCTATTTCTAACTCCTTTTATAATTAAATTAAAAAAATTCGTTTTTACTTCGATTTAAATAAATTTTAAATCTTTATTATTTAAAATAAATTATTTACAATATTTAAAATCCATTAAAATTTCGAAAATATTTTTTTTTAAAATTGGTTCCAAAATTCCGGGTTGTTACAATCTCCACCACTTAAAATCTTTTCGTCCTCGAAAAGGAATGGAGCAGAAAGTTGTTTAATTTACCAATTCAACTTTCATCATATATATTTTTTTGGTTTCAAAATTTTTATTAGTTGATTAACTTTTCAAATATATATAACTTTTATATATTCAAAAGTCATGTTTTCTAAAATCAGATTATATATATAATCAAAAATACGTTAATCATAAACTTGTCACTCTCAACTCATTCTAGGGCATTACTAACCCCATCTATGACGAGTTTTCTCAATCTAGGATACTACTGATCCCATCTCTAATGAGTATTATTTTATAGGATATTACTAATCCAACCTCTGATGAGTCTTTTGTTCAGTTATAACGAGTTGTACCGCAAAGATTTGAGTTAACCAAAGCTCTAATACCACATGTAATGACCCGAAAATCCCCGCTCTTTGAATCGACCATAAACCACACAGGTATGATCCAAAAATTACAAATCCTCGAATACACTAACATTGGGCATACAACACATCAGAACAAATAACAGAAAATGTTTATAAACATTATAATAATGTTACATCAGAGTTCAGAATATCAAAGTACATCGAATAAATAATAATACAGCGGAAGATTAATTTACAATAAATTTAACACAATGCTGCGGAGACTATCATTTCTCTGGACACAGCTTTAAGCTTCAATCCAGAATCCTGCTCAATAAATAAATATCTGCTAAACAAACCACTCGACTGCCCGTGTGGAAAATAAGGGCACCCGAGTTTGCAAGTGAAACAAACTATGAGTCAGTCATGGGATTGGTGTGAGAAATCTTTACTTAAGTTATCTAATAATAAGGAAAATCACAGGACCACGCCGCTAACGCAGAACGATTTTACTTCATTGGATTGCCAATGTATAAACAACAACCATAAATAAACTTGTGGATTTACAATGCATCAATTAACATGAAATTCCTTAATCTACCCATTTAGGCTTAATCCCTAAACTTAGATTTCAAAATCCAATTCTCTTTACATAAATTATTTCTTTGGACTTTATTTCCCGATTTCTTTTATTTCAAATCATTTGAAGTACATATCTAGCTTTTATATCAAAGTAGATTTCACTTCAAGATTTGAAAAAAATACATTTGGAAATATGAATTCCAAAATGTAACAAAACATACAAACAAGTATGAAACCAAATATCGGTCAAGTTCCCTCAGGACCGGGCAGTACGCACCCTAACCGAACCAATATATATATATATATGTACACACATATATATGCACCCAACGGCTACACTGACAATGCACCATTCCACCAATTGGGGAAGACATGCACGCCCTCACACTGTTAGTCAATTTCGGGTCAGCCGCATCTTCAGCCACATACTTGCTAAATCATTTTTTTATCCCGAAGTAGGGAAAATCATTTCACAACATAATAATCACAAGTACTTTCAAATTTCATAGATTTCCACTTCCAAATCATTTCGAAATCATCGAGTATAGTCCTCGAAATCCTTTCTGTTTTATAAGACATTTTATAAAATATTCCCTATCCAAAATCGGGAATACTATTCTTTTTACTTAAGAAATCTCATTTCAAAATCATTTATTCAATTTTGAAATAAACAACATCGCTAAACACCTTATAGTCAAATCGTGAAGTGTTTCACAAGGTGTTAGCATACATATATTTCTACCCACCCAATGCTAAATGTAAAAACATATTTTGCTCATAAACTGGTCGAGCATAATCCATTCAATCAATCAACCATAACATGTCAATTTTATACGTTGCATACATATGTTAAAAATCGTATTTTTAACAAACTAATAATTACTTAATAAACCAGGGGAGATTGGTTTATCGTTAATAATATTTTATCGCTATTTTTATTTATATAAAAATAGTCCAGTTTAATTTAACGACGCTTCAGGTCGTTATACGTTCCTGGCGCTGTTTTTACCCAAATTTGATTTACACATTTCTTGAAATCTAACTATTGGAATTTAACAAATTTTATATCGTTGGAAAGATCTTCCCAAAGCGGTCCTAACAGTTCCAGTTTTGGGAAAATCCGACAGTCGGATCTTTCGGTATAATCGTTTAAAGTTACGATTCCAAAACGCGAACTACCGCACGCGATTCATTAAATTTTAATTTATATTTGTATATATACAAATATAATTCGCTCGGCAATTTCAAAGCCATTTATTTTATTACATGTAAAAGAGTATTGTTTAATAACAAAAATATATTTCATCGCATGTAAATTTTATACGCTCCGTATTTACATTAAAAAGAATATTTTTAATGTGCTAACATATTTTAATATATGTTTTCTTTTCCTTCTTTCTGGCATGTTAAAAATAATGTTTTAACATACAAAATATTTCCTAACATATGTTTCCAAGCATGTTAAAAATAGTGTTTTAACATTTTTATTCTTTTCCTTCTTTTCTAGCATGTTGAAAATAATGTTTTCAACATATAAAACATTTTCTAACATGTTTTTTTTTTCTTTTTTTTCTAGCATATCCATCTTTACATTAAAAATGTGATTTTTAATGTTTTCAACTTTCTTATTCAAACATGAATGTTTTTATATTAACATGAACATTTTCATTCATTACATTAAAAAATGAGATTTTTAATGTTAACATGTTTTTATATTAAACATGAAATTTTTTCTATTTTCATTTCAACTTGAATATAATCTAAATAAATGACATTTTAATGCAACATGACATTAATCTAAATAAATGACATATTTATTGTAACAACATTATTCTAAATAAATGATATATTTACTCAAATATGACATTTCTAACAAAAATGACATTTTTATTCTAAATAAACATTTCTAACAAAAGTGATGTTTTTATTCTAAATAAACATTTCTAACGAAAGTGATGTTTTTAATTCTAACATGACATGATCTTGCAAAAATGTCATATTTAATTAACATGACATGATTATAGCAAAATGATATTTTTAATGATCACCATATGTAATAAAAATGTAATCTTTTTATTGTTGAAGTATGTTATTTCATCAATGAATATTTTTGACTAACACAAATAAAATTAACGAATGATTATTTTATTATTCGTTAACATGCTAAGGATGACAGATTTTAACGAACAACATATATTTAGATCTAACATCACAACCAAGATCAATCAAAATCAGTTTAAATATTATATATTTATATATATATATATATATATATAATTTTTATTATAAATTTAAAACGAGAAATCTCACATTGACTTTTGTCTGAATTTCCAACGTGCGCGGTTTTCGTCCTGGTCAGTTCCATTGCGTAGATCTCTTTTCTGCGATTTCAACGGATTCGAAATCATTCGATTTCGTTTCCGTATGAACAAGGTATGAATTTTTTATACATTGGATAATTAAACCAATAATAATTAATTAATTTTAGTCAAAGGTTGACCTCCCCAAATTATCCCTTCCTCTTCGTTCACGATATACTCCAGATGTTGAACCCATTTGCTCGACTTCCCAAAGCCGCCATTGCTCCACCCACAGGCCACTAGTCTTCAATCGGAGGTGTCCACGTCCAAGGCCACGGCAAGCTCCACCACTGCCGGCCGTCAGAGCCTACTCGGTGGTCCTTGGCTTCTCGAATCTCGTGCGGAAGTGGTCGGCTTCGTGGTCAAAATACGATCATCTTAGGCCAAATTACTCCATCTCGAATGTTGAACTTACAGAGCATGAAGAGCCCTTCCATATTCATGTTTTACTTGTTCGAAATACTGCTTGATTGAAGAGAAAGAAGGGGAAGAAGTCGAGAGTGATTCTGCCGTCCATTGTCAGAAGGTGGCGGCTCAGAATGGGAAATTAGAGTTTAGTATTATCCCATATTCATAATAAAATATTATTTAATTCATTAATTTACAAAAAAGCCCATTAACTCCTACCGCTCAAAATCCAACCGAACGAATGTTGCCCCTAGCCAAATACCCTCATTTCGAACACAATGGGATATGTTTCGTAAGCCAATACGATTGTTTCGAATTGTTTTTATCAAAATTAAAATATAAATTAATATATATTAAATTGGAACGCACATTCTAATTTACCGGGGCCACATACTGACTCCGAAAATTGCAGAAAAATTATTTCTAGTTATGTTTTGACGATATGGTCCTAACAAAACTAATTTCGTCCAATTTGGAGACTGTTTGAAAAATGGCCTTTTTCTAGTCGATCCAAATTGACTGAAATTAACAAAACACGTTTTCTTTTAACACGCTTACATATTAATTCCAAAAATTATGAAAATTGGAATCTAGCAATAATTTGACATTCCGGATCCAACTAAAGTGGTTTCATCGAAAATGGAGGTCGTTTGCAAAATGGCTATATATTATATTAAAATACATATATAAATTCCATAGCGACTATTCTGAATTTTAAACTGGCCATAACTTTTTATTCCCGCTATGAAATTTCAATTTTTCAGATTCGTTGGAAATATATTTTTAAATAGATTTAAATATTTTTGGTTTTACCAAAATCCGATTTATTCTGAATCCTGTACATTCGGTCAAAGTTCAAAATCAAATTTTCAAACTAGCGCGCTATTTCTAACTCGTTTTATAATTAAATTAAAAAATTTCATTCTAACTTCGATTTAAATAAATTTTAAATCTTTATTATTTAAAATAAATTATTTACAATATTTAAAATCCATTAAAATTTCTAAAATAATTTTTTTTAAATTGGTTCCAAAATTCCGGGTTGTTACACTTTAGGTTTTCCGATTGGCTAAATCGGAGTACACACGTATGAGGATAGGATTTATCCCCAAAGTGTGCTATGGATTCGATGACAAACCAATCAGGATTTGCTTTGGTTTTTTTACTTTGAATTGAATAAGGAAGGACTTTCCGAGCATGGATTATGTTTGGAAAATTTAAGTATCTTGTCAGGTTGTGGCAGGATTCTCAATCTTGATTAAAGTATGGCTTATACTTATCTCGAAACCCTAGGTATGAATTGTGCCTAGGGACAGACTGTCTTGTCAGGCTTTGGCAGGTATAGCTCTATCTCAGTATGAGTATGGATTGTACTCCATTGAATTTTCAAGTGTGGATTATACTTTGGAACGGCTTATTGTCTTGATAGGATAAGGCAAAGGAACTCAATAAAACTCGAGTATGGCTTATGCTCAGTTTGAACTTCCTGGTATGGCTTATGCCGGGAAGGTTAGGTCCCTCGCCCGGTCTTGGCACGATGATTCGAACGTCCCTTGAGTATGATTTATGCGCAAATGAACGCTCAAGCATGGTTTATGCTCAAAAGTGTAATCAGTTTTGTCAGGATTTGACACACCTTTTTGCTCTCTTTTCTTCGCAGGTATGGATTATACTTGCAGCTGGAAGGCTCGGCGTGGCCTTGGATTATCCAGAACACATCTTTCTTCAACCAACAAGATATGTTCTGGGGGGCAAAAATGTTGACATGCTTTTTACTCAAAGCATTCACACATGGAATCTCTGATTAACAATACGCTCAAGTGTTGGGAGCATCGTCAGAAGACAAGAAGCGATTTGGTTGAAGTCACATCGCAAACAAAGAATGGCTCGAAACTCCTAATAGATGACCTCTTTTGGGCCCGAAAACATCAATTACAGAGCTTTGCTCTGTAACTCTTATAGCTGTAACGACACGGGTTTGCCCGGACCTAATCGATCGCAAAATCGACCAAGACCGTTCAATTCCCGCATACGTTAATTTTGGGAATACAACACATTAAAACAACAACAGCAGACTTTTATTACATTATACTAATGCAACATCAGAGTACAGAATATCATAGTACAACGATAAATAAAATACAGCGGAAGACCAATATTACATTAAATATAATACACTGCAGCGGAAACATAAATATACAGCAGAAGGCTATCATGCTCTGGGCATAGCTTTAAGCTTCGATCCAGGATCCTGCTAAAGATAAATATCTGCAAAAAGCTACTCGACTGCCCGTGTGAAAAAGATGGGCACCCGAGTTTGCCAGTGAAACAAACTACAGGTCAGTCATGGGACTGGTATGAGAAATCTAACTTAACTAATCTAATAATAAGGCTAATCACAGGACCACGCCGCTAACGCGGAACGGGTTTACTCCATTGGATTGCCAGTGCATAAAATAAAGTAAATCGTTAAAACAACGCAATGCATTTTAGAAAAATGAAACCATTATAAGACTCAAGTCCCATCACACAATGCAACGCAAACCGGAGGATAGAGTTTTACCTTATAATGGTCAAAAGATGCTTGATACGATAAAAAAACGGATTTGATATTATTATTATTAGTGTATATATGTTTCAAAAACATTTCAATCATAATGTATCAATCATAGACGGCATAGCTACCATATACTATGTCGCCATACTAGTTCTACAATCAAAACCGCATGGTGTCGTATTGGAAGTTGGGTTTCCATCATGAAATCGAGGCTAGGGATCGTCCTCTCCGATTCGAGACACTCTAGCAAATGCCTCAGGGCCCGGACTCTGGCGAACCCTTGGATCTTCAGGGCCGGTCCCTAACTAACGGTAGCGGATTAGTTATGCCTGAACACACGCTTCCTAGTTCCTTTGAACCTCCATATGGCCACTAACAACCTATAAATTCGAGGTACCTCAATCCATCATCCACATAAGTAAAATGCCAGCCAGTTTAAGCACTGACACCACTCTTAGCTAGAAATAAACGTGTGCACTCCCTGTAGTCCTTATCCCGTTTTTGACTCATACTGGGGTGTGAGGCTCGCGAAGTCACGCTATACACAAAGCTATGCCTAAAAATGCTATGCTTTGATCATCAACCACAAGGCCCTGCTTTCCAACAAAAGCCTTGATCATCTGCATCTTGGCGTGCCACATTGACAATTCACGCCATACGATCGACAACTATTACTATATACCAGGGTGTTAAGCAGAGAATAAATTCTCCACCACCAAACAGACATATATTAATACAAATCGATTTAATTTCATGAAATGAATTCCAACGTCAGACACGCATCCATTTCCAAGTCCGTTCTGGGTCTGAACAAAACCGGAGACACCTGAGAGGTTCTCGCTTATCCGGACAATCAACACATACGCCCGAACAACTACTGCTTCAACCCCGTCCTGGGAGCAAGTCAGTCCAAGGCATCAGTAGTCGTCGTCCATTCGATGTGAAGATCGCCGGTCTTCAATCGCCGTCTTCTACATCTTTTATTTAATCGTCGTGTAATTATTTGAAATGAGTTGAACTCGGTCTTTTCAAATAATTATCGCATAATTATCATTTAAATCATTTCATCTCTTTAATATTTATTTATAAGGATCTATCGCTATTTTTATTTATTTAAATGTAGCTCAAAATAATAAAACGACGCTTCGGGTCAGTGGGCTGCCCCGGCGCTGTTTTTACCAAATTTTGATTTACACATATCTTGAAATCTAACTGTCGGATTCTGACGAAATTTATATCGTTGGAAAGGTTTTCCTGAAGCGGTCCTAACGGTTCCGGTTTTGGGAAAATCCAACGGTCGGATCTTTCTGTATGATCATTTAAAGTTAAGATTGCCGATACGCGAACTGCCGCGCGCGTTTCGTTTAATTTTATATTTTTATATATAAATGTAAATATAAAACATTTGGCGATTTCAACTATTATAATCTATCCTTTCTATCGCACCTAAAATGACGATAAAAATATCACTTTTAAATTCGCTCTTTTTATCGCATCTAAAATGACGATAAAAATATCACTATTCTTAATTTATATCTAAAATTATAAATAAAATGTACCTTTTAAAATTCATGTTTTATTCACATCTAAAATGTGAATAAGAATATATTTTCCAATGTCATATTTTTCATTCGTAACTAAATCACAAATAGAAGTGTACATTCTTAAATTCATGTTTTTATTTGCAACTAGTTTGCAAATAAAAATGTACTTTTTAAAACGGTGTTTTTATTTACTATGAAATGCAAATAAAAATGTACTTTTTATTTTCATATTTTTATTCACATCTAAAATATGAATAAAAATATACTTTACATATTCACGCCTTTTGTTTGCAACTAATTTGCAAATAAAAAGTGTAATTCCTTACGATGTTTTATTTGCATCTAAATGTAAATAAAATATTCTTTTCATTTTTACTTATTTACTCTAATTTTAAATAAGTGTCTTCTTTCTTCCTTTTCATGTTCATTTACACTAAATGTAAATAAATACGATCTTTTCCTTTTTACTTATTTACGCTAATGTAAATGAATGTGATCTTTTTCTATACAAATTTATTTACACTAAATGTAAATAAAGTTTCCATTTTTTTTCTCTTGTTTATTTACCTAAATGTAAATAAATGTTTCTTTTTCTATTTATTTATTTATTTACACTACATGTAAATAAATGTTTACCTTTCTATTTACATATTTATTTACACTACATGTAAATAAATGTTTACTTTTCTATTTACATATTTATTTACACTACATGTAAATAAATGTTTGCCTTTTTTATATACATATTTATTTACACTACATGTAAATAAATGTTTACTTTTCTATTTACATATTTATTTACACTACATGTAAATAAATGTTTGCCTTTTTTATATACATATTTATTTACACTACATGTAAATAAATGTTTACTTTTCTATTTACATATTTATTTACACTACATGTAAATAAATGTTTACCTTTCTATTTAAATATTTATTTAACCTAAATGTAAATAAAGTCTTCTTTTTCTATACAGAAAATATAAACATAATGTTATTGCAAAATTTGTTCTTTTTATTCACATAGGAAATGTGAATAAAACTCTATCGCTAACCTTGTTCTTTTTATTCATATAAGAAATGTGAATAAAACTCTACCGCTAACCTTGTTCTTTTTATTCATATATGAAAGTTTAATCGTTAAGTGGTTCATTTGATTTACATATGAAATGTAGACAAAATCCCTTTTTCCATAATCTAGTTTTATTCTTTTTTTTTTATCTACAAGTGTAATGTAAATAAACACACTTTTCAATATCAAGTTTATATCCTTTTCATTTACAAGTGTAATGTAAAATGTAAACAAAATTCTACTTTTCAATATTTTGTCCTCTTTTTATTTAACATGTAAAATGTAAACAAAATTCTACTTTTCAAGTTTTGTTCTTTTTTTTATTTACAAAGAAATGTAAATAAAATTCTACTGTCAAGTTTTGTTCTTTTTCTATTTACAAATGTAAATGTCAACACAAACGATAGCAACATATGATTTGGTGTCAAGATTCATGTCAACACATACAACAACAACATATGATTTGTGTATAATTTTCATGAATCAACATAAAAGGTCCCATTCTTTATTTTATTTTGTGAATCAAAATAAAATATCTAAACTTCATTTACCTTATAAATAAAAGATCTAAACTTTCTTTTATTTTATAAATCAAAACAAAAGATTCAAACTTTCATTTGTTTTGTAAAACAAAACAAAAGATTCAAACTTTCTTTTGTTTTATAAATCAAACAAAAGATTCAAACTTTCATTTGTTTTGTAAAACAAAACAAAAGATTCAAACTTTCTTTTGTTTTATAAATCAAACAAAAGATTCAAACTTTCTGAAAAGAATAAAATAAAAAGAAAATAAAGGCGAGAACGTATATGAAGATTACATCAAAATGTGTGATTCAACGACTGATCTATCATTAACATACAGATCTAAGTAAATAGAATAATAAACAAACAGATAAAGCATCATTCATCAACATATGAATATTTAACCATATCATCACATCGCAGATCTATTCTATTTTCGTACATAACACTGATTCAAACCATCACGAACAGTAATTAAATTATTTGATTAATTTAAAGATAAGAAATCTCACAGTTATAGATCCGCTTTGGATTTGGCCAAAAATTAGACTTGCTCGGAATTGCCCCCTTTTTGTCTAGAAACGAAGATCTCTGAATTACGATCCCGACGGTCCTGAAATCGTCAAATTCCGAGTTCGAACGAATGAGTTATGGTTTAATTTGTGTAAATAAAATTTAAAAGAAAGAGAATCAAAAGGGAATATTCCCTCTTCTTCTACCTCAACCCTTGGCCGATGTTATACAGTGTTTGGTTCAATACTAGGTCTGAGATTATCGAATGCCACAGGCAGTCGGATCACAATCAGGAGATGGGACGTCGACGAGCAAGAGGAGGCGCACGTGCGCTGGCGAGGTGGGCCCGCTCGGTGGTGGCCCTGGACCACGGCAGCGGTTGAAAGCTGACGCCTTTGGGGCGTTGGTGCTCTCAGTTCATGCGACTAGAGGACGATCAAGTCGTATGAATTTATAGAGGAGGAAACTCTCTTCGATATGGTGTATGTGAGGAGGTCTAATTCGAAGAGATGGAAGAGAAATTGAGTAAGAAAGAATCGATGAGTTTAGGCCATGGATTGAGGACGGTGGCTGGTGTAAACGATATGACAGTAGTTTTAGGGTTTTAAATTCCTATTTTTATACTATTTTCAATGTATTTTTACAATTAAATCCAAATCTTTTTAACCGATCCAATTCCAATCCAGCATAAGGTGACCCTAGCCAATAGCCCATGTTCTAGATCCAACGGGACAGGTCCCGTCAGCCCAAACGGCTGTCTGTGCCCTGAATTATTTAATTTAATAATTAATTCCTTTATTAATATAATTCATTCGCATAAATGAATTCACTGAGGGCACATACGGACTCAGAAAAATGCAGAAAAAAATATATTTGGCTTCGTGATGACGATACGGTCCCAACAAAATTAATTTCATCGAATTCTGAGACCGTTTGAAAAATGGCTATTTTTCAGTCGATCAAATTTGACTGAATTGAACAAAACACAGTTTCTTTCGCAGCGCTCACATATTAATTCAGAAAATTCTAAAAATTGAAACCTAGCAATAATTTGACATTCTGGTTCCAACAAAAGTGGATTCGTCGAAAACAGAGATCGCTTGAATATTGACTATTTTCACTGACTTTAATATTATTTAAAAACGAAAATTTTAATTTCTGGCACATTTTCCAACCAAATTATTTAAAATAAAAATTTTAAATTGGTCCCAAAATTCCGGGTTGTTACAATAGCCCTGTGAATTAGTTTCAAGTAGAGCTTGCATTTGGCTAAAACAGACTTACGGTTTAGAAGTTACCCGTGAATGCATGCAGAACCAGAAACATGGATTTTGAAGTTGTCATCACCACACATCGGTTCTGATCGGATCACCCCTATCGGGTTGGTTCGGATGATATAGAAGCACCATGGTTCGGCGTTTGCCCTTGCATACAGGTACCTCGGTTCGGATCAGAGAGAGGAAGCCCAACCCGACCCGCTTTGCACTAGGAGTACAACAGTGCGTCTCGTCTTCGGTTGGAACGCTCCGGATCAGTTCGGAAGAGGACCCGAACCGAACCGCTTCGATCTGCTGCTACACCACAGCTTTGACCTATTCCCTTGCCATAAATACCTCCTATTCTCATGGATCTAACTCCACATGGCTTCATAGGAATTGGAGAAGCTTTCTCCACGATTCCCACTCAGTCACCACGTTCTAGCAAGGCATTGGATTTGCGACACATGTCATTCATCCGAAAGACTTCCTACATCTATAAATACACGAATTAAAGACAAACAAAGGGATTTTTCTCTGGTCTTTGGCCATTCTAACTCTCGGCCTCCATTGAAAACAACACAAGGACATTGTGCTTCTCCTACATCAATCAAACACGAGGATTTCGTGTATAAAACCACTCTTTTTTCTCCACTTTTTCATGAAAGATATAAGGATGTTGTATGTAAATGAATCCTACGGATTATAGGAAGGCATTGTACTTGTAATTTCTTAGGATATAAGAAACTGTAAACTGGACGTAGGCTTGGTTTGAGCCGAACCACTATAAAAACCTCATGTGTTCCTCGTTTTTACTGCTTCATCTGCATTCTGTGATCTGAGATTTGTGATTGTGAGGACTTCGCACTGAATTTGGCTGTTAGTACCAAAATTTGGTCTAACACATATATACTAAGCGCTTTGCATGCACTTTAATTTTTCTTCCCATCATCCACTTTAATACTATGAAAAATTACCATACAGTTTAAATAAATCATGAATAGAATTTAATTTTTTCAAGCAAATCTTAAGCTTGAGTCTGCTCTAATAAACTGCAACTGTAAACATATGTTTCATTTTTCTAAGAACGTATTGCATATCATATAATTTATATGTTATATGTGTATATTTGAATATGATGAAATGACCCAAACTCTCCCATGAGGGAAAGCATGGATTGAGTTGAGAACACGACAAATCAGAACACAAATAGAAGAACATTTCATTGCTTATTACAACAATTACATTAGAGTACAAGAATCTAACAGAGAATGAATAAATATTATACATTGGAAAAATATCAGAGATTTAAATTACATTAGTAGCTGAAAAATAATATATAACATAACTAAAACAGATACACGGATACAGAGCTTTCCGAATATATCTCCAGTTGTAAACCAGGATCTTGTAAGAATAAATCTGCAAACCGAAAACTACTAGCTACCCGTGTGGAAAATAGGGACACCCAGAGATTAGGTTAAAACAATAAACTCCAGGTCAGTCATGTGACTGGTGTGAGAACTAAAACAGTTATTTAAATCTTTACTTTAAAATAAAGTAAATCTAGGGACCACGCTGTATAACACAGAACGGGTTTCCTCCCAAGAATACCAGTGCATAAAACAAACAGTGCAATGCTTTTTGGAAAAATGAAGCTATTATAAGACTCAGGTCACATCACACAATGCAACGCAAGCCGGAGGATAGAGTTTTACCTTATAATAGCCAAACATATGCTTGGTACGTTTCAAACAAATCATTTTGATACTATTATAGTGTAAAGTGTATGAAAAAACTTCAAATATAAATGTATCAATCATAGACGGCATAGTGCCCCATCCCACTATGTCGCCATACTAGGCTCTACAAATAAAACCGAATGTCACGTATTGGAAATTGGATTTCCGTCATGAGTCTAGCCAAGGGATGTACTTCTAACTGCTTCGAGATGCTCTAGCAAATACCTCAGGACCGCACACTCCAGACAATCCCTAGATCCTCCAAGGTCGGTCCTCCCTTACGTTTGAGGATTGGTTATTCCTGAGCACACGTTTCCCGGTCCTATCGGACCTATCCATCGGCTCTGTAGTAACCGATATATCTGAGGCGCCTCGCAATCCAACAACCACATAGGTAAAAATAATAAATGTCTGGGCTCCATACCATGACACCACCCATAGCTAGAAAGAAACATCATGTCCTCCTTGGGTCCCTTATCCCGTTTTTGACTCATACCGACATGTGAGGCTCGCGAATTAACGCTATACACAAAGTTATGCTATATTAAAGTTGTGCTTTGATCATCAACCACAAGACTCTGCTTTTCAACAGAAGCCTTGATCATTTGCATCTTGTAACACCCCACCTCCGTTAAGGTCACTCACAAAGGGAATGCCTTAACTTTGATCGAGCGTTTTAATAGACAGAACAGAAATTTACAAGACAGATAAAACAGTACTTGAAAAATTTATTACTTTATTACAACAGAAACCGAAGTAAATTTGGTTACATCTTTTCAAATCACAATATCATAATTCAAGTACAAAAATATCAGTCTTGTACAAAAGCCTTCAGAATGCATAGTTTTTAAAATCATAATCCCCAACATAAACTGCCATGGAAAGATAGAGCCAAAGCCAAACAATACTTCAAGCAGAGAAGATCTGAATCAAGCTCCTAGACTTCCACCCTACAAACCTGGGGGAGGGGGAACGAAAGAGAAGGGGCGAAAACAAGCCAGGTCAGACATAAAGTCTGGCAAGTCCAGTGACTTTCAGCACATGAATAGATAATAATATCATGACATGAAAATAAAGCTGGATAAGAGACAATATCAACAGGAGTAACTGATATACTTAAGCTAAACAGAAGAAACAGAATGATATAGCCTAAGTTATGCTTCTTACTTATATTTTACTCCTCTGCACTAATACTAGTATAACAGGATTAGGTGTTACCCTAATGTCTAAACAGATACAGAATAATGGGCCTTTACCACCCGAACAGAAGGTACAGGAACAGAAACAGAATAATCCTTACGGAAACAGAATGTTAGAATTAGGTGTACACTAGTAAATGGGCCTTTACCACCCCAACAGACGGTACCACGCAGAAACAGACAGGTGTTACCACCCAACAGAAACAGACGGTACCCCAACGGAAACAGACAGAACTAAGTGTACCCTAAATCTACCCCAAGCGATCGGCTCCCTAATACATAAATACCCTGTGCCATCCCCACAGAAGGGTGTATCACTCCCTAAAGTGGCAACCTTTGAATGACACAGACCTATTTACAGATGTCACGGCGTCTTACATCCTCAGAGGCAGACCAGGATCCATGCACGCACATGACCCGGTTGGAACGCACCATCAACACCCCTCTCCATTATCAGAATGAACCGCTTATAATTAGTTCAGTAAGCGTGCCCGGACCCTACCTACTGTCGGGTCATAATTTTGATACCAGAAAGGGTTACTGACTAATATGGGTCCCAAACAAGTATTTTCCCTCCTAACCTTGTGTCCCCAGACTAACAGATTTCAGATTAACTTGTTTACAAGTTTTCAGACATACAGAGTTCAAGTCAACTAGTTCACAGATCAGAAAATCAGGTTAACAGGTTTTCAGATTAACGGATCAGATGTACAGTTTTAGCAGATTTACAGATTGTCTAACTTTGCATTAGGCCTACAGATTCACGAAACAGGTTTATTAATTCATCAGTCTAGTTGGTTTAGCCCTATCTACCCAACACGTTTTAGACATCATATTTATCTCAGATTTGCATTAATTAAATATTAATGCGCAGACCACTCACATTAGGTCGGTAGCTTGTGGCCGCTGGATAAGCCGAGCGGTTCCGGGTAGACTTCTACCACAAGACAGACCTAACCTCGTGTCTAAGTATATTTTATTTATGCCTATGACCTCTCACATTAGACTAGTAGTTTGCGGTTGCTGGTTAAGCCGGTTGGGTCCGGGCAGGCTTCTACCGCAAACATGAGTCTAACCTCGTGTCTCAGCATTTTTATTATAACCAGTTTATTCCATTACAAATTATACAAATATCAGACTAATAATGCCAATTTAACAGATTTGACTTCTTTTCAAGTCGTAGCAGATTAAACAAATTAACATGTTTTACACAAATTACAATCATTCAGCTTTTCAACAGATTTAACAGATTTAGCAGCTCAGACGGTTCAACAGATTTAGCAGACTAGGCAACTCAACAGATTTAACAGATTAGGCATAATTAGCAGATTAGGCGATTCAACATATTTAACAGTTTAGGCAATTAAACAAGTAACAGATTTAGCAGGTTAGGCAAATTTAACATATTAAGCAGATAGCAGATTTAAACATTTCTCAAAGTCTTATTCACATATCTTGCCTAATCATGGAGTGAGCCTAAACTTACATGCCTAAGTTATATACGAAACAATCCTCCTTCTTCTAAATTACAGACTATAATATATAAAGTATGTCCAGATCTAGAATTATAACTTATGTCCTTTATATTCTAAGTCATTAACAATCTCATATAATATGCCTCCAATTTATGTCCTGAATTACAACATGTGCTATGCATCTAAATCAATTAATTATTTACAGTTAAATCTTTACACCCAAAACCCAAGTCATATGTCCAATATTCTTCTATGCCTCAAGTCATATGTTCAATACACTTTATGTTCTAAACATGTCCAGCCATATGTCTCAGATTTATGTTCTAGCTACAGCCTATATTCTTTCCTCAAATCAATCACAGATCATTCATGCCCAATTTATGCATCATTCATTATTTGCCCCAAAAGTTTGGCATTCGTGCGTCAATCTCTTATGAGATTTGGCTCAGGCTTGTGGTAGCCTGGCTATAGAACAGAAAGAAGAGAGATACAGAATAGTTACAATAGGACAGATCTAAACAAAACAGAATATACATAACCTCAGATTCAGATTTACAACCATGTCACGATCATAATTAAAATTCATATCTAAAAATAACTGTACTTGCCTTGGTTGGATTATAGAAGAAGAGTTGCAGTTGTTCTCTTTTTAATCTTATTCGGATTTGGAAGAAGATGCACTAGTTCTAGTTTTGATTCCAGCAGAGTAGCGACGCCATTATTTTATTTATTTATAATATTTCAGAGGAAGCATAAGGAGAGAATGAAATGGTGTAAAGAGAATGAGGCTAGGAGGCTGTTTATATAGGATTAGGCGGACGAATCTAGAGAGAAAACGTGACCAGATACATCAGAATGAACCAAGGCTCAGAACTGGATTCTGTCACCAGGTCGACCCCCATGTCGACCATAGGGTCGACCTGGTCCTTGGGAGGTCGACCATAGTGTCGACCCCCAGGTCGACCTGGTCCTGAGCGGGTAAATTCCCGCCCAGTCTGCACTGGCGTTTGAATTCGAATTTCGAATTCGAATTTCGAGCTGTTTTCGGTTCTGAAAATTCCTGAAACTTCGGAGGGTCATATCTCCCTCATACGGACTCCGTTTCTTGAAAACTTGGACTCGTTTCCAAGCAGAATTTCGAGATGAATGCAATGGCGCAACCCGTTTCCCTTGATTATTATTTTAAAAATTAATTATTCTCTGATTTGTTACTTATACGTTCATAGAAAATACGGGGTGTTACATTCTCCCCTCCTTAAAGGATTTCATCCCCGAAATCTTCAAGTTAAGAAGAATGTGTCTTACCATCCAGTCATCCATCTACTCAACCATCATCCACAAGCATCCATTGTCCTTAGAAAACTTCTAATGTTGTGAACATATGCAAAAGTGTGTTTATATGTTCCTTATCTAATGCAAAGATCAGGCGGTCTACTGATTCAGTTGACCTCCTTAATGCGAATTATTTCAGTGCCAAGAGTTCCACATGTATGCAATTTTCCTATTTGATACACATCATTTCTATATGAGTGCACAACCGTTCATTCATATGCAACATCCATGTGCTGAGTCAACCATTTTGCATCCATAAAAAAATGCACACACATCCATATGTAGTATGAGAGTGTTTTTGAGCCGATCTAGTGCCTAGTGTGTGTATATGCATCCACGAGCAATCACTAGCAACCACTTGCATCCACTTGCAACCATCAAACATAACATGTCTCAAACACATGTTTACACCCATTAGTTTCTACCTAAAGGTCGAAGGATAAAGTCGAGTGATAGAGGCAAGTATAATTAAAACTAAAGCTAGGTTCCCATTAGACATCGGTTTAAGAGAATAACTCCTAATTATCAATCCCGAAGACCAAAATAAACATCAGATTAATACTCAGAGAATTACTCCCATCAAACAAATGCCCAACTGGAAATCTATTTCACACCTTGAGTAAAAACTCCTATCCTTTTCAGAAACCTACATACTACTGATACAGATCAGATTACCAAATGTTTCTTAGGAAACAAAGCATGACAAAAACCCAGAATGTATGCGTCATAGTCAACTTAACGCTCAACACAGATACCCAACTTATCATAATTAGATTAGTCATAACCCTTATGGGTCTGAGTCTACAGCGGAATCAAAAACAATACTAGTATTAAAGTGCAGAGTATCGATTACAGAATCAAAATGCCAGAATCAGAAAAGAGCTTTAACTCAATAACCAGATAAAGAAATTAAACCTCCTACAGAAAGTTTCCCTATTTCTATCCTATCCACTAGCCTCGAGAGTGTTCGCCTGCCCTCCAAAAGTTGGTCCTGCCCTCTGCCCTTGCCCTCGTTTCTTCGGGCAGTCCCTAGTGAAGTGTCCCATCTCACCACAGTTGAAGCAAGTGCCCTTTCTTTTTCTGCAATCCTTGTTCAGATGAGTCGAGCTTCCACAAGTAAAGCACTTTTTCTCCTTCTTATCTTCAGACTTCTCATCCTTCTTTTGTGTTTCCTTTTTGGGCCATGCTTTCTTGTTCTGTGGTTCTTCCTTCTTTGCCTCTTTCTTGCCCTTGTCTTCCTCGTGTAGTAGTGCCATGTCCACCAATCTCTCGTAAGTCGCTCCCATGGGTACATGGGTCATGGCTAGGCTGTGCAGTGGCTCGTTCAATCCTTTAACAAAGCGAAGAGCCTTTTTATGCTGGGTGTTGACTAAATCTAGTCCGAACCTATCCAGTTGGTTGAACTGGTTGACGTATTCCTTGACCGTCATACTTCCTTGCTTAAGAGATAAGAACTTTTCCAGTTGTAGACTTCGTTCAGCTTGTGAGAGGAATTTCGTCTCAAACCTTGTTCTGAAATCCATCCATGTTTCAACAGGCCTCTCGGCGTTAGTGATTTCCCACCAACAAGAAGCTTTGTCTTTGAGCAACCATACCACCAACTGTACCTTCTGCCTATCGTCCACCTCGAAGATAACGAACAGATCCTCAGATTCTTTGAGCCAGTTCCTCGCTTCTACGAATGATTCAGTTCCCTTGAAATCCTTTCCACCCATGGCCCTAAAATCTTTACAGATCTTTGAGAAAGCAATTGCACGAGGAGGGGGCGGAGGAGGGGGAATCGCTGCGGCTGGAGGAGGAATATCTGCTTGGCCTGCATCGTTGGCCCTAGCCTCTAAGTACCTCCTGAACCAGCCAGGTACCGGTACGCCCTCAGGAAGGTTAAGATCCCCAGACATGCTGAAACGAAAGAAAAAGGAAAGATTCAAAACAAAGGATAGAAAGATAGGCTATGGCTTTGGGGATTATGTTTTTCAAAATAAACTCTACTTTTGAAAATACTTCCTCTTTAAAAACCTTTTTGAAAATAGTTTTCCAAAACTTTTTATCAAATCTGGTAACCTTCAGCTCTGATACCAAGTGTAACACCCCACCTCCGTTAAGGTCACTCACAAAGGGAATGCCTTAACTTTGATCGAGCGTTTTAATAGACAGAACAGAAATTTACAAGACAGATAAAACAGTACTTGAAAATTTTATAACTTTATTACAACAGAAACCGAAGTAAATTTGGTTACATCTTTTCAAATCACAATATCAGAATTCAAGTACAAAAATATAAGTCTTGTACAAAAGCCTTCAGAATGCATAGTTTTTAAAATCATAATCCCCAACATAAACTGCCATGGAAAGATAGAGCCAAAGCCAAAAGATACTTCAAGTAGAGAAGATCTGAATCAAGCTCCTAGATTTCCACCCTACAAACCTGGAGGGGGAACGAAAGAGAAGGGGCGAAAACAAGCAAGGTCAGACATAAAGTCTGGCAAGTCCTGTGACTTTCAGCATATGAACAGATAATAATATCTTGACATGAAAATAAAGCTGGATAAGAGACAATATCAACAGGAGTAACTGATATACTTAAGCTAAACAGAAGAAACAGAATGATATAGCCCAAGCTTCTTACTTATATTTTACTCCTCTGCACTAATACTAGTATAACAGGATTAGGTGTTACCCTAATGTCTAAACAGATACAGAATAATGGGCCTTTACCACCCGAACAGAAGGTACAGGAACAGAAACAGAATAATCCTTACGGAAACAGAATGTTAGAATTAGGTGTACACTAGTAAATGGGCCTTTACCACCCCAACAGACGGTACCACGCAGAAACAGACAGGTGTTACCACCCAATAGAAACAGACGGTACACCAACGGAAACAGACAGAACTAAGTGTACCCTAAATCTACCCCAAGCGATCGGCTCCCTAATACATAAATACCCTGTGCCAGCCCCACAGAAGGGTGTATCACTCCCTAAAGTGGCAACCTTTGAATGACACAGACCTATTTACAGATGTCACGGCGTCTTACATCCTCAGAGGAAGACCGGGATCCATGCATGCACATGACCCGGTTGGAACGCACCATAAACACCCCTTGCCATTATCATAATGAACCGCTTATAATTAGTTCAGTAAGCATGCCCGGACCCTACCTATTGTTGGGTCATAATTTTGATACTAGAAAGGGTTACTGACTAATATGGGTCCCAAACAACAGATGACACAAGTATTTTCCCTCCTAACCTTGTGTCCCCAGACTAACAGATTTCAAATTAACTTGTTTACAAGTTTTCAGACATACAGAGTTCAAGTCAACTAGTTCACAGATCAGAAAATCAGGTTAACAGGTTTTCAGATTAACGGATCAGATGTACAGTTTTAGCAGATTTACAGATTGTCTAACTTTGCATTGGGCCTACTGATTCACGAAACATGTTTATTAATTCATCAGTCCAGTTGGTTTAGCCCTATCTACCCAACACGTTTTAGACATCATATTTATCTCAGATTTTCATTAATTAAATATAAATGCGCAGACCTCTCACATTAGGCCGGTAGCTTGTGGCCGTTGGATAAGCCGGGCGGTTCCGGGCAGACTTCTGCCACAAGCCAGACCTAACCTCATGTCTAAGCATATTTTATTTATGCCTACGACCTCTCACATTAGACTAGCAGTTTGCGGTTGCTGGTTAAGCCGGTTGGGTCCGGGCAGGCTTCTACCGCAAACATGAGTCTAACCTAGTGTCTCAGCATTTTTATTATAACCAGTTTATTCCATTACAAATTATACAAATATCAGACTAATAATGCCAATTTAACAGATTTGACTTCTTTTCAAGTCGTAGCAGATTAAACAAATTAACATGTTTTACACAAATTACAATCATTCAGCTTTTCAATAGATCTAACAGATTTAGCAGCTCAGATGGTTCAACAGATTTAGCAGACTAGGCAACTCAACAGATTTAACATATTAGGCATAATTAGCTGATTAGGAGATTCAACATATTTAACAGTTTAGGCAATTAAACAAGTAACAGATTTAGCAGGTTAGGCAAATTTAACATATTAAGCAGATAGCAGATTTAAACATTTCTCAAAGTCTTATTCACATATCTTGCCTAATCATGGAGTGAGCCTAAACTTACATGCCTAAGTTATATACGAAACAATCCTCCTTCTTCTAAATTACAGACTATAATATATAAAGTATGTCCAGATCTAGAATTATAACTTATGTCCTTTATATTCTAAGTCATAAACAATCTCATATAATATGCCTCCAATTTATGTCCTGAATTACAACATGTGCTATGCATCTAAATCAATTAATTATTTACAGTTAAATCTTTACGCCCAAAACCCAAGTCATATGTCCAATATTCTTCTATGCCTCAAGTCATATGTTCAATACACTTTATGTTCTAAACATGTCCAGCCATATGTCTCAGATTTATGTTCTAGCTACAGCCTATATTCTTTCCTCAAATCAATCACAGATCATTCATGCCCAATTTATGCATCATTCATTATTTGCCCCAAAAGTTTGGCATTCGTGCGTCAATCTCTTATTAGATTTGGCTCAGGCTTGTGGTAGCCTGGCTATAGAACAGAAAGAAGAGAGATACAGAATAGTTACAATAGGACAGATCTAAACAAAACAGAATATACATAACCTCAGATTCAGATTTACAACCATGTCACGATCATAATTAAAATTCATATCTAAAAATAACTGTACTTGCCTTGGTTGGATTATAGAAGAAGAGTTGCAGTTGTTCTCTTTTTAATCTTATTCGGATTTAGAAGAAGTTGCACTAGTTCTAGTTTTGATTCCAGCAGAGTAGCGACGCCATTATTTAATTTATTTATAATATTTCAGAGGCAGCATAAGGAGAGAATGAAATGGTGTAAAGAGAATGAGGCTAGGAGGCTGTTTATATAGGATTAGGAGGACGAATATAGAGAAAACATGACCAGATACATCAGAATGAACCCAGGCTCAGAACTGGATTCTGTCACCAGGTCGACCACCAGGTCGACCATAGGGTCGACTTGGACCCTGGGAGGTCGACCATAGTGTCGACCCCCAGGTCGACCTAGTCCTGGGCGGGAAAATTGCCGCCCAGTCTGCGCTGGCGTTTGAATTCGAATTTCGAATTCGAATTTGGAGCTGTTTTCGGTTCTGAAAATTCCTGAAACTTCGGAGGGTCATATCTCCCTCATACGGACTCCGTTTCTTGAAAACTCAGACTCGTTTCCTAGTAGAATTTCCAGATTAACGCAATGGCACAACCCGTTTCCCTTGATTCTTATTTTAAATATTAATTATTCTCTGATTTGTTACTTATACGTTTATAGAAAATACGGGGTGTTACACATCTCAGCATGCCCCACTGGCAATTCATGCCATGCGACTGATGTCTATCGATATATAACCTCTGAACTCGTATGCCTCAGAGAAGGGCGTTAAGCAAGAGAATAAATTCTCTACTGCCAAACAGATATATATTTAATAGAAATCAATCAACATAGAATAAAATTCAATGTCAGACACACATCCATTTACTAGTTCCTTCTGGGTCTGAACGAAACTGGAGGTACCTTATTCATCGTCCCATACGTCCAATACAGGAGAGAGATCCTCGCATATCCGGTTGATCTCCAAGTACGTCTGAACGATCACCACTTATTACCTCGTCTTGGGTGTATAGCCCAATCAAGACATCAGTAATCATCCAAACGATGTGAAGACCTCCAGTCTTCAACCATCGTCTTCATCGACGACTTATCGTCGAATAAGTTACTCAGAATGGGTATAAACCCGGCCTTTCCGAATAACTCATGTATTTTATAATCAAGTGCTATAAAACACAACATACGCCTCATACCAATTCTGAATATTCTTTTATTTAAATATTTATATCCTTTGGGAAAGGTTCCCATTAATTTTATCAAAGATAAATTCTTTAAATTTATTCTTTAATCTTCCTTTGGATATTAATTCAAACCAAATTAAGGTTTATCCAAACTAGTCGGGATTGGCGGTCCTTACCAAAGTAATCATTTATTGTATTTCCCAATCCTAACCTATTCATCCGATGGAGCAAAACCGGTAATACTCCATATCTAACACCACGGTGTTATCGGTAAAATTAATTACCATTTTCCGTTCAAATCTAATTAAAGATTTACCTATCGCTTGGAGTAAAACTGGTGATACTCCACTCTCGATCATTTCCCAAATTGATAATTTAAATTATCACATTCGCATTTCAATCTAATTAAAGATTCATTAAAACTCCACTCGGTTTTAATCTTCCTAAAAATCAATATTAAAGATAATTTAACTTTGGAAAATCAAACATGCCGCATCGACATTCTACACCGTACTATTGATTTCCGCCTATATATAACCTCTATGCTCGTATGTCTTAGAGAAGGGTGTTAAGCAAGAGAATAAAATCTCCGCCACCAAACAGATATATATTTAGCAGAGATCAACTATACAATTCGAAATACAATGTTAGGCATAAAATCCTGTCTTTAACTGGGTTAAAGAACTAATGTCATTTAAAACACAGTTCACAATAAACCCAAAATCACATTCCATTAATTATGGAATCTTCACGGAAAACAGATCGATATATATATAATCGATACCAATTTCCGTATCCGACTAATAATATAAATGGAATAATGACCAAGCCTTTTAAATTCCATATATATTACCAGCCTTCCTCCACAGAAGTTCATTTCGATTATTATCAAATCAAATTCCATTCATTTCCAATTTGTTGTATTAAATTGAAAAACTTTACTTTGAAAATTTTCCTTTAAATCTAAATAAAAAGATTTATAAATTCCAAATCACATGTCATTGTAAATTGGGTTAAAGAACGAATATCGTTAAAAACACAGTTCACAATAAACCCAATTCACCTTCCATTTTACTCCAATTATTAAATATAATTGGAAACCTGAAACACCCCACCTCCGTTAAGGTCACTCACAGAGGGAATGCCTTAACTTCGGTGGAGCATTATAGGTAAAAGATGCAGATAAATTACAAGAAAGACAAATAAAGCAACGGAAAATAAAGTCATTTTATAAACAACTTAATTCAGTCAAGCTTTTACAACAATTTCCTTAATCATACTTAAATGTAAAACATAGAACTTCTGTCTTGATTTAAAAACTTCCAAGAATAAAAGAAGCATAAAAACAATGATATTCCCCGATAAAGCATGAACCAGCCATAGCAGTGGAAGAGAGAGAGTCCAAAGCGATACACCAACTAATCTTCAAGCTTGGAAAGAGAAGAGGTCCAAGTTAGGCTGAGTTATTCCCTCCTTGACTACCTGGGGGGAATGGAAGAAAAGAGATGAAAAACAAACTAGGTCAGACATAAGTCTGGTAAGTCCAGTGATCTTTCAGCATGCAAACAAGATAAAGGATCATGACATGAATAAACCAAAAATAGGACAATACCATAAAAACAAGGTAACTAAAGACAAGATAATGGTAAGGTGAACTGAATGCGCTTCTACTTTTTCTCTACTTCGCTACTACTATGTTAATCTGAATTCTAAATTTATCTCTGCACCACCTAACTAGTGTCCCAACTAGTAATCTGTATAAAATGATAATCGTGATCCCAACCCCCCGTAATTGTGGTAGCCTTCAGGTGTACATCTATTGCGAGGATTCCACCTCAATCAGCCTAATTGCCATGAACATGTTAGATGTACCCTTACTACCCTATAGATCGACTCCCTACTTGTATTCATGTTCCATGTGTCTGTGTCAATCGGCCCTCTCTTGCGTGTAGATACCCTGTACTGGTCCCACCATAAGGTGTATCAATCCTTATGATTGCGACCCGACACGATTCAAGATGCACAGTGTATAACTATTGGTACCCGGTGCCTGCTTTTTCCCACTCTGGAGTACGTGCACGCCCGTAAACCGTCGGAACCTACACTGACGTACCCCCTGTCACTTCTTTGACCGCTTATAATCAGCCCAGTAATCGTGCCCCACCCTGCCTAGTTCAGGGTACCGTTATACATCCATGTGGGTTACTGCTGAAATGGGTCCCGGTTACTAGGGTTTCCTATTGGTTAAGTTTGTAGGCCTATATTTACTAATATTATCCACCAACCCGATATGTACTTAACCCTCCCATTGATTCAAGCATTTTTAATAAACGGTTAAGTTTTGTGGGCCTATATGTACTAATATTACCCACCTACACGAGATGTACTTAACCCTCCCATCGATTCAAGCATGTTTGTTTAATAGTTAAGTTTTGTGGGCCTATATTTACTAATATTACCTACCAACCCGATATGTACTTAACCCTTCCACTGATTCAAGCATGTTTATTTAATGGTTAAGTTTTGTGGGCCTATATTTACTAATATTACCCACCAACCCGATATGTACTTAACCCTTCCACTGATTCAAGCATGTTTATTTAATGGTTAAGTTTTGTGGGCCTACATTTACTAATATTACCCACCAGCCCGATATGTACTTAACCCTCCCGCTGATTCAAGCATGTTTATTTAATGGTTAAGTTTTATGGGCCTATATTTACTAATATTACCCACCAACCCGATATGTACTTAACCCTTCCACTGATTCAAGCATTTTTATTTAATGGTTAAGTTTTATGGGCCTATATTTACTAATATTACCCACCAACCCGATATGTACTTAACTCTCCCGCACATTACGCCATATTAGTTAAGTGTTGTCCGCTCATGTTAACTTAACCCACTCATTCATCATGTCATGTTGGTTAAGCATTTCTTATTAACTTGACCCTCCTTACTTATCATTTTGGATCAGTTAAATGTTTCTTATTAACTTAACCCCGTTCGTTCATCAAGTTATGTTGGTTAAGTGTTTCTTGTTAACTTAACCCCACGTATTCATCTTGTTGTATTGGTTAAGTGTCATCAATCAATTCAAGTTAACTTAACCCACCTACGTGTCATGTTACTTTGGTTAAGTGTTGCCTTCTTGTGTTAACTTAACCCTACTACAAATCAAGTTATATTGGTTAAGTGTTGCCCTCTTATTTTAACTTAACCTTTCCATAAATCAAGTTATATTGGTTAAGTGTTTGTAAATTTACTTAACCTCACCCAATTGTCTAATTAACATGTTATAAAGGTTAAGTGTTCTAAATTTACTTAACCTCACCCACTTGTCTAATTAACATGTTATAACGGTTAAGTGTTCTAAATTTACTTAACCTCACCCACTTGTCTAATTAACATGTTATAACGGTTAAGTGTTTCTAAATTTACTTAACCTCACCCACTTGTCTAATTAACATGTTATAACAGTTAAGTGTTCTAAATTTACTTAACCTCACCCACTTGTCTAATTAACATGTTATAACGGTTAAGTGTTCTAAATTTACTTAACCTCACCCACTTCTCTAATTAACATGTTATAACGGTTAAGTGTTCTAAATTTACTAAACCTCACCCATCAGTTTAGTTAACATGTTGAATTGGTTAAGTGTTTCCTTAATTGACTAAACCCTACCAATTTTAACTTAGCTTCATTAAAGCACCAACCACTCACATTAGACAGGTATTGTTGTGGTCACTGGATGTGATGGTCGGTTCCGGGCAGTTTTACACCACAACTCAGTCTAACCTTGGGTCCTTTTTGGGCTCAATGCACTAACCACCCACATTAGACATGTATTGTTGTGGTCACTGGATGTGCCAGTCGGTTCCGGGCAGTCTTACACCACAACTCAGGCTAACCTCGGGTTAGGCATATTCGTCTTTTCTAAATTTACATATTTCTTATTTATGAAAAATTCCATATGTAAATTATTCCCAATTTAATTATGCCATAATTATCCTTTTAATTATGCTCACAATTAATGGTATACTAAATATACCATTTCATGAACCAATCTATGCCATGTAATTTTTCATGTTTATCCTACATATTTATATGTAAATTATAAATCAATTATTGTCATGGCCCACTATCCTTCTAAATCACGTTCAAAATTTTAGGTATATAGATTATACCATTTTCATGCCACTTATCATGCTTAGTGTCAAACATGCCAATTACATGAAATTTCAGGTTTTCCCCAACGTTACCCCCTTGTACGTTCGCAAAATTACATAGAATATTAAGCTCGATATTTTAGCCTAACTTATAAAAAAAAAGGGAAAAAGAGGAACTTTGCAACATTCCAACATCATACAAAAGTATGGATCTAACTACACATATGTCACATGGATTTGTCATAGAACAGTATACTTTTAACTATGAACTTGCAAATTTGATCTATGCAACATGAACCACAAGCATATGAATTTACATAAAACTATACAAGTTAAACTTGGCATGTAGTGGTGAACTTGCAAATTAGATCTATCATAAAGGCATATGGATCTAACATATAAAGTTGTAGATCTAAACATATAAGGTCGTAGATCTAAACATGTATGCATAATGGCTCTAAACAATTAGGCATAAACGACATGACTTAGCCTAAAACTTGTATGTATCGTAATATCACCAAACTTACATATGATAATTTCATTCCCAAATTCCTATACAACATCATAGGTTTAATAACCAATTTCCACATAACATGATAGGTTCGATAGACCACAATAGTCAATAGGCATATATGATAGAATAGACATGAATAAACATGAATCAGCATCACATACAACTTGATACAATTCTATTTTACAATTCATTACAAATCATGTCTTTAATTTATTCACATCTGAAAGATAACTACAATTACAATCAAAAGAAAAAACTTGATTTCAGGGATCTGTATTCTGAAACTGAATTGCTCGCCTTTGATGTAGATCGTTGAATTCTCTTAGTTGAATTAGATTAGATTTAATTTGACTTAGGTTTTAGTGGAGGCTAGGTTTAGATGAGAGTGAATAACAGAATTAGGTTTTAGGTTTAGGGTCCTTATATAGTTGTAGAGAGTGTTTTAGGACCATTAGATTAACCCTGAACCATGAGAACCAATCGGATGCCACATCAGCCTTAGAGCGAATCGGCCCATGGGTTGACAGCCAAACACCCTGAATCAACCCCTAGTCGACCCAGCGGAGTTCGGGTAGACCTCAAAAATGGGCCGGTTTGGTTATTCCCCCTCCCGATTCGCTGCTTTGAACTTTTTTGCATATTTATTTATTTAATTTTTATATATATCTATATATATATTTTTCTCATATGCATACAAACTTCAAGACTTAATAACTTCTTCATAAGGTATTCGTTTTATGCAAACCAAATGTCTATCTTGACCAAAATTTTGAGACGAATGTAATAGCGCAACCCATTTCACTTAATTCTTCTTCTAAAAATTAAGTGTTCTTGAATTTGTTAAATTTAATATTCTTAGAAAATTCGGGGTGTTACATTCTCTCCTCCTTAAAGGATTTCGTCCCCGAAATCTTCAAGTTAAGAAGAATGCATCCTAACATCCAATCATCCATCTACTCATCCATCATCCACAAGCATCCATTGTACTTAAAAAACCTCTAATGCCATATGAACATATGCAGAGTGTGTGTATATGTCTCTTATCTAGTGCAAAATCAGGCGGTCTACTGATCCAGTTGACCTCCTTAATGCGAATCATAAGAGTGTCATGCGTCCAATATGTATGCAAATATCCCTAATCATGTAAATACTATATGTGTGCATATTCTCTCATCCATATGCAACATCCATATGATAACACATCAAGTTTAAATCCATATACAAATACATTCATATGCATATGCAATATGAAAGTGATTGAGCCGATCTAGTGCCTAATGTGTGTATATGCATCCACGAGTAACCACAAGAAAACACTTGCAACCACTTGCAACCATCAATCATAACATGTCTGAAACAAATGTTTTCATCCATTGGCTTCTACCTAAGGATTGAGGATAGGACCAAGAGGACATATTTAAAATATAAAGACTAGCATGCAAATAAATATTACAGAAAAAGGAGGAATCAAGGATATACCCTCAAAAAGGGTATGATACGCGTATCTAGTCTTCAGTCTTCTAAGTCGCATCTTCTTTGAGCTTCACTCCACTGTACCTTAACTAATTTAACTTCACGATTGTGAAGCTTCTTGACCTCCATTTCCAAAATCCATTAGTAAAGATATGACCTCGATCATTTACTATGCTAGAGGGTATCCAATGTTGTCGAACTATCTTTCCAAGATAAACAGAAGTTAACCATGATACCAAGTGTATATACTAAGATGATTAGAGGTCTCTCCTCTACTTAGCTTATCCACCATGTCACAAATCTGAGGGTCTAAAGCTAAAGGTTGCTATGTACTTTTTACCTCTCTTAAGGTTAGTTTTTTTCTTCTACTTAGGGCGCCTGCCATAACTATTTATCTCTCACGCAAACCATCCTAGTTGAACTCGACATCCCTCAAGTACAAGCCCCAAAGGCCTAAACCAATATCAGACAAGCACCCAAGGAATACCTCCTCCGAATTTGGACGATCTATGTGAGGTGATACTAGCAAAACAACCAAACAATTGAGCACTTAACCGACTCTGGCTATCCTCGCCAATCCTGCTCCAAAACTATCGTTGATTGCATAACTGGCTTTGCATTGTCAACTAGATATATGCGGAAGTCTATATCGAGTTTTTAGGGGGAAAACTCCTAACCTTAATAAAAAAATATCTGCGTACTCATGGATTACTCTAACGGATCGAAAATCGTCGATAAATACATAAAGTGATTCTAGGTAGCTAAGACAAACTGATCCCTTAGGATCGCATGAAATTTCGAGGGTATTCCCGAGGCAAGTTGAAAGTCTAACTACCCTCCTTTCACAATTACTAGCTAACTAATCCATGCCTAGAATCAACCCATAGCCCATGAAACCAAAAACATAAGTATCTCAAATCCTTACAAACCAAAGATAAATGAGCCGAACCACAAATTGGACTTGAGACAATAATGGGATCCTCTACTTTACAAGCTCTAGGGTGCAGAGACTCAACTATGGAAGCAGATATAAATGAATGCGAAGCGCAAAAATAAAAAAGAGTACTAGTAGGATGATCAAGAAGAAAAACTAAACTTTTCAACATAAACCTTACTACCTCTCTCTCAGGTATGCTGGTGGTGAGAGCATGCACTGGCCTTCCGGAAAATCCTGTCTTTTGTTCTTGCCCTTGCCCTTAATTATACGACCCGTTATACCAAAATATAGATACTTCCTCTTGTTTTAGGTTTTACTATTCTTTCCTCCCCTCCTTTGTGAACCAAGCCCATATCCATGAGTTCTTCATCCTTGTGTTGTGCTCCTTAGCCAAACTCCCTCATTCTCATCTTTGCCATCCTTGTGTAACTTGTTGACAGGTCTCTCGGAAGCTGCCTCCATCGCACAGATAATCCTACAAAGCTCAAAATAAAATTAACCGCAGGTGAAACTACTACGACTATAGATGGAAGTTGGGCACTTGCTTGCCCTTTGACAAGTGTCGTAGTCTCGTCGAGCCTACGGAACCATGTCGCGATGAGGTTACCTCCCAGAAAGCCAGGAGCCCTGGAGACTTAGGAAAGAAGGAAACAAGGATTCAAATAGAGGATCAAAAAGATAGTGCATATGGCTTTTGGGAATATGCCTTTAAAACAAAACTTTTCTTTTGAAAATGCTTCTTTTAAAATCGTTTCGAAAATAATTTTTCAAATCTTTTATCTGATCCGGTAACCTTCAGCTCTGATACCAAGTGAAACACCCCACCTCCGTTAAGGTCACTCACAGAGGGAATGCCTTAACTTCGGTGGAGCATTATAGATAAAAGATGCAGATAAATTACAAGACAGACAAATAAAGTAACGAAAAATAAAGTCATTTCATAAACAACTTAATTCAGTCAAGCTTTTACAACAATTTTCTCAATCATACTTAAATGTAATACATAGAACTTCTGTCTTGATTTAAAAACTTCCAAGAATAAAAGAAGCATAAAAACAATGATATTCCCCGATAAAGCATGAACCAGCCATTGCAGTGGAAGAGAGGGGGTCCAAAGCGATACACCAACTAATCTTCAAGCTTGGAAAGAGAAGAGGTCCAAGTTAGGCTGAGCTATTCCCTCCCTGACTACCTGGGGGGAATGGAATAAAAGAGGCGAAAAACAAACTAGGTCAGACATAAGTCTGGTAAGTCTAGTGATCTTTCAGCATGCAAACAAGATAATGGATCATGACATGAATAAACCAAAAATAGGACAATACCATAAAAACAAGATAACTGAAGACAAGATAAGTGCAAGGTGAACTGAATGCTCTTCTACTTTTTCTCTACTTCGCTACTACTCTGTTAATCTAATTTCTATATTTATCTCTGCACCACATAACTAGTGTCCCAACTAGTAATCTGTATAAAATGATAATCGTGATTCCAACCTCCCGTAATTGTGGTAGCCTTCAGGTGTACATCTATCTAAGGATTCCACCTTAATCAGCCTAATTGCCATGAACATGTTAGATGTACCCTTACTAACCTATCGATCGGCTCCCTACTTGTATTCATGTTCCATGTGTCTGTGTCAATCAGCCCTTTCTTAGGTGTAGATACCCTGTTCTGGTCCCACCATAAAGTGTATCAATCCTTATGATAGCGACCCGACACGATTCAAGATGCACAGTCTACTGGTACCAGTGCCTGCTTTTTCCCACTTCGGAGTATGTGCACGCCCGTAAACCGTCGAAACCTACACTGACGTACCCCCTGCAGCTGCTTTGATCGCTTATAACCAGCCCAGTAATCGTGCCCCACCCTGCCTAGTTCATGGTACCGTGATACATCCATGTGGGTTACTGCTGAAATGGGTCCCCATTACTAGGGTTTCCTATTGGTTAAGTTGGTGGGCCTATATTTACTAATATTACCCACCAACCCGATATGTACTTAACCCTCCCATCGATTCAAGCATTTTTAATAAACGGTTAAGTTTTTTGGGCCTATATGTACTAATATTACCCTCCTAAGATGTACTTAACCCTCCCATCGATTCAAGCATGTTTATTTAATAGTTAAGTTTTGTGGGCCTATATTTACTAATATTACCCACCAACCCGATATGTACTTAACCCTTCCACTGATTCAAGCATGTTTATTTAATGGTTAAGTTTTATGGGCTAGATTTACTAATATTACCCACCAACCCGATATGTACTTAACCCTCCCGTTGATTCAAGCATGTTTATTTAATGGTTAAGTTTTGTGGGCCTATATTTACTAATATTACCCAACAACCCGATATGTACTTAACCCTTCCATTGATTAAAGCATGTTTATTTAATGGTTAAGTTTTGTGGGCCTATATTTACTAATATTACCCACCAACCCAACATGTACTTAACCCTCCCGCACATTACGCCATATTAGTTAAGTGTTGTCCGCTCATGTTAACTTAACCCACTTATTCATCATGTCATGTTGGTTAAGCATTTCTTATTAACTTGACCCTCCTTACTTATCATGTTGGATCGGTTAAGTGTTTCCTATTAACTTAACACCGTTCGTTCATCAAGTTATATTGGTCAAGTGTTTCTTGTTAACTTAACCCCACGTATTCATCTTGTTGTATTGGTTAAGTGTCATCAATCAATTCAAGTTAACTTAACCCACCTACGTGTCATGTTACTTTGGTTAAGTGTTGCCTTCTTGTGTTAACTTAACCCTACTACAAATCAAGTTATATTGGTTAAGTGTTGCCCTCTTATTTTAACTTAACCTTTCCATAAATCAAGTTATATTGGTTAAGTGTTTGTAAATTTACTTAACCTCACCCACTTGTCTAATTAACATGTTATAAAGGTTAAGTGTTCTAAATTTACTTAACCTCACCCACTTGTCTAATTAACATGTTTTAACGGTTAAGTGTTCTAAATTTAGTTAACCTCACCCACTTGTCTAATTAACATGTTATAACGGTTAAGTGTTTCTAAATTTACTTAACCTCACCCACTTGTCTAATTAACATGTTATAACAGTTAAGTGTTCTAAATTTACTTAACCTCACCCACTTATCTAATTAACATGTTATAACGGTTAAGTGTTCTAAATTGACTTAACCTCACCCACTTCTCTAATTAACATGTTATAACGGTTAAGTGTTACAAATTTACTTAACCTCACCAATCAGTTTAGTTAACATGTTGAATTGGTTAAGTGTTTCCTTAATTGACTTAATCTTACCAATCTTGACTTAGCTTTATTAAAGCACCAACCACTCACATTAGACAGGTATTATTGTGGTCACTGGATGTGCCAGTCGGTTCCGGGTAGTTTTACACCACAACTCAGTCTAACCTCGGGTCCTTTTTGGGCTCAATGCACTAACCACCCACATTAGACAAGCATTGTTGTGGTCACTGGATGTGCCGGTCAGTTCCGGGCAGTTTTACATCACAACTCAGTCTAACCTCGGGTTAGGCATATTCGTCTTTTCTAAATTTACATATTTCTTATTTATGAAAAATTCCATATGTAAATTATTCCCAATTTAATTATGCCATAATTATCCTTTTAATTATGCTCACAATTAATTGTATACTAAATATACCATTTCATGAACCAATCTATGCCATGTAATTTTTCATGTTTATCCTACATATTTATATGTAAATTTTATATCAATTATTCTCATGGCCCACTTTCCTTCTAAATCATGTTCAAAATTTTAGGTATATAGATTATACCATTTTCATGCCACTTATCATGCTTATGTGTCAAACATGCCAATTACATGAAATTTCATGTTTTCCCCAACGTTACCCCCGTTGTACGTTCGCAAAATTACATAGAATATTAGGCTCGATATTTAAGCCTAACTTATAAAACAAAAAAAGGGGAAAAGAGGAACTTTGCAACATTCCAACATCATACAAAAGTATGGATCTAACTACACATATGTCACATGGATTTAGCATAGAACAATATACTTTTAACTATGAACTTGCAAATTTGATCTATGCAACATGAACCACAAGCATATGAATTTACATAAAACTATACAATTAAACTTGGCATGTAGTGGTGAACTTGCAAATTAGATCTATCATAAAGGCATATGGATCTAACATATAAAGTTGTAGATCTAAATATATAAGGTCGTAGATCTAAACATGTATGCATAATGGCTCTAAACAATTAGGCATAAATGACATGACTTAGCCTAAAACTTGTATGTATCATAATATCACCAAACTTACATATGATAATTTCATTCCCAAATTCCTATACAACATCATAGGTTTACTCACCAATTTCCACATAACATGATAGGTTCGATAGACCACAATAGTTCATAGGCATATATGACAGAACAGACATGAATAAATATGAATCAGCATCACATACAACTTGATACAATTCTATTTTACAATTCATTACAAATCATGTATTTAATTTATTCACTTCTGAAAGATAACTACACTTACAATCAAAAGTAAAAACTTGATTTCAGGGATCTGTATTCTGAAACTGAATTGCTCGCCTTTGATGTAGATCGTTGAATTCTCTTAGTTGAATTAGATTAGATTTAATTTGACTTAGGTTTTAGTGGCGGCTAGGTTTAGATGAGAGTGAATAATAGAATTAGGTTTTAGGTTTAGGGTCCTTATATAGTTGTAGAGAGTGTTTTAGGACCATTAGATTAACCCTGAACCATGAGAACCAATCAGATGCCACATCTGCCTTAGAGCGAATCTGCCCACGGGTTGACAGCCAAATACCCTGAATCAACCCCTAGTCGACCTAGCGAAGCTCGGGTCGACCTCAAAAATGGGCCGGTTCGGTTATTCCCGCTCCCGATTCGCTGCTTTGAACTTTTTTGCATATTTATTTAATTAATTTTCATATATATACATATATATATATATATCTCATATGCATACAAACTTCAAGGCTTGATAACTTCTTCATAAGGTATTCGTTTTATGCAAACCAAATGTCTATCTTGACCAAAATTTTGAGACGAACGTAATAGCGCAACCCATTTCACTTAATTCTTCTTCTAAAAATTAAGTGTTCTTGAATTTGTTAATTTTAATATTCTCAAAAAATTCGGGGTCTTACAAAACCATAATAATCTTAATTAAAAGATTTATTCTTTTCACACGGGGTTCAAGAACAATGTTACTGAAAACACCATTCATGACAAATCCAAAATCCAATTCTTTTATTCAATTCCAGTTAATTATTAATTAATTGAAAAACTTCACTAAATCTTCATTAAAAGATTTATTCTTTTTCTCAACTGGGTTTAAGAACGGTGTTATTTAAGCACGACAAACCCAAATCATATTCGATATCAAATACAAGGCTTTAAATAGAAATTATATCGGCTTATATTCAATATCAAATTCTGAAACCAACAAATATCGTATTGGAAATAACGATATAAAATATATCTTCCACATTTCCATAACAATATCCGTATAATCACGGAATCCAATATCGAAATATTCTGAAGATGATTTCCATTCAAATCCATTCCAATTGTTTTATTGGAAATTTCTGGTTATATTAAAACCGTTCACAAATCCAATTTATTTAATTTAAAAATTATTGGATTTCAAATCTAGTTAATAACTAGTTCATTTTGATAAAAATATATTTTTATCCTTACAAATGTGGAATTTTTCATCTAAATTCTTTCCAAACCATTTACTATGATTTTACACAAATTATTAATATTTTAAATAATTTTATTAAGACCCTTTTAGTCAATTTCCATAAACGGTCATCGAACTGCACTTACAGCGACCTTTTCCAAATTTAATTTGGACATAATTCCAAATCCAACCGTTAAATTTCATATCTCTTACATTTGTTGGAAAGCTCTTTTCGATACGAACCCAAGGATCCGGTTTTAGGAGAATCCGACGGTCGGATCTCCGGTAATCTCAATTCGAAGTCAATGGTCGAATTCGCGAACGGCCGTGGCGCGGTGCGTTCTGCTCAGGCCATTAAATATATATATATATATATATATGTTATATATATTTCATCGATTTCCATTTAAATCGTATTTTATAAATCATTTATAAATTCGTTTTAAAACGGTTTTAACTTCATTTTCAATTTTAAATCAAAATTGAATATTCCTTATAATTATATTATATAAATGATAATATTTTCAAAATATCAGATTTTGAAATCATTTCCTTTTCGATATTCATTATAAAAATGAATAAAATCGATACAAGGATCATGCATGTCAAAATGGCGTTAATCTAATCAACACGGCTTTATATATTTAAATATTTTTGTGTCCATCCCAATTCGGACATCAAAATCATATTTTGATCCATTACTGAATATTATTTTAAAATATTCATTATTCGCCATTTTAAAATATTCATTCTTTCTGAATTGGAATCAGACACAGTCAATTACCATATAATTTTATTTATATGGATTTCATACACATATGTACACAACAATAATCGAACGTACTCAACCATCATCCAGAGTACATTACACAACCACATAAGCGTTAAATATAAATAATTAATGCTTACAACAGTCTGTCAACCCATCGATTGACATACAAATAAATAATTGGGATTATTGTACGTCAAATATCATCCCAATACCCGTGTGGGGTTTCAATCAACGCACACAGATTTTATTTATGCAGTTGGGCGAGGTGTAAAATATATCGTCCCAATCAATGTCAGTCAAATGGGTGTACATAAACGAATCGTCCGATTCATAAATGAATATTTATTTTATTCATATACACATTAAAAAAAATTATTTTTAACTATAAAATATTTATTTCAATACATGAATATTTTATACAGTTCATTTATACAATAAAAATGGTATTTTTATTGTTCAAATATTTTATTCAACACATGTTTATACAGTTCATATATACAATAAAAATGATATTTTTATTATTCAAATATTTTATTCAACACATGAATATTTTATACAGTTCATATATACAATAAAAATGATATTTTTATTGTTCAAATATTTTATTCAACACATGAATATTTTATACAGTTCGTATATACAATAAAAATGATATTTTTATTGTACAAATATTTTATTCAACACACAATCAATTTCACAATCAAATCACACAAAACATCCATGGTTTGTACAATAAATAGTGTCGGGTGTTGCTAAACACCGTCTGCACCCTAGTATATATTTGACTGTAAAGTAATTAGAGTGAGAAAGAGTTCTCACATTGGGATCCACTCCGTCAGTCTTTAACTGGCGATTCTGGTACCGTTCGGATTGAAATTGCCTAGATTACTAACGAGCTCCAAATTGGATCCAGTTAGTATTGTTGTGAAGCTCTCGTCCTCATGATCCCAACGGATCCAGTTTTACGCGATTCCGAGTCGTAGCAAAAAGTTATGGCCTCGTGAAGTTTGAATACATAATACGTTATTAATAAAACTAATTAGTTAATTAATTAAAGTTAATAACGTTTTTTTAATAACGTTTAAAACTTACCTCCCTGCTTCATCGTCGACTTCAGCTCAAAAGGGGAAACCCACCGCCGCCGATGATTGGCTTGACCGGAGTTCGATCGGAGGGGCCCACGTTATGCGCCTTCGCGGTGCCTCCCCATGGTGGCGGTGGCTCGCAACTCTAGGTGGCGAGGCAACCTGAAAAAGTCCTCGACGGCGGCGCCTTTCAGGTGAAAATCCTTGCTCCATTCTCCATGAAACTTCATGAAACTAGTATGGAATTGAAGATCGGAGAAAGTTCTTCGATTTTGGTTCTTTGAGTTTTGATTTTCATAGCACAGATTATAAGTTATTTGAGCTCAAATATTTGAGTTTTAGCCGCCGTCAGTCGTTTAGAATGAGCAGATATTTTAGGTTTTTAACGAAATTTCATGATTGGCCGGTTGTTTTATATTAAATTTATTTTATATTTTTAATTCTTTTTAATTCAAAAATTAGGGTTCAATGCCATGTACGCCAAATCAAACCCAACGACTGTCGCTTGTAATGACCCGCATTTGCAGAGGTATAATAATTAATTTATTTAATTATTTAAAAGGTGATTAAAGGAATTTAATGGTCGTGGAATTAAATAATGGCGAATATTTAATTAAAATAATAAATTAAATAATATATTTAATTCTGAAATAATCAGAATTGGCCGAAATGGCGATATGGTGTGAACTGGATCATCTGCGATATTTAATTCAGTTTAGAATTGAATTTAATTAACGAATATATTATTTGAACGACAGTTTGAACGTATAATTATATTATAATTAAAATCGAGCTCGAAATGGCGCTGAAGTTCGTAAATTAGCGATTCGAACTTCAACTGAATGTACAGGATTCATTTTAAGCCGGATTTCTGTGAAACAAGAAACGTGTGGAGCTGGTGGAGTATATCTTTCTAGTGGAAGAGAAAAATCGGGATTTCGTCGTGTAGATTTTGAGTTATGTCCAAATAAAATTTCAGAAAAGTCGTTGTAGAATTCCTTTATAATTTGCGATGCTTTATATACGTTATAAAAGGATTTTCGATATAAACTGAATATCGATAAATCTGAAAATATCAAACTGTAAATTCTGATATGATATTCTGGAGCTGTACGATATCATATGTGAAGATATACGATAATATAAATTTATTTATATTTAATTCAAAAATATTTAAATATATTTATATATTTAAATGGGTCATCCAGAGCATTAAAAATAGCCGGTTTTGCAAATGAAGTCGGAATTCGACGAAACCAGTTTCGTTGGGTCCATAATGTCAAACTCTAGTAGCATATCAGTTTTTGTGATTTTAGGGGATCGTATGTAGTCGCACGGATTTTTAAAGGACCGAAGACAAGGAGAAAAAAACGAGAAAATAAAATAGGAAAAACAAATTTGAAATATCCCCTTTATTTTTCTATGATCCAGCACAGGCCACTGGGCCTTCGGTCTCAACCACAAACAAAACCAACCCAAAATAGGGTATAAAACCCGTCAAGAACAGACCACAGAAGCAAAATGGATATAAGAAAGAGAATATACCAAGAAGATGCCATTTTAAAAATATCTAAAAAAAATCCTAAACACTATAAATACCCGTCTAAAATTGATAAACCCTATTTTTCCACTTCAGGAAAGCGCCGCAACTCAGAAACTCAATATACAGTAAAACTCATTCTTCCAAAAATAAAAACAAACTCAAAACAAAGTCCTAAAATCCCAGAATACACACTTATGGATTCGGCAAGGCGGGAGCTTCAAGCCGATATAAGTTTGATGGGTCGCGGTCAGGTTTCGACGAGCTGAAATTTCGTACAGTGGGTTTAGGGTTTGTCCTTGGAGGGGGTAGAGGCTTCAATCGGTGAAATGGAGCTTGGTCTTGGACTGAGGAGGTAGAACCGCGCCTCGCGGAGGAGTTAGGGGTGGTGCGGTGGCGATTTTTGACAGTCTGAGGAGTGGAGGTGCCATCGACGAGGGGAACCGAGTTCGATGATAAGGTATGGGGGAGGTGCGGTTTCGAACGAGGAAGAGAACGGTGGCATTTGCGTCGAGCTCAGTGGTCGGAGTGATGGTGGGTGGTCGGTCAAAGGAGGAGGTCAACGAGGTGTTTTTCCTGAAGCTTGCGAAGTGGATGTGGAAAGAAGATGCGGTTCGGGTAAGCAACGAGGGAAGCGGGTTTTGTATAGGGAGGTAGTGGGCCGGGTGAGTTTAAAAAGGTAAAGCCCACTAAGGCTTTTAATTTAGTTTAAATAAAAACGAAATTGTGTCATAATTTTAAAATATGGTATTCGAAGTTAGTTAATCGAATATTATTCGAAGGAGTTAATCGAATATGGTATTCGAAGTTAGTTAATCGAATATGGTATTCGAAGTTAGTTAATCGAATATGGTATTCGAAGTTAATTAATCGAATATGGTATTCGAAAGGAGTTAATCGAATATGGTATTCGAAGTTAGTTAATCGAATATGGTATTCGAAAGGAGTTAATCGAATATGGTATTCGAAGTTAGTTAATCGAATATGGTATTCGAAAGGAGTTAATCGAATATGGTATTTGAAGTTAGTTAATCGAATATGGTATTCGAAGTTAGTTAATCGAATATGGTATTCGAAGGTTAGTTAATCGAACATATTATTCGAAAGGGGTTAGTCGAGTCGAGTCAGTTGAATAGAGTTAACCGATAGAGTTAATCAGTTAGAGTTAAACAGTAGAGTTAACCAGTTAGAGTTAAACAGTTAGAATTGAACAATTAGAGTTAATCCAAATGAGATGCCATTTAGCACGACTGCTAGCGTAATTCGCAGGGCTGTAAATAGCCTAAGGCGGTCGGATGTTTCCTGAGGGAATCAGGCGTAACCATTGTGATCGCTGCGATCTAGAGTCAAGCGAATGGAGTTAATCGAATATTAGTTATTCGATAGGAGTTAAGATAATCGAGTTAAGTTATCGAGTTAAGATAATGGAGTTAAGATAATCGAGTTAAGTTATCGAGTTAAGATAATGGAGTTAAGATAATCGAGTTAAGTTATCGAGTTAAGATAATGGAGTTAAGATAATCGAGTTAAGTTATCGAGTTGAGTTAATTAAGTTAAGTTAGTCAAGATGAGTTAATCCAAAGGAGTTAGTCGAATATTAGTTATTCGAATAGAGTTGAACGGAGTTAAATAGAGTTATCGAATATTAGTTATTCGAATAGAGTTAAAAGGAGTTAAATAGAGTTAGTCGAATATAGTTTATTCGAATAGAGCTAAAAGAAAGGAGTTATCGATTATAGTTTAATCGAAAGGAGTTATCGATTATAGTTTAATCAAAAAGAGTTATCGATTATAGTTTAATCAAAAGGAGTTATCGATTAGTTAATCGAAGGAGATTATCGAATATAGCATATTCGAAAGAAAGAGACCGAATATAGTTTATTCGAAAAAGAGAGATTTCGAATATAAGTTATTCGAAGAGAGAGATAATCGAATATAGGATATTCGAAGAAGAGTTAATCAAATAGAGATTACTCGAAAGAGAATTATACGTCGAATTCAATTATATCGAATTCGGGAAAGTAATATTTACTTTCCAGTTTTTAAATCAAGAGTATACACTAATAAATTAGGGTTAGATTAATTATTCGAATTAAAGAATAAAAGTTATAATTGAAGTTAGATATTTCGAAAGTAGGGATTATAACGTTATCGTTATAATCAATGTTTTCAATAAAGAAGTGGATTCGTAAATTGAATCCGAGAGTTACGTAAAGGAGTTGTTAAGGGTTTTAAAAGATAAACTGTTACTATTTCGAAGTTATAACGTTAATCAGTTAAGGTCTGAGAGGTAATTATACCCCAACTTGATTGACTTCCTTCTTAACTAAGGAATGGTAAGGTTTGATAGTGAATGATGGTTAAGTGAATTCAGTAAATAGTTTGAGTTGGCATAGCGATGTTTATTTAAAACATCTGTTTAAATCCAATGAAGGAACTTTGGAAATGTTTTCCAAATAAGAAATCAGAAATGTTTTCTAATATAGAAAACAAGGAAATGGAAATGTTTTCCATTGTTAATGAAGTATATTTTCTAAAATTAGAAAATAAGAAATTTAGAATATAGGGAAACAGGAGATAAGTAAATTAATGAACTAAAGAGATAAATGATGATTGGTTGATATAATTTCCGTCTGGAAATAATATCGTTGTTTGCACACGAGTTTTCCCTTGATAGTTAAATCACGGACTATCAATGTTTTGACCATTTTAACGTTGTTAATATGGAGAGACCGGTTGGATTATTATCCAAAGAACCACTCTGTATTGGTATAAGCGTTGCGAATCATATATGCTGAATGTATTGAAGACAGAGTAAAGTGCAAGGGCTGTTGTATAAATCTTAGATAACAATGGACTAAGATGGATGTACTGAATAGTGCCTTCGGTTTCGTTCAGTCCCAGAACGAACGTAAATGGACGAATGTCTGACAAAGTATTTCCAATGATCGAATGGGTTGGTCTGTATAAATATATATGGTTGCAACGGATTTTTCCCTTAGCATAACATCCAGGATATTTGTATAAACCAACTAATGATTTACGGATCTGATAATGTGGCATTCAAAGTGATCGTGTTATAAATGAATGGAAAGTAAGCGTAGCTTCTAGCCTCACATCCGGTAAATGACAGAAATCGAGCAGGCAGCATGGCTAAGTCGGTCGCACCGAAGTAGGGTGTATAATCACCTATCTAGAGAATATTCATTTGCTTCTTTTAATCTATCAATGCTGTCCCATATATATACGGGAAACAGTTGTTGATCCCAACCGTTGGTGATGTACATTCGATACACTCAAGCGAAATGAGTGGTCGGTCATGTGTGGCTGAGTTGCAAGATGTTCTTGTTGAACTCCAGTGTATCGTTCCTAGAGTACACTGATCAGATGGTTGTTCCATACCTTGTCAGAGTTGGAAATCCAATCATCCAATACGCGCCTGCGGTTTTGATTGTATACTATATTTGTAGAACGTGAGATGAAAGCGTTTCTGCTAGATTGATATCTATTTATACGTAGACATTATTATAATATCAGAATGATATTTCTTTACAAAGTTGTTTGGATTTTCATAAGGGAAAAACCCGTTCCGTTCTGCGGCGTGGTCTTATGAGATATCGTTTACTTGTTCATATACCTGTTTAAACTGTTTTACTCATACCAGTCCCATGACTGACCTGGAGTTTATTTTGTTTTGTTTCCCTAAACTCTTGGGTGCCTAAATTTGTACGGGCAGTCAAGTAGTCGGGATTTTACAGATGCACTTGGAGAGCTTGGAGCTGGAGGCTTCAGGATTCTATAGCTATTATTATTTCCGTTGTTGTTGTAAGTGTTGTACTCTGATAAGTGCTATTGTATATATATAACTGTTTGTGTTTCAAAAGTTATGTTATATTTTATTCTTTCCGCTGTGAGATTCGTGTTTACTCTGATGATGATGTTCTTCTTCTTCTTCTATTCTACTAGTTCTACCTTATCTATCCTCACCCTCTATCTTCTTTCTATTAGTTTCTTGAATTTCAAGTGCAATTTGGGGTTGGACTTGTGTTATTTAGTCAGCTCAAATTGGACCGGATTTTCGGGTCACTACAATTGGTATCAGAGCCAGGTTTAGTTAATACCTTGGCTCTGTGGCGTAATTCAGTAGAGATGGGATTCGTAATATCCTAGACTGAGTTTGAGTGTATATATTCGAGTGCGTATTTGTTAGTTAATATAAAATGGTTTTATATTGTGGAGACTCATTGGTTGAGTGGCTTATGAATTCTGGTCGATCAGTTTGATCCACTGTATCGGTAGGAGTTCTATAAACACTTGAATACGATGAACCGACATACTATATTGGTTGTGTTGATTGTTATTATAATCGAGTATGATTATAAAAGTGAAATGGTTATAAATAACTAATCAGAATTCATATAAGGAAAATATATGAAATAGGATGAAGTAAATCTGAATTTAAATCAGATTTGGAATTTAAAATAAGGAAATTTTAAGTTCCTGGGAGATTTTGAAAATGTTTTTCAAACTGAAAGTGATATAGTATTGAACTCACCTTGATAGCTGGAAAATAGATTCTGATGATGAATCTAGACATCATCAGTGTTCATTTTCGAGTTCTAAGTGACGGATTACTACCAAAGGTTTTGTTTTTGAATTGTTTTGAGAAAACAAGTTGTTCAGAAATTCAAAGGTTTAGAATTGGTATTATAATTTCAAATTGATTTGAAAGAAACCCAGGAATTTGAGTTCTGGAATTAAAATTTAACTAATGAAGTTAAATAGATGAAAATGGTAAAAGTAAATTAGAATTTAACTTGAACTAAGTTAAATAAAATTGAATTGGATTAGAGTTAATCTGGAATGGAACCAAATTGATAAGTCAATAATTTGGAAATTGATATTGAGGTTCGAATGAAATTCGATTTGGATTTGAGGATATGAACTGATTGGAATTTTATTTGAGATAACACTGGTATATGCTGAGTTGATAACATATGGAAGTGATAGAGTTGATATGCCCGACAAAAAGGTACTAGTTTATATTTGATATGAGTTTGAGATTTTGATGGGCCGAATTGGCAAGCCGCTTGGCGTTTTGATTTTATTTTGGGTTGAAGAAGGCCCAGAGAGGCGAGTTGGAGTTTGAGCTATTGGCCAGTACAAAGGAGGTGCTGGCGAAATTTTTCGAAAGTTTAAAGTGTTAGAAAATTTTCAGAATTTTTGGAAAATTTCGTCGATAAGAATGAATAAATAATTTAATTAAAATTAAAATGGTCCAGTTGGAAACCGCGGTTAGGAAGTGAACAAATATGTTCTAACCAGTAGATAGGGTCGTCTTCTAGCTTTAGCAATTTCGAGGACGAAATTATTTTAAGTGGGGAAGAATGTAATGACCCGCATTTGCAGAGGTATAATAATTAATTTATTTAATTATTTAAAAGGTGATTAAAGGAATTTAATGGTCGTGGAATTAAATAATGGCGAATATTTAATTAAAATAATAAATTAAATAATATATTTAATTCTGAAATAATCAGAATTGGCCGAAATGGCGATATGGTGTGAACTGGATCATCTGCGATATTTAATTCAGTTTAGAATTGAATTTAATTAACGAATATATTATTTGAACGACAGTTTGAACGTATAATTATATTATAATTAAAATCGAGCTCGAAATGGCGTTGTAGTTCGTAAATTGGCGATTCGAACTTCAACTGAATGTACAAGATTCATTTTAAGCCGGATTTCTGTGAAACAAGAAACGTGTGGAGCTGGTGGAGTATATCTTTCTAGTGGAAGAGAAAATCGGGATTTTGTCGTGTAGATTTTGAGTTATGTCCAAATCAAATTTCAGAAAAGTCACTGTAGAATTCCTTTATAATTTCCGACGCTTTATATACGTTATAAAAGGATTTTCGATATAAACTGAATATCGATAAATCTGAAAATATCAAATTGTAAATTCTGATATGATATTCTGGAGCTGTACGATATCATATGTGAAGATATACGATAATATAAATATATTTATATTTAATTCAAAAATATTTAAATATATTTATATATTTAAATGGGTCATCCAGAGCATTAAAAATAGCCGGTTTTGCAAATGAAGTCGGAATTCGACGAAACCAGTTTCGTTGGGTCCATAATGTCAAACTCTAGTGGCATATCAGTTTTTGTGATTTTAGGGGATCGTATGTGGTCGCATGGATTTTTAAAGGACCGAAGACAAGGAGAAAAAAAACGAGAAAATAAAATAGGAAAAACAAATTTGAAATATCCCCTTTATTTTTCTATGATCCAGCACAGGCCACTGGGCGTTCGGTCTCAACCACAAACAAAACCAACCCAAAATAGGGTATAAAACCCGTCAAGAACAGACCACAAAAGCAAAATGGATATAAGAAAGAGAATATACCAAGAAGATGCCATTTTAAAAATATCTAAAAAAAATCCTAAACACTATAAATACCCGTCTAAAAATGCTAAACCCTATTTTTCCACTTTAGGAAAGCGCAGCAACTCAGAAACTCAATATACAGTAAAACTCATTCTTCCAAAAATCAAAACAAACTCAAAACAAAGTCCTAAAATCCCAGAATACACACTTATGGATTCGGCAAGGCGGGAGCTTCAAGCCGATATAAGTTTGATGGGTCGCGGTCAGGTTTCGACGAGCTGAAATTTCGTACAGTGGGTTTAGGGTTTGTCCTTGGAGGGGGTAGAGGCTTCAGTCAGTGAAATGGAGCTTGGTCTTGGACTGAGGAGGTAGAACCGCGCCTCGCGGAGGTGTTAGGGGTGGTGCGGTGGCGATTTTTGACAGTCTGAGGAGTGGAGGTGCCGTCGACGAGGGGAACCGAGTTCGATGATAAGGTATGGGGGAGGTGCGGTTTCGAACGAGGAAGAGAACGGTGGCATTTGCGTCGAGCTCAGTGGTCGGAGTGATGGTGGGTGGTCGGTCAAAGGAGGAGGTCAACGAGGTGTTTTTCCTGAAGCTTGCGAAGTGGATGTGGAAAGAAGATGCGGTTCGGGTAAGCAACGAGGGAAGCGGGTTTTGTATATGGAGGTAGTGGGCCGGGTGAGTTTAAAAAGGTAAAGCCCACTAAGGCTTTTAATTTAGTTGATCATCGCTAATCTATGAATTAGAAAAGCGCGATATTTGTAATAAAATTCTGCAAGCGCACAGGTGTGTAGCATACAGGTCGAACACAGGGAGGAAAGTTAAATGTTATTATTTATATATTTCGTGGGCGAGTTAGACGAAGCTTGGAGGTTGATTTTGCAAAACAAAATAAAAATTGAAACTACAAATAAAAGATGCAATTAAATTCACTTCAGATTCGAATCTAATCGGATCTGTAATAAATTCAACGATTAAAGATAAAATAGAACAATGGAAATAAAATTGCAGAACAGAATTAAACGAACAGAAAGTAAAAATTAGGATTACCGCTGAATCTAATCAGACGGTCAATCGCTAATGAAAATAAGTGAAAAATACAATTAATGCTCTACCGAATCTAATCATGTAGACAACACTAATTGCTAAGAAATTAGAAAATTGCAGAAAAAAGAACTTTGTTAATGGCAGAAGAATTACAAAAGAAGGGATAGGATGCTTGTTACAATGGGTATACATGTGCTTTTATAGGTGAAATTGGCCAAACGCTAATCAGATTTGTATGAATATATGGGCCTCTTTTCCAAGAATTATTATCATATCACATGCCTTTCTTAACCAAGCTTTGTTTGGAAATGATCTTTTAAGAATATCTGAGCATATCATGGTGAATATCTTCCATATCATTCAAATCTTCCATGTGGCTAATTGATTGACAAAGATCTTCCAATGACATCTTTTGAGATCTTTTCTACCAATCCTCTTCTAATGTGACCAATGTGAACACATCTAGTCTCCAATGAAAGCTCCTATGCAATTCTTCAAGTAAATGGCATTTATTCTTCACTTTTAAGGATGAATGAGGTCTGGTCAACATATCTATAAAAACAACAAGAAAATACCCAGCGTAACATTTATTTATATACAAAAAAGATAAAATATAGGTGCATAAATTAACATATTTCTATGCTGATCAAATACCCCCACACTTACCTTTTACTCGTCCTCGAGTAAAACAAGAAATGAAAAACTAGATAGGTCGCACTTTCGTAGGAAACACGATTGCATTGAGCGTATGCAACAAGCCGTTAAACCTCTAGGTGTCCCTAGTAGGACGAGTGGTGTCTCGTGAGGGTTTTCAGCGGATACTACGCACAAAATCCAAATGCAGTACGCTATGATTCTAATGAAACTACATGAATGCAATGGACATATGCAATTGAAAACAAAAAAATGAAAACAAGACTTGTTTCTGAAGTGGTACAACAAATTAAGTTAATAATTTCTGATCAGTTGATTTTATTTTAGATACCTCAATTTATCACAAATTTTCAATATAAATCAAGTTTTCAAATGTTAAATTCCAGTTTGGCCAGTTAGTTCGGTCGATAACATAGTGCAGCCATGAAATAAATTCTTAGTTTGCTTGGCACAGTTTGCAAAGTGGTATTCTAATTTTCTCATGTATGGCTAGTCAAATCAATAAGGTCAAGAAGTGTTTGGGCATCATCGCTTATTCTTTATTCTATAAAATTTTAAAATTTATGATTAAGTACAAACACCTAACTTAGAAGACCAAGGTTTACCACCCATGCACTGCCTCGCGGACTAACGGATAGTAGATAAAGAGCTTGGCGGATTGTGCAGGCCGACTTTGACTTTGTCAACAACGTGTCGGTAATCCTTAGGTGTCCAATCTCATAAAATGAGACCAAGATATTCCAACGCTGACTTTGTCAACAACGTGTCGGATAGAGCTTGGCGGGTTTGCACACCAACGCGAGATATACAAGCAATGTTGGATACCCTTGGATTGCTATTATTATTATTATTGAATTTATAAGCACAAAAGAGAGTTACGCGAATTCAACTTAACACAACTTAGTTTTAAAGATTTGACAAGCCAATATAAGTATTTTAAGTCCTCCACTTATTTAAACAATGTCTACAATATAGAATAGATTTCATGGCCATCACCTAAGAATCTCCCTATGTACCGGTTACACTATTATCCCTCAAAATTAAACTTTTCATTATATTTCAAATTCGAACTTGGCTGAGAGAGAAAAATACTATCAACTGGCTAAAAATTGTAAACTTATTTTGTTGTATCAATTGAAAATGAGTTGTATTTTCCAAAAAAAAATATGGTATGTTCGTACAATCTGGAATGCATGATGGTCCTATCTAAATGCATGAAAAATGAAAAGGAAGAAAAATAAAGAAAAAACGAAAATGAGTGAAATGCAGACTCCCCCCACACCAGAATTATACAGTGTCCACACTGTAAACACGTTTTCTAAATTTGAAAGATAAAACCCATAGATGGATTAGATGCAAAATGATTCGCAGAATGAAATGCAACCTAACTATATGTAAGAATGGATCATATGTACAATGATATATGTGTTTACGATGCATACGACGCAAGGATTGCCACCAACTTTTCCCCCCACACTTGGTTCTTGCCCTATGAGTCCCATTCCCACTATGTCTAGGCATGTTTTCTAATAAGCAAAGGTTTTTGAAATCCATCTCATCTTTAAACCTAGATTTATAGTCCAGGAGAGAAATATCCAGGGTCGTCCTAACATGAAGTTTTTCAACCAAGCCAGCATTCCAAAGATAATTCCTGTGTTCAACAAATTTATCAGTGTAATTGTTCAAAAATTTGTGATCGTATATAAATTCAGTGAAATTTGAAATCTGAGTGTTGTTCAAGACTATGTGATCACATTTCTCAGCATTAACTGACAACGTATTTTCGACACTGATAATTTCAAGTTCATTTGAAATTTTTTCAAAGTTAAAATTTTCGAACTCATGACGTGAATCCACTTCTTCCTCATTTGGCAATTCATCCTCGTACAATCCAAAAAATTCCTGCTCATTAAAATCCATTTCCAAATTTGAATTGAGAAATTCAAAATTTTTATTCTGCTCAATTTCTAGAATTTCAAGTTTCTCGCAGCCTGAAAGAGAAAGATCAAAATCTGAGTTTAAATCTTTTTCCCGAAAAGAGTTGAAATCCAAACCATTTATCGAATTTTGAAAAACTTCATCAAGCTGATTATTCTCAATTTCCAGAGTCGTTATTTGAAAATTTTCAATGTCAGTAAGAGTTGAATTATTTTCTGATTCATCGCTTATTTGAATTTGATTTTGTTGCTCTTGTTGTTCTTTATAAGATGTCAATAAACAAAGAAGTTCATCAGCCTTTTTATTTAGTCTTTCTTCCCTCTCTCTAAGAATGTTAAGACGATCGTTGATTTGAGAGCTCTCGTTTTGGATTTCTTGATTTCCAAAATTATAGTCCACATCAATTTCACAATTAATATTATTTCTATTGTGGTAGTTGTTTGAATTTTCAGAAAAATGATATTGGAAATCATTTTGATTTTGAAAATTAGGTTCATAACCAAAACTATTGAAATTCGGCGGAAAATTGCAATTTTGGTTATTTTCAAGATGTTGATATGAGCTATAACTTTGGAAATTTTGGTTTACACCCCCATATTGATGTTGATCAAAGCTATCTTGGGTTTCAAAGCTATTTTGATATGGATGGGGCCCATAATCGAAATTATTGAAATTTGAATTGAAGTCGTCATTTCGATCATAACTTTGGAAATGTTGGTCATTTTGAAAATTTTGAAAATTGTTGGCATTGGGCTCACGAAATTTTGGAAAATCTTGCCTCATGAGTTGTAATTCGTACTCATACTCTTCAAGCGGACGTCTACTCCGGTTATTATCCCACAACTCTCTCAAGGATCATTTTGAATCAGACATTTGAATGAAGTCGACGGAAGACAGAAATTATTCTCACTTCAAAATAATATTAAATGTCGAGTAATGCTCTATTAATTAACTGACTCAATTAGAAGGGGGAAGAGGGTCTTATGGCCGTTCACGTATAGTATAAATACTAAGGGATACGACCAATGTTTTACGGGTAGTATGCAACCTCTTTTGCTAATAGTTCAATAAATTGAACTACTATATATCCGCGATCCAATTATATGAGACAGTCAACTTCGCAAAGCACCACTTTTCAATTATATTATTTTGCAACGTCTATTTTATTGTTGAAAACAATGAGAATGAAGATTTCAGTTATGGAAATATCAGTCAACCACAAAAATCAGACAATAACAACTACAAAAATTAAATAAATTGTACAAGCAAGCCGCTGCCCCTGCAGAAGATTTTTTTACAAGCAATTTCTATATTTTCAAAGCAGCTTCAACACCTGTAGAGTTTAGAAAATTTTACAGTGGTGCATGGCGGTCCGTCCAGTGTAACCGAATAACTTGAACAATTCAAACCCTAGTATCTGTCATTCGCTTGGCCTTTGGATTCTTGATTATTTCTTGATTTCACTTCGCTTTGCCTTTGGTCTTTGTTTCTGACTTTGTTTTTTTTTTTTTTTGAAAAGCAAATAAATAACACAAACTAAAGAAAAATAAAAACTGACAAGGAATTAAACAAAAAAAGAAAAAAAAACTAAATAAAATAAATAACTAAACTAACTCAACAAAAGAAAAGAAAGAAGAAAAACTAAGCTTAACAAAATAAAAATAAATAAAAAGTCGGTTCAACAGAGCTAATCAGACTCAGACAGATGTGCCCTCAAACTCAAGCCACACACTCAGAAAGAAAAGGCAATACGACCTCCCAAATATGCTATTCACAAATATCTCCCCCTTTATTCTTTTACCAAAACAACAGTGTAAAAATATGGGAACAGCTTAATTTAAACACCACCCTTCTCAAATAACACGTCCCTTCAATAACGTATAGCACAAAATCAGACCACACAAATAAAATCAAAGAATTCTCGTTCATTCCGGGAAAGGGTTCCAATTAGTTTTTTTTTTCTTACCGCTTTTCTTAGCGCTATATCCGCGATTTTCAGGTTGTGTTGTTAAAGCACTGAGGGAATTCGAATTGGGTTTCCTGGATCTCGCGATGTGAGCTGACGTTGGGGATTTTGAGTTTTGGGTGACCGTGGTTGAAAAGGATGCGGCCGAAGGTTTGAATTGGCTGTTCGAATAGGGGATTGTCTGAAGCTTGGGAGCAGTTCGGTGGGATTGTCGGCAGCTTAGTCCACTTGGATTTGAATGGCGAAGGGGATTACTGGCAAGGAGATGGTATGATGAAACTTGTTTTTGTGCAGTGTTGATCAAAAGGGAAGATGCATTGGATGTTTGTGGTGTTGAGTGATGGTGTAAGGGGTTTTTAAGTCCGTGAAGATGAAGGTTGCAGAGCGATGTTGTGTGACAGAAGTTGGTTCATAAATATGAACGGATTGCGGCAGAATTAGTATTGCGAGGGTGAGGATGATGATTGTTTATGGATGACAGGGTATGTTGTGTGAAGTGTGAGTATAGATGAGACTGTTGCGTGAGTTTGTAAAGGTTTGGGGTTTGTGATTTTTTTGTTTTTTTGTTTTGGGATTGTTGAACTGTGGTGGGTTGGCTTGGAGGATGATGATGGTAAATTATGGAGGGTATGTGAATTGTTGCGAATAGGATTTGTGAACGATTGATGTGGCAAAGCAACACGGCGCTTGCTGAAGTGACTGGTAGGGGGATTTGCTGTAGAGGATGGAGAGATGATTTGTAGAGAGGGGTTTGTATGAACTCAGATGGAAGGGTGGATGCTCTAAATTGTGTATGGTCTGAAGGGGTCTGTGTAGTGTCTGTTAAGGTTTTCCAATTGTGGTATGCGGCTATTTGCAGTGACAAAGGTGGGTTGTAGTTGCGGGATTTTTTTGTGGTGATGTCGGGTCGTTCTAGGTAGAACTGGGTGGAAAGTGAACGTGGGTCTTGGGTTTGTGGTTTGGTGAGAGGGAGCTCGGTTGTTTTCTGTAATGGGGTTTGTGTGGAGTCTATGGTGTGAATGAGGGTATGAACTGATGTGGGGCGGCGATGGTTCCGCAGTTTCGGATTGTAGGGCGCGGATGCGGTATGGAAGATTGTGGCAGAGGATGTTGATGGGGTGATCACAGTTTGGTGGGATTGGGGTGCGATTGGATTTTGCTATTCGATGGTTGTGGATTCACGAGGTAAGATGGAGTGGCTATGTTATGGCATTTGTGGAGTAGTGGTGGACTTGAAGCGTGGATGATGGGTTGATTTTGGTGGTGGTAGGTCGTCGGAATTTTGGATCTGCGAACGGGAATAAGGCAGAGAAGAAGCAGTGGAAACAAATCAAGGCAGAAAAAAGGAAAAAATGCAATTTTTGTTTATTTGTTTTGTTTTGCTTTGTTTTTGTTTTTTTTGAATTATTGAAAAGAGGAAAGATTTGTACAAGGAAAGAAATTGAAGAAAATTGGCAACTTATTTTTTTTTTTTGAAAACAAATTGTGAACAAAAAAAGGGAAAGAAGGAATGTAGAAAATTGGGAGAGAAATCAGGAAAATAAATGACAAGAGATTTTTTTTTAACTAAACAAAAACAAAAACAAGAAGAAAATAAAATAAAAATAAAAACTAACACAAATCAGAAATTAAATAAATAACAAAATTTAACTATTGCCTCCCCGGCAACGGCGCCAAAAACTTGATCATCGCTAATCTATGAATTAGAAAAGCGCGATATTTGTAATAAAATTCTGCAAGCGCACAGGTGTGTAGCATACAGGTCGAACACAGGGAGGAAAGTTAAAATTTATTATTTATATATTCCGTGGGCGAGTTAGACGAAGCTTGGAGGTTGATTTTGCAAAACAAAATAAAAATTGAAACTACAAATAAAAGATGCAATTAAATTCACTTCAGATTCGAATCTAATCGGATCTGTAATAAATTCAACGATTAAAGATAAAATAGAACAATGGAAATAAAATTGCAGAACAGAATTAAACGAACAGAAAGTAAAAATTAGGATTACCGCTGAATCTAATCAGACGGTCAATCGCTAATGAAAATAAGTGAAAAATACAATTAATGCTCTACCGAATCTAATCGTGTAGACAACACTAATTGCTAAGAAATTAGAAAATTGCAGAAAAAAAGAACTTTGTTAATGGCAGAAGAATTACAAAAGAAGGGATAGGATGCTTGTTACAATGGGTATACGTGTGCTTTTATAGGTGAAATTGGCCAAACGCTAATCAGATTTGTATGAATATATGGGCCTCTTTTCCAAGAATTATTATCATATCACATGCCTTTCTTAACCAAGCTTTGTTTGGAAATGATCTTTTAAGAATATCTGAGCATATCATGGTGAATATCTTCCATATCATTCAAATCTTCCATATGTCTAATTGATCGACAAAGATCTTCCAATGACATCTTTTGAGATCTTTTCTACCAATCCTCTTCTAATGTGACCAATGTGAACACATCTAGTCTCCAATGAAAGCTCCTATGCAATTCTTCAAGTAAATGGCATTTATTCTTCACTTTTAAGGATGAATGAGGTCTGGTCAACATATCTATAAAAACAACAAGAAAATACCCAGCATAACATTTATTTATATACAAAAATGATAAAATATAGGTGCATAAATTAACATATTTCTATGCTGATCATTAGTTTAAATAAAAACGAAATTGTGTCATAATTTTAAAATATGGTATTCGAAGTTAGTTAATCGAATATTATTCGAAGGAGTTAATCGAATATGGTATTCGAAGTTAGTTAATCGAATATGGTATTCGAAGTTAGTTAATCGAATATGGTATTCGAAGTTAGTTAATCGAATATGGTATTCGAAAGGAGTTAATCGAATATGGTATTCGAAGTTAGTTAATCTAATATGGTATTCGAAAGGAGTTAATCGAATATGGTATTTGAAGTTAGTTAATCGAATATGGTATTCGAAAGGAGTTAATCGAATATGGTATTCGAAGTTAGTTAATCGAATATGGTATTCGAAGTTAGTTAATCGAATATGGTATTCGAAGGTTAGTTAATCGAACATATTATTCGAAAGGGGTTAGTCGAGTCGAGTCAGTTGAATAGAGTTAACCGATAGAGTTAATCAGTTAGAGTTAAACAGTAGAGTTAACCAGTTAGAGTTAAACAGTTAGAATTGAACAATTAGAGTTAATCCAAATGAGATGCCATTTAGCACGACTGCTAGCGTAATTCACAGGGCTGTAAATAGCCTAAGGCGGTCGGATGTTTCCTGAGGGAATCAGGCGTAACCATTGTGATCGCTGCGATCTAGAGTCAAGCAAATGGAGTTAATCGAATATTAGTTATTCGATAGGAGTTAAGATAATCGAGTTAAGATTATCGAGTTAAGTTATCGAGTTAAGATAATGGAGTTAAGATAATCGAGTTAAGTTATCGAGTTAAGATAATGGAGTTAAGATAATCGAGTTAAGTTATCGAGTTAAGATAATGGAGTTAAGATAATCGAGTTAAGTTATCGAGTTGAGTTAATTAAGTTAAGTCAGTCAAGATGAGTTAATCCAAAGGAGTTAGTCGAATATTAGTTATTCGAATAGAGTTGAACGGAGTTAAATAGAGTTATCGAATATTAGTTATTCGAATAGAGTTAAACGGAGTTAAATAGATTTAGTCGAATATAGTTTATTCGAATAGAGCTAAAAGAAAGGAGTTATCGATTATAGTTTAATCGAAAGGAGTTATCGATTATAGTTTAATCAAAAAGAGTTATCGATTATAGTTTAATCAAAAGGAGTTATCGATTAGTTAATCGAAGGAGATTATCGAATATAGCATATTCGAAAGAAAGAGACCAAATATAGTTTATTCGAAAAAGAGAGATTTCGAATATAAGTTATTCGAAGAGAGAGATAATCGAATATAGGATATTCGAAGAAGAGTTAATCAAATAGAGATTACTCGAAAGAGAATTATACGTCGAATTCAATTATATCGAATTCGGGAAAGTAATATTTACTTTCCGGATTTTAAATCAAGAGTATACACTAATAAATTAGGGTTAGATTAATTATTCAAATTAAAGAATAAAAGTTATAATTGAAGTTAGATATTTCGAAAGTAGGGATTATAACGTTATCGTTATAATCAATGTTTTCAATAAAGAAGTGGATTCGTAAATTGAATCCGAGAGTTACGTAAAGGAGTTGTTAAAGGTTTTAAAAGATAAACTGTTACTATTTCGAAGTTATAACGTTGTTCAGTTAAGGTCTGAGAGATAATTATACCCCAACTTGATTGACTTCCTTCTTAACTAAGGAATGGTAAGGTTTGATAGTGAATGATGGTTAAGTGAATTCAGTAAATAGTTTGAGTTGGCATAGCGATGTTTATTTAAAACACCTGTTTAAATCCAATGAAGGAACTTTGGAAATGTTTTCCAAATAAGAAATCAGAAATGTTTTCTAATATAGAAAACAAGGAAATGGAAATGTTTTCCATTGTTAATGAAGTATATTTTCTAAAATTAGAAAATAAGAAATTTAGAATATAGGGAAACAGGAGATAAGTAAATTAATGAACTAAAGAGATAAATGTTAAATGATGATTGGTTGATATAATTTCCGTCTGGAAATAATATCATTGTTTGCACACGAGTTTGTCCTTGATAGTTAAATCACAGACTATCAATGTTTTGACCATTTTAACGTTGTTAATATGGAGAGACCGGTTGGATTATTATCCAAAGAACCACTCTGTATTGGCATAAGCGTTGCGAATCATATATGCTGAATGTATTGAAGACGGAGTAAAGTGCAAGGGCTGTTGTATAAATCTTAGATAGCAATGGACTAAGATGGATGTACTGAATAGTGCCTTCGGTTTCGTTCAGTCCCAGAACGAACGTAAATGGACGAATGTCTGACAAAGTATTTCCAATGATCGAATGGGTTGGTCTGTATAAATATATATGGTTGCAACGGATTTATCCCTTAGCATAACATCCAGGATATTTGTATAAACCAACTAATGATTTACGGATCTGATAATGTGGCATTCAAAGTGATCGTGTTATAAATGAATGGAAAGTAAGCGTAGCTTCTAGCCTCACATCCGGTAAATGACAGAAATCGGGCAGGCAGCATGGCTAAGTCGGTCGCACCGAAGTAGGGTGTATAATCACCTATCTAGAGAATATTCATTTGCTTCTTTTAATCTATCAATGTTGTCCCATATATATACGGGAAACGGTTGCTGATCCCAACCGTTGGTGATGTACATTCGATACACTCAAGCGAAATGAGTGGTCGGTCATGTGTGGCTGAGTTGCAAGATGTTCTTGTTGAACTCCAGTGTATCGTTCCTAGAGTACACTGATCAGAAGGTTGTTCCATACCTTGTCAGAGTTGGAAATCCAATCATCCAATACGCACCCGCGGTTTTGATTGTATACTATATTTGTAGAACGTGAGATGAAAGCGTTTCTGCTAGATTGATATATATTTATACGTAGACATTATTATAATATCAGAATGATATTTCTTTACAAAGTTGTTTGGATTTTCATAAGGGAAAAACCCGTTCCGTTCTGCGGCGTGGTCTTATGAGATATCGTTAACTTGTTCATATACCTGTTTAAACTGTTTTACTCATACCAGTCCCATGACTGACCCGGAGTTTATTTTGTTTTGTTTCCCTAAACTCTTGGGTGCCTAAATTTGTACGGACAGTCAAGTAGTCGGGATTTTACAGATGCACTTGGAGAGCTTGGAGCAGGAGGCTTCAGGATTCTATAGCTATTATTATTTCCGCTGTTGTTGTAAGTGTTGTACTCTGATAAGTGCTATTGTATATATATAACTGTTTGTATTTCAAAAGTTATGTTATATTTTATTCGTTCCGCTGTGAGATTCGTGTTTACTCTGATGATGATGTTCTTCTTCTTCTTCTATTCTACTAGTTCTACCTTATCTATCCTCACCCTCTATCTTCTTTCTATTAGTTTCTTGAATTTCAAGTGCAATTTGGGGTTGGACTTGTGTTATTTAGTCAGCTCAAATTGGACCGGATTTTCGGGTCACTACATCGCTCCTACCTAAATACCCCCATTTTGAATGCAGTGGGATATGTCTTGAAAGCCAATTCGACTGTTTCGGTCAGTTTTCATTAAAATTTAAATATAAATCAATATATATATATTAAATTTAAACGTACATTTTAATTTACCGGGGCCACATACTGACTTCAAAAATTACAGAAAAATTATTTCTAGCTATGTTTTGACGATACGGTACTAACAAAACTAATTTCATTGAATTTGGAGGTCGTTTGAAAAATGGCCATTTTCTGGTCGATCCAATTCAACAAAAATTGACAAAACACGTTTTCTTTTGACACGCTCACATATTAATTCCAAAAATTATGAAAATTGGAATCTAATAATATTTTGGTATTCTAGATCCAACAAAAGTGGTTTCGTCGAAAACGAAGGTCGTTTGCAAAATGGCTATTTTTAAGGGCTATATATATATTTAAAATATATATAAATTCCATAGCGACTATTTTAAATTTTGAACTGGACATAACTTTTTTATTTCAGTTATGAAATCTGGATTTTCACATTCGTTGGAAAAAATATTTTTAAATAGTTTCCAACATTTCTAGTTTTACTGAAATCCGATTTATTTTGAATCCTATACATTCATTAGAAATTTGAATCGAATTTTCAAACTACCGCGACATTTCAGGCTCATTATATAATTAAAATAAATTTATTCGTTCTAACTTCGATTTAAATAAATTTTTAGTCGTCATTATTTAAAATAAATCATTTTAAATATTCAAAATTCATTAAAATAGCTAAAATAAAAAAAATTAATTGGTTCTGATTTTCAGGCTTGTTACATATGACTTATGCAACTACAAAAACATTTAATTAATAATATGCTAAATATTGAAAATTATTAAATTAATTCAGATTTTGTAAGTCATGAAAAACAATGTGTATATATCCTTTTTACTTCATGATCCATCATCTTAGTGCTTTGTCACTTATTTTCAATTTTAAAATTATACAATACCACCTAAATGTAAGTCAATCATGGTCTACATCAAAAATTACCAAATACAATTTACTGTAACGTTAACCCGAATAATTTTTTATTTCTATAATTTTCTAACAACAATTAAATGAATTATGCATTTTCCTAACAATTCCACATGATATTTTGTTTTTCATTAATGGTTTGCTTTCATCAATATAGTTAGCTCGAATACGAAGATCCAAAAGGTGTTTAAACATGTTTGATGTTCAATGATTCAAGTATAAATTTAGTCATTTCAACATTTTCTTTGGGCTTACATACAATTTTTAACCATTAATTGCCACAGTTTTATACTTTTAGGACTTTATTGAATCATTTCAGGTACTGAAATAATTTTATATAATGTTAACTGATATTTACTAATTATCCAGTTTTCTCTTCGGGTTGTGGATAAGCTTCGCAAATGTGAAAAAATCAAGCTTGCTATTAGCCTTCAACTTTAATTTTCTAACCTGGGGCGCAGTGGTTACTGCAATTATTATAGTTCAATTATTTCACATCTTTCATTATTCAGGAAAAAAAACCAGGCGATGGAGTTTTGTAATATTGTATTGTTGCTTTTCCTTTGTTTTATTGTTGTCTAACCAAGGTATAAATTATTTATGCCAAGTTGCTACTATTTGGACTACTTCATCTGATTGTGAAAGACAAATACAAGTATATATACCATAAACCATTTTGATAATTAATCACTTCGAAAATATCTGCCAAGAACAAGACAGCGACTTAGCCAAAGGTGTATTTGAATTTTTTATGCAATCATTTAGTGGAATGGGAACATATATTAGTTGGATTCTACTTTTATATTGCAGGGGAACAGATATTAGTTGGATTTCTACTTTTATATTGCGGGGATATAATCAGCTTCTTCAATGCCTTGGAACTATTGGATTTAGATTTGAGCAACATATAGTTATCTTGACATGAAGCTGCTATGAGTATTTATAAAATTTTGTGCTAGTTATTACACAACTATTACTGTTGCTAACATTCATCTGTTGAACCATGAAGGGTACTTTATTCCATGGATGATTATGCTCTAGGGTTGCTTTTATATCTAAACATTTTGCACACTATTATATCAAACGAGATTTTATGGCATGTGCATACACGTGCATATGAAAAAACACTTATAAAATTAGATATTTTGATAAAAAATAAATTGGAAACTACGAAGAATTTTTTCAAATTTTGTTGTAGGAACATGGTTTTGAACTTATAAGCTTGTTTACTTATCAAATTTCTATTTGAAAATAGATTTTACTTTTTGTTCTTTGTGGGATTTGAATTCTTGACCTCTCATTACTTATATGGATACTTTTGAAACTTTGCGGTCGGACCAAATAGTTGTGTTTGTTCCAACTATTAGTAAAGATTAGTATTGTATTGTATGTTGTGACTAAAATCTTTATAAAAAAAATACCATAAAACAATCATCGTTTTGTCATTATGATATGGCCTTATCTCATACCTTTTTTAAACCCATTGTCTTTATTGGATTTGTCACTAAGCATATGACATGAAATTACGTAAATTCAGTTGTATGATTTGATTTTTCCTTTTTTTAATAATCGCTGCATTTATATTTAACCATATTCACTTCATTTGCAGTTGCTTGTTTTCGATACAGTCAATAATGTTGGAATTGTCCCACATCAAGAATTTGTCTACCTACTCTTCCTTAATATATGAGGAGTTCCCCCTTCAAATTGCCAATTGGTTTTGTGATAATATGGGGGCTCAATCATTCAATTATTCTCTTCCACTCTTCTTCATGGTATCAGAGCGCTGATCCAAAACTCTTCTTCATAATCTGCCCCATGTCATCCTATTCATCCACGTGCTAGGGCATATGTATGCCTAGCCATGCGGGGGCGTGTTGGAATTGTCCCACATCGGGAATTTGTCTACCTACTCTTCCTTAATATATGAGGAGTTCCCCCTTCACATTGCCAATTGGTTTTGTGATAATATGGGGGCTCCATCATTCAATCCTTCTCTTCAACTCTTCTTCAAATAATAGGCTGACTCCTAAGATTGGAGAATCTCCCAAGCATCCCATTCCTCCCTCCCTGATTGCCGGTGGATGTGCTGGAGTTAGCTCCACTCTCTTTACCTATCTACTTGAATTACTCAAGACCCGGTTAACCATCGAGGTTGGTTCCTATCAATTTTGTAATATACTACTAAAGTTATCAACTTCGATCTCAGTCAAAGAAGTTCAAGTTATTAATATCAAACTTCTGATCTTCAATAATGTAGTTAATGGTTACATGAACAAGTGTATAAAGTTGGTAGTATTCTTAGGGGATTGGGGCTGAGTACAGAAACCAAGGTCTTATAACTTGGTTGTTGATATCATTCATTTATTGTAGGATGTATTATATTATATCCATCTTATCCTGTGTATAGTTTATGTTGCTTCCTCTCTCTTTTATCAAAACTCTAAATTTATAGAGAGATGTATACAAGAAGCTAATGCATGCCTTTGTCAAAATAGTGCATCAAGAGGGACCTACTGAGCTATACAGAGGGCTGATCCCAAGTCTAATAGGAGTCACCCCTTACGGAGTTCGAGTTTGTTGACACCACTTTATGTGGTGTCACCATGATCTCGATCCTCTATTAGGGGAAATCAGGGAGGATCATATGTGTCCCCGTGATTTCCTCCATAAGGTGATGGAGTCACATTGACACCACATAAAGTGGTGTCAACGAACTCCTACTGCCCCTTATGCTGTCACCAACTACTTTGCTTATGATCCCTTGAAAAAGACATATGAGAAGCATTTCATACAGATGACATAGGCAATATATCTGCCCTTTTAATAGGTTTGGCTGCTGGTGCGATTTCTAGCACAACATTTCCTCTAGTAGTCGCACAATAGCACGTGCAAGTAGGAGCAGTGGGTGGAAGAAAAGTGTAAAAGAACATGCTTCACGCTTTGATCAGTATTTTGGAGTAGTTGGTGGGCTCCATAAAGGCCTTAGGCCTAGCTGCGTGAAGTTGATTCTGACTGTAGGGACTTCTTTCATGTGTTAAGAGGCTTGCAAGAAGATATTGATTGATAAGGAGAATGATATGTGAGATTTTTTTGAAAAGAAAAAACGAGAAAGATTCTTGCGTGTTTTGATAGGGTAAGAGTTTTGGTATTTCTTGGTAACTGAAACATGCAATGTGCTTTTTTTTAATCTTCTTTTTCAAAATTTACATGTATGGCTCAATTCTTAAAAATTGAAATTCTGCGTTGAGAATAAGAGTGACTTAACATCATTTTTTTTCTTTTTTTGACACTTACCATTGGGTGTGCTATTGTTCATTTAGATTACTATTTGAAACGATCAGTTCAACATTAAAAAATATTTTTTATCGTGGCCGTGAGTCAAGAATAAGCGTGAAATTGGCTGGTACAATGGTGTGCAATGTTGCATGAAAGTCGGTGATGTATAAGCGCATGTTGAGGTTGTAGGTGATATGAATCTTGGCTTTCAGAATTACCGAAACGTATAGGGATCCGTTGAAAATTGTAGCGTAAAGTAAATGCATGAATTATTGTTAACAAAGAATCATATTTTAGGTTTGTTATCTAACCGACCGTTACAAGGGGTTACTTAGTGTCATTTGGTTAAAATAAACTTTTGTAAAACTAAAAAATACCCTTCTTTTGGAATTGTTTTCTTCAATGTTTTTAACTGTTCAAATTCTAATGTCTAAATTTTCTTTAAAATATTCACTACATTTCAAATCTACTTCATATTTGTCATTAATAACATATTTCTACTACAATACCCTTAAATAGATCTAAATAGACTATGTATAAAATGCAACAAAATTTAAAAAATCAACAAATTCTTAAATTAATTGTGTTTTATCGATTAATTTAAAAATACAATAATATTTTTTTAAATTATATAATCAAACAGTCGGTTTTTCCCACCGTTGTGCGGTAATACTAGTTAGTAAGAATTGAATCAGTAATCATATAGAGTGGGGTAAAAAATAGTTTGGTTCAAATGTGTAATAACGTGGAGAGCATGCTGGTCAGACTAATGTTTCAGTATCATGTAAATGTCATAGTTGTTGTATTATATTTATATCAGTGAATTGCCTTACCCCCACCGTATATGTTACTTGTTTCAACCAAATATAAATGCATGCAACTTCTATGTTTAGTAATAAGATGAAGCTGTAGTCGGTATTTAGATGAACAACAAACTTGCATTAAGGAGAGAATTCTAAATTTTATTAAGTTGAATTAACTAATATTTTCCTATAAATAACAAGTCAAAAAAAAAAAGGAATTGGACCACATTTGTAACGCTTGTATAACCTTCCTACAGAATTGATCGGCATATAGTGAAGCACACGCAAAACAATGTGAGAGAATATGATGATCAGCTGCATGTATCTGTGTCTAGCTCTACATGCACGGTCTAAGAACCATATTTATATCTTAAATAAAAATAAAAATAAAAATAAAAAAGGTCAGCATACAGTGAACGAATATTTTATTTTAAGACCCGATAATAGCTAAAGTAAAATATTTTTTTTTTGAAAGAAACGGATACTTAATTACAATGAAAAAGAGTACAAAAGTTTGAGCTGACCATACAAATATAAGACATAAAACAACGAATATTGTACGACTAAAACTAAAAGCCATCTCAAATAGAGAACAAACTACACACCCAAACATACTAGCCCAACAAAAGAAAAGAAAAACAACTCATACAAAAGGCTGACACTAGAAACCTATAAGCCCAACAGCTATTCCACTTGATACAGCAAGACACTTCAGTTCTTCATAGCAAGGCTACCAAACACGGAAATGAGCAACAAAACCCACCAAAAACTCACGAACCAACTACACCACAAAAGCTCCAGAACAACTGAAACCAAGCACATTCATAAACTCCACAACAGAAGAACATGCCACAGATCAACCCCTAAAGCCAAAGAAGCACATGAATACATGGATTCTAGTAACACCATATGCCAGCACTTAGCACTAACACTGTAGACTAGAAGTAGAAGCTGCAGGCACCTCCACTAGCAACAGCAAAGCCCGCAGACAAACTAACAAACAACACCAACAAAAACATGAACAATTGAAAAGAACATCTTCCAAACCAAGAATCAAAGTCTCAAAACTAAATAGAACAAGAGCTGCCAGAAACACAAATACAATCGTTTATTAGTAACGCCTCCATTGGAAAGTCCACCTGAATTTCTTCCTCCTCCTTTAGTTTTCCTTGCTTTGGATCGATTTTGGATTTGTTGCATAAGTTTATTCCACTCTGGGTTTTCCTCAACTAATGGCTCATCAGAAACAAGCTTATTAACGTCTTTGTATTTTCTGGGATTTGTTCTTCTCCTTTTGAAACTATTCGTAGAACTATAAGAACTGTATGAACTGTCAGAGTCGTTCATAAAAGCATCTTTACCTATATCTTCCTCCCCTTTTTGAAACCCACTGCAATCACCAAATTGCATACCTATATTTTCCTTACGAATTCCCATATCGTCTTCTTCATTACACCCGATTTTTTGAACTTTCTCTGATTCAGCATCAATAACATGTTTCCCCACATCCATTGCCTTATCTAATATACCTTCTGATTTATATAAAGAACCTGTATTCTCATCTATATTAACATTCATCATGCAACCATTATTAGCTTCAAGGGCACTAAAAGGGTTGCATGTGCTAATCTTCACATTTTGAGGAATTGATGAGTTTACATTTGTGAAATTTCCTCTTTTATTAACCAATGCTAATACAGAAATTGTTTCCTTTTCAATGGGATTCTTCGATGAAACATCATTAACTACTTGATTCCCACTATTCACAAATTTACCATTATCACCAACAACAACTATGTTAGTTTGAGGATCAGTCTGATCCCTAACAACAGCATTCATATACATATTTTGACTCTCAACCACCTCATGGGTCACTCTGTTTTCACACGAATTAACATTCATATGTTGACTCTGGCTAACCGTATCCACATCAAGATCCATTTCACAATCCTTATTTGACTCTGCCCTTGGGATCCAAACTTTGGTACATTTGCATGTAATAGTATTTTGTCCAAAAACATTACAATTTGTACATGCAGGAGGGTTCCATTCATAACTCACCTTTTGCCAAATTATATTTCCATCATGACATAATATAGGCACTGCTTCTAGAAACTTGAAATTTATATTTATCTCAACCAAGACTCTTGCATAAGAAATACGACCAACAGTTTCTGTAACAATATCCAATCTAATAGGACAACCTAGAACTGAGGCTATCTTACTAATCGCTTCAATAGACCAGTGATCTAAATCTAGATTGGGAAATCTAACCCAAACAGGAATGGTATTAAGAAATTCCCGAGTTAATTTAATTCCAGGATGCCATCGTTTCATAAATATTAGTCTTTTGTTATAGAAATGAGGTCCAGTGTTTAGGATCCTTTCACAATCATCCTCTAAATCACACTTGATAATAAAAAAACCCATTATTTCTCGAGTAAAGCTTAAAACTTCCTTTTAAACCCCAATTCCTATCAATATAAGCTTTAAGGAAGTTGTAATAGGGTTTACTACCGTATACATAAAAAAAATGGAATTAACCCATTTTTCTCTTGCTTTTAAAACTAAATCTTCATTTATCACTGCAAGTCTAAGATTATCCCGAAGTAAAGGCTCATAATAGTTAAGTTGAATAGCCTCTTGATGCAAATTATTTTCCTTTATAGCTTCTATCCACGATTTGGCATGCATAAGATTAACTTTTGAAGAATTTACTTGAGGATTGGAAACTAGATCTGGGAAAGCCATTTCGGAATCCAGATCCAAACTTCTGTGGTTACTTTGAGAAGAACTCTGTTGGGTTCCTGCATGTTGTTGAGAAGAAGGAATATCAGGAGGAACTGCCGATCGATTATCATAATCTAATTGAAGAATTGATTTTGTCGTAGATCTGGAATTAGGAAGAAAAAAGTCGCCATTTACGTTTCTCCAGAAAGCTCTTTTTTTCGTTTGCAAATTTCCCCCCATCATATTCAAAGTAAAATAAATTGTATCAGATTTTATGTTATAGTTTTAACAACCATGCAGTTAAATCATGAACAACATACGTTTTAATATTAACGTTGATCTCTCCTTTATAGTAGCATGGTAAACTCAAACATATCTAACTGTGCCAGAATCTTACCATAATTGACATCAAAACTCCAATTTCACCGACATCAACATATCCTAAAGTGAAGATAGTTATTCAGGCTGACCCATGGATTTTAAACCACCTCAAACACTGTATTCGTTGATATTAACTGCCCGCTACTGCTCTCCTTCAGCCCTAGAATCCCTGTCAGCTGATAGTATCACTGTCGAGCCCACTAACAATAACATTTCGAAGATGGAAACAGGGCACAAAACCAATCCTTCCCCCTCCCATCTATGATGTTTCCGCACCCAACACAATGATTCAAGAGGCTGTAAAATCGAAAAGACAGTGTAACAACCCGGAAAATCTGAACCAGTTTAAAAAATTTAAATTGGCTATTTTAGTGGATTTTAAATATTTAAAATAAATATTTTAAGGAATAACGATGAAAAGTGTGGTTGAATCGATGTTTGAAAATAAATATAATTAATTTGAATTATAAACAAGGCATAAAAAGGCGCGGTAGTTTCAAAATTTCAATTCAAACTTTGACTGACTGTACCGAGTGCAAAATAAAACGGATTTTAGTGAAACAAAAAATATTTAAATCTGTTAGTGAGTATCTTTCTAACGAATCTGAAAAATAAAAGTTTCGTAGCGGGAGTCAAAAGTTATGGCCAAATTAATTTTCAGAAAGGTCGCTATAGAATTTATATAGCCCGTGAAAATAGACATTTTGCAAACGACCTTGGAATTCGACGAAACAACTTTTGTTGGATCTGGGATGACAAATTACTGCTAGGTTTCAAAGTTCATAATTTTTGAAGCTAATATGGGAGCATGGCGAAGAAAAATGTGTTTTGGTCAATTACAGTTAAATTGGATCGACCAGAAAATGGCCATTTTTCAAACGGTCTCAGAATTCGATGAAACTAGTTTTGTTGGGACCGTATCGTCAAAACATAGCCGGATTTATTTTTCTGGAATTTTTCGAATTAGTTTGTGGCCCTGGCAAAATTGAAATGTACGTTCAAATCGAATATAGAATGCTTTATATTTTAGTTTGAAGGAAAACTGACTGAAACAGTCGAATAGGCCTTCGAAACATATCCCATTGTGTTCGGAATGGGGGTATTTGGCTAGGGACGACAGTTGTTGGGTTTGGATTGGTGTTCGTGTGTGAAAGAGGGTATTTTAGAGTTTTAAAAATATATAAATAAATAAATAAAATCCTATTGGCCCATCATTACTCTCTCTCCCCGACCTTCTTCCTGAAACCCTCCCAGGCACGGCGGAAATTGTTCCAGTCTTCTCTCTTCTTTTTCTCTCAATCTACTCAACGAAATCAACCCCTTCTTTAGAGTATTTTGTAACGATTTTCACGAGCTTCCCATCCATACTTGAATCAGATCTTCTCGTGTTGTGTTTTTCGAGATCTGGAGCTCGAAAGTGGAGCCATTTCGACCGTGATTGCGCCTTCGATCTGCCACCGCGCCTGACGCCTCCACCAGCCGCCGACGCGCCTCTCCAAGCACTCCAAGGTGGCACCGCCCGATCGTCATCTCGTGCTACGGATAACGAGAAATCTTCAAACCTAGTTTTGAAGAAAATAGAGAGGTATACGGCTGATATTATTTAAACTATTCTATAGAACTTTAAAGTGCTACGGTTTATGATTTTACAATAAAAATCATATCATTTTCGTTTCTTGTCGAAATTCAGTGAAACAAGAGACAGTGGACTCGTGTGGACGTCTTCTACATTCTAGAAGAGACCACATGTTTTTCTGAGCCTTCTGCTATTTTTGGAGGAGTGGAACCCAATGTGAGATTTCTAATTTTTAAACGATATGGAAAACAACAATGTATAAATTATATAGTCGATGTATGAGTTATATAAGCGTTGTACACCTCATGTATAAGCGTTGTATAAGTTGTATGTTCGATGTATAAGTTATATATGCGTTGTAAAAATAATATATGCGTTGAAATAAATTGAAATGAAGTGAAATGAAATTGAAATATATTTATATATATACTCCCCTCGTCCACAGACCATGGACGATATTTATTGGTTGTGATATTGTTTGGATTATTTGGTTGATGTGAAATTTGGTGAATAATGCGAATGGTTGATAGAATTGTTTGTGGTTGAGAATGATTGACTATGGTTGAAAAATACCCATTTGTGGTTGAAAACAAAATTAGAATAGGTTGTGGAAATGAAAGAAAACATGCTCGCCTGCGTGCGAATTAGATGCATGAAATCCCCATTGTCAAAAACCGCGAGGTTTTAAGGTAGAGCGAGGAGCCGTACTAGGGACGGTCCCGGTTTTAACTACCCTGCCGTTATGCTGCCGAAATTTTCAATAATATTCATGCGTTAGAATTATTTTCATGTGTTGAAACTATATTCGTGTGTTGAATAGAAATTCTTGTGTTGAATAGAAATTCATGTGTTGAATAGAAATTCATGTGTTGAATAGAAATTCATGTGTTGAAACTATATTCGTATGTTGAATAGAAATTCATGTGTTGAATAGAAATTCATGTGTTGAACGACATTCATGTTTTGAAATAAATTGTTTTATAATAAAAATCATATTGTTATCATCTATATGAATTATATAAAATAGTCGTGCTTTGAAATAAATTGTTTTATAATAAAAAATCATATTTTTATCATCTATATGAACTATATAAAATAGTCGTGTTTTAAAATAATTTTTTTTAAAATAAAAATCACATTTTTGTTATATACATGAATTGTTAAAAAAAATAGTGAAGTGTTGAAATAAATGTCTTTTGGATAAAAATATCATTTTTATCAAATGTATGAAATGAATATGGTTTTGAAATCGAAGAATAGATTATATATATATATATATATAATTAAAATAAATCGAATAACGACGCTGCAGTTCGTGTTTTGAAACCATGATTTCAAACGATTAGTGCGGGAGATCCGACCATCGGATTTTCCCGAAACCGAAACTGTTGGGTTCGCTTTGGAAATATCTTTCCAACGACACCAACTTTGTGAAGATCCAACGGTTGGATTATCTAGAATGTTTAATTCAAATCCGAAGAAAAACAGCGCTATAATCGATTTTATATATATAAATATATATATATAATTAAATTAAATCGAATAATGACGCTGCAGTTCGTATTTTGAAATCGTAACTTCAAACGATTAGTGCGGGAGATCTGACCGTCGGATTTTCCCGAAACTGAAATCGTTGGATTCGTTTTAAAAAGATCTTTCTAATGATATAAATTTTGTGAAGATCCAACGGTTAGATTTTCATATATGTGTAAATCAAATCTGGAGAAAAACAGCGCCACGGCCGCGTTATGGTCTGAAGTGTTGTTTTGAATGAATTTTAAATTAATAAAAATATCGATAAATCGTGATAAAATATAATAAACGATATGGAAAGAAAATAAACTAAGTTTGCTCGATTTATGTGATATTTGATGGTTGAATGTATTTGGTGTGAAAATTACATTAAAGAACAGAATTGGTGATGTCGAATAATTTAACCATTGAAATGAATTGATTTGAAATTCTAAATACGTGAATTATTTGAAAAGGCCGAGTTAATTCTCATTTCAAATAATTGATCAACGAGTGAAAGTCGAAGATATGAAGACAGTGCAAGACCGATGATCCTCACGTCGAATGGAGGGGTACTACTGATGCTCATGATAGGAGTAACTACCTTGACGGGGCTGAAGTGGTAGCCACCCGGACGTACTTGTGGATTGTACGGATATGCAAGGTATTGAGTGCCTCTGGTTTCGTTCACACCCAAAACGAACGTGTAAATGGACGGTGTGTCTGACATTGGAATTTGTTCTATGCTGATTGATATCTATTAAATATATATCTGTTTGGCAGTGGAAATTTATTCTCTTGCTTAACGCCCTTCTCTGAGACGTACGAGCTCAGAGGTTATATATCGATAAAAATCAATCGCATGGGGTGAATTGCCTGTGTGGCATGCCTAAGTGGCAGGTGATCAAGGCTTCTGTTGAAAAGCAAAGTCTTGTGGTTGATGATCAAAGCACAGCCTGTGTGGGATGGCTTTGTGTATAGCGTTGTTTCGCGAGCCTCACACCCCGGTATGAGCCAGAAACGGGAGACGGACTTCAGGGAGGACATGCGTTTCCTACTAGCTAGGAGTGGTGCTTTGGGTTTTGCACGCCCAGGTATTTTACTTATGTGGATGATGGAAAGCGAGGCCTCAGTTTTCTTCGGTCTCTTCGGAGCCGATGGTGTGGTCAGATATGACCAGTGACGCCCCATAGGGCGGGGAAACGCAGTGTTAAGGAATTTTAATCCACATCGGTGGACCGGCCCTGACGATCCAAGGCTTGCCTGCGCGCTTGCCTGAGGGGCAGGCTAGAGCGTCTATAATTCGGTAAGGAATATCTTTTGCCTTGGTTCATGACGGAAATCCAATTTCCAAATACGACACCGTGCGGTTTTGATTGTATATATATATATATATATGGCGACATGATATATGGTACCCATGCCGTCTATGATTGATAGTTATGATTGAAATTGTTTTTGAAACATATATACACTAGCAATAATATCAAATGATTTGTTTTGCTCGTATCAAGCATATTTTGGCCATTATAAGGTAAAACTCTATCGTCCGGTTTGTGTTGCATTGTGTGATGGGAACTGAGTCTTATAATGGCTTCATTTTTATAAAAAGCATTACGATGTTTAAAAGATTTATTTGTTTTAAAGCACTGGCAATCCAATGGAGTAAACCCGTTTCGCAAAAAAGTGGCGTGGTCCTGTGATTGGCCATACTGTAAAGTGTGTTAAGTAGATTTCTCATACCAGTCCCATGACTGACTCGTAGTTTGTTTCACTTGCAAACTCGGGTGCCCCTATTTCTACACGGGCAGCCTTGTATTCAGGTTTTAGCAGGCTCTTTCTGGATAGCTGGAGCTGAAGATGGATTCTATCATTAATCTCTTTTTATGTTGTTCAGCTCCTGTTGTACATATTATGTTTTCTTTTCCGCTGTAGACATTTTATGTATAGCTGAACTGTATTTGTACTAAGTATGATCCTATATACTGTGTAACTCTGATGATTATATTTATCCAGTGTATTCTATTGTACATTATCTGGTGTATTTATTTATTTCTGTTCTGCTGTTATCTGTTTATGTGTTATATTCCAAAGATTATCCTTGCACCATCTTATCGGGGTTTAGGGTCGTCACAAACGTGGTATCAGAACTTTGGTTATGCTTAGTTCTGGAATATAACATATGAACGAACTCGTCAGAAATAGAACCAGTAGTGTTCTAGGATGAATAACTCATTACAGATAGGATCAGTAATATCCAAGTATGAGTATAGCAGTATGAAATACACCTAGATAGACACATTTACATTGAAGTATATGTCTCTATGTTTTAAAATTACCTTTTATGTTGGCCTAACACTTTGTCTGCTATTTGCAGACATTGAAAAATGAGTTTCAGAAACAGAAGGAATGCAGAACCAGATCTAGAGGCTCTATTAAAGAAATATCGAAATCTAGGCGGAGTATCATTCTCCGGAAATGAATCCATTAGTCAAACCCAAGATTGGGTGCGGTCTGCTGAAAGAATTCTTGAATGTCTCCAGCTGGGAGATGATCAGAAAAGATTAGTGGCATCTTGGGCACTCAAAGACAAAGCTTTGTTCTGGTGGGAGACAATCATTAAGGATAATCCAGAAGGTGATATCACCTGGGGTAGATTCAAAGAGGTTTTCAGTGAAAGATTTACTCCTCCAGAAGCAACTGAGCGGTTAAGTGATGAATTCTACTATTTGATACAAGGAGATATGAATATCCCAGAATATCATAAGAGATTCAATGAACTTTCTCGTTTTGCCCCTCATCTAATTCAAGATCCAAAGAGGGTGAATCTTATTCTTGAAGATCTATTGCGGGCTTGTATTATTGATTTTGGCGGATCATGGGAAGACCATTTACATTTGGCCGAATTCTCATATAACAACAGCTACCAGGCGAGCTTGAAAATGTCACCATTCGAAGTATTGTATGGTAGACCGTGTCGATCCCCTGCTTGTTGGGTAGAACCTGGTAATAGACTCGTATTTGGGCCTGATATGATTCGCGATGCTGCGGACAAAGTCGATTTTGTTAAGAAACAATTACTAGTCGCTCAAAGCCGACATAAGAGCTATGCAGATAAGAGAAGAAGAGATATATCATTTGCTGTTGGCGACTATGTATATTTGAAGGTATCTCCGATGAGAGGAGTTATCCGATTCGGTAAAACAGGGAAATTGGCACCCAAATTTATTGGTCCGTTTCCTATTCTTGAACGGATTGGAACTCTCGCATATAGGGTTCGATTGCCTGATTGGTTGCCTGGAGTGCATGATGTATTTCACGTATCTCAACTGCGAAAGCATGTGCACGATCCAGATCTCGTTGTAGAAGAAGCCGCACAACAGGATTTAGAAATCACTCCAGTATGGCAGTTAGAAGAGAGCCACTAAAGATTATTGGCAAAGAAACAAAAGAGCTGAGGAACAAGAAGGTTCACTTAGTCAAAGTACAATGGAGTGGAGATCCGCGAGATTGTACTTAGGAAACTGAGGAGAGCATTAAGAAAGCCTATCCTAAGTGCAGGGTGGATGTCTTTGATTGACTCTGGTGCAAGGTACATTTACCATACTTTGCATTACCATTTTGTTCTCTACTTTGTTGTTGTTTTCTTTACATGAATGTATAACTTTTTAATTATATAGTCTGAATGATTTTAAAAGAGTATATAAATTAATTGGTATATATTTGAAAAGTTAAAAACAAATTGATTGGTGTTTGTGTTGTGTGATGGTAGATTTGATTAATTAAATTATTAGAACGATAGTTAATTTAACCAAGAAGAGAATGATGGTAAAATTATGAAATTAAACCACACATTGAACTGGTTTAAAAATAGATAGAAATATGTACATGTGCATTATATATGTTTGAACAGGTAAATGGATTAGCTGTTGAGTAAAGAATTTATTTGCGTGCCCGACAAATAGGTAAACCTTAATGAGTTGGATGCGCAATTTTATTATTATATCAATTCCTGTGAATGCCATTGGATGCGGAGTGCTGGATGTTCTGTGTATAATAATAAACATCGCCATAGGATAGTAACAATTAATTTTGAACTACACTACATGGCATACGTCTTGAAGATAGGCATACTTCATCATATACCACATAAGCATTTGGAGCTTGTGTGACGAGGTAGAAGATTTACCATACGAGCGAGAGGCTTGTATGGCGATGACTATATTTTACAGGTTGAACTAATGACTGATATGGATTATATAAAATATAACGGTAAATTGCCAGATTAATAAAAAAAACCACACGGGTCTGGAGATGACAATAAACACGTCTCTCTGGTCATTAAGGCACAAAAACCATTTATAGGGTGATGAGAATTTATTCTCTGGAGTTATGATCTATACACACTCCCCTATGGACACCGGAATATATCACTATAAATATGTGCATGCTTATTAGGATTTATTGGGTACCTAATACGGCCCAATAAATTTCAAAACCCCTCCCCGTACAAAGGAGGTTATGGCGAAATTTTTCGAAAATTCAGGGTGTTAGCCAAATTTTTGAAGAATTTGAAAAATCTTAGAAACTGAAAAGTTGAAGAATGGAAGCCAGATTGAAAGTAGAGTTAGTTAATCAAACCACTTTCGACTTTGTTCCTTTTCGGGGACGAAAAGTTTTAAGTGGGGGAGATTGTAACAACCCGGAAAATCTGAACCAGTTTAAAAATTTTAAATTGGCTATTTTAGTGGATTTTAAATATTTAAAATAAATATTTTAAGGAATAACGACGAAAAGTGTGTTTGAGTCGACGTTTGAAAATAAATATAATTAATTTGAATTATAAACAAGGCCTAAAAAGGCGCGGCAGTTTCAAAATTTCAATTCAAACTTTGACTGACTGTACCGGGTGCAAAATAAAACGGATTTTAGTGAAACCAAAAATATTTAAATCTGTTAGTGAGTATCTTTCTAACGAATCTGAAAAATCGAAGTTTCGTAGCTAGAGTCAAAAGTTATGGCTAAATGAATTTTCAGAAAGGTCGATATAGAATTTATATAGCCCGTGAAAATAGACATTTTGCAAACGACCTCGGAATTCGACGAAACCACTTTTGTTGGATCCGGGATGTCAAATTATTTCTAGGTTTCAAATTTCATAATTTTTGAAGCTAATATGGGAGCGTGGCGAAGAAAAATGTGTTTTGGTCAATTACAGTTAAATTGGATTGACCAGAAAATGGTCATTTTTCAAACGGTCTCAGAATTCGACGAAACTAGTTTTGTTGGGACCGTATCATCAAAACATAGCTGGATTTATTTTTCTGGAATTTTTTGAATTAGTTTGTGGCTCTGGCAAATTGAATTGTATGTTCAAATCGAATATTGAATGCTTTATATTTTAGTTTGATGGAAAACTGACTGAAACAGTCCAATGGGCCTTTGAAACATATCCTATTGTGTTCGGAATGGGGGTATTTGGCTAGGGATGACAGTCGTTCGGTTTGGATTGGTGTTCGTGTGTGAAAGAGGGTATTTTAGAGTTTTAAAAATATAAAAAAAAATCCTATTGGCCCATCATTACTCTCTCTCCCCGACCTTCTTCCCGAAACCCTCCCAGGCACGGCGGAAATCGTTCCAGCCTTCTCTCTTCTTTTTCTCTCAATCTACTCAACGAAATCAACCCCTTCTTTAGAGTATTTTATAGAGATTTTCACAAGCTTCCCATTCATACTTGAATCAGATCTTCTCGTGTTGTGTTTTTCGAGATCTTGAGCTCGAAAGTGGAGCCATTTCGACCGTGATTGCGCCTTCGATCTGCCACCGCGCCTGACGCCTCCACCAGCCGCCGACGCGCCTCTCCAAGTACTCCAAGGTGGCACCGCCCGATCGTCACCTCGTGCTACGGATAACGAGAAATCTTCAAACCTAGTTTTGAAGAAAATAGATAGGTATACGGCTGATATTATTTAAACTATTCTATAGCACTTTAAAGCGCTATGGTTTATGATTTTACAATAAAAATCATATCTTTTCGTTTCTAGTCGAAATTCAGTGAAACAAGAGACAGTGGACTCGTGTTGACGTCTTCTACATTCTAGAAGAGACCGCATATTTTTCTGAGCCTTCTGCTATTTTTGGAGGAGTGGAACCCAATGTGAGATTTCTAATTTATAAACGATATGGAAAACAATGATGTATAAATTATATAGTCGATGTATGAGTTATATAAGCGTTGTACACCTCATGTATAAGCGTTGTATAAGTTGTACGTTCGATGTATAAGTTATATATGCATTGTAAAAATAATATATGCGTTGAAATAAATTGAAATGAAGTGAAATAAAATTGAAATATATTTATATATATACTCCCCTCGTCCACAGACCATGGACGATATTTATTGGTTGTGATATTGTTTGGATTATTTGGTTGATGTGAAATTTGGTGAATAATGCGAATGGTTGATAGAATTGTTTGTGGTTAAGAATGATTGACTGTGGTTGAAAAATACCCAATTGTGGTTGAAAACAAAATTAGAATAGGTTGTGGAAATGAAAGAAAACATGCTCGCCTGCATGCGAATTAGATGCATGAAATCCCCATTGTCAAAAACCGCGAGGTTTTAAGGTAGAGCGAGGAGTCGTACTAGGGACGGTCCCGGTTTTAACTACCCTGCCATTATGCTGCCGAAATTTTCAATAATATTCATGCATTAGAATTATTTTCATGTGTTGAAACTATATTCGTGTGTTGAATAGAAATTCATGTGTTGAATAGAAATTCATGTGTTGAAACTATATTTGTATGTTGAATAGAAATTCATGTGTTGAATAGAAATTCATGTGTTGAACGACATTCATGTTTTGAAATAAATTGTTTTATAATAAAAATCATATTTTTATCATCTATATGAATTATATAAAATAGTCGTGCTTTGAAATAAATTGTTTTATAATAAAAATCATTTTTTTATCATCTATATGAACTATATAAAATAGTCGTGTTTTGAAATAAATTGTTTTAAAATAAAATTCACATTTTTATTATATACATGAATTGTTAAAAAAAATAGTGAAGTGTTGAAATAAATGTCTGTTGGATAAAAATATCATTTTTATCAAATGTATGAAATGAATATGGTTTTGAAATCGAAGAATAGATTATATATATATAAATATAATTAAAATAAATCGAATAACGACGCTGCAGTTCGTGTTTTGAAACCGTGATTTCAAACGATTAGTGCGGGAGATCCGACCATCGGATTTTCCCGAAACCGAAACCGTTGGGTTCTCTTTGGAAATATCTTTCCAACGACACCAACTTTGTGAAGATCCAACGGTTGGATTGTCTGGAATGTTTAATTCAAATCTAAAGAAAAACAGCGCCAGAATCAATTATATATATATATATATATAATTAAATTAAATCGAATAACGACGCTGCAGTTCGTATTTTGAAATCGTAACTTCAAATGATTAGTGCGGGAGATCCGACCGTCGGATTTTCCCAAAACTGAAACCGTGGGATTCGTTTTGAAAAGATCTTTCTAATGATATAAATTTTGTGAAGATCCAACGGTTATATTTTCAGATATGTGTAAATCAAATCTGGAGAAAAACAGCGCCACAGCCGCGTTATGGCTTGAAGCGTTGTTTTGAATGAATTGGCAATTTTTAAATAAATAAAAATAGCGATAAATCGTGATAAAATATTATAAACGATATGGAAAGAAAATAAACTGAATTTGCTCGGTTTATTTGATATTTGATGGTTGAATGTATTTGGTGTGAAAAATACATTAAAGAACAGAATTGGTGATGTCGAATAATCTAACCATTGAAATGAATTGATTTGAAATTCTAAATACGTGAATTATTTGAAAAGGCCGAGTTAATTCTCATTTCAAATAATTGATCGACGAGTGAAAGTCGAAGATATGAAGACGGTGCAAGACCGATGATCCTCACGTCGAATGGAGGGGTGCTACTGATGCTCATGATAGGAGTAGCTACCTTGACGGGGCTGAAGTGGTTGCCAACCGGACGTACTTGTGGATTGTACGGATATGCGAGGTATTGAGTGCCTCCGGTTTCGTTCAGACCCAGAACGAACGTGTAAATGGACTGTGTGTCTGACATTGGATTTTGTTCTATGCTGATTGATCTCTATTAAATATATATCTGTTTGGCAGCGGAGAATTTATTCTCTTGCCTAACGCCCTTCTCTGAGACGTACGAGCTTTGAGGTTATATATCGATAGAAATAAGTCGCATGGGGTGAATTGTCGGTGTGGCATGCCTAAGTGGCAGGTGATCAAGGCTTCTGTTGAAAAGCAAAGTCTTGTGGTTGATGATCAAAGCACGACATGTGTGGCATGGCTTTTTGTATAGCGTTGTTTCGCGAGCCTCACACCCCGGTATGAGCCAGAAACTAGAGACGGACTTCAGGGAGGATATGCGTTTCCTTCTAGCTAGGAGTGGTGCTTTGGTTTTGCATGCCCGGGTATTTTACTTATGTGGATGATGGAAAGCGAGGCCTCGGTTTGCTTCGGTCTCTTCAGAGCCGATGGTGTGGTCAGATATGACCAGTGACGCCCCAAAGGGCGGGGAAACGCAGTGTTCAGGAATTTTAATCCACATCGGTGGACCAGCCCTGACGATCCAAGGCTTGCCTGCGCGCTTGCCTGAGGGGAGGGCTAGAGCGTCACCAATTCGGTCAAGACTATCTTTTGCCTTGGTTCATGACGGAAATCCAATTTCCAAATACGACACCGTGCGGTTTTGATTGTATATATACATATGGCGACATGATATATGGTACCCATGTCGTCTATGATTGATAGTTATGATTGAAATTGTTTTTGAAACATATATACACTAGCAATAATATCAAATGATTTGTTTTGCTCGTATCAAGCATATTTTGGCCATTATAAGGTAAAACTCTATCCTCTGGTTTGTGTTGCATTGTGTGATGGGAAATGAGTCTTATAATGGCTTTATTTTCATAAAAAGCATTGCGATGTTTAAAAGATTTATTTGTTTTAAAGCACTGGCAATCCAATGGAGTAAACCCGTTCCGCGAAAGTGGCGTGATCCTGTGATTAGCCATATTGTAAAGTGTGTTAAGTAGATTTCTCATACCAGTCCCATGACTAACTCGTAGTTTGTTTCACTTGCAAACTCGGGTGCCCCTATTTCTACATGGGCAGCCTTGTATTCAGGTTTTAGCAGGCTCTTTCTGGATAGCTGGAGCTGAAGATGGATTCTATCATTTATCTCTTTTTATGTTGTTCAGCTCCTGTTGTACATATTATGTTTTCTTTTCCGCTATAGACATTTTATGTATAGCTGAACTGTATTTGTACTAAGTATGATCCTATATACTGTGTAACTCTGATGATTATATTTATCCAGTGTATTCTATTGTACATTATCTGGTGTATTTATTTATTTCTGTTCTACTGTTATTTGTTTATGTGTTATATTCCAAAGATTACCCTTGCACCGTCTTATCGGGGTTTGGGGTCGTCATAGACAGGTATTAAGTCATTCAACGTTAGTAAAGACGATGCAAACTAATTTCTTGTTATTATAAAATACCAACTTAACTTCAAAAAGGGTAGTTTGAACAAATAGAAAGCTGCATATTGTCACTAAATAAATGAATTAAATATATGTCACCAAAACCAGTCGATGATTAAAAATATTCAGTTTAATTCACATGTTTTCTGTACCATGGGAAAAGCCGGAGAAGTCAATAAATGACACAATTGAGAAAAAGGCACAAAGAAGATATATATATATATATATATATATATATATATATATTAGCACATCACTTATCTATGGTACAAACTATTTTTTTTTAATCCAACAAAAAATTTAACAAAACAAATAGCATTTGAGCAATCCAAACTTACACAGCCTTAACATGCATAAAATCACACTGGTAAGAAAATACATCTACAGTTCAAAGCCACTTTGTTTGACCCCAGAAGCTAAAACACAATACGACATGGAGTAAATAATAATCAGAAGGCACTTTTACCCAAGTTTGCTAGGCCTCCTTCGTCCACAAGTAATTATCAGCTACTTCAGGCTGCCACAACAACAAAACTCTCTGTTCATTACCAATCCATGTAAGGAGAAAACAACCTTTGATCATCATCCAAGTTGTGAATGACTGAAATGCCAAACTCGGAAACTTCTAAAGATGAAATAGTTGTAGTCTTCGAATAGTGGAACGTTTCAAATGATACAAAAGGACACAAGACTCTTCTTCAAATTCTACTACCAATATTCTTCATCCCTGCATAATAAAAGAAAAAAGATTTTACCAAAATCATAAAAGCAGCAATAAAAGAAAACTGAAAATACTAATGGAGAGAAGCAGTGGATCATGAATGTCTTGTCTATTTTGCGGTGACGTCCTCATCACTCATCAGCTCCTTTCAGAACTCATCGATCAACCGGAAGTTGCCATTTTCATTTATCTCTTGAAGCTCTTCGGTAGGATTCAACCCTTCAATCTGGTTGTCGTTCAATCCCTCGATCTCAACGTCCAAGCCTTCCAAATCATTTGCATTGTATGGGTCTAAATATTCCATTTCTTGTCCTTTAATTTCCAATAGTTCTTCTGGTTCGACACTGCTGGTTTCCAACTCAATTGATCTTCTTCTTTCCCTCATGATAGCTTCTTCTAGCTCTTTTCTTCGCAAGTGCTGCAAAAAGTCTGGTTTCGCATTTCTCTTGCTATGAAAGTCATCATTTGCTGTTGCTTCTTCTCGGTTTCTTTCACTCTTTCTTCCATGGCTTGGATGTGATCTCGGTTGTTCTGTTGCTCTTGCCTAAGCTTGATCACCTCTTCCATTAGCACGCTTTTGTCCCTTTTAAGCATGTTGATTTCTCCATCTAATGCAAAGTTTCCGATATCTAGACTTGAGTTCATGGATTTCAGTTTATGAGGTGGATTCGGAGGCGCTCTTCTTCTTTTTATGCTTTTAAGTAGATGCTTTTGGCCTTTGAGGAAGCCTTCATTTGCAAATTCCCATTTGTCTGGATCCACCTTTTTAAAGCCATAAGTGTTAAGTTGTCTAACAAAACTCAAAAAATTGCCATGCTTGAAGTATTTGGGCAGCATAGACATAGAGAAAGCATGCAGATCCCACACAACAAAGCTATTGCAAGCAGCACTCCATGAAACAATCTCGTTGTTGCTCGCATCATCCACTATGTCGTAAATCTTGATCAGAAACGGAGGCGACCCAACTTCATATAATCCTCCATTGGTTGTGGTGCGTCATTAGCTAGAAGAACTGGTACTTAGGTTTTCTTGCTTTATACCACCCACAACACCAGAAAAGCCCATTTGTCACGCTTATAACCGTGAGGAATCAAATTAATCACGGTTATAACCGTTTACCAAACAGGCATTGGTGATTTTTATCATGCATATTGTGACGGTCATAACCGTTGTAAACACTCACAGACATTGTAACGGTTATAAACGTGATATTATCATGTGTAGTAACGGTTATAACCGTTATGATATTTTATTTAATAACAGTAATAAATGTTATATTTGTTGGTTTACTAACGATTATAACCGTTATATTATTTTACTTGCTAACGGTTTTAAATGTTGCTGGTACCAAAATTATAACGGTTATAACTGTTAGAAACTACAATTAGTATGGTTACTATAAAAAGACCCATATTTCATATCAAATACACACAAACAAATATTCAGTACTAGTGTTGGCTACATACACAATAATAGCATCAAAACAACAAATGGCATGTAGAACATACCAAATTTAAAATAGCATACATAACAAATTTATAATACCAAGTGTTATACATCGTCGTTAACACACATAATAAGTTTTAAAACAACATTCAACATATTTCTTCTAAATTCAGTCTTAACACAAACACTACTAATCATGTGAGTAGCATAATAACTTCAATCATCTACCAAATAACTTCAATCCTACCACTAGTCTGCACAGCTTTAATTGTACCTGTAGAAAACCACAATATAGTTAACTCTCCCAACTATATGATTAAAAATAAAAACATATTCAACCACAAAGATTGTGCATTGGCAGATCCATATTTGTTAGGGACCAGACAAAATCCATATCAAACAATATAGTAACAGTAAATGAGCAAATATACAAATACAAAACATTAACTTGATATTATTACAGAATAATCCGAGCACTGATAATTGATGTTTTAAAAAAAGTGCATGCTAGTCACACGCAACGCCACTAATGAGGAAGCGTAGTTCTATAACATCATCTGACACCTAGAAGCCACCATAGTAATGTTTACATGGAACTTTTGCCAGCATAGGTCAGATGTTTTTATTAATACGAAATTTACGTGATATTGGTCCATAAGATTCTTTTTCTTAGAAGTAACTAATATGATATTCTCATTTAACAAATCACTAAATGAGTCTTTCTTGCTGACATGAACAAGTCATCACATAAGAAGTTGTGAGTTTCATTATTTGGTGTTTCTTATCCCAGAGAATACTCATTATGCCATCACAATCAAAATTCATGATAGGCAAATCTAAACATTCACACAACCTAGGCAAACTTAAGTAGAATAGGTAAACCAAATTCAAATAAAACAGGTGTCTTCCAACACAGATTTAGAAATCAAGTATTCCTGCAAGGTTATCTTCTGCATACAATTCAGCAAATTAATTGCCATACATATCACACATCTCCATAATATCCAATTTATTGGGGATATTTATTAATCAGAAGCTGTATAACTCGACACATTATTTACCATATTTTAGCCAGAGAAGCACAAACTCCCCAACCAGTAAAGAAGTCAAATTGGATCCATCTAACATGTTTCCTGAGGTATATGAACAAAACAACTCTCGTACACATGGTAGGATTGTTTCTCAATGCACCTACCTAGAACTGACATTTGGACCGTTCCGCAAACCCATAATACACAGAATGCTAGCATATATGCTTTATACAGTTTAAATGTACATGAGTCATTTGCTGGAAGCAGAAAATATAAATGCTCAAGAAAACTACTAAAACACTTATCAAAATGCACGAAAGCTCATTTGAACTTTTGTTATACACACATAGATAGAACAATTCAAATAGACTGATTAGTCCTACCGTTGAAACACTTGATGCTCCATAGGTAACTTGGAGTACAAGGTTACTTGAACCCGAACATCATCATGCAAAACGTTTGGTGGTTAAGTGCATTCATTAAGACACCATCATAAGAGAAAAAAAACTAACATGGTCCGAAAATGCTAACTTAAAAGGTGTCTATATGATAATAATGGAATACATGATTAAAGTGAGAATTCTGGTAATGATTAAGAGGTGAAGAGTTTGTGTTTAATACAGTTAACTCTCTCAACTCATACGAGCTCATACAAATGCAGTCTTATTAAAATTTGAATTCGGAGTATTTAATAGGGTAAAATTGTATATATTATGTTTTGATGCAGATAGAACAAGTATAAAAGTTTGAATTCTGTTAACTGTGTATATAGTGATAGCATGGTATGAAAGCTAAACTTATAATAAAAATATTAATAAGTAATTTTATTTTACATTGTTTGGTACATCACTGCATCACCTACAAAATATCTTTGAGTAGCCATGATTATCAGACTGATCTAGTAGTGCATGGATATTTGGTCAAAATACATATCTTTGAGTAGCCATTATTAATGCTTTTAAAAATGTGAAATTCTGTGTTAAATGTAAGACATGTAGTACGAATATATGGTAGCTTATGTGATCTGCAAAGTCTTAATTTATAATGGTATGTGCAGTAAAAATTTATGAACAATTTAGGCTCAGTTCCAGCATCCAGAACCAAGATTTTTATGCAAGCAATACAGGTTGGTGTAGATGTGAGCATGACTATTCTATTTCATCGTTATGTACTACTCAGCAATTTTGTTTCCTATCTCCACAAAAGTTTCAACACGAAAAAACATTACATAGTTTACCAACACTATGAATTCATCAAATATATCGTTACCACTTACCAGTGCACACACACTCAGTAAAATAAGATTATATATATAATAATATTAATAAGTAATACGCCATCACCTAGCTAACAGCCATCATTCCCATTTAACTATCATGATTACATTATGCCATAACTTAATAAACCGTCAATCATACAAACTGACCAATAATTAATACAATTACTCATACTGGTATGAGCTGAGAACTTTCCGATTTCCGATTTGAGGATACGATTAGAAATAGCTGTTCATGGTTTGTGAGGGGCTGCAGCACACAACCTTTATTTGAAAGCTGCAGTAGTTGAGAAATAGCAGCTACTAGGGACTTCTGGTCACTATTAGATCTAAGAACTGCACACATATATTATTCAACAAAAGGGACCAATTTTAGATCTAAGAACTAGTATCACTTAATGGTTGATTTGCTGACCAAGTAGTTACTATTGTAATTGTTTGAAAAAGTGTAAACATGGTTTATTATTATATTTTCAGTTTTATTAAATTTCTATTTTGAAATAAGTGGATGCCACGCCTTGTTGAAGAAAAAGATAGTATGCTCCAAACTATTTTCAGTTACTTATGGATTGCCAAACATGCATCAACCCATTATTTATTCTAGTTTGTTGACGATGTATTGTACTTGTGCGGCTTACGCATGTGCTGGTGTCAAAAGGAGAGTTTTCGTTGTTAACGTGCTTTGAGTATATGGCCAAGATGCCGATAGTTGAAACTACGTAGATATAGAGACAGGCATGGAGGACAAGCAAGTGTCGTTAGTCGTCCAAATCATCCGGATCAAAACACAAACCAAGAAGTAGTTTGACCCGTGTTTCCTGTAAGAAAATTGAGCAACAGTACCAATCCACATTTTTATCCATTCACGGACCTTAATATTAAATCTGAGCAAAAATACCCTTACGCAAAGAATTCACAATACACTAATCCTTTTTATCCATGTTGTACATAATCAATATAAAATAAAATTCATCCATTCAACTGAGTTAAATTTGAATTCCTTTCGAAGTATGAAATTTTGTTTTATAATATCAAACTGTAATCATGCACAATCTGTTTTGACACCAATTTTACTCAAATTATACAAAGAAATCAAAATTTAAAATTATGTACTGATGCTAATATGATTTATAGGACATTAAATTATTTTGGTTGGTAACTTAGATTGAATCGATTTAATTTAACATCAAAATTTTAATTGATGTTTTAGTATTCAGAATTTAAATTCAAACTTCTACACGTACAAGTAAATTTAAATTACATTCTAAGCATTCATTTAAAATTTCCAAAAAGTGAATTTGGAGAACTTTTAGAGTACATCTCATGATTGCCACGCCTTGTTGAAGGAAAACTGACAAGAAGTCAATCTTTGACAAGGAAAATAGACTAAAATTGATTTTTCTTATGGTTAACTTGTCGAGTTAAGCAGACAAGAAGTCAATCTTTGTCAATGTAAACCGATAATGATTTAATCGTGCTCAAAGGTTGACTTACCAAGAGTCAATTATTTGAGTCTAATTTCATTGAGCTTTGTTACGGAAAACTGACCCAATTTGAGTTGTGCTTAAGGAAAACTGACCAAAATTATCAAGTTAACCAGGAAGAAGACAATTCCATTTTTGGATACATATAAAGATTACCCTTTACTAAATATGACTGCTCTCATGATTCATTTTCTCTTGATAAGCTAACTAAGTTTTCCTTGCCTTAGGAAGCAATTAATTCTACACTGAAGTGCTCGACAGTTGTTGCTATCATGACCATTTCCTCGGTTAAAATGACAGTAACTTCACTTAAGATTTCTCTCGTTCAAATATATCCTTGATGGCCAATAACCATTGACAGTAGCTGAACAAAACTATTTTGCTGCAATATATGAAATTCAAATAAAATCTATTTCTTGACTTAAAAGAAAATCTTAACCATTTGAACATTAATATACTTATAGATGAAAACTGAAGTTACTTACAAAAGCAGATCAAATAAGCAATTAGTTAGGAAAATGCAACATAAAATGCAGCCAGTATGCTCATTCAAACAGACAACAATCAAATGAAAGAAAAAATTACATGCAACAAATGTATAATTTATTAGGAGTACTATTAATTTCCCTTAGTGAATATGAAGGAGATCAAACTTAAAACCAATAAAAATTCGTGCATGTAACATTTTTAGCATCTCATGATCAGATTTGTGCTTGTTTAGGTTACTATTTTCCATATAGCCAATCACAGAAAACAGAGTGACAGTGATCTCATTGTGATAAGGGTGCTCTGATTTCTAAGCTAATTAGACAAAACACAAGTAGACGATAATTTTATTCTTTAAAATGGCAAGAGAGATCCATGGTAGGATGAATAAACGAGTGAAAATCAAATTTCTCTATGACTGAAACAATGTACACATGAGACAAGAATAACTCACTTCTTGTGGGTGAATGGATACCTGCAAATCACCCTAACTTGCCTAGTATATATTTTATTGGTCTTTTGCATGGTATTAACCAGTAAACAAAGCATTTGTATTTGTTTATCCTTTAACTTTGTATCTATGACTAAACCGATGTACACATGAGACAAGAATAATAAGATACAATTTAATTTAATTTAATTTTTTTATAATGGTTATATACAGATAGGTACATGCCACTCAAATGTACACTGTACAAGGACATATTGTATTGCATTTCTTATCACTGCACTCATACATGTTGATCATTTTAGACTTTTAGTAATGGGCCATTTGTATAATGCTTTCTCTTCTGTCCACCAATATAAACTACTAGGCCACACTCTTACTAAATAATTCTGGTAGGACTGCGAAATACCAAGTTGCACAGCAAAGCAATTCATTATTAGGAGTAGCAATATGAATGTTATAGCTGTTTATTTCAATTCATTAATATATTATTAATTTTTATCTGTTAGCTTAAAATTACTATTTTATTGCATAGCAATTTATAACGAAATATCGAATTAAGTGAAGGGTATTATTCTTCAATGGAGGTGTTTAAACAAGACTTTGCACATGTGATCCCACATAACAGATGTGCTTTTTTCATCTTAATTGTGTGCGACTTGTATTCAAGTTTCTCTTTTCTTTCTCAAGCACGCATCTCATGTAAAAAAGGACGATGCTACAGCTTTAGCTGGATTAGTCACCATTCATGTGATTAATTGATAAAAGCCAATATAAAAAAGAAACAATATACAATAATCCATATTAACAATAGCAAACGGTAATCCATTTTCTAAACTATCAGGGGTTTGAAATCTAAACTGTACAATTTTACAAGTTTTCCTGCAATACTACCATAATGGAAAATAAATTAGAAAATATTTTGAACCTTTTTATTATTATGAAGATGGAACCAGTGCTTTGTACACGGTTTTTGGGAAGTGCTGTTAACCACTCCAGGACTCAATTTACAATCTCCTTCATATTTACAAATTGAGAAACTTGTTGAACTTGTAAAAATTATAAAATACAAAACGAAACAAATACTAATATATTGTGTTCGTTAATTAATTAATTATAATGTCGGACGTCATTTGTTAGAAACTAAACTAAAACCATTTTCAATAATTGAATCTACTTATTATTGAAAGTATAATAATAGAGCTCATTTTTATTCACGCTTTATTTTAAGGATTGTAAAATAACTTAAAAATTATGATAGATGGAATTCAAAATGCCAATAAATTATATTACATATCTATTTAATTGGTGCAATCAATGGATATGAGACAGATAGGACTTAGCTACTACTCTCTCGTACGCAAATCCTCAAATTATCAAGAATGGGACGGAGAGGTCTTATGGCTACTACGAATCATCCACAAATCCAGGGAGAATAAAAAGAAAACAACAGTTTCAAGCAATGGGAAAAGAGCACAACAAGGACACAAAACAACACAAAGTATATAAATGCATACACCAACAATCTACATAAAGGAGGGGACATGCAAATAGCAAACTAAAACTGGTAGTGATCGATTAAGCAAGGATAAATCGAACAATTTACTATGGCCAAACCACTTACCTCAAGGTAGTTACATATAAGATGAGGGTTGTAATGTCAATTAGTCTTGCACAACTTTTTTGGATCTTTAATGGATAAAAGTTCCTGAAATTAAGAGCAACATCCAGAACTTAATTCAACAGAGTAAAAATTAGGATGTATGTTTTTCTTAGTGAAGTTTTCCAATAGAACCCATGTAGAGTGAATATGCGACATCTTTTCATGACAAATTCATGGAAGTAGATGCAACATCATGACATGAAAGTCCATAAATCGTGGAAAACTTTAATTAATTTCTTTCAATAATATTTAGGCATTCAATACTACAGATATTTATTTCCATTAGTGCATATTAGTACGTTAATAATTTACGAGAATTTAGCTTATATTCATTTATTTGTATCAATATCCACTGCTAAATATTCCTATTTTTATCAGTAAACTTCCCCATAACCATCCTTTGACCTGATTTCTGTAAATAAAAAAGGTATTATATTTTCTAAGAAGAAGAACAATAAATATCTATGAAGAATTCGTGGCCACTTTAGGGGGGAAATGTAGAACAAACTACAGACATACAACATAGATGATTGTAATGTTACAATCACGATGGGGAAAGTTTTAAATATATGGATTAATTACCATTTTAAAGTAAAGATGATTAGTCCATGTGTATACCTATTTATCATATATACTCTAACTGCAAATTATGTTTTGAAATGGATAAAATATTAGAGATGCAATTCAAAATAAAGAAAGCAATGTGCATACATAAAATTATTTACCTTTTAAAGGTTAGATGAACAACATGAAATCAAATCTATGTTGGAGAGTAATTTACAACAGAATCCAAATCGTTTGAATTAATCAATTTAATATCATTTGCAGTGTTATTAAATCTAATCGCTGCTTAGTATCGAGAAGGCCTATCAAGATCGAAATGAAACCAGAAAAAAAAATCGAGATGACAAAAGGAGGAAAATTTACCTGAACAAGGGGAAGGCGGTGTTAGGCGAAGGATGTGAGCGGTGATCCCATCAAAAGTGGAAGGAAATAACGAAAAGAGAAGGCGCTGGTAACCCTAGATTGAAAGAGGAGGATCAAACAGGAGAAGCGTAACGATTGAGATAAAAGGGAAATTACTGTCTTGTCCAATCTTCTTTAGTTCATTGCAAAATTATGTGGTTGTATCATGCAAATAACCGTGATAACCTATTTTAACGATTAAAACCATTATAACCTGATCATGCTTATAACCGAGATAATTTTAAGTGGAAAAACTGTTACAAAATGACCAATCTGGTGTAGTGACTGGAAATTGTAACACCCCGGAAATGCGAGCTAGTTTAAAATTTTTATTTTGACAATTTTAGCGAATTTTGAACATTTAAAATAGATTATTTTAAAAAATATCGACGAGAAATTTATTTTGAATATAAATCGAACGTATATATTATATACGTCGTCGTTAGAATATAAATAATTATATATAAATATAAAAGGAATTGAAAATGGCGCGGTAGTTCGAAAATTCGATTTCAAACTTCAATTGAATGTACCGGGTGCAAAACAATCCGGATTTTAGTGAAACCAAAAACATTAGGATCTAATTAATAATATCTTTCCAATGAATCCGAAAAATCAAGATTTCATAGCGGGAATCAAAAGATATGTCCAGTTGAAAATTCTGAATAGTCGCTATGGAATTCAGGCCCTTAAAAATGGGGATTTTGCAAACGACCTCGGATTTCGACGAAACCACTTTTGTTGGATCCGTGATGTCTAGTTATTGCTGGGTTCCAAATTTCATAATTTTTCGAATCAATATGTGAGCGTGGCAAAGGAAAACGCGTTTGACCAGTTTCAGTTGATTTTAACCGACTGGAAATTGGCCATTTTTCAAACAGTCTCAGAATTCGACGAAACTAGTTTTGTTAGGACCGTATCATCAATACGAAGCTAGAAAATATTTTTTTGGAATTTTTCGAGTTAGTATGTGACCCCGGTAAATTGAAATGCGCGTTCAAATTCAATATATAGAGATATATGTTGATTTTAACGGAAACTGATCGAAACGTTCGAATCAGCCTACGATACATATCCCATTGTGTTCGGAATGGGGGTAAAACGCTATGGACGACAGGCGGTGGGCCTCGTTTAGAGGTCGACCTCCAGGTCGCGACCCCCACCCACGGCGACGCCCTCCCCTAAGCCGCCTCCATAACCTCCGGCCTTATCCCCTCGTCTCCAGCCCTCCTTCTCTCTCCATTGCGAGCGCCCAAACCTCCATCGCCGGAAACCCTAGCCGCCATCCCCTGGACCTCCGACCACCGCCTACGCCAGTCCCCACCCCCACGGCCTCCTCTCCGACCCCCTCCAACGATGGTGCAGCAGCCCCCCCCCCAAACGAAAGGTGATTTTCTTATATATTTAAATTCAGTTTTAATTTCTATAATTCAGTTTTATTTATAGTTTTTATTTAAAATGTATATGATAAAAATATATATTTTTAACATGAAATGTAACGTCCCGCCCTTTTGACCGCTTCAAATTGGTGATTAAACCAATTTGAAGCGGTCAAAAGGGCGGGACGTTACAGTGGTATCAGAGCTTTGGTTTATTCAAAGCTTAGCTTATTGAGTTTAAAAACGGATCTTGAAAATAAAGCGATTTTGAAAAATAATTATTTTTGAAATATCAAATATTTTGGAACTAGTGTTTTGAAATTAATATAGCGGAAATAAAAAATTATTTTTGAGATTTAAAATTTTGTTCGGAATCCCCAGTCTTCAGAAGTCTTCGAATCCAGGTTTGCGAGAATTATTCTTCAATAAGTTCCCTTAGGATTTGAATCTAGAATCCATCATCGGATGGTATCTAGTATAGATAGGAGAGAATCAACGAATTAATTTCGTTAAGCGTGAATTTTAGAAATCAAAGATAACTGAAGTTGATTGTAAATAAGAGTTCAGTTTGAATAGAAAAGGAAAAATTTGAAATCATTTCAAAGAAGAAACGATGAAGTTTATTTTGAAATTAAGGATATAAGTTGATGAAAAATCAAATAAAAAGGGTTAAGTGAAGAGATGACGATGTTTTATTTAACATTTGTTTAAATCAAACTAACAAATTTAGAGATGTTGCAAGAATAAAGTATATTCTCGATAGAAAATAAAGCTTTGTGAATATATGGAAATATTTTCCGGTGACAATAAATGATTTTTAAGAATGGAGAAAATGAATAGAACAATTGGAAATATTTTGAAAGGATAGTGAGAGGTTAACATAATTCAGAATAACAAGAACTGAAGAACAAAGAGCTACGTCGAAGACGAAGGAGGGCAGAACGTAAAGAGAAGTGGAATTGTAAATTGAATCCGAGAATTTCGTAAACAATGATTGATAAGAAATTAAGAAGTGGAGTTAAGGAATTTAGAAACTGACTGATGATTAGTTAAGTTGAATAATTTCCTGAGTATTGACCTGATGTTGGTTTCGGCCTTCGGGGTTGATACTTAGGAAGTTGTTCGCTTACTAATTGACGGTCAAAGTATGAATGTGAACAAGTGATAATGCATGAAGGAAAAATTTGTGATAAGAAGAAAAAAAAATCCGGAGTTTTGAGCAAATAAAGATGTTGATGAAGTGATGAATTTTATAATTAGAAATTGAAAGAAAATTTGGTTTATAGCCAGTGGATTCAGAAAGCCGAGTTTGAAGTGATATCAATCAATCATTTGAATTGATTAAGAGTTTAAAGCTAAAATTTTAAGATTTGAATGGAAATTGAGGGATGTTCGAGTTTAGATATTTAGCATAGAAGTTTCGAAACTTATATGGAGAAAAATGTGATATAATCAGTTTGAAATAAAAGTCTTATATAACAGAATTTATATAAGAATGAGATGTTTGATTTGGAAAGAGAATCTTATGTAAAGTATGAATTATGAAAAGTATGAGAATTAGATACTATATGTATATAGTATTATATGTTTTCAAGTCAAGATAAGGGAAGTACCATCCTTCTTCTTTGAATTTCGAGCTTATGTAAAAGGACTGCAGATAGCGCAATCTGCAGTGCTGCTGGTGGCGGTAGGTTGTCCGGACATAAAACTCATGAGTTGCCATTTAGCACGACTGCTAGCGTAATTCGCAGGGCTGCAGATAGCCTATGGCGGTCGGATGTTTCTTGAGGGAATCAGGTGTAACCATTGTGATCGCTGCGATCTAGAGTCGTTGGAATTCGACCGTGTAGCGAAATTCGCAGGGCTGCAGATAGCCTACGGCGGACGGATGTTTCTTGGGGGAACCAAGTGTAACCATTGTGACTGCTGCGATCTACAGTCGAATGTAAGGGCGTAATCCGCAGAGCTGTGAAAGCTTACGGGTATGGATGTTTCCTGGGGGACCCAGGCGTAACCATTGTGTACCTGCGGTCCACAGTATTTGAGATATCTTAGTGATAGTGAGCCACCTGTTTGATGCAGCAGTTAGTCTTCGTGACTTGATTGGTCTTCGTGACCTGATTTGTCTTTGGGACTTGTTTTGTTCCCGTGACTTGAAGTATATTCATAATTCCCTGATTTGTTCCGCGATAGAGCAATCAACGCTCAGTGACATCAGAATGTCTTTTGATTCTTAAAATATTATCTGTTGATCTGTCCATGACGAAATTCGCAGGGAAGTGATTTCCTACGGATACAGATGTTTTCTGGGGGATCCAGACGAAACCATTGTGTATCTGCGATTCATGAACAATCAACATATAAATATCACATTGGTACTTTCCGTATCTATTTTTAAAGGAAATTTTGAAATATTTCCATTGGGAGTTGAAGCAAGGATGTATGTAGTACTTGGAGATTTTAGTCATGCGCCTGGCCAGCGTATGTCTAACATCTGTAAGGACGACAATAGACTTGTCAAACTTCGAGCTATCAAGTATTTTCAAGTCGATAATTTTAAATTAAAGTATATCTAATGAAATAAGTTAAGAAAAAGAATTTTGAAATGTTTTCAAATACATAGCTTTGATGTAATAATACAAATGTTTACTGCACAAATTTGGTATGGAATTTATAAAAGATTTCGGATTTGTGGTTTTAAATTTATGAATGGTCGACTTGAAAAGAGGAATGTATTTACACTCTGAAATGAGTGTTGAGAAGAATAAATTGGAACAGGATAGGGTTGATGATTGTAAAGCCTAGACCCATTGCCATGCAACGATGGATAAGTAAATGATTGACAGATGAGGTTGTAAGGAAATCTGGAATAATCCGAGATGCAACTTATGCAGAATTTGAAATTTAAGAAGTGATTGGTTTTGTAAAGAAATTTGATTTCCCGAGTTAATGGGATACGATAAATAAGGACGATCAATGACCTAAATATCGATATATAATTAGTGGTGAAGGATTTCCACACAAATATGGAAATTTTAAGTATACAACGGTATAACCCTAACGATCTCTCCTTTTCGAGGACGAAAAGTTTTAAAGGGGGAAAGAATGTAACGACCCAGAAATTTCGACGATTGGGATATACTATCAATTATAGAATTTATATTGATGTTGGAATTAAAAATCAAATATATTGTTGTGTGTACATATTTAATTCGATTCAGAACATTGGTTGAGAAACCAATATTTATTTTGAATAGTTGATTCGAATTTGGTTGGAAATTGAATTGGATATTTAAAGTCGACTGGAAAAAATATGAAATGTTGAATTTAAATTAAATAAATAAACAAATAACTGTAGTGGACATTAATCGAATGGAAAATTTTATTTATGGAAATTGGCTTGGATATGGGTATGTTCGTGTTTTTAAAGAAATAGAAATTTGACGTTTCAGAAGTTGTAAACGAATGGAATTATCAGTGAACCAATAAAAATAAAATAGCATCAAATACAAACAGAATCAGATTACAACTGAATTAATTTTTATTGGGTTCAGTACGTTGAAATATGACAGTGCATATACTTTCGTTGCCTTTGGAAATGGTGTTGACGGTACCAATACCGAGCGTTCGACGATAGTTTGCGGTACAGAGTATTATTAAATTTAAGCTGAATATAACCTTCCTCAGAAAACATACAACCTTCCTCAGAAAACATCTCCGTCGACCTACCTTTTTAAAAGTTGTGCTACCCTAATCCTAGTGACATTACGTCGTTCCTATCCACCCTCTTTTCTTCTATAAAAAAAAAATCCTACCTCGTTCTCATTTCTTCCAGCAAAAATGTGTTTTCCCTAAATTCATTTTTATGGCCGAAGCCTCAAATCACTCCACTAAAATCAATTTGTTCTTCTCCAAATTGAAATTTGTTTTCCCCTTTTTCCGTATTAATGAGTGAAGCCAACGATCAATTTCTTCCCTGAAGCCTTCATCACCCCGTCAATCGGAAACGCACTTCTTCAAATCAAAGTCATCTTCTTCAAATCGTTCCACCTCTAATTGGTGCCACTGCCCTCAGTCTCGAAGACTGGAGCTTTGCCTCGCCGGTCACCAAATCTCGTTGCCTGCGCCACCACGTATAATCGGAGCCACCGTGTCGAAGCCGCTGTTTGCCCTTTTCTCAGCCGTTCAAGGTGATCTTCTCACTCACGGTTAATTATAGTTCAAGAAAATTAATTTCAGTATAGATTAAATAAAACCGTATGACCTGGGTTGGGATTTGCGTGCGCGCTCTTGGCTTTTCCTCCCACTGTTGTAACTAAGATGGATTGTCAACCCTTGTTTTGTCTTATATATTTGTGTACACCTCTGGACTTTATATATGTATATACATACTTGTGTATGTGTATATGTATTGAGTGATGGACCTTGGCTTGTTCATTGTCTGCATGTTTCCCACTTGCGGAAATTTGTGACATCTTGTTAACTGTATCCTTATGCACACTAAGTTATGTATTCACACATGTTGGTGAGCACTGGCATAGGGCGTAACCTGGGAATTTTGTAATGATATATATAGTTGGACTATATATACAAACTAAGTTAATGTCTGTGTTTCTGGAAACCTGTGTAGTAAGATGTTTCTAGTTTATTTCCAACGTCGAGGTATAAGGCATTTGATAAACGAAAATGTTGGAATCTAGAATGGTATCTTTAAGAAAGAAACGGTGTTATCATCTTGCTTGTTTGGTACCTAATACACAGTAATGAACATTCATACAGTTTTTCCCTGATGCTGGTTAAGCTTCCCTTTTTTTTTAGTACTGGAAATTTTCTTTGGTCAAACTATAATTTCTGCAACCATTGTGTTTGCTAAATTTTACCGGTTAAAATCCTTTTGGTGAAACTAGAATTAGCTGATACCATTTTCTAAATATTGAAAAGAATCTAGAGTCGCGCACTAATATTTTATCCAAATAAAAAGTAGGCTATAGTCAACCATAATCGACTGTAACATATCAGCATATGTAACTGGAAAGTCATAGCAGTGTATATATTGTTCGAATGTTTGACCCATAGAACTGAACACGACTTACATGTTAACTTGAACACTACAGCGAAGACCTTTTTATCAGACTGTAAGCGTTATGGTGCCATGGTAATCGATAAATTTTCATGTTTATTTATATCCACATTGGAGAGACTTGAGTTTCCTAAAATCCTTAATGGTGCCATTTCCCAATATATCTACATTGTCATGGGGTTAAGCGATTGTCATCAGGGATGGGGTTTTCTTTAAATGCGTGTCTGGCTTGTATGTTGGGATCGCTGCATGTTTCGAATGGATGTGTGCGTTTGCATATATACTTCTATGTGTGTGTGGGTGTGAGACTGGGTTGTGCTGAACATTTTAGTATTGCATGAATACTGATCTGAAAGTATACTTGTGTAGTGTATAAATTTTGAGGCACCTTGTTGCTATATATGTATATAGCTGCATGCATATCCAATGCTGAAACTATCCACCTAAATGTTGGCACACTGTTAAGGAAAAGCAAAACTTGGTTTTATCTACCATGTACCTCTATTAGTCCTTAATGAAAGCATGTGAATACTCCCCTGTATTGCGGTTCATGTAGCCACACAAACAAGCTGTTTGATGGACATGTTCTCTTTTTAAACAATTACCCTATGAAAAAAAACGATGTATATAAGATAGAAGTATAGGTGAGCAACACTTCTGTTAATACTTTAAAAGTGCTAAAATCATGCACCGATCATTTAATGCTTGTGTATGCTTGCACTTGTATGAATTTGTTAAACCATGCTATACCCAAAAATCGATTTGTATTAGGTGGCACCTGAGGCTTCCCTTTTGCTTGACTGTGAAACTGTTAACAAATTTACACCCTGTTATTGGAGAAGTATGCCATGTCATGGCTCTAAACTATAGGTTGCTGACGCAGGGTGCATGGGACTCTTTTATTATTTGCATGTATACACACTTGAAGAAAAAAATGTAACCTGTTGCCATCTTGGTACCCATTTTATACATATAATGTTGCTCACTGTCATGAAAACTGTGGATTCATTTGTTGCTTGCTATCATGAGAATGTTGAACCATTTGTATTGTCATGAAATAAAACCAATTGCACTGTCATGAAATTCACTGTTGAACCCTTTGCTCACTGAATGAAACTAAGGAACCATTGCTTACTGTCTGAAACTAGTGGACCGTAGTTACTAAATGAACTAGTGGACCATTTTTACTAGTGCTGTTGTTACTTGATTGGAACTGTTGTTGAACCCATTTTCACGTCGGTGTTGTTGAATCCATTTTTACATCTATACTGTTGAACCCATTTTTTTATATATATATGTGAGTTATAACTTCATTGCTTGACTTGAACATTTCACGGCCATTTGTGTTATGATGAACCATCATTGATATTCCCAGACTTATACAATCGTTGGTTGCTCTATGCATATTTGTCCCCATGTTGCTGCGTTGGTGCATATTTTAGTGTTGAACAGTCCAGGTATACAGACACATCACGTGTGTGTATATATGATGTTGCTTTTGCTACTTATGTGTTCATGGATACTTGCAACACGTCTGTGTTGTCAAGCTTCACCTGAACACAACTTGTTTGACTTGATCTTGTTATTAACATAGAGCAGATACTACGTTCCCAAGTGTTTTCGTTAGAACCGAAGTTAGGATTAACTGATATATATTTCAGTTTATATTGAAATTAATTTACTTGAACTATGATTAATCCTGACTTGAGTATATTTATGTTTTGCATGGGATGCTCGAGTCAGACCCGAGCATTACAGATTTAAGAAATACAGCTTAGGATTCGAAGCATGACGAAGCTGGGGATTCCAAAGACGGCGTGCTCTGAAGATTTTAAACTAGTAAATATTTTATTGTTTTCAAATTGTATTTTCGTTCCGCTGTATAGGAAGATATTGTATTCATAAATCTTGATTAGTAAATAAAAGTTTTATTTCGTTATTCAATACCGTGTTATTTATTTGTTATGTATTTTCTATGTTGATTCTGTTGTTAAACTCAGTAAGCTAAATACGCTCCGTCAGTTTGGACGTTTTAAGTTGGTTTAATCACCAATTTGAAGCGGTCAAAAGGGCGGGACGTTACAGTGGTAAACCAATTTGAAGCGGTCAAAAGGGCGGGACGTTACATGAAAAGTTTGATTTTTATAAGTAGGAAGGTATATTTTTATATATATGAATGGCTATAAAAAGATTAGAATTTTAAAGCAAGGAAAGATTTGATCTTTACCTTTGTAAAGATTTGATTTTTCGAATAGAAAAGATTTGATTTTAAAATAGAAAAGGCGAGATTTTTAAAATAGAAAAGGCGAGACTTTTAAAATAGAAAAGGCGAGATTTTTAAAATAGAAAAGGCAAAATCTTTATATAGAGAATAGCGTGGTAAAAATATAATTTTTATCTATATTGTAGCAATGTAAAAATAGATTTTTATATATTGAATAGCATAGTAAAAATTCGATTTTTATATATTGAATAGCATAGTAAAAATTCGATTTTTATATATTGAATAGCATAGTAAAAATTCGATTTTTATATATTGAATAGCAATATAAAAATGTGATTTTTATATATATAGTGGCTACGGGCAGCGAAGATGACAAAGATACGATAACGACGAAGATTTCTATAAATGAAGTGTCGTGAAGTTGGATAGCTATCGGTGAGAATTTCTCACTCTTCAATTTCTTTTTCTAGTTATATATATATATACTAGGATGCAGACGGTGTTTAGTAGCACCCGACACCCGTCATCCACAGACCATGGATGGCTTGTTTGTTTAATTGTTTGGTTGTGTAGTTGGTTAGATTATCTGGTTTGAATTAAATTGTTTGGTGAAATGGAATGGATTTGATTGATGTGTGAATGGCGTGGGCCTTCACTAGACCGGGGATAAGGCTAGGCCTCGTCCCGTTTCTAGTATCGTGCCGTTATGCCGCCGAAATTTTCTAAAATAAGTTAGAAAAATAAAAATATCATTTTATTTAAAGAATGAACTGAATAGAAATTCATATGTTAAAATAAAATGTTTTATCGTTAAAAATATAATTTTTAACGTGAATATGAATATAGTAAATGTGAATAAATAAATATTCATTTACAAACCGGACGGTTTTTTTATGTACACTGATTTGAAGGACATTGATTGGGACGATAAATTTTACACATCGCCCAACTGCACAAATAAAATCTGTGTTTGTTGATTTGAAACCCCACATGGGTGTTGGGATGAAATTTGAAGTTCACTCATCCTGATTTATTAAATATGTCGATCGATTGATTGACAGGCTGTTATAAGCGTTAGATATCTATATTTGATGCTTATACAGTTTAGTGCACTTTGGATGATGGTTGATTATTTATCGTTGCTATTATATACATGTGTTGTATGGAATCCATATAATTAACTTTATATGGTAATTGATTGGGCCTCATTCCAATTTAGAAAATGAAGAATATTATCAAACAAAGGTTCATGTGTTGACTGTACTCATCCGTTGAGACTAGTCATGTGTTGAACGAAATATTTTAACAATAAAATTTACATCTTTAATATTATAAAACAAAGGTTCATGTGTTGACTGTACTGATCCGTTGAGACTAGTCATGTGTTGAATGAAATATTTTAACAATAAAATTTACATCTTTAATATTATAAAACAAAGGTTCATGTGTTGACAGTACTCATCCGTTGAGATTAGTCATGTGTTGAACGAAATATTTTCACAACAAAATTTACATCTTTATCATATATAGAATTAGAAATCAACTGGAAAATAGATAAGATGAGTGGTCTCCTGGATATGGATCTGATGTTGGTTTCGGACTTCGGGGTTAATATTCAGGAAATCGTTCTCTTACTAGTTTACGGTTGGATTCTGATTTTAAATCAAACGATAGATACCTTAATTTTCATAAAATATATTAAATAACAAAAATAGTCACACGTGGACAGTACTCATTCATTGAGATTAGTCGTGTGTTGACAAAGATATAGGGTCATGTATTGAAAGAAATATAGATCCATTTGTTGAATATAAAGCCGTGTTGATTAGAGATGCGCTATTTTGACGCGAACGATATTTATATCGATTAAATTCGAATTGAATTCGATTTATATCAATTAAAAACGAATCTGATTTGAATTGAATAGAAAACCAATTTGATTTGAATTGAATAGAAAACGAATTTGAATTGAATCGAATAGAAAACCAATTTGAATCGAATTGAATATAAAACGAATTTGAAATGAATTGAATATAAAACGAATTTGAAATGAATTGAATATAAGACGAATTTGATATGAATTGAATATAAAACGAATTTGATTTGAATTGAATAGAAAACGAATTTGAATTGCATCGAATAGAAAACCAATTTGAATCGAATCGAATATAAAACCAATTTGAAATGAATTGAATATAAAACGAATTCGAATTGAATCGAAAACGAATTCGAATTGAATCGAAAACGAATTGAAATGAATTCAAATTGAATTGAAATTTGAATTGAATAGAAATGAATTTTAAAAAGGATGTATAATAGAGAATTCAATTTTGATTTGAATTTGAGATAAAGGTTGAAATTGTTTTCGAAACGAATTTAAAACGATTTATAAAATTCGTTTTAAATAGGAATCGACGAAATATATATTATATATATAATATAATGGCCTGAATAGAACGCGCCGCGCCGCGACAGTTCGTGAATTTCGACCATCTATTTCAAACGGACATTACGGGAGATCCGACCGTCGGATTCTCCTAAAACCGGAACCGTTGGGTTCGTATCGAAAAGAGCTTTCTAACGAATATTAGAAATTTGAAATCTAACGGTTGGATTTGGAGTTACGTCCAAATCAAATTTGAAAAAGGTCGCTGTAAGTGAAGTTCGATGGCCGTTGAAGGAAATCGACTGTACGGGCCTTGATAAAATTATTAAAAATATCAATAATTTGTATAAAATCATAAGAAATGATTTGGGAAAAATTAGGGTGAAAAACTCCATATTTGAAAAGATAAAAATAGATTTTTATCAAAATGAACTAGTTTTGAATTAAAATTAAAACCCATTTATTTTCAAATAAATAAATTGGATTTGAAATGAATTTTAAATAGAATTGATTTGTGGGTTTATCGTGAACGGTGTTTTTAAATAACATTTTTTCTTTAACCCGATAATAAATAGAGTGTGATTTGGGTTTGTCGTGAACTGTGTTTTAAATGACATTAGTTCTTTAACCCAATAAAAGGAGTTTTAATGAATCTGTAATTAGATTGAAATGTGAATTGATAATTTAAATTATCAAATTTAGAAATTGAGCGAGAATGGAGTATCACCAGTTTTGCTCCAAAGCGATAGTTAAATCTTTAATTAGATTTGAACGTGAAATGGTAATTAATTTTACCGATAACACCATAGTATTAGGTATGGAGTATTACCAGTTTTGCTTCATGGGATGAATAGGTTGGGATTGAGAAATAAAATAAATAATTACTTCGGTGTGGTTCGCTAATCTCGACTAGTTTGGGAAACCATAATTTGGTTTGAAACGACATCCAAAGGAAGATTAAAGGATAAATTTTAAAGAATTTATCTTGGATAAAATTAATGGGAACCTTTCCCTAAGAATGTGATTTCGTGAATAAAAAGGATATTCTGCACTGGAATGAGGCGTATGTTGTGTTTGTGTAACATTTGTTTTTAATATACGCGGGTTGTTCGGAAAGGCCGGGTTTATACCCATTCGGAATAACCGATTCGACGATATGTCGAAGATGAAGACGGTGGTTGAAGACCGGAAGTCTTCACATCGTTTGGATAATTACTGACGATCCTGATTGGGCAGTATACCCAAGAGGATGGAAATAGTTGGTGGTCGTCCAGACGTACTTGGAGATCGATGGATACGCGAGGAAAGTGCCTCCGGTTTCGTTCAGACCCAGAACGAACTTGTAAATGGATTGTGTGTCTGACATTAGATTTTATTCTGTGTTGATTGATTTCTGTTAAATATATATCTGTTTGGCGGCGGAGAATTTATTCTCTTGCTTAACGCCCTTCTCTGAGACGTACGAGCTTAGAGGTTATATATCGATAGATATCAATCGCATGGCATGAAATGCCTGTGTGGCACGCTGAGATGCAATGATCAAGGCTTTTGTTGAAAAGCAAAGTCTTGTGGTTGATGATCAAAGCACGGCCTACGTGGCAGCTTTGGGTATAACGTGAATTCGCGAGCCTCACACCTCGGTATGAGTCAAAAATGGGATACGGACTGCAGGGAGAGCACGACGTTTCTTTCTAGCTTTGGTGGTGTCAGTGACTTACCAGCCCTGACATTTATATACTTTTCACCTATGTGGTTGTTGGATGAGGCGCCTCGATTATAGGTCTGTAAGGACCGGGAAACGTGTGTTCAGGAATTGCCAATCCTCTAACGTAAGTGAGGACCGGCCCTGAAGCATCCAGGGTTACCCAGAGTGTGTAGTCCTGAGGCATTTGCTAGAGTATCTCGAAGCAGAGAGGAGCTTGCCCCTTGCCTCGACTCATGACGGAAATCCAATTTCCAATACGTGTATTGCGGTTTTAATTGTAGAACTAGTATGGCGACATGATATATGGTACCCATGCCGTCTATGATTTATATTTATGATTGAAATTGTTTTGACACTATACACTTATTATAGTATCAAATGATTCGTTTAAACGTATCAAGCATGTTTGGTTATTATAAGTGAAAACCCTATTCTCCGGCTTGCGTTGCATTGTGTGATGGGACCTGGGTCTTATAATAGCTTCATTTTTCGAAAAAGCATTGCGTTGTTTATTGATATGCACCGGTATTCTTGGGAGGAAACCCGTTCCGTGTTATACGGCGTGGTCCCTTGAATTACTCTCTTTTAAAGTCAAGTTTTAAATAACTGTTTTAGTTCTCACACCAGTCACATGACTGACCTGGAGTTTATTGTTTTAACCTAAACTCTGGGTGCTCCTATTTTCCGCACGGGCAGCTAGTAGTTTTGGTTTTGCAGATTTATATTCACAGGATCCTGGTTTACAGCTGGAATGATATCCGGAAAGCTCTGTATCCGTATATCACCTTCAGTTGTGCTTTGTATTATTTTCCGCTGCTATGTAATTTATTGTAATCTCTGATATTTGTCGAATGTAATTTATTCATTTATACTCTGTATATTCTTGTATCTGATGGAATTGTTGTAATATACAATGAAATGTTCTTCCGTCTGCGTTCTGATTTGTCGTGTTCCCAAACGATCAGGGGTTTCGAACGGTCTAGATCGGTTTAACGACTGATTCGGATCGAGCGAAATTCCCGGCCGTCACATTTGGAATCAGAGCTTTGGTTTACAGAGCTCGAGAACAAGACACATTAGAACCATACGAAAGAATTCATCAGATATTGGGTTAGTAATATCCAATTAGAATGACTCGTTAGAGATAGGATCAGTAGTATCCTAGAACGAGTGTGAAGAGTATATTTTTCAATTGAAAACAATTTTGTTTTGAACATTTAAACCATTTTATACGTATTGGAATATTTATTTATTTTGAAAATGGACAATCGAGTATATAAAGATTTTGCATATACGCGTCATGAACGTATATTCGAAGTTTTAATATACTGGATAGATATAGAATCACACTCTAGTGGCCCGAAGATGATTCTGATGGTTGAGTACTCGTCGGCAAAATTTATATTCGAGTGACGAAGGTGTGATATCTATATATTTCCATTAGGCTGGTGTGAGAACCAAAACTTATATAGATAGATTTATTTGTTGTGAATTGGCATCAAAAACATGATTTTTTGTATATATATCAAAATTTATGAATTTGAAACGTTAATCCACTAATTGATTGATGTTTGTGTTGTTTGTTTATTTGTTTGATAATTTTGAACCATTTAGCCTAATTGAATCAAATATTGAACTGTATTGAAAATTGGTCACATTTGCTTGCATATACTTGTACTTACATTGAACAGGTCATAGCAAGGAGGCTAGAGTAGAGAATAAAATTTGTTTGCCCGACAAATAGGTACATGTTTACTATAATTTACTTTTTTGTTTGGGTGATGATGATTTTATGAGCCGATTGGCTAGCCGCTTGGCTTTTTCTTTTTCTTTTTGAGATCAGAAGGCCTATATGGCAATTTCTGGATTTTCCCGCGGCTCCCAGTGCAGGGGAGGTTATGGCGAAATTTTTCGAAAATTTAGGGTGTTAGCCAAATTTTTGAAGAATTTGAAAATTCTCAGAAACTGAAAAGTTGGAGAATGGAAGCCAGATCGAACGTAGAGTTGATTAATCAAACCACTTTCGACTTTGTTCCTTTTCGGGGATGAAAAGTTTTAAGTTGGGGAGATTGTAACACCCCGGAAATGCGAGCCAGTTTAAAATTTTTATTTTGACAATTTTAGCGAATTTTGAACATTTAAAATAGATAATTTTAAAAAATATCGACGAGAAATTTATTTTGAATATAAATCGAACGTATATATTATATACGTCGTCGTTAGAATATAAATAATTATATATAATTATAAAAGGAATTGAAAATAGCGCGGTAGTTCGATAATTCGATTTCAAACTTCAATTGAATGTACCGGGTGCAAAACAATCCGGATTTTAGTGAAACCAAAAACATTAGGATCTAATTGATAATATCTTTCCAACGAATCCGAAAAATCAAGATTTCATAGCGGGAATCAAAAGATATGTCCAGTTGAAAATTCTGAATAGTCGCTATGGAATTCAGGCCCTTAAAAATGGGGATTTTGCAAACGACCTCGGATTTCGACGAAACCACTTTTGTTGGATCCGTGATGTCTAGTTATTGCTAGGTTCCAAATTTCATAATTTTTCGAATCAATATGTGAGCGTGGCAAAGGAAAACGCGTTTGACCAGTTTCAGTTGATTTTAATCGACTGGAAATTGGCCATTTTTCAAACAGTCTCAGAATTCGACGAAACTAGTTTTGTTAGGACCGTATCGTCAATACGAAGCTAGAAAATATTTTTCTGGAATTTTTCGAGTTAGTATGTGACCCCGGTAAATTGAAATACGCGTTCAAATTCAATATATAGAGTTATATGTTGATTTTAACGGAAACTGATCGAAACGTTCGAATCAGCCTACGATACATATCCCATTGTGTTCGGAATGGGGGTAAAACGCTATGGACGACAGGCGGTGGGCCTCGTTTAGAGGTCGAAAATAAAAGTTGCTTTTTAGTGAAAAATAAAATAATTATATAATAAAAAATAAAAACCCTTTCTCTCCTTTCCTTATACCCTTCCCCCCCCCCCATTGAAATTCATTTTCAACAGAAAAAAAAGAAAAAAAAACAATTCGATCGTGCCCTCCCCCAACCGATCGACGGAGCCGCCCACCTCCAGGTCGCGACCCCCACCCACGGCGACGCCCTCCCCTACGCCGCCTCCATAACCTCCGGCCTTATCCCCTCGTCTCCAGCCCTCCTTCTCTCTCCACTGCGAGCGCCCAAACCTCCATCGCCGGAAACCCCAGCCGCCATCCCCTGGACCTCCGACCACCGCCTACGCCAGTCCCCACCCCCACGGCCTCCTCTCCGACCCCCTCCAACGATGGTGCAGCAGCGCCCCCCCCCCCCAAACGAAAGGTGATTTTCTTATATATTTAAATTCAGTTTTAATTTCTATAATTCAGTTTTAATTATAGTTTTTATTTAAAATATATATGAGAAAAATATATATTTTTAACATGAAAAGTTTGTTTTTTATAAGTAGGGAGGTATATTTTTATATATATGAATGGCTATAAAAAGATTAGAATTTTAAAGCAAGGAAAGATTTGACCTTTACCCTTGTAAAGATTTGATTTTTCGAATAGAAAAGATTTGATTTTAAAATAGAAAAGGCGAGATTTTTAAAATAGAAAAGGCGAAATCTTTATATAGAGAATAGCGAGGTAAAAATATAATTTTTATCTATATTGTAGCAATGTAAAAATAGATTTTTATTGAATAGCATAGTAAAAATTCGATTTTTATATATTGAATAGCATAGTAAAAATTTGATTTTTATATATTGAATAGCATAGTAAAAACTCGATTTTTATATATTGAATAGCAATATAAAAATGTGATTTTTATATATATAGTGGCTACGGGCAGCGAAGATGACAAAGATGCGATAACGACGAAGATTTCTATAAATGAAGTGTCGTGAAGTTGGATAGCTATCGGTGAGAATTTCTCACTCTTCAATTTCTTTTTTCTAGTTATATATATATATATATACTAGGATGCAGACGGTGTTTAGTAGCACCCGACACCCGTCATCCACAGACCATGGATGGCTTGTTTGTTTAATTGTTTGGTTGTGTAGTTGGTTAGATTATCTGGTTTGAATTAAATTGTTTGGTGAAATGGAATGGATTTGATTGATGTGTGAATGGCGTGGGCCTTCACTAGACCGGGGATAAGGCTAGGCCTCGTCCCGTTTCTAGTATCGTGCCGTTATGCCGCCGAAATTTTCTAAAATAAGTTAGAAAAATAAAAATATCATTTTATTTAAAGAATGAACTGAATAGAAATTCATATGTTAAAATAAAATGTTTTATCGTTAAAAATATAATTTTTAACGTGAATATGAATATAGTAAATGTGAATAAATAAATATTCATTTACAAACCGGACGGTTTGTTTATGTACACTGATTTGAAGGACATTGATTGGGACGATAAATTTTACACATCGCCCAACTGCACAAATAAAATCTGTGTTTGTTGATTTGAAACCCCACACGGGTGTTGGGATGAAATTTGAAGTTCACTCATCTTGATTTATTAAATATGTCGATCGATTGATTGACAGGCTGTTATAAGCGTTAGATATCTATATTTGATGCTTATACAGTTTAGTGCACTTTGGATGATGGTTGATTATTTATCGTTGCTATTATATACATGTGTTGTATGGAATCCATATAATTAACTTTATATGGTAATTGATTGGGCCTCATTCCAATTTAGAAAATGAAGAATATTATAAAACAAAGGTTCATGTGTTGACTGTACTCATCCGTTGAGACTAGTCATGTGTTGAACGAAATATTTTAACAATAAAATTTACATCTTTAATATTATAAAACAAAGGTTCATGTGTTGACTGTACTCATCCGTTGAGACTAGTTATGTGTTGAACGAAATATTTTAACAATAAAATTTACATCTTTAATATTATAAAACAAAGGTTCATGTGTTGACAGTACTCATCCGTTGAGATTAGTCATGTGTTGAACAAAATATTTTCACAACAAAATTTACATCTTTATCATATATAGAATTAGAAATCAACTGGAAAATAGATAAGATGAGTGGTCTCCTGGATATGGATCTGATGTTGGTTTCGGCCTTCGGGGTTAATATTCAGGAAATCATTCTCTTACTAGTTTACGGTTGGAGTCTGATTTTAAATCAAACGATAGATACCTTAATTTTCATAAAATATATTAAATAACAAAAATAGTCACACGTGGACAGTACTCATTCATTGAGATTAGTCGTGTGTTGACAAAGATATAGGGTCGTGTATTGAAAGAAATATAAATCCATTTGTTGAATATAAAGCCGTGTTGATTAGAGATGCGCTATTTTGACGCGAACGATATTTATATCGATTAAATTCGAATTGAATTCGATTTATATCAATTAAAAACGAATCTGATTTGAATTGAATAGAAAACCAATTTGATTTGAATTGAATAGAAAACGAATTTGAATTGAATCGAATAGAAAACCAATTTGAATCGAATTGAATATAAAACCAATTTGAAATGAATTAAATATAAAACGAATTTGAAATGAATTGAATATAAAACGAATTTGAAATGAATTGAATATAAGACGAATTTGATATGAATTGAATATAAAATGAATTTGATTTGAATTGAATAGAAAATGAATTTGAATTGCATCGAATAGAAAACCAATTTGAATCGGATTGAATATAAAACCAATTTGAAATGAATTGAATATAAAACGAATTCGAATTGAATTGAAAACAAATTCGAATTGAATTGAAAACGAATTGAAATGAATTCAAATTGAATTGAAATTTGAATTGAATAGAAATGAATTTTAAAAAGGATGTATAATAGAGAATTCAATTTTGATTTGAATTTGAGATAAAGGTTGAAATTGTTTTCGAAACGAATTTAAAACGATTTATAAAATTCGTTTTAAATAGGAATCGACGAAATATATATATTATATATATATTATATATATAATATAATGGCCGGAATAGAACGCGCCGCGCCGCGGCAGTTCGTGAATTTCGACCATTTATTTCAAACGGACATTACGGGAGATCCGACCGTCGGATTCTCCTAAAACCGGAACCGTTGGGTTCGTATCGAAAAGAGCTTTCTAACGAATATTAGAAATTTGAAATCTAACGGTTGGATTTGGAGTTACGTCCAAATCAAATTTGAAAAAGGCGCTGTAAGTGCAGTTCGATGGCCGTTGAAGGAAATCGACTGTACGGGCCTTGATAAAATTATTAAAAATATCAATAATTTGTATAAAATCATAAGAAATGATTTGGGAAAAATTGGGGTGAAAAACTCCATATTTGAAAAGATAAAAATAGATTTTTATCAAAATGAACTAGTTTTGAATTAAAATTAAAACCCATTTATTTTCAAATAAATAAATTGGATTTGAAATGAATTTTAAATAGAATTGATTTGTGGGTTTATCGTGAACGGTATATTAAATAACATTTGTTCTTTAACCCGATAATAAATAGAGTGTGATTTGGGTTTGTCGTGAACTGTGTTTTAAATGACATTAGTTCTTTAACCCAGTAAAAGGAGTTTTAATGAATCTGCAATTAGATTGAAATGTGAATTGATAATTTAAATTATCAAATTTAGAAATTGAGCGAGAATGGAGTATCACCAGTTTTGCTCCAAAGCGATAGTTAAATCTTTAATTAGATTTGAACGTGAAATGGTAATTAATTTTACCGATAACACCATAGTATTAGGTATGGAGTATTACCAGTTTTGCTTCATGGGATGAATAGGTTGGGATTGGGAAATAAAATAAATAATTACTTCGGTGTGGTTCGCTAATCTCGACTAGTTTGGGAAACCATAATTTGGTTTGAAACGACATCCAAAGGAAGATTAAAGGATAAATTTTAAAGAATTTATCTTGGATAAAATTAATGGGAACCTTTCCCTAAGAATGTGATTTCGTGAATAAAAAGGATATTCTGCATTGGAATGAGGCGTATGTTGTGTTTGTGTAACATTTGTTTTTAATATACGCGGGTTGTTCGGAAAGGCCGGGTTTATACCCATTCTGAATAACCGATTCGACGATATGTCGAAGATGAAGACGGTGGTTGAAGACCGGAAGTCTTCACATCGTTTGGATAATTACTGACGATCCTGATTGGGCAGTACACCCAAGAGGATGGAAATAGTTGGTGGTCGTCCAGACGTACTTGGAGATCGATGGATACGCGAGGAAAGTGCCTCCGGTTTCGTTCAGACCCAGAACGAACTTGTAAATGGATTGTGTGTCTGACATTGGATTTTATTCTGTGTTGATTGATTTCTGTTAAATATATATCTGTTTGGCGGCGGAGAATTTATTCTCTTGCTTAACGCCCTTCTCTGAGACGTACGAGCTTAGAGGTTATATATCGATAGATATCAATCGCATGGCATGAATTGCCTGTGTGGCACGCTGAGATGCAATGATCAAGGCTTTTGTTGAAAAGCAAAGTCTTGTGGTTGATGATCAAAGCACGGCCTACGTGGCAGCTTTGGGTATAACGTGAATTCGCGAGCCTCACACCTCGGTATGAGTCAAAAATGGGATACGGACTGCAGGGAGAGCACGACGTTTCTTTCTAGCTTTGGTGGTGTCAGTGACTTACCAGCCCTGACATTTATATACTTTTCACCTATGTGGTTGTTGAAGGTAATTTTAGGGTTCCAAAAGAGGATTTTGCAGCGGATTACTAAACCCTAAACAGGATCTATTACGAAAACCATAAATCAAATCTAAAATCATACCTAGGGTTTGAAGCTTCCTAATCCAAAACGAATTTGTGTTGATTCGAACCTTTTAGCACAACAAATCGCCGCGCCCTCTATAGGATGTCCACACGAACGCCTTCTATCTCGATCAAATCAAGAAGAAAAGAAGAATCAGGTGCTAGCCGCCACAGATTAGGTTTTTGGAGAAAAGGGTGGTTATGGGATTAATTTTTGATCTGATCATTTCTAAAATGACGGCCCCCTTTGCTTATAAAGGGAATAGTCAAAACCCCTTTTAAAACCAAGTGTACTCCTTCAATTAAGGGAACTACATAACATTTCAACACGATATAAAATATCAATGAATTTGATATTTTATTTACCCAATACATGTTCTTTCTTTATAACGTTCTAAGTGTGTGACCCGATAGGTTATTATAACGTTGGCAATAATTCAAATCGTATTTAAATTATAAACAGTGATTGGCATCTAGCAATACGTCGCTGCTACCCAAGTTATAATAAGATCGTCGATTCGATACAACCTTTCCGTGACCAATGTATCAATGTAATATAATCCTTTTAACCATTATATCCAGGATTAAACTAGAGGCATGGATCGTATCATCCTCGTTATAATTTAATCTGATTTTCTTGATCGATGAGTAGACTGTTTAAAACAAATCAATTTCTGAGCATGGCCATGCATTTCACAGTCTCACTCAATCAAGAGGCCCATGGATATCACTACGAATATATCGTATGGTTAAATTCCATCTAAATCATTCATAATTTTCGTTCGATTCGAGATATATCCAATAATCACCGTTATCATTACTCTGTTACGAAATAACTTTAGATGATATCAAAATACAAATATCCTCGAGTAAAATTATAATGATTTCAGGTCTGAGGATCATTACATCACTGTCACTATGAGAATAACTTATGATACTGTTAATTATATTCCATGGAGTTATCTCACGGTGGGTCAGCCCAATACGCTATTCTCTAATACGTATTTATCTCTTGACTTTAATATCACGTATATCAATGATCAATGAGATGTGATCATCAGTCAATCAACATACTAGTCTCAGCGCTTTATTGTTGTCCTATATATATGTACAACAAAACTCGACTAGGGACATTTAAGAATTACAATACTTAACATATTATATAATCTCAAATTCAAGTCACTTACTTGAACTATATAATTCTGTATTATAATTCAAAGGACTTCTATTATATTAATATTTATATTTATGCAGTAAACATAATATAATAGAATATTATTTTATTCCAAATAAAATAATAACATCAACAGTGTTATCAATCTCATCAAATGAATTGCCTCTAGGGCATAAACTCTAACAGTTGTTGGATGAGGCGCCTCGATTATAGGTCTGTAAGGACCGGGAAACGTGTGTTCAGGAATTGCCAATCCTCTAACGTAAGTGAGGACCGGCCCTGAAGCATCCAGGGTTACCCAGAGTGTGTAGTCCTGAGGCATTTGCTAGAGTGTCTCGAAGCGGAGAGGAGCTTGCCCCTTGCCTCGACTCATGACGGAAATCCAATTTCCAATACGTGTATTGCGGTTTTAATTGTAGAACTAGTATGGCGACATGATATATGGTACCCATGCCGTCTATGATTTATATTTATGATTGAAATTGTTTTGACACTATACACTTATTATAGTATCAAATGATTCGTTTAAACGTATCAAGCATGTTTGGCTATTATAAGGGAAAACCCTATCCTCCGGCTTGCGTTGCATTGTGTGATGGGACCTGGGTCTTATAATAGCTTCATTTTTCGAAAAAGCATTGCGTTGTTTATTGATATGCACCGGTATTCTTGGGAGGAAACCCGTTCCGTGTTATACGGCGTGGTCCCTTGAATTACTCTCTTTTAAAGTCAAGTTTTAAATAACTGTTTTAGTTCTCACACCAGTCACATGACTGACCTGGAGTTTATTGTTTTAACCTAAACTCTGGGTGCTCCTATTTTCCGCACGGGCAGCTAGTTGTTTTGGTTTTGCAGATTTATATTCACAGGATCCTGGTTTACAGCTGGAATGATATCCGGAAAGCTCTGTATCCGTATATCACCTTCAGTTGTGCTTTGTATTATTTTCCGCTGCTATGTAATTTATTGTAATCTCTGATATTTGTCGAATGTAATTTATTCATTTATACTCTGTATATTCTTGTATCTGATGGAATTGTTGTAATATACAATGAAATGTTCTTCCGTCTGCGTTCTGATTTGTCGTGTTCTCAAACGATCAGGGGTTTCGAACGGTCTAGATCGGTTTAACGACTGATTCGGATCGAGCGAAATTCCTTGCCGTTACATAAATAGATTCCATGATAGGGTCTATGGTTAATTGGATTTCAATGTTGCACTTTGACTTGATATGCAGTGTAAATTAAAACGGCGAAATGGTAATGGCGTTTTGAGGAATTTATGGTACAAACTATTGAATTCACTAATTTAGTGTAACTATTAAGGATGATCCTAATGTATATAAAAATATAAGGTTTCTAGTCAATTCTAACTCAGTTTAATATATACACTATTTTGTCTAGCAACTATTAAATATAGCTGAATATTTTCCATAGTATTAGGCATTAATCTATCCATAACTGTCACACACCATGTCTAAGAATATTAATATATGATGAAGTAAATGCATATTGAACTTGTGGTTAACGTAGTTATTGTTTTCATATACCCAATGACATTTGAAATGATGAGCTACAAAAGTTATAAACAGCTATTTATGTGATTATAAACACCGGTATTCATAGAATTTTATTTGTTCATTGAACACATTATAACAATTGCACATATAGAACTACAGTTTTTGCTTCCTAAGCTTACAACCTAGATTACTTTCCCATTGTATTCTTGCAACAACAAATGCCGCTAATCTTATAGCTGCAAGATACCTCCCCCATTAGTGCTTATACATCTATCCGTGAAAGCTTCAAACCTTATTCTTGGAACCGTTGAAGACCACATACCAACATTGGTGACCATAGTACTGGACCACAATCCCAGTTACATGCTCTTAGATTCAATACATAATTGATATCTATAAATAAACTATACATAAAAGAAAAGAGTTAAAGTCCAAACAGAAAAATCGTACCTCTATTGCACAGCAAGGAGAGTGCATCTTCTAAGAAACCAAAATTCTTTGAGCAACATAAATATTATTCTGGTTCTACTCAATTTTGGAGAACGTCTTCTATTATGAAATTCTAATTTGACAAATTTTGATAATTTACCTTTGTGACGAATAAGATTCAAAACAGAGAAAATGATAGAAGGGGGAAAATGTTTTAACCCAACTGTAGATAACGAAATATCCGATTTTGTAGTTAAAATATGGAAGCTTTTTGTGACGGCCTGAAATTTCGCTCGATCCGAATCAGTCGTTAAACCGATCTAGACCGTTCGAAACCCCTGATCGTTGAGAACAGGACAAAACAGAACGCAGACGGAAGAACACTTCATTGCTATTACAACAATTCCATCAGAATACAAGAATCTACAGAGTATAAATGAATTAATTACATTCGATAAATATCAGAGATTACAATAAATTACATAGCAGCGGAAAATAATACAAAGCACAACTAAAGGTGATATACGGATACAGAGCTTTCCGGATATCATTCCAGCTGTAAACCAGGATCCTGTGAATATAAATCTGCAAAACCAAAACTACAAGCTGCCCGTGCGGAAAATAGGGGCACCCAGAGTTTAGGTTAAAACAATAAACTCCAGGTCAGTCATGTGACTGGTGTGAGAACTAAAACAGTTATTTAAAACTTTACTTTAAAAGAGAGTAATTCAAGGGACCACGCCGTATAACACGGAACGGGTTTCCTCCCAAGAATATTAGTGCATAGAAAAGACAACGCAATGCTTTTTCGAAAAATGAAGCTATTATAAGACCCAGGTCCCATCACACAATGCAACGCAAGCCGTAGGATAGGGTTTTCCCTTATAATAGCCAAACATGCTTGGTACGTTTAAAACAAATCATTTGATACTATAATAAGTGTATAGTGTCAAAACAGTTTCAATCATAAATATAAATCATAGACGGCATAGCATCCCATGCTACTATGTCGTCATACTAGTTCTACAATTAAAACCGCAATACACGAATTGGAAATTGGATTTCCGTCATGAGTCGAGGCAAGGGGCAAGCTCCTCTCCGCGCTCGAGACACTCTAGCAAATGCCTCAGGGCTACGCACTCTAGGCAACCCTGGATTCGGCTGGGCCGGTCCTCACTTACGTTAGAGGATTGGCAATTCCTGAACACACGTTTCCCGGTCCTTACAGACCTATAATCGAGGCGCCTCCTTCCAACAACCACAAAGGTGAAAAGTATATAAATGTCAGGGCTGGTAAGTCACTGACACCACCAAAGCTAGAAAGAAACGTCGTGCTCTCCCAGCGGTCCGTATCCCGTTTTTAACTCATACCGAGGTGTGAGGCTCGCGAATTCACGTTATACACAAAGCTATGCCACAAAGGCCGTGCTTTGATCATCAACCACAAGACTTTGCTTTTCAACAGAAGCCTTGATCTATGCAACTCAGCATGCCACACTGGCAGTTCATGCCATGCGATTGATGTCCATCGATATACAACCTCTGAGCTCGTACGTCTCAGAGAAGGGCGTTAAGCAAAAGAATAAATTCTCCGCCGCCAAACAGATGTATATTTAATAGAAATCAATCAACACAGAATAAAATCCAATGTCAGACACACAATCCATTTACAAGTCCGTTCTGGGTCTGAACGAAACCGGAGGCACTTTCCTCGCATATCCATCCATCTCCAAGTACGTCTGGACGACCACCAACTATTTCCATCCTCTTGGGTGTACAACCCAATCAGGATCGTTAGTAATAATCCAAACGATGTGAAGACTTCCGGTCTTCGACCACCGTCTTCATCTTCGACATATCGTCGAATCGGTTATTCAGAATGGGTGTAAACCCGGACTTTCCGAACAACCCGCGTATATTAAAAACAAATGTTACACAAACACAACATACGCCTCATTCCAATTCATTAGTCACTAACCGTAAATCAACTAGAGAACAACTTCCCAAACATTAACCCCGAAGGCCGAAACCAACATCAGATCAATACCCAGGAAACCATTCTTCTTAGCTAACCTACAGCTAGTTTCTAAATTCCACATTTTTAGGGAAAGGTTCCCATTAATTTTATCCAAGATAAATTCTTTAAAATTTATCCTTTAATCTTCCTTTGGATGTCGTTTCAAACCGAATTATGGTTTTCTAAATTAGTCGAGATTAGCGAACCATACCGAAGTAATTGTTTATTTTATTTCCCAATCCCAACCTATTCATCCCATGAAGCAAAACTGGTAATACTCCATATCTAACACCACAGTGTTATCGGTAAAATTAATTACCATTTCACGTTCAAATCTAATTAAAGATTAACTATCGCTTTGGAGCAAAACTGGTGATACTCCATTCTCGCTCATTTTCTAAATTTGATAATTTAGATTATCAATTCACATTTCAATCTAATTGCAGATTCATTAAAACTCCTTTTACTGGGTTAAAGAACTAGATGTTATTTAAAACACAGTTCACGACAAACCCAAATCACATCCTATTTATCGGGTTAAAGAACTAGTGTTATTTGAAACACCGTTCACGATAAACCCATTTCACATTCTAATTATTATCGGGTTAAAGAACTAGTGTTATTTGAAACACCGTTCACGATAAACCCAAATCACATTCTATTTATTATTGGGTTAAAGAACTAGTGTTGTTTAAAACACAGTTCACGATAAACCCACAAATCAATTCTAGTTCAATTCAAATCAAATATATTAGGAATTCCGATTATTTAAAACCCCTTTTTAAATCTAATTTATTTATTTAAAAATAAAAACCCAGGTTTTAAATTGAGTTCAAACTAGTTCATTTCGATAAAAATCTATTTTCATCTTTTCAAATATGGAGTTTTTCATCCCAATTTTTCTCAAATCATTTCTTATGATTTTACACAAATTATTGATATTTTTAATAATTTTATCAAGGCCCGTACAGTCGATTTCCAACAATGGCCATCGAACTGCACTTACAGCGACCTTTTTCAAATTTGATTTGGACGTAACTCCAAATCCAACCGTTAGATTTTGAATTTCTAATATTTATTAGAAAGCTCTTTTCGATACGAACCCATCGGTTCCGGTTTTAGGAGAATCCGACAGTCGGATCTCCCGTAATGTCCGTTTGAAATAAATGGTCGAAATTCACGAACTGCCGCGGCGCGGCGCGTTCTATTCAGGCCATTATATTATATATATAATATATATAATATATATTTCGTCGATTACTATTTAAAACGAATTATATAAATAGTTTTAAATTTGTTTCAAAAGCAATTTCAACTTCCATTTCAATTCAAATCAAAATTGAATTCTTCTTTATAAATTCGTTTTAAAATTCATTTCCATTCAATTCAAATTTCAATTCAATTTGAATTCATTTCAATACGCTTTCAATTCAATTTGAATTCATTTTCAATTCAATTCAATTCAAATTGGTTTTCTATTCGATTCAATTCAAATTGGTTTTCTATTCAATTCATTTCGAAATCGTTTTCAATTCAATTCATTTCGAAATCGATAAAATCGATATAAATATCGTTCACGTCAAAATGGCGTCAATCTAATCAACACGGCTTAATGTATTTCTACTTTCAAATATTCTCTTTCAAATATTTCCTATTATCAAAATATTTGTTATTATCAAAATATTTCGTTCAACACATGACTAATCTCAACGGATGAGTACAGTCAACACATGAACCTTTATATTATATTGATAAAGATGTAAATTTTATTATTAAAATATTTCGTTCAACACATGACTAATCTCAACGGATGAGTACAGTCAACACATGAACCTTTATATTATATTGATAAAGATGTAAATTTTATTATTAAAATATTCGTTCAACACATGACTAATCTCAATGGATGAGTACAGTCAACACATGAACCTTTATATTATATTGATAAAGATGTAAATTTTATTATTAAAATATTCGTTCAACACATGACTAATCTCAACGGATGAGTACAGTCAACACATGAACCTTTATATTATATTGATAAAGATGTAAATTTTATTATTAAAATATTTGTTCAACACATGACTAATCTCAACGGATGAGTACAGTCAACACATGAACCTTTATTTTATATTGATAAAGTTGTAAATGTTATTATTAAAATATTCGTTCAACACATGACTAATCTCAATGGATGAGTACAGTCAACACATGAACCTTTACTTTATAATATTCTTTATCTTCTAAATTGGAATGAGGCCCAATCAATCATCATATAATATTAATTATATGGATTTTCATACATCACACGTATATAATAGCTTTGAAAAATAATCAACCATCAACCAAAGTGCACTACACTGTATAAGCATCAAATATAGATATCTAACGCTTATAACAGCCTGTCAATCAATCGATCGACATATTTAATCAATCAGGATGAGTGAACTTCATATTTCGTCCCAACACCCGTGTGGGGTTTCAAACAATCAAACACAGATTTTAGTTGTGCAGTTGGGCGATGTGTAAAATTTATCGTCCCAATCAATGTCCTTCAAATAGATGTACATAAACAAACCGTCCGGTTTGTAAATGAATATTTATTTATTCACATTCACTATATTCATATTCACGTTAAAAATTATATTTTTAACGATAAAATATTTTATTTCAACATATGAATTTCTATTCAGTTCATTCTTTAAATAAAATGATATTTTTATTTTTCTAACTTATTTTAGAAAATTTCAGCGGCATAACGGCACGATACTAGAAACGGGACAAGGCCTAGCCTTATCCCCGGTCTAGTGAAGGCCCACGCCATTCACACATCAATCAAATTCACCAAACAACCAAATTCAAATCAAATCATCTAACTAATTTATGCAACCAAACAAACAAGTCCATGGTCTGTGGACGGTTGTGTCGGGTGCTACTAAACACCGTCTGCATCCTAGTATATATATATAACTAGAAAAAGAAATTAAAGAGTGAGAAGTTCTCACCGATAGCTATTCCAACTTCACGCCACTTCAAATGTAGAAGTCTTCGTCGTTTTCGCCTTTTAGTCATCTTCGTTGCCCGTATTCTCTACATATGTAAAAATCACATTTTCACTTCGCTATTCAATATATATAAAAACTGAATTTTTACTTTGCTATTCAATATATAAAAATTGAATTTTTACTTTGCTATTCAACATATAAAAATTGAATTTTTACTTCGCTATTCAACATATAAAAATTGAATTTTTGCTTCGCTATTCAACATATAAAAATTGAATTTTTACTTCGCTATTCAACATATAAAAATTGAATTTTTACTTTGCTATTCAATATATAAAAATTGAATTTTTATTATTCTATTCAATATATAAAAATCAAATTTTTATCTTGTTATTCAATTTATAAAAATCGAATTTTTATCTCGTTATTCAATATATAAAAATCGAATTTTTATCTCGTTATTCAATATATAAAAATCGAATTTTTATCTATAACCATAAATCTAACCTTTTCTTGTTTAAAATCTTATCTTTTTCTTTAGTTAAAAAATCAAATCTTTTTATAGAAAAAAAAAACAAATCTTTTTACGTTCTGAAAACATCACCTTTTTCATTTTTAAAAATCTTATTTTGAAAACAACACCATATTTTTTTTTAAAACAAAGTTCTATATATAAATCACACTTTCGTTCGATGTAATTATTTATAGAAGTCATATTTTTTTATTTACAATGCTATTTATATTCTATGAAACCAATGTTATTATACTTTAGAAATCACCTTTCGCTGTTAATCCAAGCATCATCGTCAAAACAGAAACCCAACCCGCTCCATTTGTTGTTGTCGTCGCTGCTCCTTCCATGGACCGTCGCCACCACATCGGGGACCACCATCCTCTCCAACGTCGCATGCTCCTTCTATTTCGACCAGACCCGCCCCCCAACATCCCTCCAGTCGACCTGATTTTGCCAAGAGCTGCGGTCCCTTCTCGAGCTCGCCGGCGTTGATTTGCGCCTCCGGAGGGCGAGCGCCACCAGCGGTGGTCAGAACTCCCATAGCCGAACTGATTTGTCGTTGGGTGGTTGACCAGAGGCCGCGTGGGGGAGGAGATCGGAGCGTTCAAATTGGGGAGGTTTGGAGCCGTCGATTTCAGAAGAGGGAGGCACGGTTTGACCACGAAGATAAGGGTTGACTGATACTTTAGGGTTAATGGGGCTTTTATATTAAATATTTTATTTTATTTTTAATTCCCTAAAAGGTTGACTTTTATTTCTAATCCTAAATCACACCCAACGACTATCGCCCCTAGCTAATTACCCTCATTCCGAACACAATGGGATATGTTTCGTAACCTAATTTTAATGATTCGATCAGTTTCTGTTTAAATTAAAATATAAATCTATATATATTCAATTTAAACGCACATTTCAATTTACCGGTGCCACATAAAATCTCTAAAAATTCAGAAAAAATATTTTCTAGCTTCGTATTGACGATACGGTCCTAACAAAACTAGTTTCGTCGAATTCTGAGACCGTTGGAAAAATGGCCATTTTTCAGTCGATTAAAATCAACTGAAACTAGTCAAACGCGTTTTCCTTTGCCACGCTCACATATTGATTCGAAAAATTATGAAAATTGGAATCTAGCAATAATTTGACATCACGGACCCAACAAAAGTGGTTTCGTCGAAATCCGAGGTCGTTTGCAAAATGTCTATTTTTAAGGGCCTGAATTCCATAGCGACTATTCAGAATTTTCAACTGGACATATCTTTTGATTCCCACTATGAAATTTTGATTTTTCAGATTCGTTGGAAAGATATCATCAATTAGTTCCTAATTTTTTTGGTTTCACTAAAATCCGGATTATTTTGCACCCGGTACATCCAATTGAAGTTTGAAATCGAATTATCGAACTACCGCGCCATTTTCAATTCTATTTATAATTATATAATTATTTATATTCTAACGACGACGTATATAATATATACGTTCGAATTCTATTCAAAATAAATTTCTCGTCGATATTATTTAAAATAATCTATAATAAATATTCAGAATTCGCTAAAATTGCCAAAATAAAAATTTTAAACTGGCTCAGAATTTCCGGGTTATTACAATCTCCCCCACTTAATACTTTTCGTCCCCGAAAAGGAACAAAGTCGAAAGTGGTTTGATTAATCAACTCTACGTTCGATCTGGCTTCCATTCTCCAACTTTTCAGTTTCTGAGAATTTTCAAATTTTCAAAAATTTGGCTAACACCCTAAATTTTCGAAAAATTTCGCCATAACCTCCCCTGCACCGGGAGCCACGGGAAAATTCCGAAATTGCCATACAGGCCTTCTGATCTCAAAAAGAAAAAGAAAAAGCCAAGCGGCTAGCCAATAGGCTCATAAAATCATCATCACCCAAACAAAACAGTAGATTATGTAGTAAACATGTACCTATTTGTCGGGCAAAAAAATTTTATTCTTTGCTCTAGCCTCCTTGCTATGACCTGTTCAATGTAAGTATATGTATATGCAAGCAAATGTGACCAATTTCAATACAATTCAATATTTGATGCAATTAGGCATAATGGTTCAAAATTATCAAACAAATAAAAAAACAACACAAACATCAATCAATTAGTGGATTGACGTTTCAAATTCATAATTTTGATATATATACAAAAAATCATGTTTTTGATGCCAATTCGCAACAATGTGTTCTAGCTATATAGATAAGTTTTTGGTTCTCACACCAGCCTAATGGAAATATATAGAAATCACACCTTCGTCACTCGAAAATAAATGCTGATGATGTTTCGAACCACCATCAGAACATTGTCGGGCTACTAGAGTGCGGTTCTATATCTATCCGGTATATTTAAAACTTCGAATATACGTTCATGATGCGTATATGCAAAATATTTATATAGCGGATTGTCCAAATTCAAAATAAATAAATATTCAAATACGTATAAAACGATTTAAATTTTCAAAACAAAAATTGTTTTCATTTGAAAAATATACTCTTCACACTCGTTCTAGGATACTACTGATCCTATCTCTAACGAGTCATTCTAATTGGATATTACTAATCCAATATCTGATGAATTCTTTCGTATGGTTCTAATGTGTCTTGTTCTCGAGCTCTGTAAACCAAAGCTCTGATACCAAATGTGACGGCCTTAAATTTCGCTCGATCCGAATCAGTCGTTAAACCGATCTAGACCGTTCGAAACCCCTGATCGTTGAGAACAGGACAAAACAGAACGCAGACAGAAGAACACTTCATTGCTATTACAACAATTCCATCAGAATACAAGAATATACAGAGTATAAATGAATAAATTACATTCGATAAATATCAGAGATTACAATAAATTACATAGCATCTGAAAATAATACAAAGCACAACTGAAGGTGATATACGGATACAGAGCTTTCCGGATATCATTCCAGCTGTAAACCAGGATCCTGTGAATATAAATCTGCAAAACCAAAACTACAAGCTGCCCGTGCGGAAAATAGGGGCACCCAGAGTTTAGGTTAAAACAATAAAATCCCGGTCAGTCATGTGACTGGTGTGAGAACTAAAACAGTTATTTAAAACTTTACTTTAAAAGAGAGTAATTCAAGGGACCACGCCATATAACACGGAACGGGTTTCCTCCCAAGAATACTAGTGCATAGAAAAGACAATGCAATGCTTTTTCGAAAAATGAAGCTATTATAAGACCCAGGTCCCATCACACAATGCAACGCAAGCCGGAGGATAGGGTTTTCCCTTATAATAGCCAAACATGCTTGGTACGTTTAAAACAAATCATTTGATACTATAATAAGTGTATAGTGTCAAAACAGTTTCAATCATAAATATAAATCATAGACGGCATAGCATCCCATGCTACTATGTCGTCATACTAGTTCTACAATTAAAACCGCAATACACGTATTGGAAATTGGATTTCCGTCATGAGTCGAGGCAAGGGGCAAGCTCCTCTCCGCGCTCGAGACACTCTAGCAAATGCCTCAGGGCTACGCACTCTGGGCAACCCTGGATTCGGCTGGGCCGGTCCTCACTTACGTTAGAGGATTGGCAATTCCTGAACACATGTTTCCCGGTCCTTACAGACCTATAATCGAGGCGCCTCCTTCCAACAACCACAAAGGTGAAAAGTATATAAATGTCAGGGATGGTAAGTCACTGACACCACCAAAGCTAGAAAGAAACGTCGTGCTCTCCCAGCGGTCCGTATCCCGTTTTTAACTCATACCGAGGTGTGAGGCTCGCGAATTCACGTTATACACAAAGCTATGCCACAAAGGCCGTGCTTTGATCATCAACCACAAGACTTTGCTTTTCAACAGAAGCCTTGATCTATGCAACTCAGCATGCCACACTGGCAGTTCATGCCATGCGATTGATGTCCATCGATATACAACCTCTGAGCTCGTACATCTCAGAGAAGGGCGTTAAGCAAAAGAATAAATTCTCCGCCGCCAAACAGATGTATATTTAATAGAAATCAATCAACACAGAATAAAATCCAATGTCAGACACACAATCCATTTACAAGTCCGTTCTGGGTCTGAACGAAACCGGAGGCACTTTCCTCGCATATCCATCCATCTCCAAGTACGTCTGGACGACCACCAACTATTTCCATCCTCTTGGGTGTACAGCCCAATCAGGATCGTTAGTAATAATCCAAACGATGTGAAGACTTCCGGTCTTCGACCACCGTCTTCATCTTCGACATATCGTCGAATCGGTTATTCAGAATGGGTGTAAACCCGGACTTTCCGAACAACCCGCGTATATTAAAAACAAATGTTACACAAACACAACATACGCCTCATTCCAATTCATTAGTCACTAACCGTAAATCAACCAGAGAACAAATTCCCAAACATTAACCCCGAAGGCCGAAACCAACATCAGATCAATACCCAGGAAACCATTCTTCTTAGCTAACCTACAGCTAGTTTCTAAATTCCACATTTTTAGGGAAAGGTTCCCATTAATTTTATCCAAGATAAATTCTTTAAAATTTATCCTTTAATCTTCCTTTGGATGTCATTTCAAACCGAATTATGGTTTTCTAAATTAGTCGAGATTAGCGAACCATACCGAAGTAATTGTTTATTTTATTTCCCAATCCCAACCTATTCATCCCATGAAGCAAAACTGGTAATACTCCATATCTAACACCACAGTGTTATCGGTAAAATTAATTACCATTTCACGTTCAAATCTAATTAAAGATTCACTATCGCTTTGGAGCAAAACTGGTGATACTCCATTCTCGCTCATTTTGTAAATTTGATAATTTAGATTATCAATTCACATTTCAATCTAATTGCAGATTCATTAAAACTCCTTTTACTGGGTTAAAGAACTAGGTGTTATTTAAAACACAGTTCATGACAAACCCAAATCACATCCTATTTATCGGGTTAAAGAACTAGTGTTATTTGAAACACCGTTCACGATAAACCCATTTCACATTCTAATTATTATCGGGTTAAAGAACTAGTGTTATTTTAAACACCGTTCACGATAAACCCAAATCACATTCTATTTATTATTGGGTTAAAGAACTAGTGTTGTTTAAAACACAGTTCACGATAAACCCACAAATCAATTCTAGTTCAATTCAAATCAAATATATTATGAATTCCGATTATTTAAAACCCCTTTTTAAATCTAATTTATTTATTTAAAAATAAAAACCCGGGTTTTAAATTGAGTTCAAACTAGTTCATTTCGATAAAAATCTATTTTCATCTTTTCAAATATGGAGTTTTTCATCCCAATTTTTCTCAAATCATTTCTTATGATTTTACACAAATTATTGATATTTTTAATAATTTTATCAAGGCCCGTACAGTCGATTTCCAACAATGGCCATCGAACTGCACTTACAACGACCTTTTTCAAATTTGATTTGGACGTAACTCCAAATCCAACCGTTAGATTTTGAATTTCTAATATTCATTAGAAAGCTCTTTTCGATACGAACCCATCGGTTCCGGTTTTAGGAGAATCCGACGGTCGGATCTCCCGTAATGTCCGTTTGAAATAAATGGTCGAAATTCACGAACTGCCGCGGCGCGGCGCGTTCTATTCAGGCCATTATATTATATTTATAATATATATAATATATATTTCATCGATTACTATTTAAAACGAATTATATAAATTGTTTTAAATTTGTTTCAAAAGCAATTTCAACTTCCATTTCAATTCAAATCAAAATTGAATTCTTCTTTATAAATTCGTTTTAAAATTCATTTCCATTCAATTCAAATTTCAATTCAATTTGAATTCATTTCAATTCGCTTTCAATTCAATTTGAATTCATTTTCAATTCAATTCAATTCAATTCAAATTGGTTTTCTATTCAATTCATTTCGAAATCGTTTTCAATTCAATTCATTTCGAAATCGATAAAATCGATATAAATATCGTTCACATCAAAATGGCGTCAATCTAATCAACACGGCTTAATGTATTTCTACTTTCAAATATTCTATTTCAAATATTTCCTATTATCAAAATATTTGTTATTATCAAAATATTTCGTTCAACACATGACTAATCTCAACGGATGAGTACAGTCAACACATGAACCTTTATATTATATTGATAAAGATGTAAATTTTATTATTAAAATATTTCGTTCAACACATGACTAATCTCAACGGATGAGTACAGTCAACACATGAACCTTTATATTATATTGATAAAGATGTAAATTTTATTATTAAAATATTCGTTCAACACATGACTAATCTCAACGGATGAGTACAGTCAACACATGAACCTTTATATTATATTGATAAAGATGTAAATTTTATTATTAAAATATTCGTTCAACACATGACTAATCTCAACGGATGAGTACAGTCAACACATGATCCTTTATATTATATTGATAAAGATGTAAATTTTATTATTAAAATATTCGTTCAACACATGACTAATCTCAACGGATGAGTACAGTCAACACATGAACCTTTATTTTATATTGATAAAGATGTAAATTTTATTATTAAAATATTCGTTCAACACATGACTAATCTCAACGGATGAGTACAGTCAACACATGAACCTTTACTTTATAATATTCTTTATCTTCTAAATTGGAATGAGGCCCAATCAATCACCATATAATATTAATTATATGGATTTTCATACATCACATGTATATAATAGCTTTGAAAAATAATCAACCATCAACCAAAGTGCACTACACTGTATAAGCATCAAATATAGATATCTAACGCTTATAACAGCCTGTCAATCAATCGATCGACATATTTAATCAATCAGGATGAGTGAACTTCATATTTCATCCCAACACCCGTGTGGGGTTTCAAACAATCAAACACAGATTTTAGTTGTGCAGTTGGGCGATGTGTAAAATTTATCGTCCCAATCAATGTCCTTCAAATAGGTGTACATAAACAAACCGTCCGGTTTGTAAATGAATATTTATTTATTCACATTCACTATATTCATATTCACGTTAAAAATTATATTTTTAACGATAAAATATTTTATTTCAACATATGAATTTCTATTCAGTTCATTCTTTAAATAAAATAATATTTTTATTTTTCTAACTTATTTTAGAAAATTTCGGCGGCATAACGGCACGATACTAGAAACGGGACAAGGCCTAGCCTTATCCCCGGTCTAGTGAAGGCCCACGCCATTCACACATCAATCAAATTCACCAAACAACCAAATTCAAATCAAATCATCTAACTAATTTATGCAACCAAACAAACAAGTCCATGGTATGTTGACGATTGTGTCGGGTGCTACTAAACACCGTCTGCATCCTAGTATATATATATAACTAGAAAAAGAAATTAAAGAGTGAGAAGTTCTCACCGATAGCTATTCCAACTTCACGCCACTTCAAATGTAGAAGTCTTCGTCGTTTTCGCCTTTTAGTCATCTTCGTTGCCCGTATTCTCTACATATGTAAAAATCACATTTTCACTTCGCTATTCAATATATATAAAAATTGAATTTTTACTTTGCTATTCAATATATAAAAATTGAATTTTTACTTTGCTATTCAACATATAAAAATTGAATTTCTACTTCGCTATTCAACATATAAAAATTGAATTTTTACTTCGCTATTCAACATATAAAAATTGAATTTTTACTTCGCTATTCAACATATAAAAATTGAATTTTTACTTCGCTATTCAACATATAAAAATTGAATTTTTACTTTGCTATTCAATATATAAAAATTGAATTTTTATTATTCTATTCAATATATAAAAATCAAATTTTTATCTCGTTATTCAATTTATAAAAATCGAATTTTTATCCCGTTATTCAATATATAAAAATCGAATTTTTATCTCGTTATTCAATATATAAAAATCGAATTTTTATCTATAACCATAAATCTAACCTTTTCTTGTTTAAAATCTTATCTTTTTCTTTAGTTAAAAAATCAAATCTTTTTATAGAAAAAAAAAACAAATCTTTTTACGTTCTGAAAACATCACCTTTTTCATTTTTAAAAATCTTATTTTGAAAACAACACCATATTTTTTTTTAAAACAAAGTTCTATATATAAATCACACTTTCATTCGATGTAATTATTTATAGAAGTCATATTTTTTTATTTACAATGCTATTTATATTCTATGAAACCAATGTTATTATACTTTAGAAATCACCTTTCGCTGTTAATCCAAGCATCATCGTCAAAACAGAAACCCAACCCGCTCCATTTGTTGTTGTCGTCGCTGCTCCTTCCATGGACCGTCGTCACCACATCGGGGACCACCATCCTCTCCAACGTCGCATGCTCCTTCTATTTCGACCAGACCCGCCCCCCAACATCCCTCCAGTCGACCTGATTTTGCCAAGAGCTGCGGTCCCTTCTCGAGCTCGCCGGCGTTGATTTGCGCCTCCGGAGGGCGAGCGCCACCAGCGGTGGTCAGAGCTCCCATAGCCGAACTGTTTGTCGTTGGGTGGTTGACCAGAGGCCGCGTGGGGGAGGAGATCGGAGCGTTCAAATTGGGGAGGTTTGGAGCCGTCGATTTCAGAAGAGGGAGGCACGGTTTGACCACGAAGATAAGGGTTGACTGATACTTTAGAGTTAATGGGGCTTTTATATTAAATATTTTATTTTATTTTTAATTCCCTAAAAGGTTGACTTTTATTTCTAATCCTAAATCACACCCAACGACTGTCGCCCCTAGCTAATTACCCCCATTCCGAACACAATGGGATATGTTTCGTAACCCAATTTTAACGTTTCGATCAGTTTCTGTTTAAATTAAAATATAAATCTATATATATTCAATTTAAACGCACATTTCAATTTACCGGTGCCACATACAATCTCTAAAAATTCAGAAAAAATATTTTCTAGCTTCGTATTGACGATACGGTCCTAACAAAACTAGTTTCGTCGAATTTTGAGACCGTTGGAAAAATGGCCATTTTTCAGTCGATTAAAATCAACTGAAACTGGTCAAACGCGTTTTCCTTTGCCACACTCACATATTGATTCGAAAAATTATGAAAATTGGAATCTAGCAATAATTTGACATCACGGACCCAACAAAAGTGGTTTCGTCGAAATCCGAGGTCGTTTGCAAAATGTCTATTTTTAAGGGTCTGAATTCCATAGCGACTATTCAGAATTTTCAACTGGACATATCTTTTGATTCCCACTATGAAATTTCGATTTTTCAGATTCGTTGGAAAGATATCATCAATTAGATCCTAATTTTTTTGGTTTCACTAAAATCCGGATTATTTTCCACCCGGTACATCCAATTGAAGTTTGAAATCGAATTATCGAACTACCGCGCCATTTTCAATTCTATTTATAATTATATAATTATTTATATTCTAACGACGACGTATATAATATATACGTTCGAATTATATTCAAAATAAATTTCTCGTCGATATTATTTAAAATAATCTATTATAAATATTCAGAATTCGCTAAAATTGCCAAAATAAAAATTTTAAACTGGCTCAGAATTTCCAGGTTATTACAATCTCCCCCACTTAATACTTTTCGTCCCCGAAAAGGAACAAAGTCGAAAGTGGTTTGATTAATCAACTCTACGTTCGATCTGGCTTCCATTCTCCAACTTTTCAGTTTCTGAGAATTTTCAAATTTTCAAAAATTTGGCTAACACCCTAAATTTTCGAAAAATTTCGCCATAACCTCCCCTGCACCGGGAGCCACGGGAAAATCCCGAAATTGCCATACAGGCCTTCTGATCTCAAAAAGAAAAAGAAAAAGCCAAGCGGCTAGCCAATAGGCTCATAAAATCATCATCACCCAAACAAAACAGTAAATTATGTAGTAAACATGTACCTATTTGTCGGGCAAAAAAATTTTATTCTTTTCTCTAGCCTCCTTGCTATGACCTGTTCAATGTAAGTATATGTAAGCAAATGCGACCAATTTCAATACAATTCAATATTTGATGCAATTAGGCATAATGGTTCAAAATTATCAAACAAATAAAAAAACAACATGAACATCAATCAATTAGTGGATTGACGTTTCAAATTCATAATTTTGATATATATACAAAAAATCATGTTTTTGATGCCAATTCGCAACAATGTGTTCTAGCTATATAGATAAGTTTTTGGTTCTCACACCAGCCTAATGGAAATATATAGAAATCACACCTTCATCACTCGAAAATAAATGCTGATGATGTTTCGAACCACCATCAGAACATTGTCGGGCTACTAGAGTGCGGTTCTATATCTATCCGGTATATTTAAAACTTCGAATATACGTTCATGACGCGTATATGCAAAATCTTTATATAGCGGATTGTCCAAATTCAAAATAAATAAATATTCAAATACGTATAAAACGATTTAAATTTTCAAAACAAAAATTGTTTTCATTTGAAAAATATACTCTTCACACTCGTTCTAGGATACTACTGATCCTATCTCTAACGAGTCATTCTAATTGGATATTACTAATCCAATATCTGATGAATTCTTTCGTATGGTTCTAATGTGTCTTGTTCTCGAGCTCTGTAAACCAAAGCTCTGATACCAAATGTGACGGCCTTAAATTTCGCTCGATCCGAATCAGTCGTTAAACCGATCTAGACCGTTCGAAACCCCTGATCGTTGAGAACAGGACAAAACAGAATGCAGACAGAAGAACACTTCATTGCTATTACAACAATTCCATCAGAATACAAGAATATACAGAGTATAAATGAATAAATTACATTCGATAAATATCAGAGATTACAATAAATTACATAGCATCTGAAAATAATACAAAGCACAACTGAAGGTGATATACGGATACAGAGCTTTCCGGATATCATTCCAGCTGTAAACCAGGATCCTGTGAATATAAATCTGCAAAACCAAAACTACAAGCTGCCCGTGCGGAAAATAGGGGCACCCAGAGTTTAGGTTAAAACAATAAACTCCCGGTCAGTCATGTGACTGGTGTGAGAACTAAAACAGTTATTTAAAACTTTACTTTAAAAGAGAGTAATTCAAGGGACCACGCCGTATAACACGGAATGGGTTTCCTCCCAAGAATACTAGTGCATAGAAAAGACAACGCAATGCTTTTTCGAAAAATGAAGCTATTATAAGACCCAGGTCCCATCACACAATGCAACGCAAGCCGGAGGATAAGGTTTTCCCTTATAATAGCCAAACATGCTTGGTACGTTTAAAACAAATCATTTGATACTATAATAAGTGTATAGTGTCAAAACAGTTTCAATCATAAATATAAATCATAGATGGCATAGCATCCCATGCTACTATGTCGTCATACTAGTTCTACAATTAAAACTGGAATACACGTATTGGAAATTGGATTTCCGTCATGAGTCGAGGCAAGGGGCAAGCTCCTCTCCGCGCTCGAGACACTCTAGCAAATGCCTCAGGGCTACGCACTCTGGGCAACCCTGGATTCGGCTGGGCCGGTCCTCACATACGTTAGAGGATTGGCAATTCCTGAACACACGTTTCCCGGTCCTTACAGACCTATAATCGAGGCGCCTCCTTCCAACAACCACAAAGGTGAAAAGTATATAAATGTGAGGGCTGGTAAGTCACTGACACCACCAAAGCTAGAAAGAAACGCCGTGCTCTCCCAGCGGTCCGTATCCCATTTTTAACTCATACCGAGGTGTGAGGCTCGTGAATTCACGTTATACACAAAGCTATGCCACAAAGGCCGTGCTTTGATCATCAACCACAAGACTTTGCTTTTCAACAGAAGCCTTGATCTATGCAACTCAGCATGCCACACTGGCAGTTCATGCCATGCGATTGATGTCCATCGATATACAACCTCTGAGCTCGTACATCTCAGAGAAGGGCGTTAAGCAAAAAAATAAATTCTCCGCCGCCAAACAGATGTATATTTAATAGAAATCAATCAACACAGAATAAAATCCAATGTCAGACACACAATCCATTTACAAGTCCGTTCTGGGTCTGAACGAAACCGGAGGCACTTTCCTCGCATATCCATCCATCTCCAATTACGTCTGGACGACCACCAACTATTTCCATCCTCTTGGGTGTACAGCCCAATCAGGATCGTTAGTAATAATCCAAACGATGTGAAGACTTCCGGTCTTCGACCACCGTCTTCATCTTCGACATATCGTCGAATCGGTTATTCAGAATGGGTGTAAACCCGGACTTTCCGAACAACCCGCGCATATTAAAAACAAATGTTACACAAACACAACATACGCCTCATTCCAATTCATTAGTCACTAACCGTAAATCAACCAGAGAACAACTTCCCAAACATTAACCCCGAAGGCCGAAACCAACATCAGATCAATACCCAGGAAACCATTCTTCTTAGCTAACCTACAACTAGTTTCTAAATTCCACATTTTTAGGGAAAGGTTCCCATTAATTTTATCCAAGATAAATTCTTTAAAATTTATCCTTTAATCTTCCTTTGGATGTCGTTTCAAACCGAATTATGGTTTTCTAAATTAGTCGAGATTAGCGAACCATACCGAAGTAATTGTTTATTTTATTTCCCAATCCCAACCTATTCATCCCATGAAGCAAAACTGGTAATACTCCATATCTAACACCACAGTGTTATCGGTAAAATTAATTACCATTTCACGTTCAAATCTAATTAAAGATTCACTATCGCTTTGGAGCAAAACTGGTGATACTCCATTCTCGCTCATTCTGTAAATTTGATAATTTAGATTATCAATTCACATTTCAATCTAATTGCAGATTCATTAAAACTCCTTTTACTGGGTTAAAGAACTAGGTGTTATTTAAAACACAGTTCACGACAAACCCAAATCACATCCTATTTATCGGGTTAAAGAACTAGTGTTATTTGAAACACCGTTCACGATAAACCCATTTCACATTCTAATTATTATCGGGTTAAAGAACTAGTGTTATTTGAAACACCGTTCACGATAAACCCAAATCACATTCTATTTATTATTGGGTTAAAGAACTAGTGTTGTTTAAAACACAGTTCACGATGAACCCACAAATCAATTCTAGTTCAATTCAAATAAAATATATTATGAATTCCGATTATTTAAAACCCCTTTTTAAATCTAATTTATTTATTTAAAAATAAAAACCCGGGTTTTAAATTGAGTTCAAACTAGTTCATTTCGATAAAAATCTATTTTCATCTTTTCAAATATGGAGTTTTTCATCCCAATTTTTCTCAAATCATTTCTTATGATTTTACACAAATTATTGATATTTTTAATAATTTTATCAAGGCCCGTACAGTCGATTTCCAACAATGGCCATCGAACTGCACTTACAGCGACCTTTTTCAAATTTGATTTGGACGTAACTCCAAATCCAACCGTTAGATTTTGAATTTCTAATATTCATTAGAAAGCTCTTTTCGATACGAACCCATCGGTTCCGGTTTTAGGAGAATCCGACGGTCGGATCTCCCGTAATGTCCGTTTGAAATAAATGGTCGAAATTCACGAACTGCCGCGGCGCGGCGCGTTCTATTCAGGCCATTATATTATATTTATAATATATATAATATATATTTCATCGATTACTATTTAAAACGAATTATATAAATAGTTTTAAATTTGTTTCAAAAGCAATTTCAACTTCCATTTCAATTCAAATCAAAATTGAATTCTTCTTTATAAATTCGTTTTAAAATTCATTTCCATTCAATTCAAATTTCAATTCAATTTGAATTCATTTCAATTCGCTTTCAATTCAATTTGAATTCATTTTCAATTCAATTCAATTCAATTCAAATTGGTTTTCTATTCAATTCATTTCGAAATTGTTTTCAATTCAATTCATTTCGAAATCGATAAAATCGATATAAATATCGTTCACATCAAAATGGCGTCAATCTAATCAACACGGCTTAATGTATTTCTACTTTCAAATATTCTATTTCAAATATTTCCTATTATCAAAATATTTGTTATTATCAAAATATTTCGTTCAACACATGACTAATCTCAACGGATGAGTACAGTCAACACATGAACCTTTATATTATATTGATAAAGATGTAAATTTTATTATTAAAATATTTCGTTCAACACATGACTAATCTCAACGGATGAGTACAGTCAACACATGAACCTTTATATTATATTGATAAAGATGTAAATTTTATTATTAAAATATTCGTTCAACACATGACTAATCTCAACGGATGAGTACAGTCAACACATGAACCTTTATATTATATTGATAAAGATGTAAATTTTATTATTAAAATATTCGTTCAACACATGACTAATCTCAACGGATGAGTACAGTCAACACATGAACCTTTATATTATATTGATAAAGATGTAAATTTTATTATTAAAATATTCGTTCAACACATGACTAATCTCAACGGATGAGTACAGTCAACACATGAACCTTTATTTTATATTGATAAAGATGTAAATTTTATTATTAAAATATTCGTTCAACACATGACTAATCTCAACGGATGAGTACAGTCAACACATGAACCTTTACTTTATAATATTCTTTATCTTCTAAATTGGAATGAGGCCCAATCAATCACCATATAATATTAATTATATGGATTTTCATACATCACACGTATATAATAGCTTTGAAAAATAATCAACCATCAACCAAAGTGCACTACACTGTATAAGCATCAAATATAGATATCTAACGCTTATAACAGCCTGTCAATCAATCGATCGACATATTTAATCAATCAGGATGAGTGAACTTCATATTTCATCCCAACACCCGTGTGGGGTTTCAAACAATCAAACACAGATTTTAGTTGTGCAGTTGGGCGATGTGTAAAATTTATCGTCCCAATCAATGTCCTTCAAATAGGTGTACATAAACAAACCGTCCGGTTTGTAAATGAATATTTATTTATTCACATTCACTATATTCATATTCACGTTAAAAATTATATTTTTAACGATAAAATATTTTATTTCAACATATGAATTTCTATTCAGTTCATTCTTTAAATAAAATAATATTTTTATTTTTCTAACTTATTTTAGAAAATTTCGGCGGCATAACGGCACGATACTAGAAACGGGACAAGGCCTAGCCTTATCCCCGGTCTAGTGAAGGCCCATGCCATTCACACATCAATCAAATTCACCAAACAACCAAATTCAAATCAAATCATCTAACTAATTTATGCAACCAAACAAACAAGTCCATGGTATGTTGACGATTGTGTCGGGTGCTACTAAACACCGTCTGCATCCTAGTATATATATATAACTAGAAAAAGAAATTAAAGAGTGAGAAGTTCTCACCGATAGCTATTCCAACTTCACGCCACTTCAAATGTAGAAGTCTTCGTCGTTTTCGCCTTTTAGTCATCTTCGTTGCCCGTATTCTCTACATATGTAAAAATCACATTTTCACTTCGCTATTCAATATATATAAAAATTGAATTTTTACTTTGCTATTCAATATATAAAAATTGAATTTTTACTTTGCTATTCAACATATAAAAATTGAATTTCTACTTCGCTATTCAACATATAAAAATTGAATTTTTACTTCGCTATTCAACATATAAAAATTGAATTTTTACTTCGCTATTCAACATATAAAAATTGAATTTTTACTTCGCTATTCAACATATAAAAATTGAATTTTTACTTTGCTATTCAATATATAAAAATTGAATTTTTATTATTCTATTCAATATATAAAAATCAAATTTTTATCTCGTTATTCAATTTATAAAAATCGAATTTTTATCTCGTTATTCAATATATAAAAATCGAATTTTTATCTCGTTATTCAATATATAAAAATCGAATTTTTATCTATAACCATAAATCTAACCTTTTCTTGTTTAAAATCTTATCTTTTTCTTTAGTTAAAAAATCAAATCTTTTTATAGAAAAAAAAACAAATCTTTTTACGTTCTGAAAACATCACCTTTTTCATTTTTAAAAATCTTATTTTGAAAACAACACCATATTTTTTTTAAAAACAAAGTTCTATATATAAATCACACTTTCATTCGATGTAATTATTTATAGAAGTCATATTTTTTTATTTACAATGCTATTTATATTCTTTGAAACCAATGTTATTATACTTTAGAAATCACCTTTCGCTGTTAATCCAAGCATCATCGTCAAAACAGAAACCCAACCCGCTCCATTTGTTGTTGTCGTCGCTGCTCCTTCCATGGACCGTCGTCACCACATCGGGGACCACCATCCTCTCCAACGTCGCATGCTCCTTCTATTTCGACCAGACCCGCCCCCCAACATCCCTCCAGTCGACCTGATTTTGCCAAGAGCTGCGGTCCCTTCTCGAGCTCGCCGGCGTTGATTTGCGCCTCCGGAGGGCGAGCGCCACCAGCGGTGGTCAGAGCTCCCATAGCCGAACTGATTTGTCGTTGGGTGGTTGACCAGAGGCCGCGTGGGGGAGGAGATCGGAGCGTTCAAATTGGGGAGGTTTGGAGCCGTCGATTTCAGAAGAGGGAGGCACGGTTTGACCACGAAGATAAGGGTTGACTGATACTTTAGGGTTAATGGGGCTTTTATATTAAATATTTTATTTTATTTTTAATTCCCTAAAAGGTTGACTTTTATTTCTAATCCTAAATCACACCCAACGACTGTCGCCCCTAGCTAATTACCCCCATTCCGAACACAACGGGATATGTTTCGTAACCCAATTTTAACGTTTCGATCAGTTTCTGTTTAAATTAAAATATAAATCTATATATATTCAATTTAAACGCACATTTCAATTTACCGGTGCCACATACAATCTCTAAAAATTCAGAAAAAATATTTTCTAGCTTCGTATTGACGATACGGTCCTAACAAAACTAGTTTCGTCGAATTCTGAGACCGTTGGAAAAATGGCCATTTTTCAGTCGATTAAAATCAACTAAAACTGGTCAAACGCGTTTTCCTTTGCCACGCTCACATATTGATTCGAAAAATTATGAAAATTGGAATCTAGCAATAATTTGACATCACGGACCCAACAAAAGTGGTTTCGTCGAAATCCGAGGTCGTTTGCAAAATGTCTATTTTTAAGGGCCTGAATTCCATAGCGACTATTCAGAATTTTCAACTGGACATATCTTTTGATTCCCACTATGAAATTTCGATTTTTCAGATTCGTTGGAAAGATATCATCAATTAGATCCTAATTTTTTTGGTTTCACTAAAATCCGGATTATTTTGCACCCGGTACATCCAATTGAAGTTTGAAATCGAATTATCGAACTACCGCGCCATTTTCAATTCTATTTATAATTATATAATTATTTATATTCTAACGACGACGTATATAATATATACGTTCGAATTATATTCAAAATAAATTTCTCGTCGATATTATTTAAAATAATCTATTATAAATATTCAGAATTCGCTAAAATTGCCAAAATAAAAATTTTAAACTGGCTCAGAATTTCCGGGTTATTACAATCTCCCCCACTTAATACTTTTCGTCCCCGAAAAGGAACGAAGTCAAAAGTGGTTTGATTAATCAACTCTACGTTCGATCTGGCTTCCATTCTCCAACTTTTCAGTTTCTGAGAATTTTCAAATTTTCAAAAATTTGGCTAACACCCTAAATTTTCGAAAAATTTCGCCATAACCTCCCCTGCACCGGGAGCCACAGGAAAATCCCGAAATTGCCATACAGGCCTTCTGATCTCAAAAAGAAAAAGAAAAAGCCAAGCGGGTAGCCAATAGGCTCATAAAATCATCATCACCCAAACAAAACAGTAAATTATGTAGTAAACATGTACCTATTTGTCGGGCAAAAAAAATTTATTCTTTGCTCTAGCCTCCTTGCTATGACCTGTTCAATGTAAGTATATGTATATGCAAGCAAATGCGACCAATTTCAATACAATTCAATATTTGATGCAATTAGGCATAATGGTTCAAAATTATCAAACAAATAAACAAACAACATAAACATCAATCAATTAGTGGATTAACGTTTCAAATTCATAATTTTGATATATATACAAAAAATCATGTTTTTGATGCCAATTCGCAACAATGTGTTCTAGCTATATAGATAAGTTTTTGGTTCTCACACCAGCCTAATGGAAATATATAGAAATCACACCTTCATCACTCGAAAATAAATGCTGATGATGTTTCGAACCACCATCAGAACATTGTCGGGCTACTAGAGTGCGGTTCTATATCTATCCGGTATATTTAAAACTTCGAATATACGTTCATGACGCGTATATGCAAAATCTTTATATAGCGGATTGTCCAAATTCAAAATAAATAAATATTCAAATACGTATAAAACGATTTAAATTTTCAAAACAAAAATTGTTTTCATTTGAAAAATATACTCTTCACACTCGTTCGAGGATACTACTGATCCTATCTCTAACGAGTCATTCTAATTGGATATTACTAATCCAATATCTGATGAATTCTTTCGTATGGTTCTAATGTGTCTTGTTCTCGAGCTCTGTAAACCAAAGCTCTGATACCAAATGTGACGGCCTTAAATTTCGCTCGATCCGAATCAGTCGTTAAACCGATCTAGACCGTTCGAAACCCCTGATCGTTGAGAACAGGACAAAACAGAACGCAGACAGAAGAACACTTCATTGCTATTACAACAATTCCATCAGAATACAAGAATATACAGAGTATAAATGAATAAATTACATTCGATAAATATCAGAGATTACAATAAATTACATAGCAGCGGAAAATAATACAAAGCACAACTGAAGGTGATATACGGATACAGAGCTTTCCGGATATCATTCCAGCTGTAAACCAGGATCCTGTGAATATAAATCTGCAAAACCAAAACTACAAGCTGCCCGTGCGGAAAATAGGGGCACCCGGAGTTTAGGTTAAAACAATAAACTCCCGGTCAGTCATGTGACTGGTGTGAGAACTAAAACAGTTATTTAAAACTTTACTTTAAAAGAGAGTAATTCAAGGGACCACGCCGTATAACACGGAATGGGTTTCCTCCCAAGAATACTAGTGCATAGAAAAGACAACGCAATGCTTTTTCGAAAAATGAAGCTATTATAAGACCCAGGTCCCATCACACAATGCAACGCAAGCCGGAGGATAGGGTTTTCCCTTATAATAGCCAAACATGCTTGGTACGTTTAAAACAAATCATTTGATACTATAATAAGTGTATAGTGTCAAAACAGTTTCAATCATAAATATAAATCATAGATGGCATAGCATCCCATGCTACTATGTCGTCATACTAGTTCTACAATTAAAACCGCAATACACGTATTGGAAATTGAATTTCCGTCATGAGTCGAGGCAAGGGGCAGGCTCCTCTCCGCGCTCGAGACACTCTAGCAAATGCCTCAGGGCTACGCACTCTGGGCAACCCTGGATTCGGCTGGGCCGGTCCTCACTTACGTTAGAGGATTGGCAATTCCTGAACACACGTTTCCCGGTCCTTACAGACCTATAATCGAGGCGCCTCCTTCCAACAACCACAAAGGTGAAAAGTATATAAATGTCAGGGCTGGTAAGTCACTGACACCACCAAAGCTAGAAAGAAACGTCGTGCTCTCCCAGCGGTCCGTATCCCGTTTTTAACTCATACCGAGGTGTGAGGCTCGCGAATTCACGTTATACACAAAGCTATGCCACAAAGGCCGTGCTTTGATCATCAACCACAAGACTTTGCTTTTCAACAGAAGCCTTGATCTATGCAACTCAGCATGCCACACTGGCAGTTCATGCCATGCGATTGATGTCCATCGATATACAACCTCTGAGCTCGTACGTCTCAGAGAAGGGCGTTAAGCAAAAGAATAAATTCTCCGCCGCCAAACAGATGTATATTTAATAGAAATCAATCAACACAGAATAAAATCCAATGTCAGACACACAATCCATTTACAAGTCCGTTCTGGGTCTGAACGAAACCGGAGGCACTTTCCTCGCATATCCATCCATCTCCAAGTACGTCTGGACGACCACCAACTATTTCCATCCTCTTGGGTGTACAGCCCAATCAGGATCGTTAGTAATAATCCAAACGATGTGAAGACTTCCGGTCTTCGACCACCGTCTTCATCTTCGACATATCGTCGAATCGGTTATTCAGAATGGGTGTAAACCCGGACTTTCCGAACAACCCGCGTATATTAAAAACAAATGTTACACAAACACAACATACGCCTCATTCCAATTCATTAGTCACTAACCGTAAATCAACTAGAGAACAACTTCCCAAACATTAACCCCGAAGGCCGAAACCAACATCAGATCAATACCCAGGAAACCATTCTTCTTAGCTAACCTACAGCTAGTTTCTAAATTCCACATTTTTAGGGAAAGGTTCCCATTAATTTTATCCAAGATAAATTCTTTAAAATTTATCCTTTAATCTTCCTTTGGATGTCGTTTCAAACCGAATTATGGTTTTCTAAATTATTCGAGATTAGCGAACCATACCGAAGTAATTGTTTATTTTATTTCCCAATCCCAACCTATTCATCCCATGAAGCAAAACTGGTAATACTCCATATCTAACACCACAGTGTTATCGGTAAAATTAATTACCATTTCACGTTCAAATCTGATTAAAGATTCACTATCGCTTTGGAGCAAAACTGGTGATACTCCATTCTCGCTCATTTTCTAAATTTGATAATTTAGATTATCAATTCACATTTCAATCTAATTGCAGATTCATTAAAAATCCTTTTACTGGGTTAAAGAACTAGGTGTTATTTAAAACACAGTTCACGACAAACCCAAATCACATCCTATTTATCGGGTTAAAGAACTAGTGTTATTTGAAACACCGTTCACAATAAACCCATTTCACATTCTAATTATTATCGGGTTAAAGAACTAGTGTTATTTGAAACACCGTTCACGATAAACCCAAATCACATTCTATTTATTATTGGGTTAAAGAACTAGTGTTGTTTAAAACACAGTTCACGATGAACCCACAAATCAATTCTAGTTCAATTCAAATAAAATATATTAGGAATTCCGATTATTTAAAACCCCTTTTTAAATCTAATTTATTTATTTAAAAATAAAAACCCGGGTTTTAAATTGAGTTCAAACTAGTTCATTTCGATAAAAATCTATTTTCATCTTTTCAAATATGGAGTTTTTCATCCCAATTTTTCTCAAATCATTTCTTATGATCTTACACAAATTATTGATATTTTTAATAATTTTATCAAGGCCCGTACAGTCGATTTCCAACAATGGCCATCGAACTGCACATACAGCGACCTTTTTCAAATTTGATTTGGACGTAACTCCAAATCCAACCGTTAGATTTTGAATTTCTAATATTCATTAGAAATCTCTTTTCGATACGAACCCATCGGTTCCGGTTTTAGGAGAATCCGACGGTCGGATCTCCCGTAATGTCCGTTTGAAATAAATGGTCGAAATTCACGAACTGCCGCGGCGCGGCGCGTTCTATTCAGGCCATTATATTATATATATAATATATATAATATATATTTCGTCGATTACTATTTAAAACGAATTATATAAATAGTTTAAAATTTGTTTCAAAAGCAATTTCAACTTCCATTTCAATTCAAATCAAAATTGAATTCTTCTTTATAAATTCGTTTTAAAATTCATTTCCATTCAATTCAAATTTCAATTCAATTTGAATTCATTTCAATTCGCTTTCAATTCAATTTGAATTCATTTTCAATTCAATTCAATTCAAATTGGTTTTCTATTCGATTCAATTCAATTTGGTTTTCTATTCAATTCATTTCGAAATCGTTTTCAATTCAATTCATTTCGAAATCGATATAAATATCGTTCACGTCAAAATGGCGTCAATCTAATCAACACGGCTTAATGTATTTCTACTTTCAAATATTCTATTTCAAATATTTCCTATTATCAAAATATTTGTTATTATCAAAATATTTCGTTCAACACATGACTAATCTCAACGGATGAGTACAGTCAACACATGAACCTTTATATTATATTGATAAAGATGTAAATTTTATTATTAAAATATTTCGTTCAACACATGACTAATCTCAACGGATGAGTACAGTCAACACATGAACCTTTATATTATATTGATAAAGATGTAAATTTTATTATTAAAATATTCGTTCAACACATGACTAATCTCAACGGATGAGTACAGTCAACACATGAACCTTTATATTATATTGATAAAGATGTAAATTTTATTATTAAAATATTCGTTCAACACATGACTAATCTCAACGGATGAGTACAGTCAACACATGAACCTTTATATTATATTGATAAAGATGTAAATTTTATTATTAAAATATTCGTTCAACACATGACTAATCTCAACGGATGAGTACAGTCAACACATGAACCTTTATTTTATATTGATAAAGATGTAAATTTTATTATTAAAATATTCGTTCAACACATGACTAATCTCAACGGATGAGTACAGTCAACACATGAACCTTTACTTTATAATATTCTTTATCTTCTAAATTGGAATGAGGCCCAATCAATCACCATATAATATTAATTATATGGATTTTCATACATCACACGTATATAATAGCTTTGAAAAATAATCAACCATCAACCAAAGTGCACTACACTGTATAAGCATCAAATATAGATATCTAACGCTTATAACAGCCTGTCAATCAATCGATCGACATATTTAATCAATCAGGATGAGTGAACTTCATATTTCATCCCAACACCCGTGTGGGGTTTCAAACAATCAAACACAGATTTTAGTTGTGCAGTTGGGCGATGTGTAAAATTTATCGTCCCAATCAATGTCCTTCAAATAGGTGTACATAAACAAACCGTCCGGTTTGTAAATGAATATTTATTTATTCACATTCACTATATTCATATTCACGTTAAAAATTATATTTTTAACGATAAAATATTTTATTTCAACATATGAATTTCTATTCAGTTCATTCTTTAAATAAAATGATATTTTTATTTTTCTAACTTATTTTAGAAAATTTCAGCGGCATAACGGCACGATACTAGAAACGGGACAAGGCCTAGCCTTATCCCCGGTCTAGTGAAGGCCCACGCCATTCACACATCAATCAAATTCACCAAACAACCAAATTCAAATCAAATCATCTAACTAATTTATGCAACCAAACAAACAAGTCCATGGTCTGTGGACGGTTGTGTCGGGTGCTACTAAACACCGTCTGCATCCTAGTATATATATATAACTAGAAAAAGAAATTAAAGAGTGAGAAGTTCTCACCGATAGCTATTCCAACTTCACGCCACTTCAAATGTAGAAGTCTTCGTCGTTTTCGCCTTTTAGTCATCTTCGTTGCCCGTATTCTCTACATATGTAAAAATCACATTTTCACTTCGCTATTCAATATATATAAAAATTGAATTTTTACTTTGCTATTCAACATATAAAAATTGAATTTTTACTTCGCTATTCAACATATAAAAATTGAATTTTTACTTCGCTATTCAACATATAAAAATTGAATTTTTACTTCGCTATTCAACATATAAAAATTGAATTTTTACTTCGCTATTCAACATATAAAAATTGAATTTTTACTTCGCTATTCAACATATAAAAATTGAATTTTTTACTTCGCTATTCAATATATAAAAATTGAATTTTTATTATTCTATTCAATATATAAAAATCAAATTTTTATCTCGTTATTCAATTTATAAAAATCGAATTTTTATCTCGTTATTCAATATATAAAAATCGAATTTTTATCTCGTTATTCAATATATAAAAATCGAATTTTTATCTATAACCATAAATCTAACCTTTTCTTGTTTAAAATCTTATCTTTTTCTTTAGTTAAAAAATCCAATCTTTTTATAGAAAAAAAAACAAATCTTTTTACGTTCTGAAAACATCACCTTTTTCATTTTTAAAAATCTTATTTTGAAAACAACACCATATTTTTTTTTAAAACAAAGTTCTATATATAAATCACACTTTCATTCGATGTAATTATTTATAGAAGTCATATTTTTTTATTTACAATGTTATTTATATTCTATGAAACCAATGTTATTATACTTTAGAAATCACCTTTCGCTGTTAATACAAGCATCATCGTCAAAACAGAAACCCAACCCGCTCCATTTGTTGTTGTCGTCGCTGCTCCTTCCATGGACCGTCGCCACCACATCGGGGACCACCATCCTCTCCAACGTCGCATGCTCCTTCTATTTCGACCAGACCCGCCCCCCAACATCCCTCCAGTCGACCTGATTTTGCCAAGAGCTGCGGTCCCTTCTCGAGCTCGCCGGCGTTGATTTGCGCCTCCGGAGGGCGAGCGCCACCAGCGGTGGTCAGAGCTCCCATAGCTGAACTGATTTGTCGTTGGGTGGTTGACCAGAGGCCGCGTGGGGGAGGAGATCGGAGCGTTCAAATTGGGGAGGTTTGGAGCCGTCGATTTCAGAAGAGGGAGGCACGGTTTGACCATGAAGATAAGGGTTGACTGATACTTTAGGGTTAATGGGGCTTTTATATTAAATATTTTATTTTATTTTTAATTCCCTAAAAGGTTGACTTTTATTTCTAATCCTAAATCACACCCAACGACTATCGCCCCTAGCTAATTACCCCCATTCCGAACACAATGGGATATGTTTCGTAACCCAATTTTAACGTTTCGATCAGTTTCTGTTTAAATTAAAATATAAATCTATATATATTCAATTTAAACGCACATTTCAATTTACCGGTGCCACATACAATCTCTAAAAATTCAAAAAAAATATTTTCTAGCTTCGTATTGACGATACGGTCCTAACAAAACTAGTTTCGTCGAATTCTGAGACCGTTGGAAAAATGGCCATTTTTCAGTCGATTAAAATCAACTAAAACTGGTCAAACACGTTTTCCTTTGCCACGCTCACATATTGATTCGAAAAATTATGAAAATTGGAATCTAGTAATAATTTGACATCACGGACCCAACAAAAGTGGTTTCGTCGAAATCCGAGGTCGTTTGCAAAATGTCTATTTTTAAGGGCCTGAATTCCATAGCGACTATTCAGAATTTTCAACTGGACATATCTTTTGATTCCCACTATGAAATTTCGATTTTTCATATTCGTTGGAAAGATATCATCAATTAGATCCTAATTTTTTTGGTTTCACTAAAATCCGGATTATTTTGCACCCGGTACATCCAATTGAAGTTTGAAATCGAATTATCGAACTACCGCGCCATTTTCAATTCTATTTATAATTATATAATTATTTATATTCTAACAACGACGTATATAATATATACGTTCGAATTCTATTCAAAATAAATTTCTCGTCGATATTATTTAAAATAATCTATTATAAATATTCAGAATTCGCTAAAATTGCCAAAATAAAAATTTTAAACTGGCTCAGAATTTCCGGGTTATTACACTTTTTTAGACTTATCAAAAGCTTCATTTGAAGATATTTTTATTATACACGTATGTAAAAGAAAGAACATGTACGACCATCTAATTATGCACCTTTATATCATAATAAGTTAAACTAAGCAACCACTAATGGAGGCGAAAATGCATAACAGAGCCCAGGAACCTGCAACTGCTAAAAACTACTGTTATTTGAGTAAACTTTTATGATGGATTGCTTTCTCTATTTGTGAAATGGAGGATAACATAGTTAAGAGGCAAAATTACTGCTAGTTTAGTTCTATATATAGCTTCTTACTTTATGCAACATATATGATAAATATTTACCCACATTTGATGCAAATGTCATTTTTAAAACAGTATATACATTCAGTTCTTGGGCGACTTTAAAGGAATGTACCATTTGATGAATTAAGCAGACTCAAGGGAGTTTGAAACCTAGACAATTTAAGTGATATGATGCAATCCTTGAATGCATTAGCGAGTTTGTACACCACAGTGCGTAAACCCAAGTCACTTAACCATTACTCAAATACGGAAATAATTATAAAAAAACTACATGTTCATATTAGATGATAAAAATGGTACAAATCTATAACTAAAGCACACAATGGAAATAAAATATTACCCCTTCACATATAGTCTATTCTATTGATACTTCATTCAATGGAACTTCCTTGAAGCTCATAGATGTCGACCTACAAAGTCATAAATATGAATTAGTACTACATGTACAACATAAATTATTTAATTTTTATACATTGTAAACATAAACCTAAGAACAACAAGAAAGAAAGCCTAACAACCACACTCATTCCCAATAGTAAAGCTCATGCTTGCGACAAAAGCCTATAACTAATACTAAAGCACTTTGATAATTGATCTCAATACATATTTGAAGTTTGAAAAGCAACAACAATTGTTTCCAGCATTTATAGATTTATTGCCATTTAGAAGTTGCACCTCTCATAATCTAAAAGTATACGCTCATACATTATGAAGCAAAATGAAATAAAAGTATTTGGTCTTATCATACATATAATGTTGGATGAAAAATGAATCCGCATAAAAACATATTAGTTTACTACATGTTGTTACGTTTAAACAAATTCACCGCATATTCATAATTCCACTCATGTACATAAACATGTAATGTTGGATGGTTAAACCCGACAATCCCCGCAACTTTAGTAGTGAAAATAAACCTACATGCCCAACACCAAAGTATAATCAGTAAGAGAGTAAAAGAATAAATGCTCGGCCTTATTTACATTAACTGAATTATAATCAGTAAGGGAGTAAAACATCAAAGTATAATCTGTAAGAGAGTAAAAGAATAAATGCTCAGTTTTGTTTATATTAACCGAACTATAATCAGTAAGGGAGTAAAACATTGAAGCTCGGTTGTATTTACAGTAACTAACATCAAAGAATGGAACATAGTTCCAAATGATTACTTACAGCCTTAACATATAATTGAGAATGACATAACTAACTGGGAGTGATCAGTTCCCAATATGAATTTTGTTCATGATAACCAACATTAAGAATGGCAATTGGTATCAAGTGCAAACTTACAACCTTAGCTTAATTTCTCAATTCGTAAATATGAAACTAATTTTGAAATACTTGAAATACAAATTTTTCTAGGTATGGAATATCAATATAAGACTGAAGTATTAGCTAGGCATATATATATTGGATTATATTGCAATGTCTGACATTATTTTGTTTTGCAGACAAATCAAATAAATACAGAGAAACCATGGAAGTGTAGAATATCAAATATTTTTTGTATCTTATGCATTTAGTTACGTAATGTTACCATGCTTGATAAAATTGAATACCTCAACAGGTTACTACATGATGTTTTTTATGCTAATGAAAAACATTTCCCTTCCAATATTTGTATCCATCACGAAACGATCGCATACTTGAAGTTTTGTTGTGCCTGTAATATTGAGAATACAAAATAGATTAAGCTTGGTGTGTTTTAACTTGATTTAGTTCATAACTAATCCAAAAATATCAAATATATCTTAAATTAAAAAAAAAAAGATAAAAACGACGAACACATAAAAAGTGTGTGCTTTAAAATCTATTTACACTAAATCAAAATCTGAACCGTACAAATTCTAAGATTAAGCTTATGTACATTATCAAAACATAATATTAAACAAAGCAATAAATTTTTTCCAAACAACGTTGATGCTAATGGGCTTCCAAGTAGGACAACAGAAATCTCCTTCAACTTTTCTGAACATAGGTTTCTAAGGTTTCACCTAAAAATTACAAAATTACATGAAGAAGCAGTGTACCTGTTTGTATTCCATTAACCCTTGTTAATTTAAAACAATTATTTACTAAACTGTTTTCATTAGATTAATTGAAGATCAATTAATCTAATAACCAATTTCAAACAAAATAGTTGACTTAGTCAACTTTTAATCCACCAGTTAATTCGTTAACTGATCTCAATTAATTCTTCCTCCTAGATTAATTAATAATATAATTAATCCAGTAACGTCAACTTTTAATCTCCTTCAACTTTTTTGAACATAGATTTCTAAAGTTTCATCTAAAAATTATAAAATTACATGAAGAAGCAGTGTACCTGTTTGTATTCCATTAACCCTTGTTAATTTAAAACAATTATTTACTAAACTGTTTTCATTAGATTAATTGAAGATCAATTAATCTAATAACCAATTTCAAACAAAATAGTTGACTTAGTCAACTTTTAATCCACCAGTTATTCGTTAACTGATCTCAATTAATTCTTCCTCCTAGATTAATTAATAATATAATTAATCCAATAATGTCAATTGTTTTCTCTATCTCCTTTTTTTAATCTATACGCAATATTTTTTGCATCATCTACAACTACTTTTGTCTTTGCCTAGGTTGAAAATAAAAATCTTTGAACTTATAAATACAAGAATAAAGTAGCAATATTTCAGCTTTAAACTCATTTCCACCTTATTCACATTTAACTATGCACACGTCCAGACGTGCATGCGTACCAAAGTTGAATTCAATCTAGAAATGTGTTCACTAGGTCCTGTCACTTCAAAAGAAAACAAACACTTAAGGTTTTTCAAACATAAGAAAATATTAATAAGCCAAGAGAATTAGACACTTAAACCGCATATCACCCACACCAAAATTAAAATCAAATCTAAACGACTAAGCACTTATTCACCAAATCCTTTCTGCAACAATGATCGACGCTAATCTATGAACTAGAAAAGCGCGATATTTGTAATAAAATTCTGCTAGCGCACAGGTGTGTAGCATACAGGTCGAACACAGGGAGGTGTAATTAAAAATTATTATTTAAATAATCTCTTGGGCGAGTTAGACAAATCTTTGAGGTTGGTTTTGAAAGCAACGAAATTTAAACTGCGATCCGATTCAGAACAAATCTAATTGAACCGACGATCAAATCACAATTATCATTGGAAATTAAAATGCAAAACAGAAATAAAATGCAGAAATTAAAATTGCAGGAAAAGAAGAACAACAAAAAGTAAATTAGGTTTGTCGTTGAAACTAATCAAACGACTAATCACTAATAAGCAATAGAAATAACAATAACAATTTCTGTCTACCAAAACTAATTGAGTAGAACACAATTGTTATGAAAGTAAAGCAAATAAACTGAACGAAGAAGAGCTTTATTAAAACTAAAAGAGAGTATAGAAGAATGGATATCTTACAATGGTTACAATGTATATTTATACAGGAGATAGGAAAAATCCTAATTAAGTCTATAAAATGGGCTCTTTTCCCAAGAAGTAATATCATATCTCTTGCCTTCCTTGACTAGGCTTGTTTGGAAATAAAGCTTTTTAAGAATATCTGATGCATATCTTGGTGAATATCTTCCAAATCCTCCGTATGGCTAGTTGATTGGTAATTAGATTGCATGCGATTAATTATTCCAAACAAGGATGCTCATCAAACTCCAAAGGAAACAAAGGATGAAATCTTCAAAATTGATCTTTTCTTGGCAATAAATCAATCAGAAATTCTTCTAATTGGAAATTGGAAATTGAAAAATGAATGTTCTGAATTGATTTCCATGACTACTCCTGAAATGTCTATTAGTGAATATCATACATACACATGAATATGTATATATATAATATAACACTAATTAATATATTCTTCATAGCAAAGGGGCAGTGTGAACGCGTTCTGTTCTTTGGCAAAAAGTGAGCTCGACGGGGATCGAACTTGTAACAACCCGTATTTTCCATAACCTGTTATAACATGAATCGAGGCAGAATTTAATTCTAAAATCTGAATCAAGGGAAACGGGCTATGCCATTGCGTTCGTCTCGGAAAAATACGCGAAATAGAGTCCGAGTTTTCGAAAAACGGAGTCCGTATGACCCGATTAAAGCCCAACGAAGTTTTCAGAAAATTTCTAAGTAAAAACAGATTTCAAATTCAAACTTGAATTTGGAAAGTTGGGCCAGTTTGGGCCAGGCGGGAAAAGTCCCGCCACAGTACCCAAGTCGACAGCCCTGTCAACTTGGGAGTCGACTTGGTCTGACCAAGTCGACAGCCCTGTCGACTTGGCTGTCGACTTGGCTCAGACGAGCAGTCCTGCCTGGTGCACCATTTTGAGAATGTGTTGAGCTTGGGGGCCAGATTCGGTTTTGAGGGCTAAGATTGGAACTAGGGTTTAATCCTATGGCCTAAAACACTAGCCTAATCTATAAATAAGACCCTAACCTACCCTAAATCATCATTATTCATTCTAGCAACTAAACTATGGCAAAATCAATCCTCTCATGGCCTCCACTCTCTTCATAAATTCCTAAATAAATTTCTAAGTGATTTTCCATGCATACAAGTGTTTTTAGACTTGTATGATCATCATTAGCTTGCATTCAAAGTCAAGTTCCTATCTTTGCATCATAAAGAGAGAGTTTTGATCAATTTTGCTTGCATTTTTGGGGTTCAATTGGTTGCATATGGGTTTTCTTACATTTGCTACACTCATTTGAGTCCGCATAAGCATTGTAAGCCCTATTCCTTTCATACTTAAACTTTAAAGTTAAATGTATGATATGCGAATTTATATGTAAGTTGTCACATGATATGCAAGTTATGCTATGCAAGTTTGATATGCAAGTTGTCACATGATATGCAAGTTATGCTATGCAAGTTTGATATGCAAGTTGTCACATGATATGCAAGTTGTGTTATGCAAGTTTGATATGCAAGTTGTCACATGATATGCAAGTTATGCTATGCAAGTTTGATATGCAAGTTGTCACATGATATGCAAGTTATGCTATGCAAGTTTGATATGCAAGTTGTCATATGATATGCAAGTTATGCATGCTTTTTGAGGCCTAATGCAAGTAGATGAACATATGTACACTCCATATGCCACCATGTTGAACTTGTGGCTTCAACACTTTTATGTCAAGATTATGCCAAGTTCCCTCTTTCTATCCCTTATGCACTATTGCGATATGTAAGCGATGAGATTGCGTTTGGGGTTGGGTAAACTTAAAAGACATAAAAACATAAGCTTGGGAATTTACCTATTAAGTTAGGTCTACCCATTGGGAATTTACCTATTAAGTTAGGTCTACCCAATTGCTTGAAAATTTGTAACATGTTTTGGAAACATGGTGGACATGACACTTAGAAAAGATAAGTGTGGCCAACTCGAGGTTGGGTTGAGTTTGTAGCATAAACCTACCCGGAACCGACCGGCTTAACTAGTTGCTACAAACAATAGGACCCAATGTGAGAAGTTGGTCATGTGGTACCTTGGACCCGAGGTTAGACCAAGTTGTGGTGTAAAGCTACCCGGAACCGACCGGCTTAACTAGTAACCACAACAAAGTCTAATGTGAGAGGTTAAGGTGCATTAATTAATTAATTAATGCCTCATGATTAGGGTTAAGTCATGGTCCATTTAATACTTAACCAATTTGGGCTCGGTAGATTAACCGGGGTTAAGTCGTGAACTCACCGTTACACTTAACCAAGTTAATCCATGATTAGTAAAGGGGTTAAACCGTACTTAACCCACTAGAGAAATCCTAGCAATGGGGGTCCACTCCAGCAGTAATCCCTAGTTTGTATCATCATGACCCTAGGGACTAGGCTAGGGTGGGGGCACAATTACTGGACTGGAGGTAAGCGACCAATAAACGACGGCAGGGTGGTACGCCGGTGTAGTTCCGGGCGGACTCTGGTCGTGCACATAGTCTGTAGCCGGAGAAAACATGCACGGGTACCAGTAGATCGGGACTGTGCACTCATGTTCATGGTGTCCAGGGGTTGACACCCTAGGGCTTGATACACCCGAAGGGTTGACCCGGCACAGTTCGACTACAATCATGTTTGGGGCCGTATTGACACCAACACGTGACGAGTTAGGCTTAGGGAGCCGATCGACTAGACCGTTTGGGTTGGACCTCGTGGTAGGGTCACTTCATGTTATTGGACCTCGTATGAGGGTCACTTCATGTTATTGGGCCAAAGCATGGGCCAAGGGATCAATACTTGTTTATTCAAGTCATGTTAGTTTGCTAGTACACCTGTGGTGCAAAACCTTAATCCTGATTATGCGATGACACCTTTATCTACCTTGATAGTTAATCATCATGTTGTTATCCCTATGTTCATACCTGCTGCTCATGTCAGTTAACTTTATCAGTTTACATTGATTGTAGTAGGGCTTACTCAGTCTTTTTGACTGACCTGTTTTCTTTCGCCTCTTTTCTTCCGTTCCCCCCCCAGGTTCTCAGGGAGGGAATACAGGAGCTTAGCTTGGATTTTGGATTGCTTGCTTGTGGGATTTCAGCTCATGTACGCTTTCTACATGAAGCTAGCTATGGTTCTTACGTATTTTGGGGATAGCACTTATGTATTTCAGTTTGTCAGTTGATGTTGTTTTATCTAGACTTGTTTATTTGGAAACTTGATATTATGTTGTACCGGACTTGATTTGACATGGTTTAAAATCTTCCGCTGTTTTATCTATGTTATTTACTCTGTTTACATATATACATATGTTCTTGTTCTGCCTTGATATATCATTATGCATGTTTACCTGATTCAAACGCCCCTCCAAAGTCAGTGCCCTTGCAAGAGTGGTACTGGCGGAGGTGGGGTGTTACAATTTGGTATCAGAGCATATGGTTTACGAGAAGGAACAAAAAGGTTTTTAGAAAACTTTTGGAAAACTATTTTCAAAATCAAGTATAAAGTATTTTCCAAAGAAAAGTCTAGTTTATTTTAAAGGTTATTCCCCAAAAAGCCATTAGCAAAATCCCTTCGTTTTCTCCATTCTGAATCTGTCTTTTTCTTTTTCAGTATGGCCGATAACTTTGCTATTCCGGAGGGAGTGCACGTACCTGTTTGGTATAGGAGACTTTTGGAGGCTAGGGCGACCGAAGCCGGCCCCGCAGATGTTCCTCCTCCTCCTCCTCCAGTAGTTAATATTCCTCCTCCTCCAGTGGCTAATATTCCTCCTCCTCCCGTCGCTAATGTTCCTCCTCCTCCTGTCGCTGAGGTTCCTCTTCCTCCTCCCCCTCAGCATCCTCAAGTTGACTTTGCAAAGACTTGCAAAGATTTCAAAGCAATGGGTGGCAAGAACTTTCAAGGCACTGAGACTTTTGTAGAGGCCAGAAATTGGTTGAAAGAGACCGAGGATTTATTTGCTATCTTTGGGTTAGACGATCAGAGGAAGGTCTTGTTGGCGGTTTGGCTTATGAAGGATGAAGCCGCTTATTGGTGGGAAGTCACCAATGGCACTAGGCCTGTTGAGACTTGGGCCGATTTCAGGGCAAGGTTCATGCTTAAGTTTTTATCTTCTGCTGAGGAGAATCTACAAATGGAGAGGTTCATAACTTTGAAGCAAGGAGATATGTCTGTCAAAGAATATGTGAACAAGTTTAATCAGTTAGCTCGTTTTGGCTTGGATATGGTGAATACTCCTCAGAAGAAGGCTCTTCGTTTTGCTAGAGGATTGAATGAGCCGTTGCAGGGATTGGCTATGTCACATATTCCCCATGGGGCCACGTTTGAGAGTTTGGTTGATATGGCATTACTTCAGGGAGATGGCAAGAAAGAGATCAAGGTGAATGATACTCAAGCCAAGAAGACTGATTCCCAGGGAAAGGGAAATCAGGGTAATACTAGTGGTCAAAGCAGTCAAGGCAATCAGAACAAGAACAAGGGTCAAGGCAACAAGGGGAACAACAACAAGGGCAAGAACAACAAGGAGAAGTGCCATTATTGCGGTTCAGTTGGGCATCTTATTAAAGATTGTAGAAAGAGGAAAAGGAAGAATGGTGAATGCTTTTTCTGCGGTAAGACTGGACATTTCAGCAAGGATTGCCCGAAGAAACAGGGGCAAGGTCAGGGCCAGACTCAGCGTGCTGGACCTTCAGGAGGGCAAGTTCATGCTCTCACTACCGCTCCAGTTCCCGATCGAGGTAGTATTTCTGTTGAGAGCCTTGTATAGATTTCTGATTTTCCAGTTCGTACCTTGTTTGATTCTGGTGCATCGCATAGCTTTATCTCATCTGATCTTGTTGATAGTTTGCACCTTAGTACTAGCTTGGTAGAGGATCCCGTCTGTGTCTCAAATCCTATTGGGGGTTCCGCCCATTTGTCTATGATATGTGGGGATTTGAGGATCTCTATACTGAGTGTAGAGTTCTTGTGCAGTGCTTATGTTCTTGGTTTCAGGGGATACGGATTGATATTGGGCATGGATTGGCTGTCCAGATATGGAGCCATCCTTGATTGTGAGCATAGGGTTGTGAGGCTCGTGACTCGCCTCGGGAACACCCTAGAGATTTCTTGTGATCCGAGAGGTCCCGTCTTGTTGTGCTATCTTGAATCACTCGACTCGTCAGTGGAGACTCTTCAGTCTGTGAGAGTGGTTCGAGATTATCCGGATGTTTTTGATGAAGTTAGGGGGTTGCCCCCTAAGCGAGAGATTGATTTCCGCATTTATCTGGTGGATAATGCAAAACCGGTTTCTTTGCCCGTTCGGCACATGGCTCCGCGTGAAAGGCGGGAGCTAAGTAAGCAAGTGAAGGAGTTGCTTGAGAAGAACTTCATTAGACGAAGTATATCTGAATGGGGAGCGCCTGTGGTATTTGCTACCAAGGCAGATGGTTCTCTCCGACTTTGTGTTGACAATCGAGAGTTGAATAAGCTGACTAAGAAGAACAGACACTCGTTACCGAGGATTGATGATCTCTTTGACCAGCTTGTCGGTGCTTCTGTTTTCTCTCAGCTTGATCTTGCTACTGGATTCCATCAGCTCAGGGTAGCTGAGGATAGTATAGACAAGACTGCGTTCAGAACTCCAGATGGATTCTTCGAATGGCTTGTCATGTCGTTCGGCTTGACTAATGCACCCGCATATTTCGTGGACTTGATGAGTAGGGTGTTCAGGGAGTTCTTGAACAAGTTTGTCGTGGTCTTCATAGATGATATTCTGATCTTCTCAAAGGATGAGGAAGAGCATGCAAGGCATCTCGTGGAGGTGATGGATACGCTTAGAGCGCATCAGTTGAAGGCCAAGTTCTCCAAGTGTCACTTTTGGAGAAGGGAAGTTAGATTCCTTGGACATATAGTATCTAAGCAGGGCTTAGCGGTGGATCCCGCCAAGGTGGTTGCAATTCAGGATTGGAAGACTCCAAGGAATGCAACCGAAGTAAGAAGTTTTCTAGGTCTTGCAGGCTTTTACCGGAAGTTCATCAAGGACTTCGCGAAGATTTCCGCTCCTCTCACTAAATTAACGAAGAAGAATCTAGTTTTTGCGTGGAGCATAGAAGGCGAGCTTGCTTTTCAGAAGCTCAAGAGAGCTCTCACATCAGCACCTGTTCTAGCTTTGCCCGATGGAGGGAAGTTATTTACAGTATACACCGATGCATGTGGCACGGGGTTGGGAGCTGTTTTGATGCAAGAAGGAAGAGTAATATGCTTTGGCGGTAGACAACTCAAAGTGCATGAGAAGAATTATCCCACTCATGACTTGGAGTTGGCAGCAATAGTATACGCACTCAAGGCTTGGCGCCATTATCTTCTGGGAGAAAGATTTGAGCTTTATACCGATCACAAGTCATTGAAGTATCTCTTTTCTCAGAAGGATCTGAATCTGAGGCAACAAAGATGGATGGAATTCTTGGCGTCCTACGATTTTGAGATAGCTTATACCCCTGGCAAGGGGAATGTGGTAGCTGATGCATTGAGTAGAAAAAGGTTGACCCTAAGTCCTCTATTCGTTGAGATGAAGAATCTAGAGTATGTGGCAACCTTTGATTTCTCTTTGGCGATTGAGTCGATGACCGGTTCTTTAGCATCTCTGGAACTCAGACCTACCCTTCTTGATCAAGTTGGGGCTTCGCAGAAAGAAGACCCTTAGATAGTTGAGATTATAGATAAGCTGATTCGAGGAGAGACGTCTAGTCATCTCGCTCGGTATTCTATTGATGACAAGGGTTGGCTGAGAAGAGACGGAAGGTTATGTGTTCCAAGGGTAGAAGACTTAGTAAGAAAAGTTCTTGAGGAAGCGCATCGCTCTAAGTTGACTATACATCCAGGCGGAGATAAGATGTATAAAGATATGAAGCGTATTTTCTTTTGGCCTGGGATGAAGAAGGATGTGGCAGAGTTCGTCTCTAGATGTATCGTTTGCCAGCAAGTTAAGGCTGAGTCAAAGAAGCCCGGTGGGCTATTGCATCCTCTAGACGTTCCACTTTGGAAGTGGGAGAGTATTTCCATGGATTTTATCGATGGGCTACCAAGGTCAAGGAAAGGAAATACGAGCATTTGGGTTATCGTGGATAGACTTACGAAGAGTGCTCATTTCATTCCGGTGAAGAGCAAGAGAACCGCATCTTGGCTAGCGTCTGTATATCTTCGTGAGATTGTGAGACTTCATGGAGTCCCTTCTAGTATTGTCAGTGACCGTGACCCAATCTTTACAAGTCAGTTCTGGAATAGCTTGCAAGAAGCCATGGGCACAAGGTTGAATCTAAGTACTGCTTATCACCCACAGACGGACGGTCAAACCGAAAGGGTGAATAGGGTACTCGAGGATCTACTGAGGCTTTGTATTCTGGACTTTGGTGGTACTTGGGAAGACCATCTTCCTCTTGTTGAGTTTGCATATAATAACAGTTATCAGGCAAGCATAGGGATGGCACCATTTGAAGCTTTATATGGGAGGCCGTGTAAGTCCCCTACATGTTGGTGGGAGACTACAGATAAGCTTATACTTGGGCCTGATATGATCAGAGATATATCCGAGAAGATCGAGTTGATTCGGAGACGGATGAAAGCGGCCCAAGACCGACAGAAATCCTATGCTGATAAGCGAAGATCGGATTTGGAGTTTGATGTTGGGGACATGGTTTTCGTGAAGGTTTCTCCTTTGCGGAATGTGGTCCGATTTGGAGCCGTTGGGAAGTTAGCACCGAGGTTTGTTGGACCATTCCCTATTATAGAGAGGATCGGGCAGATGGCTTATAGAGTGAAGTTGCCCGAGAAGCTTGCCGGAGTACACGATGTTTTTCATGTCTCGCATCTCCGGAAGTGTTTACATGAATCAGCCGAGGTTGTAGAGCCGAGTGTTCTGGAAGATGTGGAAGTGGAGAAAGAAGCTACCTTGAGGAGAGCTCCGATTCGTATCTTGGGGACGGAGACCAAGAAGCTAAGGAATCGAGAGGTCAAGTTGGTGAAGGTTCAATGGGGTGAAGCCGAAGAAGACGCAACTTGGGAAACCGAGGAGAAGATGCGTGGGCTTTATCCATTCCTTTTTGAGGGTACACTCTCAATCTCTTTTCTTTGTTAGCATATCTTTCTCTTTGCTATCCATATTTATCTAGTTTATCGTGTTAATCTTGTCATGAGAACCTTAGGTAGAAACCCTTTGGATGAAACATGTGTTTGAAACATGTTATGCTTGATGGTTGCAAGTGGTTGCAAGTGGTTGCTCGTGGATGCATTATACACGATTAGGCACTAGATCGGCTCACACACTCCTCATATTGCATATGCATGGGTGTTTATGCTTATTCATGGATAAAAAAATTTGTGTTATCACATGGATGTTGCATATGGATGTATGTGATGTGCACACATATAGATGTTATACATTATGTTAGGAATTGCATACATATGGATTCATTTCACTAACATAATTTGCATTGATGATATTTGCATTAGATAAGGACATATACACACACCTTTGCATATGTTCATACAACATTTAGAATCTTGTAAGGACAATGATTGCTCGTGGATGATGTTTTGAGTAGATGGATGATTGGATGGTAGGATACGTTCTTCCTAACTTGAAGATTTCGGGGACGAAATCCTTTAAGGAGGGGAGAATGTAACAACCCGTATTTTCCATAACCTGTTATAACATGAATCGAGGCAGAATTTAATTCTAAAATCTGAATCAAGGGAAACGGGCTATGCCATTGCGTTCGTCTCGGAAAAATACGCGAAATAGAGTCCGAGTTTTCGAAAAACGGAGTCCGTATGACCCGATTAAGGCCCAACGAAGTTTTCAGAAAATTTCTAAGTAAAAACAGATTTCAAATTCAAACTTGAATTTGGAAAGTTGGGCCAGTTTGGGCCAGGCGGGAAAAGTCCCGCCACAGTACCCAAGTCGACAGCCCTGTCGACTTGGGAGTCGACTTGGTCTGACCAAGTCGACAGCCCTGTCGACTTGGCTGTCGACTTGGCTCAGACGAGCAGTCCTGCCTGGTGCACCATTTTGAGAATGTGTTGAGCTTGGGGGCCAGATTCGGTTTTGAGGGCTGAGATTGGAACTAGGGTTTAATCCTATGGCCTAAAACACTAGCCTAATCTATAAATAAGACCCTAACCTACCCTAAATCATCATTATTCATTCTAGCAACTAAACTATGGCAAAATCAATCCTCTCATGGCCTCCACTCTCTTCATAAATTCCTAAATAAATTTCTAAGTGATTTTCCATGCATACAAGTGTTTTTAGACTTGTATGATCATCATTAGCTTGCATTCAAAGTCAAGTTCCTATCTTTGCATCATAAAGAGAGAGTTTTGATCAATTTTGCTTGCATTTTTGGGGTTCAATTGGTTGCATATGGGTTTTCTTACATTTACTACACTCATTTGAGTCCGCATAAGCATTGTAAGCCCTATTCCTTTCATACTTAAACTTTAAAGTTAAATGTATGATATGCGAATTTATATGTAAGTTGTCACATGATATGCAAGTTATGCTATGCAAGTTTGATATGCAAGTTGTCACATGATATGCAAGTTATGCTATGCAAGTTTGATATGCAAGTTGTCACATGATATGCAAGTTGTGTTATGCAAGTTTGATATGCAAGTTGTCACATGATATGCAAGTTATGCTATGCAAGTTTGATATGCAAGTTGTCACATGATATGCAAGTTATGCTATGCAAGTTTGATATGCAAGTTGTCATATGATATGCAAGTTATGCATGCTTTTTGAGGCCTAATGCAAGTAGATGAACATATGTACACTCCATATGCCACCATGTTGAACTTGTGGCTTCAACACTTTTATGTCAAGATTATGCCAAGTTCCCTCTTTCTATCCCTTATGCGCTATTGCGATATGTAAGCGATGAGATTGCGTTTGGGGTTGGGTAAACTTAAAAGACATAAAAACATAAGCTTGGGAATTTACCTATTAAGTTAGGTCTACCCATTGGGAATTTACCTATTAAGTTAGGTCTACCCAATTGCTTTAAAATTTGTAACATGTTTTGGAAACATGGTGGACATGACACTTAGAAAAGATAAGTGTGGCCAACTCGAGGTTGGGTTGAGTTTGTAGCATAAACCTACCCGGAACCGACCGGCTTAACTAGTTGCTACAAACAATAGGACCCAATGTGAGAAGTTGGTCATGTGGTACCTTGGACCCGAGGTTAGACCAAGTTGTGGTGTAAAGCTACCCGGAACCGACCGGCTTAACTAGTAACCACAACAAAGTCTAATGTGAGAGGTTAAGGTGCATTAATTAATTAATTAATGCCTCATGATTAGGGTTAAGTCATGGTCCATTTAATACTTAACCAATTTGGGCTCGGTAGATTAACCGGGGTTAAGTCGTGAACTCACCGTTACACTTAACCAAGTTAATCCATGATTAGTAAAGGGGTTAAACCGTACTTAACCCACTAGAGAAATCCTAGCAATGGGGGTCCACTCCAGCAGTAATCCCTAGTTTGTATCATCATGACCCTAGGGACTAGGCTAGGGTGGGGGCACGATTACTGGACTGGAGGTAAGCGACCAATAAACGACGGCAGGGTGGTACGCCGGTGTAGTTCCGGGCGGACTCTGGTCGTGCACATAGTCCGTAGCCGGAGAAAACATGCACGGGTACCAGTAGATCGGGACTGTGCACTCATGTTCATGGTGTCCAGGGGTTGACACCCTAGGGCTTGATACACCCGAAGGGTGGACCCGGCACAGTTCGACTACAATCATGTTTGGGGCCGTATTGACACCAACACGTGACGAGTTAGGCTTAGGGAGCCGATCGACTAGACCGTTTGGGTTGGACCTCGTGGTAGGGTCACTTCATGTTATTGGACCTCGTATGAGGGTCACTTCATGTTATTGGGCCAAAGCATGGGCCAAGGGATCAATACTTGTTTATTCAAGTCATGTTAGTTTGCTAGTACACCTGTGGTGCAAAACCTTAATCCTGATTATGCGATGACACCTTTATCTACCTTGATAGTTAATCATCATGTTGTTATCCTTATGTTCATACCTGCTGCTCATGTCAGTTAACTTTATCAGTTTACGTAGATTGTAGTACGGCTTACTCAGTCTTTTTGACTGACCTGTTTTCTTTTGTAACACCCCACACCCGCTACGGTCACTCTCTAAGGGAATGCCATAACATCGGCGGAGTATTTTTAGTGAGTATAGAACAGAGAAATTACAGCTAGACAGATATAAGTAATAGTTGAAAATTTAAAACAACATTTCATTGCAGCGGAAAGTAAAACATGTCTGGTTACATCACAAAACCATAATAAGAGTTAAGTACAAATATCCATTCTGCTAAATAAAAATACATAATCCCAATACATGAACTGATAGCCATAAAAGAAAAGGGTAAGCAGAGCTCTACATCTAGGGTCCAAGCTCCAAGAGAGTAATAAAAGCAGCCTGATCAAAGCCCACTCGTACTGGGCCCACTCTGAGAACCTGAGGGTTGGGAAAAAGATAAAAACAACGGGGTCAGACATAAGTCTGAGCGAGTCCTATAACTTTAATAATACAATCATTAAAGTAACCAGAGAAGACATAAACTTGATATACGGTAGTGTCTGGGGATGAATGGCTACACTAAGCAGCTTGGTAGACTTAGGATAAACTAAGATAACCGTAAAGACGCATTTACCCACCCAAGGATAATTACTACACTGCACCACACCAGTCATTCCTACTTAAAGGTTGATCCCTCCCAAGGACTTAGAAAATTTTACCCAGTAGTTTCGTGTACCCCTAGCTGACTACATAGGTGCCGTCTGCCCCTATCTCCACTAGGTGTACCCACTACTCCCAAGTGATCGGCTCCCTACCGTAGATACCCGTGCCGGCCCCACAGTGGGGTGTATCACTCCCCAAAGTGGCAACCCGATATAATTAACGGTGCACGGCTTGTATCTACACGATGCAACAACGTCTTACCTACCAGCCCGGGTCCACACACGCATATGAAACCCGTTGGACTTGCGTTGTCACCGCTAACCCGTTTTGGCCTCTTATAGTCAAGCCCAGTACGCGTGTCCAGTCCTCGACATGGGTCGAGCCCAATAAGATACATATGGGTTACTGGTTGAAATGGGCCCCCACAAGCTACCCACCTAAGCTTGTCCCTTTTTCTAGTGCATCCCACTTAACCCTTTAATCATGTTTAATTACATGTTTCCACTTGGTTAAGTATTCTAATCGTATTTTCTATTGCCACCCAAGGCAACCCACTAGATTTCCACATGCCACCCAAGGCACCCACTTAACCCCTCATGTCCCTCTACATGCTAATATGGTTAAGTGTTTCTTAATTAATTAATTAAGATCATGACCTCATAAAGACCTCTCACATTAGACCGTCTTTTATGACTGCTGGATATGCCGGTTGGTTCCGGGCAGACTTCTGTCATCAAAAGGGTCTAACCTCGTGTCTTTACTTTAATCACGTATTTAATTTATGACTAAGACCTCTCACATTGGGCCAATCATTTGTAGCTGCTGGATTTGCCGGTTGGTTCCGGGCAGACTTCCGCTACAAAAGGGTCCAACCTCGTGTCTTAGTTGATTAATTACACCTAATTAATCATCCCCATAATTTGTATTAATTATCCCTAATTAATTACACATTTTAAGAATATGGGTAGACCTAACTCAATAGGTAAATTCCCAATTCCATAGTATGGGTAGACCTAACTTAATAGGTAAATTCCCAACTCCATAATATGGGTAGACCTAACTTAATAGGTAAATTCCCAATTATGTCCATTCATTTTATGTTATACACATTTTTATTAACATGCATATCAACCCCATCGTTTCCCACGTAATCCGTTTTCATAACATGTCATATAAATGGGAAGATTCACTATAAATGTAACGGGTTCAATCTTAGCACAACGTTGGCTTTTACATGGGTTTAAAAGGTGTCAACTTGCATCATGATATTAAACCCAACTAGCATCATTAAATAACCCAACTTGCATGTGTACACATATGTCATATAAAGGTAACTTGCATAAGTGTTCATAGGTTACACAAAGGGTGAACTTGCATATGTGACTTGCATCATAAAATAGGGTAAACATGCATATGTATGCATAGCATACAAAGGTATCATCTTGCATATGTATGCATCTTATTTAAAAAGGGTAAACTTGCATGTCATAAGGTATGCATAAAACCAACCACTTAGCATGCATGAAATCAAGTACTTAGCATGCATAAAACCAAACACTTAGCATGCATAAAATCAAATACTTAGCATGCATGAAATCAAGTACTTAGCATGCATAAAATCAAATACTTAGCATGCATAAAATCAAATACTTAGCATGCATAAAATCAAATACTTAGCATGCATAAAAACCCACCACTTAACTTGCATGAACCCACATACTTAACTTGCATAAACCCACATACTTAACTTGCATAAACCCACATACTTAACTTGCATAAACCCACATACTTAACTTGCATAAACATAGGGTTAACATGAACATAGATTAGCAAACTAACATCATATCATATAACTCAAAACCCACTAATCCGCATACAAAACCGCATGATCTCATCATATCTCATCTACTTAATTTAGCAATTGGCTATTAAAGTGATAGAAACTCACCCAAAACCAAGATTAGCAAACTTATGAAGTAGAACTAGTTGCTATATTTGAAGATGGTGATGATTAGAGGTTGATTAGCTTGCAACTTTCTTCATAAATTAGTGGAGGCTCCTCTTAAGTTTGATTTTGGCGGCATGATGGCATCATTTCTATTTTTAGTATGGATTAGGCTTGCATTAGGGTGTATTTATAGGATTAGGGTGTGTTTTAGACCATAGGATTAACCCTAGGCTAAATTAGGTCCGTCAGATTTAGGAAGTTTCTAGAGATTAGTCTAAAACACAGCCAAACCCTAAAATGGTGCACCAGGTTTAACTGGTCGAGTACCCCCTGTCGACACCCAAGTCGACAGGGCTGTCGACCTAGCCCTACCCAGTCGACTGCCCTGTCGACAGGGCTGTCGACACGGGTAGCTAGGCGGGAGTATTTCCCTCCAGCGCCCAATGGCCCCAATTTTGAATTTTAAACCTGAATTTTAAATCTGTTTTGAACTTTTAATTTTCTACAAACTTCATTGGGCCATAACTGGGCCATACGGACTCCGATTTACAAAATTTCGGACTCTATTCTGCGTATTTTTCCGAGACGAACGAAATGACGCAGCCCGTTTCCCCCAATTCTCACATCTGAGATTATTTATTCTGCAATTAGTGCATTTTAGTATTAACTGAAATTCGGGGTGTTACATTCTCCCCTCCTTAAAGGATTTCGTCCCCGAAATCTCTAAGCTAAGGAGAATGCATATCCTACCATCCAAACAATCATCTACTCAATCCATCAAACACGGGCATCTATTGTCCTTAAAACAATTTCTAATGATGTATGAGCATATGCAAAGAGTGTGTGTATATGTTCCCTATCTAATGTATGAACATATGCAAACCATGATAGTGCCATGCATCCATTATGTATGCGAGAGAACCCTATCGACACATACAATATCTACATGAGTGCACAATCATTCACCAAAATGCATCATCCATATGATAACACAACCATTATACATCCATAAATATAGCTATCTACACACATTTATATGCAATATGCAATATGAAGTGACTGAGTCGATCTAGTGCCTAGAGTGTGTGTATATGCATCCACGAGCAACCACTAGCAAACACTTGCATCCACTTGCATCCATCAACCATAACATGTCTCAAACACATGTTTCAATCATAGGTTTTCCCTATCTAAAGGTCAAAAGTACTAACGAGAGGACATACTAAAGATAAGATAAGTACTAGACAACGATAGAGGAGAAATTAAAAGACATACCCTCAAAAAGAAATGGGTACAATGAACGCATCTTCACTTCCGTCTCCCAAGTTGCGTTGCTCTCATCTTCTCCCCATTGAACTTTGACTAGTTGAACCTCTCTGTTTCTCAACTTCCTAGTCTCTGACCCAAGGATGCGAGTAGGAGCTCGTCGAATAGTCGCATCACGCTCCACTTCCATTTCTTTAAGCAAGCTCGGCTCTACCACCTCTGCGGTCTCCTGTAGGCACTTCCTCAAATGTGATACATGGAATACATCATGTACACCACTAAGTCTGTCGGGCAACTCCACTCTATATGCCATTCGTCCAATCCTTTCCTTAATAGGAAACGGCCCTACAAACCTTGGTGCTAACTTCCCAACAGATCCAAAGCGAACAACATTTCGTAACGGAGACACTTTGACAAAGACCCTGTCCCCAATTTCAAACTCAAGATCCGTCCTTCTCTTGTCCGCATAAGATTTTTGCCTATCTTGCGCTGCTTTCATCCTCCTTCGAATCAAGTCAATCTTCTCAGAAGTCTCCCTAACCATATCAGGCCCAAGCAGAATCTTATCCGTAGATTCCCACCAACATGTAGGTGATCGACAAGGCCTTCCATAAAGAGCTTCAAAAGGAGCCATACCAATACTGGACTGAAAGCTGTTATTATATGCGAACTCCACCAATGGAAGATGCTCTTCCCATGTACCTCCAAAATCTAAGATACAAAGCGTCAAAAGGTCTTCTAGGACACGATTCACCCTTTCAGTCTGGCCGTCCGTCTGAGGATGATATGCGGTGCTCAGACACAATTGAGTCCCCACTGCTTCTTGCAAACTTTTCCAGAACTCGCTAGTGAAGATAGGATCTCGATCACTCACTATGCTAGAGGGTACCCCATGCAATCGAACTATCTCTCGAAGATATACTGAAGCTAGCCATGGAGCAGTCCTCTTGCTCTTCACAGGTATGAAATGGGCGCTTTTAGTAAGTCTGTCTACCACAACCCAAATCCCCGTATTACCCTTTCTCGATCTGGGTAACCCGTCAATAAAATCCATCGAGACGCTATCCCACTTCCATTGTGGAACTTCCAATGGGTGAAGCAACCCACCTGGTTTCTTTTGCTCCGCTTTCACTTGTTGGCACACCAAGCATCGAGCGACATACTCGGCCACATCTTTCTTCATACCGGCCGAGAAGAAAACCCGCTTCATATCTTGGTACATTTTGTCCCCACCGGGATGAATGGTCATCCTAGAACGGTGTGCATCATCAAGAATAGCCTTCCTCAAACCCTCGTCTTGCGGTACACAAAGTCTACCGTCTCTTCGCAAGCACCCCCTATCGTCTAGGGTGTACCTACTCAAATGGCTGGACGACTCCCCCCTTATGAGCTTCTCTACCAACTCAACCAACTGTGGGTCGTCCCTCTGTGCTTCTCCAACCCGCCCCAAAAGAGTAGGTCTGACCTCCAAGGATGCTAGCAAACCGGGTATATAGTCAATGGAAGGTCTGAAATCAAACATCGAGATAAATTCCAAGCTTCGCCGTTCTACGAACAATGGACAACCTTTTTCTGCTCAAGGCGTCCGCCACCACGTTCCCCTTGCCAGGGGTATACGCTATCTCGAAATCATAGGATGCTAAGAACTCCATCCACCTTTGCTGTCTCAAATTCAAATCCTTCTGAGAAAACAAGTACTTCAATGATTTGTGGTCAGTGAACAATTTGAATCTCTCACCAAGAAGATAATGGTGCCAAATCTTAAGCGCAAAAACAATAGCGGCCAACTCTAAATCATGGGTAGGGTAATTTTTCTCATGTGCCCTCAACTGCCTTCCACCATAGGCTATCACCCTTCCCTCTTGCATTAAGACTGCGCCCAGCCCTGTCCCACAAGCATCGATATAGACAACAAATGGCTTACTCCCATCTGGCAACACTAAAACTGGAGCTGTGGTTAAAGCTCTCTTTAACCGTCGGAACGCATCATCACAATCTACGTCCCATGTGAAAACAAGATTCTTCTTCGTAAGGCGGGTTAAAGGGGCTGATATCTTTGCGAAGTCTTTGATAAACTTCCTATAGTAACCCGCCAACCCCAAGAAACTTCTTACTTCGGTAGCATTCTTCGGAACCTTCCAATCCTGAATTGATACTACCTTCGCGGGATCCACAACTATCCCTTCCTTGGAGACCACGTGCCCCAAGAACCGCACCTCCTTCCTCCAGAAGTGACATTTAGAGAATTTCGCCTTAAGGCTATGTGCTCGAAGAGTCTTCAACACCTCCCCAAGATGTAGGGCATGCTCTTCTTCACTCTTAGAAAATACTAAGATATCATCCACAAAGACCACCACGAATTTATTAAGGAACTCCCTGAACACCCTACTCATCAAATCAACAAAGTATGCAGGGGCGTTCGTCAACCCAAATGGCATCACCAACCACTCATAGAAACCATCCGGAGTCCTAAAGGCAGTCTTGTCTATGCTATCCTCAGCCACCCTCAACTGATGAAACCCCGTGGCTAAGTCCAACTGAGAAAATACTGAAGCGCCAACCAACTGATCGAAAAGATCATCAATCCTCGGCAATGGGTGTCTATTCTTCTTTGTGAGCTTGTTGAGTTCTCTATAGTCTACACAAAGTCTGAGGGACCCATCCGCCTTCGTAGCAAAAACTACTGGAGCACCCCACTCCGATATACTTCGTCTTATGAACCCCTTCTCAAGCAACTCCCCTACTTGCTTATGGAGTTCCCTCCTCTCACGAGGAGCCATGTGGCGCACTGGTAAAGATACAGGTTTAGCATTATCTACCAGATATATCCGAAAGTCAATCTCCCGCTTCGGAGGTAAGCCCTTCACCTCCTCAAACACATCCGAGTATTCCCGGACCACTCTAACAGATTGCAAACTTTCGACCGAAGCGTCAAGCGATTCAAGATAACTTAGCATAACAGAATCCATGGGATTACAAGAGATCTCGAGAGTGTTACCCAAGCGGGTCATGAGCCTAACAACTCTCCTTTCGCAATCAAGAACAGCACCATTACTGGATAACCAGTCCATGCCCAAAATCAACCCATAGCCCGTGAAGCCCAACACAAAAGCATCACATCTAAACTCAATGCTAAGTATACAAATCTTCAAACCCAAACATATCATGGACAAATAAGTGGAGCCCCCAATTGGTTTTGAAACAACCAAGGGATCATCTACAAGACTGGTGTCTAAGTGCAGTGACTCAACTAATGATGATGAGATAAACGAATGCGATGCGCCTGAATCAAACAGTGTACGGACAGGAAGATCAAATAGAAAAACCAGACTTTCAACGGAAATAGTTCTACCTCTTTCCTGAATCGGTGGAACCGCGAGAGCCTGTACTTGCCCCCTAGCCTGACCCGGTGCCATAAGAGCTTGCACCTGTCCTCCTGAGGTAGACCCCGTCCTTTGCCCCTTCTTAGGACAGTCTTTGACTAGATGTCCTGCTTCGACACAGTGGAAGCAGCCAGTCTTCTTCTTCTTGCGACAATCCTTGCTTAGGTGGCCAGGTGTCCCACAATTGAAACACTTCTTCTTCTTGCCCTTGCCACCGTTGCCTTTCCCCCCTTTGTTTTGTTGTTGTTGCTGAGGTTTCTTTTGATCTCCCTTCTTCTCGGGTGCCTTATTAGCATTGGGACCCTTCTCTTCTTCATGCATGAGTGCCATGTCAACTAGCTTCTCGAAGGTGGCCCCCATAGGGATATGAGTCATAGCCAACCCATGCATCGGTTCATTCAAGCCTTTCACGAACCTCAAAGCCTTCTTCTCCGGTGTATTCACCATGTCTAGGCCAAACCTTGCCAATTGATTAAACTTGTTGACATATTCCTTCACTGAGAGATTTCCTTGCTTTAGAGTCAAGAATCTTTCCATATACAAGTTTTCCTCCGCCCTTGAGAGAAACTTTGCCACAAATCTTTGCCTAAAATCCGCCCAAGAGTCAACGGGGCGTTCTCCATTAGTGACCTCCCACCAGAATGAGGCCTCTCCCTTCATTAACCAAGCAGCTAACTTGACTTTCTTTCCTTCTTCCATCTCAAAGATATCTATCAACTCTTCCACCTCCTTAAGCCAATCTCTAGCCTCCACAAAAGTTTCAGATCCTTGAAAAGGTTTCCCTCCCATAGCTTTAAATTCCTTGCAAGTCTTAGCAAAAGTATCCGTGCGAGGAGGAGGGGGAGGAGGAAGATCGGGTGCTACGGTTGGTGGAGGAACATTTGCTGGACCCGCAGTGGTGGCCCTAGCCTCCATTAATCTCCTATACCATACTGGTACCGTCACACCCTCCGGAAAGTTAAGATCCTCAGCCATGCTGAAATGAAAAAGGAAAGATTCAAAACGGAGAATTCGAAGGATAAAGATATGGCTATTGGGGATTATGCTTTTCTTTCAAAAACTTTTCTCTTTAAAGACATGTTTTTGAAAATATCTTTTCCAAAAATGTTTTTAGAAAAATAGTTTTCTAAAAATTTTATCTATTCCGGTAACCTTTGCTCTGATACCACGTGTAACACCCCACACCCGCTACGGTCACTCTCTAAGGGAATGCCATAACATCGGCGGAGTATTTTTAGTGAGTATAGAACAGAGAAATTACAGCTAGACAGATATAAGTAATGGTTGAAAATTTAAAACAACATTTCATTGCAGCGGAAAGTAAAACATGTCTGGTTACATCACAAAACCATAATAAGAGTTAAGTACAAATATCCATTCTGCTAAATAAAAATACATAATCCCAATACATGAACTGATAGCCATAAAAGAAAAGGGTAAGCAGAGCTCTACATCTAGGGTCCAAGCTCCAAGAGAGTAATAAAAGCAGCCTGATCAAAGCCCACTCGTACTGGGCCCACTCTGAGAACCTGAGGGTTGGGAAAAAGATAAAAACAACGGGGTCAGACATAAGTCTGAGCGAGTCCTATAACTTTAATAATACAATCATTAAAGTAACCAGAGAAGACAGAAACTTGATATACGGTAGTGTCTGGGGATGAATGGCTACACTAAGCAACTTGGTAGACTTAGGATAAACTAAGATAACCGTAAAGACGCATTTACCCACCCAAGGATAATTACTACACTGCACCACACCAGTCATTCCTACTTAAAGGTTGATCCCTCCCAAGGACTTAGAAAATTTTACCCAGTAGTTTCGTGTACCCCTAGCTGACTACATAGGTGCCGTCTGCCCCTATCTCCACTAGGTGTACCCACTACTCCCAAGTGATCGGCTCCCTACCGTAGATACCCGTGCCGGCCCCACAGTGGGGTGTATCACTCCCCAAAGTGGCAACCCGATATAATTAACGGTGCACGGCTTGTATCTACACGATGCAACAACGTCTTACCTACCAGCCCGGGTCCACACACGCATATGAAACCCGTTGGACTTGCGTTGTCACCGCTAACCCGTTTTGGCCTCTTATAGTCAAGCCCAGTACGTGTGTCCCGTCCTCGACATGGGTCGAGCCCAATAAGATACATATGGGTTACTGGTTGAAATGGGCCCCCACAAGCTACCCACCTAAGCTTGTCCCTTTTTCTAGTGCATCCCACTTAACCCTTTAATCATGTTTAATTACATGTTTCCACTTGGTTAAGTATTCTAATCGTATTTTCTATTGCCACCCAAGGCAACCCACTAGATTTCCACATGCCACCCAAGGCAGCCACTTAACCCCTCATGTCCCTCTACATGCTAATATGGTTAAGTGTTTCTTAATTAATTAATTAAGATCATGACCTCATAAAGACCTCTCACATTAGACCATCTTTTATGACTGCTGGATATGCCGGTTGGTTCCGGGCAGACTTCTGTCATCAAAAGGGTCTAACCTCGTGTCTTTACTTTAATCACGTATTTAATTTATGACTAAGACCTCTCACATTGGGCCAATCATTTGTAGCTGCTGGATTTGCCGGTTGGTTCCGGGCAGACTTCCGCTACAAAAGGGTCCAACCTCGTGTCTTAGTTGATTAATTACACCTAATTAATCATCCCCATAATTTGTATTAATTATCCCTAATTAATTACACATTTTAAGAATATGGGTAGACCTAACTCAATAGGTAAATTCCCAATTCCATAGTATGGGTAGACCTAACTTAATAGGTAAATTCCCAACTCCATAATATGGGTAGACCTAACTTAATAGGTAAATTCCCAATTATGTCCATTCATTTTATGTTATACACATTTTTATTAACATGCATATCAACCCCATCGTTTCCCACGTAATCTGTTTTCATAACATGTCATATAAATGGGAAGATTCACTATAAATGTAACGGGTTCAATCTTAGCACAACGTTGGCTTTTACATGGGTTTAAAAGGTGTCAACTTGCATCATGATATTAAACCCAACTAGCATCATTAAATAACCCAACTTGCATGTGTACACATATGTCATATAAAGGTAACTTGCATAAGTGTTCATAGGTTACACAAAGGGTGAACTTGCATATGTGACTTGCATCATAAAATAGGGTAAACATGCATATGTATGCATAGCATACAAAGGTATCATCTTGCATATGTATGCATCTTATTTAAAAAGGGTAAACTTGCATGTCATAAGGTATGCATAAAACCAACCACTTAGCATGCATGAAATCAAGTACTTAGCATGCATAAAACCAAACACTTAGCATGCATAAAATCAAATACTTAGCATGCATGAAATCAAGTACTTAGCATGCATAAAATCAAATACTTAGCATGCATAAAATCAAATACTTAGCATGCATAAAATCAAATACTTAGCATGCATAAAATCAAATACTTAGCATGCATAAAAACCCACCACTTAACTTGCATGAACCCACATACTTAACTTGCATAAACCCACATACTTAACTTGCATAAACCCACATACTTAACTTGCATAAACATAGGGTTAACATGAACATAGATTAGCAAACTAACATCATATCATATAACTCAAAACCCACTAATCCGCATACAAAACCGCATGATCTCATCATATCTCATCTACTTAATTTAGCAATTGGCTATTAAAGTGATAGAAACTCACCCAAAACCAAGATTAGCAAACTTATGAAGTAGAACTAGTTGCTATATTTGAAGATGGTGATGATTAGAGGTTGATTAGCTTGCAACTTTCTTCATAAATTAGTGGAGGCTCCTCTTAAGTTTGATTTTGGCGGCATGATGGCATCATTTCTATTTTTAGTATGGATTAGGCTTGCATTAGGGTGTATTTATAGGATTAGGGTGTGTTTTAGACCATAGGATTAACCCTAGGCTAAATTAGGTCCGTCAGATTTAGGAAGTTTCTAGAGATTAGTCTAAAACACAGCCAAACCCTAAAATGGTGCACCAGGTTTAACTGGTCGAGTACCCCCTGTCGACACCCAAGTCGACAGGGCTGTCGACCTAGCCCTACCCAGTCGATTGCCCTGTCGACAGGGCTGTCGACACGGGTAGCTAGGCGGGAGTATTTCCCTCTAGCGCCCAATGGCCCCAATTTTGAATTTTAAACCTGAATTTTAAATCTGTTTTGAACTTTTAATTTTCTACAAACTTCATTGGGCCATAACTGGGCCATACGGACTCCGATTTACAAAATTTCGGACTCTATTCTGCGTATTTTTCCGAGACGAACGAAATGACGCAGCCTGTTTCCCCCAATTCTCACATCTGAGATTATTTATTCTGCAATTAGTGCATTTTAGCATTAACTGAAATTCGGGGTGTTACATCTTTCGCCTCTTTTCTTCCGTTTCCCCCCCCCCCCCCAGGTTCTCAGGGAGGGAATACAGGAGCTTAGCTTGGATTTTGGATTGCTTGCTTGTAGGATTTCAGCTCATGTACGCTTTCTACATGAAGCTAGCTATGGTTCTTACGTATTTTGGGGATAGCACTTATGTATTTCAGTTTGTCAGTTGATGTTGTTTTATCTAGACTTGTTTATTTGGAAAATTGATATTATGTTGTACCGGACTTGATTTGACATGGTTTAAAATCTTCCGTTGTTTTATCTATGTTATTTACTCTGTTTACATATATACATATGTTCTTGTTCTGCCTTGATATATCATTATGCTTGTTTACCTGATTCAAACGCCCCTCCAAAGTCAGCGCCCTTGCAAGAGTGGTACTGGCGGAGGTGGGGTGTTACAGAACTCAGGTCTCTCAGTACAAATTTCCATGCAATTACCAGTGAGCTACAACGTCTTTTGTAATTGAGATGGCTTTAATACGGGGAAGTAGCTTTTTATCTGTAGTTGGCCTTTAATTTGAAACGAAGGAGGCATTTCTTGACAACCTGTAAAAACACACAAAAGTACCCAAAGTATCATTTATTTATTTACAAAAGATAAAATATAAGAGCATAAAATAAACACATTTCTATGTTAATCAAATACCCCCACACTTATCTTTTACTCATCCTCGAGTAAAAAGAAAATGAAAAACTAACTAGATAGGTCGCACTTTCATAGGAAACACGATTGCATTGAGCGTATGCAACAAGCCGTTAAACCTCTAGGTGTCCCTAGTAGGACGAGTGGTGTCTCGTGAGGGTTTTCAGCGGATACTACCCACAAAATCCAAATGCAGTATGCTATGATTCTAATGAAACTACATGAATGCAATGGACATATGCAAATAAAAATGAAAAATGAAAACACGACTTATTTCAGGAAAGTGGTACAACAAATTAAGTTAATAATTTCTAATCGGTTGATTTTATTTTAGATACCTCGACTTGTCACAAATTTTCAATATAAATCAAGTTTCCAAATGTTAAATTCCAGTTTGGCCAGTTAGTTCGGTCGATAACATAGTGCAGCCATGAAATAAATTCTTAGTTTGCTTGGCACAGTTTGCAAAGTGGTATTCTAATTTTCTCATGTATGGCTAGTCAAATCAATAAGGTCAAGAAGTGTTTGGGCATCATCGTTTATTCTTTATTCTATAAAATTTTAAAATTTATGATTAAGTACATACACCTAACTTAGAAGACCAAGGTTTACCACCCATGCACTGCCTCGCGGACTAACGGAGAGTGGGTAAAGAGCTTGGCGGATTGTGCAGGCCGACTTTGACTTTGTCAACAACGTGTCGGTAATCCTTAGGTGTCCAATCTCATAAAATGAGACCAAGATATTCCAATGTTGACTTTGTCAACAATGTGTCGGATAGAGCTTGGCGGGTTTGCACACCAACGCTCGATATACAAGCAATGTTGGATACCCTTGGATTACTATTATTATTATTGAATTTATAAGCACAAAAAGAGAGTTACGCGAGTTCAACTTAACACAACTTAGTTTTAAAGGTTTGACAAGCCATTATAAGTATTTTAAGTCCTCCACTTATTTAAACAAAGTCTACAATATAGAATAGATTTCATGGCCATCACCTAAGAATCTCCCTATGTACCGGTTACACTATTATCCCTCAAAATTAAACTTTTCATTATATTTCTTATTTGATCTAAGTTGAGAGAAAAAAAATACTATCAACTGGCTAAAAATTGTAAACTTATTTTGTTGTATCAATTGAAAATGAGTCGTATTTTCCAAAAAAAAATTATGGTATGTTACTATGATATAAAATGTATGATGGTCCTACATGAAAAGAAAGAAAGAAAAATTAAAGAAAAATCAAAAGAATGCAATGCAGACTCCCCCCCCCCCCCACACACTTGATTGAGACAGTGTCCCAACTGTCTAAGGCAGAAAAATAAAATAAAAAATGAAAAAGAAAAATAAAAGAAAAAGAACGTGTATCACCTGATTTCATGGTGGACGATCAGGCTCATGCAGATCGATAGGGTCATCTTCGTCATATTGTTCGAATTCCAAATATGGTTTCGGTCGTTGATCGTTTACTTTGAAGACTTTTCCATCCCTAGGATTTTCAATTTCAACCGCTCCATGAGGATATACTTTTTTCACAACATAAGGTCCAGTCCATCGAGATCTGAGTTTTCCTGGAAACAAGTGAAGTTTAGAGTCGTATAAAAGAACTTTTTGACCTACGTTGAATTCCTTACGAAGTATGTTTTTGTCGTTTTGGGCTTTGGTTCTTTCTTTGTAGATTTTCGCATTTTCATACGCCTCATTTCTTAATTCCTCTAATTCAGAAATTTGTAACTTCCTATGTGAGCCGGCTTTTTCTAAGTCAAAATTCAAAAATTTTATGGCCCAAAGAGCACGATGCTCTAACTCAAGAGGTAAGTGACAGGCCTCTCCAAAGACTAATCGATATGGTGACATCCCTAGATTGGTTTTATAAGCAGTGCGAAAAGCACAAAGTGCATCAATCAATTTTAAGGACCAATCTTTTCTACTGGAATTCACGGTTTTCTCAAGAATTTGTTTGATTTGTCTATTGGAAACTTCTACTTATCCACTAGTTTGTGGATGGTAAGGTGTTGACAGCTTGTGTGTGATTGAGTATTTCTTGAGCAAGGACTCAAAAGCACGATTACAGAAGTGATTGCCATTGTCGCTAATGATAGCTCGAGGTGTGCCAAAGCGTGAAAAGATGTTTTCTTTGAGGAATTTGACAACAACCTTGTTGTCATTGGTTTTGGTCGGAATGGCTTCAACCCATTTTGAGACATAATCTACCGCAAGCAAGATGTAAAGATTCCCAAATAAATTAGGGAATGGTCCCATGAAATCGATGCCCCAAACATCGAATAACTCAATCACTAAAATGGGGTTGAGAGGCATCATGTTTCGCTTAGTGATTCGACCCGTTCTTTGACATCGATCGCATTTAGAGCAAAATTCGAACGCGTCACGGAAGAGTGTGGGCCAATAAAAACCGCTTTGCAGTACTTTTGCAACAGTTTTTCTTGCTCCAAAATGACCGCCACAAGCATGGTCATGTGAGAAGGAGAGAATACTTTGGTGTTCATGATCGGGCACACACCTTCGAATGATTTGGTCTGGACAGTATTTGAAAAGATATGGGTCGTCCCAATAGAAGTTTCGAACTTTCGAGAGAAATTTTTGTTTATCTTGTTTCGACCATTCAGCGGGCATTTGTTGTGTGACAATATAATTCACAATGTCAGCGTACCAAGGGGTGTTAGAGATGGAAAGAATTTGTTCGTCAGGAAAATAATCATCGATTTGGGTGTCATCAACATTTTTGTGCACCATTCGAGAGAGATGATCAGCTACAACATTTTCAGAACCCTTTTTATCTCGTATCTCTATATCGAATTCTTGAAGAAGAAGGATCCAACGAATCAAGCGGGCCTTGGCATCCTTTTTAGAAAGCAAATATCGTAGGGCAACATGATCAGTGTAAACTATGACTTTGGATCCTATGAGATATGGTCTGAATTTCTCAAGAGCGAAGACAACTGCCAAAAATTCCTTTTCAGTAGTTGAGTAATTCAATTGGGCCTCGTTTAAGGTTTTGCCAGCGTAATAAATGACTCGAGGGAGTTTATCGATACGCTGACCTAAGATGGCTCCAATTGCAAAGTCAGAAGCGTCGCACATAAGTTCGAAGGGCCGAGTCCAATCAGGAGGTTGAATGATGGGAGCTGTGGTCAAGGTTGACTTAAGAGTTTCAAAAGATGTTTTGCAGTCATTAGAGAATTCGAACTTAACGTCTTTGGCAAGTAAATTTGAGAGAGGTTTTGAAATTTTTGAGAATTTCTTAATGAATCTTCTATAGAATCCTGCATGGCCAAGAAATGAACGAACATCTTTAACAGACTTAGGAGGCAGATTAGCAATCAAATCGATTTTAGATTTATCGACTTCAAGACCATCTTTGGAGACGACATGACCTAGAACTATCCCCCTTTTTACCATGAAGTGGAATTTTTCCCAATTAAGCACAAGTGATTTTTCCTTACAACGTTTTAGGACGAGTTCTAAATGAGTGAGGCATTGGGAAAAAGATGATCCATAGATTGAAAAATCATCCATGAATATTTCCAAGAATTCGTCCACCATATCAGAGAAGATACTCATCATACACCTTTGGAAAGTCGCAGGGGCATTACAAAGACCAAAAGGCATGCGACGATAAGCAAAGGTTCCAAAGGGACAAGTAAAGGTGGTCTTGTGTTGATCCTCTAAAGCAACAGGGATTTGGTTATAGCCAGAGTATCCATCGAGAAAACAGTAGTACTCATGACCCGCTAAGTGTTCGAGCATTTGGTCAATAAAAGGTAAGGGAAAATGGTCTTTTCGTGTGGCTGCGTTGAGCTTTCGATAGTCGATACACACACGCCATTTTGTTTTGATTTTTGTTGGGACAAGCTCATTACTTTCATTTTTGATCACTGTGACTCCCGATTTCTTTGGTACGACTTGTACCGGACTCACCCAGGTACTATCAGAGCTGGGATAGATGATGTTATTGTCTAGACATTTGATTATCTCCTCCTTGACCACTTCTCTCATGTTTGGGTTTAATCGCCTTTGAGCCTCACGAGTGGGTTTAGCCTCATCAACTAAATGTATGCGATGTTCCACAATTGATGGGCTAATTCCTTTTATATCGCTCAGTTCCCACCCCAAGGCTTCTTTATTTTCCCGCAAAATTTCTAAGAGTTTTTCTTCTTGGTCCTCGGTAAGATCAGAGGCCAAGATTACGGGAAGAGTTTCTGAGGAGTCTAAGTATGCGTACTTAAGGTCTTGTGGCAAGGGTTTGAGATCTAACTTAGGATGTTCTTGAGTGTTAACGTTGGTTAACATTCCTTGGTTAGATTCAGAAGACGAAGGATTTAAGTCAAGAAATTCATTCAGTTCAGAAATGTATTCAAGTTCATCGAAATCGGAGTCGAAATGTTCCAGACACATTTTCAAGGCTTCAGAAGTGTCATTAGAGGTTTCGTCAACTATGGTTTGAATCATGTCGATTTCATCGGTCTCAAAATCCTTAGGTTGTTTGTTGAGATTAAAGATGTTTAGCTCAATGGTTAGGTGCCCGAAGGAAAGTCGAAGTTGACCGTTTCTACAATTAATGACAGCATTTGAGGTTGCTAAGAAAGGCCGTCCTAAAATCAATGGTATTTGAACTTTGGAATTTGAGACAGGCTCTGTTTCTAAAACTATGAAATCGACAGGGAAGTAAAACTGTTCGATCTATATTAAGACGTCTTCGATAATTCCCAATGGCTTTTTGATAGACCGATCTGCTAACTGAAGAGTGATGTTTGTTGGTTTAATTTCCCCTAACCCAAGTTGACAATAAACAGTATAAGGAAGAATATTGACACTGGCACCAAGGTCGAGTAGGGCACGAGAGATATGGGTGTTTCCTATTTTGCAATCAATCGTAGGGCAGCCAGGGTCTTTGTACTTGACTGGGGTAAGATTCGAAAGAGCAGAGCTTGTATTCGCAGTTAGAAAGGCGATTTTTGGAACATTAGTTGCACGTTTTTGTGTGCACAATTCCTTAAGACATTTGGCATATTGAGGAATTTGTTCGATTGTGTCTAAAAGTGGAATGTTCACACGGACTTGTTTGAAAATTTCCAAAATTTTATCAAAATTTGCCGCTTTCTTCTTATTATTGAGCCTATGGGGAAATGGAGCTATTGGTTTTTCAACTCTGTGATCAGTTTCATCATTCGAGGAAGAAGGTTTATCCAAGGAAATAGAAGGTGGTAAGGTCGTAGAAGATGGAATGTTGGTATTGCCAACATTAACTTTCGGGGGTGGGTCGGGTTTGCCGACACTGGAAGAAGAATTGTTGGGATTGCCAACATTTAAGGAACTTGAGGTTTAGAGGAATTGGCATTCGAAGCCAATGGGTGATCATCAAGATTTGGCATTGAGGGCGAGTTAGAAGGTTCGTCAGGGTCGCCCACGTTATTATCAATCCTCTTTCCAGATCGAAGGGTTGTAATAGCGTTGACTGGATTATGGTTTTCGTCCTCACAAGAGTTTACAGAACGAGAGTTATATTTTGGATTTACCTCAGGTTGACTAGGCAACTTTCCTTTCTCGTTATTTTTCGCTAGTTCCTTTATCATATTCATCATTTGTTCCATTTGTTTTTTCTAAACGCACAATTTCTGGTGACGATTGAGAAGATTGAGAGGATTGGTTTGATGATTGAAAATTGGGGTGCCTATAAGGTTGTTTGGATTGAGATGTTGTTTGAGAGGTTTGAGAATTGGAGGGTGGAGCTTGATAATTCGGTTTGGGAATAAAGGGTTGCACGTGAGATGGGTTAGCCGAATTATTGGGGTTTGACCAAGAAAAATTTGGGTGGTTCCTCCAACCAGGATTGTATGTGGATGAGTTAGGATTATTTTGAGCTATGGCATTAGCTTGGTCCTGAGAGTAATAGTGGGGTAACCCTTCTCCGGCTTGAGGAGTTTGATTTTCTAAGGGAATCTGACTTGGGTCCACAACATGCACTCCTCTAGTAGAAGTACGAATGGGAACACGAATTGATTCCCATTGCATGTCCTTTTCAGAATAATCTTCTAAGAATTGCCAAGCTTCATCGGCTGTCTTAGACCTAAAATCTCCTCCACACATTGATTCTAGTTGAGTTCTAGTCTGATAGTTTAGCCCTTCATATGCAATTTGACATAAGTGATCTTTTAGAATTCCATGATGAGGACAACTATATAATAGTTGGTTGAATCTTTCAAAGTATTTTGAAAAAGTTTCCCCCTCATTTTGACAAAATTGATTTATCTCGGTTCGGATTTTTAGAGTTTTATGGAAAGGGAAAGACTTTTTTAAGAATGCAGTGACAAATTCATCCCAACTTCTTATGGATTGTCGTGGAAGAGAATTTAGCCATCTTTTAGCGCTTTCAAGTAGTGCAAATGGGATTAGCCTTAGCTTGATCGATTCGTTCGATAGTTGTTGCATTTTTGTTGTGGAAGCATACAATTCAAATTCACTCAGAAATTCATAAGCATTTTCAGACCCAGTAAATTTTGGTACCCCTTGGATAAAAGAATGTTTTAGCTCAAAATTGTTTCCTTCAGCTGGTGGGAACACAATGACAGATGGTTGAACGGTCCTAGTAGGATAACATCGATCACGAAGAGACAAGGGTCTATCCATTTGGATATTGAGATTTTGAAAATTTTGATTTATTTGATTTTGATCTCCAAAGTTTGGAAAGTTTTGATTCACTCGATTTTGATCCAATTCGGTTGGAAAATTTTGGTTGATTCGAGATCCCCTAGGAGAATTTTGTTGGCTAACACTTTTTTCACTCATTGTAGTTAAATGCAAGCACAGAAATCAGCTACAATGAAATTTTCTGTCCTTATTGGCTCCTAACCCAAAATTATAAAGTGACGCATTTGATTACTTAGATCAAAAGATTTCTCAGCCAGTTAACGGACAAGAGTTATCGGTGCACCAGGAATCACCCTAGCAATGCAGCCGAAGGTTTAAGTACCTTCAGAGTAACAACCGATATAATATTTACGAATCACCATAATATTTATAAACGGTTATTTCTCTACCATAGTCTAGACACCAAGAAATAATTCGTTCGAAATGAATCAACTATCACAATACAATTAAGCCCTAGGTGAGCCCGTGACTCCCTTAAGTCCAACGTCTAACCGTTATTATTAGTCAGATTCTACGATGAGATGCAATTTGTGGGCTAAGGAAAGGGTGATGAAATCCCTCACCTTATGTGAATTGGGGTATTGCCCTTAACATAATGAATAAAAAGTGCAGAAAGAACAACAATCACACAAAACAAATGCAGAAATTAAAAATCTTACATTCAAGCCGCTGCCCTGCAGAATTTTTTTACAACAATTGTCTATATTTTTTTTTCTTTTGCAGCAGAGCACCTGTAGTGTTTTAAAAATTTCTCACCTTGATCGGCAGTCCGTCCAGTGCAATTGGGAAGCGCTAGCGCGTTCACACCCCACTTGGTGTGCAACCGCTCTAACAATTCAACTTATGTTTCCTAGTTGACTGATTTCTGAATCCCTTGTTCGTTTGTTTGAATCTGTTTCTTCTTTTTCACCTTGGCCTTTGAATCTTTGTTCGCTTTGTTTGGACATTGCTTGAACGATTTTCGTCACTTCTTTTGATTTAAACCCCCCTTTTTTTTTGAACAGAGAAAGAGAAAAAAATACAAAAGCAAGAGACTAAAAAGAAATTTAAAAAGAAAAAGAAAAACACAAACTAAAGAAATAAAACTAGACTACAACAAGCTTTGGAAAAAAAAACAAAGAATCAACCTAACAAGAAACTAGGCTGAACCAAAAGGTAGGAACTCACGTGCCACTAAGGACCCATGCACCAACAAACTTGGGCCACCCAAATTAATCAACTACTGACCCTCTCTCTCCTAATACAAAGAATAACACGTCCCCTTTATATAATAAGCAAACAAATCACGCCTGCTTATAATAAAATCACCCCTTTTCTAAAACCAGATCGTCGCTTCCCTTTTTTTTCAGGAAGAAAATCACGTATTTTTTCTTTTTTTTCTCCAAAAATTTAACTGTGGATTTCGAATCGGGTTCTGGCAATTTAGGACTTTCGAGTTCGACTGGCTTCTGGGTTAGCTGCGATTCGGAAGAGTGGAGTCTGATCTTGCGAGTTGGGGTGTGAATTGGATCTCGGCGGTTTGTGTGATTGTTGTAAAGGGAAGATGAGAGACTATTTGTTGTTGAGACACTTTGGGATGACCGATTTTTCAGGTGGGATGTTTGAATTGCGGTTTGGATGCTGAGTAGAAGGGGGATCGATGGTTTTGTGGAGGGTCAGGGTTTGCGAATAATGTTTGGGTTCTACGGTTCAGATCCGGGTTTCGGGTTGCGGCAGGGGGAAGATGAAGGCCTGTAGTGATCGGTAGGTTGTGAGGATGGATTGTGAGTGATTGTTTGGGGTTATGGAGATTTTGTGAAGGCAAGGTCTATGTGAAAGGTGATTGTTGAGGTACTGGAGTGATGATTGGTGATTTGGAGGGGTGTTTGTTGAACTGAGTATTGCGTTGATTGGTGAACTGTTCGTGGCTTTGTTGATCGGCAATGGAGTATGGTTTGGCAGTGGCGAAGGCTGATGGGGTATGAGGAGGGTGTATGGTCAAAGGAGGCTTGCTAGTTGGGTATGGACGTGCTGAACGTGGATTTGTTGATGCGGGATCAGTATTTGCGGATGGGGTTGAACGTGTTGTGTACAACCTGTTTGGTTGAAAGTCTGCTGTGTGGTGCACTGTAGTTTGGTGAAGAGGTGATATTGGGGATTGTTGAAAAGGTGAAAGGCGGTTTTGAGTACGGGTTTGGGAATGGTTTGTTGATGGTCACGTGGGATTATATGAATTTGTTTTGAGGGTTGAAACTGATGGCAGTTCAGGCTTGTGTGATTTTTGGATCTGTGATGAAGACTGCGATGTGGAAAATTAGTCGGAGCAGATATCAGAAGGAAGCAAGATTGTTTTTGTTCTTTTTTTTTTTTTTTTTTGAAGAAAACTTGTAAAGAGGAGAATCCATAGAGGGGGAAAGAAATAGACAGTAAAAGAAAAATGAATTAAAAAGAGGAAAGAAATAACAAACAAATGACAAGATTTTTTTTTTTTTGAAAAGAAATTGTAAAAACAAGGAAAGAGATTAAGGAAAAAAAAGGAATAAAAGACAAAACTAGCAAGATATTTTTTTTCTTGTTTTTGGAGATTGCAATGTCAATAAATAACATCAAATCTGCCAATCAAGAGTTTTTTTTTCTTTACTAAACAAAAACAACAACAACAACAAAAAAAAACTAACACGAATCAGAAATTAAATAAATAATAAAATTTAATTGTTGCTTCCCCGGCAACGGCGCCAAAAACTTGATCGACGCTAATCTATGAACTAGAAAAGCGCGATATTTATAATAAAATTCTGCAAGCGCACAGGTGTGTAACATACAGGTCGAACACAGGGAGGTGTAATTAAAAATTATTATTTAAATAATCTCTTGGGCGAGTTAGACAAATCTTTGAGGTTGGTTTTGAAAGCAACGAAATTTAAACTGCGATCCGATTCAGAACAAATCTAATTGAACCGACGATCAAATCACAACTATCAATTGGAAATTAAAATGCAAAACAGAAATAAAATGCAGAAATTAAAATTGCAGGAAAAGAAGAACAACAAAAAGTAAATTAGGATTGTCGTTGAAACTAATCAAACGACTAATCACTAATAAGCAATAGAAATAACAATAACAATTTCTGTCTACCAAAACTAATTGAGAAGAATACAATTGTTATGAAAGTAAAGCAAATAAACTGAACGAAGAAGAGCTTTATTAAAACTAAAAGAGAGTACAGAAGAATGGATATCTTACAATGGTTACAACGTATATTTATACAGGAGATAGGAAAAATCCTAATTAAGTCTATGAATAAATGGGTCTCTTTTCCCAAGAAGTAATATCATATCTCTTGCCTTCCTTGACTAGGCTTGTTTGGAAATAAAGCTTTTTAAGAATATCTGATGCATATCTTGGTGAATATCTTCCAAATCCTTCGTATGGCTAGTTGATTGGTAATTAGATTGCATGCGATTAATTATTCCAAACAAGGATGCTCATCAAACTCCAAAGGCAACAAAGGATGAAATCTTCAAAATTGATCTTTTCTTGGCAATAAATCAATCAGAAATTCTTCTAATTGGAAATTAAAAAATGAATGTTCTGAATTGATTTCCATGACTACTCCTGAAATGTCTATTAGTGAATATCATACATACACATGAATATGTATATATATAATATAACACTAATTAATATATTCTTCATAGCAAAGAGGCAGTGTGAACGCGTTCTGTTCTTTGGCAAAAAGTGAGCTCGACGGTGATTGAACTCAGGTCTCTCAGTACAAATTTCCATGCAATTACCAGTGAGCTACAACGTCTTTTGTAATTGAGATGGCTTTAATACGGGGAAGTAGCTTTTTATCTGTAGTTGGCCTTTAATTTGAAACGAAGGAGGCATTTCTTAACAACCTGTAAAAACACACAAAAGTACCCAAAGTATCATTTATTTATTTACAAAAGATAAAATATAAGAGCATAAAATAAACACATTTCTATGTTAATCAAACAATTTATGTATATATTATAACATTAATCCTGCAAATATAATCATAAAAAATGTAGAAGTCAACATCATATAGTCATCATTCAAACTCGGTTTTGCCCTATGCCGTTTAACTGATAACGTGAGGAATTCCTTAACCTATATCAAAAAGTTATAACATCATTGGTAGTAATAAATTACTTGGTAAACTAATAAAAACCAAAGTATTAAGTAAAAACACATTTCTAATGGGTCTTTGTAACGTCCCGCATTTTTATTGGTTTGTATTTGAATATTTAAATCAGTTTAAATATTGAATTCGTAATATAAGTGGATTAAAACGAAGTTGAACGTATAAAGATATATATTAAATATAATCGAGCCCGTAATATCGCGGCAGTTCGTAATTTAACGTTCTGAACTTCAACTGAGTGTACATGACCCATTATTAGTCGGATTTCTTCGAAACAAGAAGCGTTGGAATCTGTTGAACAGTATCTTTCTAACAGGAGTGAAAAACCAAGATTTCGCGTTATAGATTGCGAGTTATATCCAAATCAAATTTTCGAATAGTCGTTATAGAATCGTTTATCGACCGTAACGGTTTATTCGATATAACTAGATACCGGTTGCAAATCTGGACAAGGTTCTTTTGAGACGTAGTGATAATTTAATTTTTAGAATTTTACTGTAATTTTTAATTAATTAAATACACAACTTTTTATTTGGAGTATTTTGCACCCTATATCAATATTTTGGAGTTTCAAAATATGAGTCAACCTACCGATATTATTATAGTTTTAGGATCGTAGCACCTCGCTGGACACGACCGTAATCTTACTTATGTTCGTAACAGCTCGGACATGAACAAATATTTATATAATAAGGTAGTCTATAAAACTAACAAATGTATACACTACATTCTGAGACAACCACAAGATGCAACATATCTTTATCTTCCTATACCATACGCCCTTTTGATTTACAGCCATGTTCAAGACCTATTTGCATACTTAATTTATATATATAAATTTACTTACCGACCAAGAATTTGTGCCAACCAAAATTTATGAATTCCAAGACGTTAAAGCTGAAGTGGGATGTCATTTTCTTAGGTACCCATGCTGCTCCTCTATTAGAACGTCAGAATTAACCTTATATTCTCTTTAGAATGTTTAATTTTCTAGACAATGGGAAATATCACAGTACCAATACTTCACATTGAAGTATGCTTAGTTGTGCGTTTTTCTTACTAGGGGTATAGCCTTTACCTAATTTATCTAGCTTAGGAGTATGGTCATACGGACATTCATTAAATTTCTTCTGCCAAAATCATACCGCCAAATTTAGAAAAATATCACACATGAATTGTCTCATCTCAATACTGTCACCTTCCTAGTGCTTCTGCTACCCCTACTCTTCTTTCATTTCCTATATGATACCCGAGCATTTACTATTAAAAGACATTATGTGTACGGAATTGCTTCAAAAAGGAGGAATTCAAGCAAGGCGCTTTCTGAGCAGGTGGACTGGTTTACGTGGATACCAAGGTTCCTTTTCGTGGATGCCAAACTATCTTTGCCGTGCAAGCCAAGGAGTTGCCCCTATATAACACCGCACGCATCCCTCACTTCAGGATGTGGGAGCCTTATGAGTGGGGTAATGGCGGTTTAACGTACGAGTGCAGCAGAAAGGGAACCACTGAGTAGCATGGAGGAACTCGAGGACTGACGTGTTCGGAGTTGGGGAGACAGGTGATGTTCTTGAAAATGGCGATGGAAGATCACTGAGCGATGGGGTTTAAAATGAACATGAGTTTGTTTTGTCTGTAGTTGGAGTATATAATAAGAGAGATACAAGAACGTTGGGTGGTGCAGCAAGCTTTGGGGGTGCTGTGTATTATGGGAAGTATATGAAAATGTAAATGGCGGAAGGTAAAGGGGAGTATAATAGCGGTACATGGAAATGGGTTAAGGGGGAACATGCTGTTTTTGGAAGGGATGAATGACACAAGGAAAGGGGAACTGACGCGAGCAGCTATGGTTGAAGGGAAGTAAACTTGCGACAAATGGTGCTGTGTATAGATCAGAAAAGAAGAAACTTGGAGAGGCTAGGATTGGAGAATGGGTGCTATTTCGTTCAGCAGTGGTGTAATATCGGAGCGGGACTGTGTAACGTGTGTTGATGGTGTGCTTCGGGTAGGAGATGAGGAAGTATATAAGGGGGTTACGTTAACAGTACTGGATTTATAAAAATGAATGGAGAATGGTGTAAACATTTGAGTTTAGGAGCACGGCATTACTGGAGTACATGGCTTCAAAAGGAAGGAGGTCACTGTAGCTTGGTGAAAAGTTGGACGCGGGGTACATAGTTGGACAGGGCTGACGTAAGAAAACAAATTGGATAAGGCCCAAAGAAAATAAAAAGGAAAGAAGGCCCAAAGATTTTTGACATGAACTAGAAGACACTTGTTTCAGGAAAGTGAAGAAGACACCATGTCAGGGAGGACATTGGCTTTTAAAAGTGGTATTGGGCCAAGATCTTCGGTAAGCCAAATATTCAAAATATATGAAAAAAAATATAAACAAAGGACTCATGTTATGCAGTAAATGGGGTAGTCTGGGAACATTGGGAATAGTAGTGCAATGGCGTTGGAGAGTGCATCTCGAGGCAGCAATTTGAAAAGAAGATACAAAGAAGGTACAAGTGTGGATGGGCCGAATACATGAATAGGATTGCAAGCTACATACAGACGATGGTTTCATGCGTGGACTGATGTGAATCAACCGACGTTAAAACGACTACGAATCAATGTGAGTAAATTCACTCACTCTGATCTATTTTAAAATATTATAATTATATATTGGTTGAATGCTGGGTGATGGTCGTGTATGTAGATTACAATTAAATTGGTTGAAATATATATTGTTGCATACACACACATCATCGGTTGGATTGATTCCACCGATTATAATATTCCGCAGTATGAAATTAGTGTTAATTGTGTTGACTAACATTTGTGGATGCAAGGAAACCGGTTGGAGGAATTCAACTCGATTCCTCAACAATTATATTGTGTTATTTCATATAAATACGTTATATGACAAAGAAATGGGTGGTTAATTATGGTTTGTTTGAATATGGAATTTCACTGGCCTTGAAATAACCGGTATTTTAATACCGTAAAAATAGATGGAAATTGATTCAAGTTTAAAAAGGAAAAATCTATTGTTTAAATAAGAGTTGAATTTAAATTGGAATTATATTATTAACTCGTTTTAGTTATAATAAACCAAGCTGTTTAATTTATAAACAATGTTTAGAAATAAGGTTGAATAATTATTATTAAATAGTTTGGAAATATAGAAATAGACTTTAAAAAGGGAAGTTGGGAAATCATTTTAAAAGAAAACAATTAACTTTATTTTATGTTCGGAATGGAAATAGAATTAAATAAATCCATATGGATTTATAATTTAAATTCGACTGTATCGAATAGTATATAAATAATCTTTTAGGGATTATATGGTTTGACGGATGGTTAACATTTGGTTTGGAACTAATGAATAGTAATCGAATATGTAGTGGATATTAAGTCATAAAGCTTGAGAAATAGTTAATAAGAAATTTACTTAGAATGAAGTTTATAAAGTAGGATATGATTCTGAATTTATAAAAAACTCAATAGACGAGAGTGTAGCCTATAATGGTATTTATTATTTAAATCGAGATTTATTTGATAAACGAGTTCAGTTTTCTCTAAAGAGACGATAATAACAATTTAAAATGAATCATAATTTAAAACAACCATTTTGCAGATTAAAATGGTTTAATAGAAATTGGAAATGTTTTCCAATGCTAGAAATGAATATTTTCTAAAGGTCAGAAGACAGGGAAAGTGAAAAGGAGAAATATTTCTGAACGTTAATAATATGTATCTTCTGGAAAATGGGAAATAAGATTTTTAAATATCTGAAATTGTTTTCCAAGGAGAGTGAAGGGTTAATATTTAATATAAATAGCCATACACAACGAAGATTTCAAAGTAAGTATATGGCGTTATAAAAAAAACTACATTGCAAAATGAAACTAGAAATACGGTTTGATTGAAACAATAAGGGGTTAGAGTTACGGGCTTATATTTATTCTAAGATAAGAACGTTGTCGATCAAGGTCTGAGAGGTAAATAAAATACCCCAACTTGAACGACTTCACTATTATCGAGGGATGGTATTTGTTTGTAATGGAAAGAGATGTCAAGATTTTCGTAACGGAAAGAAATGTCAAGATTTTTGTAAAGTGGAATATAGCAGCGTATTGCAAGTATTTGAACTACAGTGATAAAATAACGTTGTTGACCAGGCTTAAGCGTGACTGTTATGTCGAGATTAGTTATAAAGGGGAATATTACAGCGTATGACAAGTTTTGAACTATAATGATAAATTAGCGCTGTCAACCAAATTTAAGCGTGATTTTTTATATATAGCACTACTCCCTAGGGAATGTAAACAGTTTGGTTTGAAATCCACCTATTCTAAAGTAATAAGTAACGATGTTGTCCAAAGAAATACAAGAATAAGAGTTGTAATAACTGAGAATGTTTTCCCAGGAGTGTGAAAGTGCTAAAACAGGGTTTGAGAAATATTTGATAAGATATGAGAATTCGAATAATAAAACGAATGTTAAATAAAAGTGCCCGTGGTTGTGTGATGTTTAGTTGTACATTTGAATGAATGGTTGGTTTTACTTCGATAGTTAAATAACAGACTATCGAAGTGTTTTGACGATCGTTGTCGATACGGAGAGTCTGATTGGATCCGTTATCCGAAAACCACTCTGTATAGGCATAAGCGCTGCGAATTTGATTATGCTGAAGACAATTGAAGACGGAGTAAAATGCAAGCGTCGTCCTGTTCCAGAATGGTGTTCTCTGTTTGTCCAGTCTCAGGACAACTTGTATGGACGAATGTCTGACAGAGTATTCCAAACGGTCACATAAGACGATCTTTTCAAGGTATTACGTCTGGTGGCGGAGAAATTCGTTTCTCTTAGCTTTTATACCTGTAATATTTTTGGGAAGATCAACTAGTGATTTGACAGGTTTGACGATGTGGCATTCAAAGTGTATGGGGGGCCAGATGTTCTAAAAGATAGACGCAGCCTCAAGCTTCACAACCGGGAAATGACAAAATTCGGGCAGGCAACATGGCTATGTGGGTCGCTCAATCACCTATCTAGAGAAATTCCATTTACTTCTTTGATATATTTCGATGCTGTCCCTTTTCGGGAAACGGTGGTTTGAGTCCAACCGTTGGTGATATACATTCGATACACTCAGGCGAAATGAGTGGTCGGTCTTGTGTGGGCCGGGTTGCAAGACGTTCTTGTTGAACCCAGTGTATTCGCCTCTAGAGATACACTATCGGCAGGTGGTCCCATACCTTGTCATAGTGGGAATCCAATTTCCAATAAGCGCCTTGCGGTTTTTGATTTTATATTATGTATGTAGAGCGTGAGATGCAAGCGTTCTACTATTTGGATATTTATTTGATTAGACATTATTATAATATCACTGGATTTGGATATCAAAATATTTTGGGTTATAGTAAGGTAAAAACCGTCCATGTTTATGTGTGGGTTGGTGTTACTATTATCCTTTTGTTTCAAAAGGATTTTCAAAGTTAAACCATATGGTTGGAATTTACTCACACCAGTCTCATGACTGACCCAGAGTTTATTTTTTTGTTTTTCCCTAAACTCTTGGGTGCCCAAATTTGTACGGGCAGTCAAGTGTTTCAGGCTTTCCAGATACACTTGGAGGAGCTGGAAGCAGGAGTCTTCACTGTTGGTTATTAAGAGTTATTTCCGCTGTATCAAATGTTATGTTATACTCTGATATGGTATGTTTATACAAAACAGATTTGTGTTTCAAAGTTATGTTATATAATATATTTTATTCGTTCCGCTGCGAGATTCGTGTTTACTCTGATTCTGCTCAGTTGTGTTCTTCTTCTTCTTCTATCCTATTAGTTCTATCTTTTCTACCTCATCCTCTAATTTCTTTCTATTAATGATCTGAATTTTCGTGCATTTTGAGTTGAATGTGTAGGATATTTATTAGCTCAAATTGGTACGGATTTCCGGGTCGTTACAGTCTTTCAGAAAACAATGTGGTAACTTCCTTTGGAATGGAAGATGCTAAAATCCCATAGCCACAATTACCTTATTTTACAATCAATATACAAAAATAAATAAAGATAACAACAGTATTTAGACATCTATTGTATTCGCACTAAAAAGAAATCAAGTTACGTTTTTCTTTGCACACGTCCAACGGACATGCCTTAAGTACTGGTAATAATAATACGAATGTAGCCTAGCGTTTCCTATTAAAAACTCCAAAATGAATTCACCCTTAATCTGACCATTCAATTATCATTTCATTCTTAATCTCCATCGTATAGTTCTTCCGTTGCTTCCCAGTATACCCGTATCCACCTTTGTAGGTTCTGTCGCCGCTGAAATTCAACCAACAAAAAAAGAAAACAAGTTGATGCACCTGATATTTTATTCTGTTTTAGTGCGATTTCTATTTAAAAAATTTCCCTTTTTTGTCAACTGGTATTAAACTTTCTTTGCATTCTCCTTTCTTTGCAAATTACTGTCGCTGAAATTCTGCCTCTGGAGGCCCATTACAGTTACAACTAACCCTCACTGGCGCCGCAGCTAATCAGATATGTTTAGATTGCTGAATAGAAGTTGTGCATGTTGCCACCAAGGGGGAAACCCTCCCTCTCATTTGTGTATAAGGCTGATAGATCAATATAAAGAAAGGATGGGAAAAAACGAGGATCAATCAGATTCGTCCGGAAGGAATGTTTCCGAGGTACACACGCCTTTTTCTCTGTTTTTTTAGAGCCAAAACTAAAAAAACTCACGTATATGGCTGATGGAATAATTTATTAGCTAATGCACAAGCAGAAACAATGAAATTGTATGAAAATCAGTTAGTGCAAATATTTAAAGTCATAATTATCAACTTCAAGTTGTCATTACAATTTTGTAGGTACTCGAACCTCAAATGCCTAACTGGAACTTTCAAATCTCAAAATGTCATTCCCTACCAGTACCAAGTATCACAAATTCATATTATCTAAGCCCAATGCCAATCAAAATCCGTATGAAGACCACAATGCTCACTTCCAATTTGGATCAGTAGCCATATTTTGGGACATTGAGAAATGTTCAATCCCCAAAAGCGTTTCTCTCTAAAAACCGTAGCTATAAATGTCCAAAACATTCTTCAGAAGAATGGGCTAAACGGACTTGTAAATTGGTTCTCAGCTTATGGAAACTTTAAGCTTATTCCTGACAACGTTCGCCAAGGTTCAAACTGATAGATATCGCTAAAGGTGCAAATGACGCTGTTGATAGTGCAAAAATATTGGACATGTGCTTATACGTATATGACAATCCGCCTTCATACTTATATCTGATGATGTAGATTTCTCTTACATAGTTCATCCTTTAGGCTAACTAGGGTACACTATTATTAATGTATGTCCTACAGTTGGTGTGTCATCAGCATTGCGCAACGCAAGAAAGTTTGTTTGGGAATGGAACATGGTCGTTTGTGGTATTTAGGAATATTAGACTTGATATTAGTTACTTTTATAGAGTCACTGCAATAAATCTGTTTTTTAATCGTAAATCGCTCTTAGCATTGAAACATATAATGTTGTTGCTTTTTCTGCCAGTGAACTAATTTTTATACAAATGCTAAATATTAATTATTTTTTACAATTGAAGTGATGAACAAGATTGAATTTTGATTATATTGATTAAAAATGTTTTTTCCCCACAAAATATATTCTGAGGCCCATAATTCACAATATATTCTATGGAAAAAAATTATTTTTAATCAATATAATCAAAATACAATGTTCATCATATCAAAATATAAAAAAAAATAGTCAGCATTTGTATAAAAAATAGTTCACTATGTCTCAGTGCTAAGAACAATTTGCGATTAAAAACCGGGTTTGTTGCAGTGACTTCATAAAAGTTACTAATAGCAAGTCTAATATTCCTAAATATCACGAACAACCATATTTCGGTCCCAAACAAACTTTCCTGCGTTGCACAATACTGATAACACACCAACTACTGTAAGACATACAATAATAATAGTGTACCATAATTAGCCTAAAGTATGAACTGTGCAAGAGAAATTTAAATCACCAGATATAAACATGATTGTGAATGAAGGCGGATTGTCATATACGTATAAACACATGTCCAATATAATTGTACTATCAGCAGCGTTATTTACACCTTTAGTGACGTCTATTAGTCTGAATCTTGACGAACGATATCAGGGATAAGCTTAAAGTTTACATAATTTGAGAATCAATTTACAAATCTGTTTACCCTGTTCTTTTGAAGGACGTTTTTGACATTTATGGCTACGGTTTTTAGAGGAACGCTTTTGGGGATTGAACGGTTTTAAATGTCCCAAAATATGGCTATTGATTCAAATTAAAGTGGAGCACTGGGATCTTCATACGGATTTTGGTTGGCATTGGACTTAGGATAATATGAATTTATGATACTTGGTACCGGTAGGGTATGACAACTTGATGGTGCAAAATTGAAATGACAACTTGATGTTGATAATTATGGCTTCAAACATTTGCACTAACCGATTTTCATATGATTTCACTGTTTCTGCTTGCGCATTGGCTAATAAATTATTTCATCAACCATATACATAATTTTTTTAGTTTCGACTCAAAAAAAAAGAGAGAAAGGCGTGTGTATCTCGGAAACATTACTTCCAGAACGAATCCGGTTGATCCTCGTTTCTTTCCATCCTTTCTTTATATTGATCAATCAGCCATATACGCAAGCGGGAGAAGAGGTTCCCCCCTAGTGGCTAATAAGTTATAATAATAGTACTACTATTAATTGTGGTGCTTGTTACTAGATGTTCTTTATTGCTTTTTGAGACACTGCATATCCCATCGAATACCTAAGAAGCTATAGAAGTATACAAACTCTTGGCTACAAAGGTACACTAAATATTACTTAACTTTAATGGCATGGTAAACTAGTTTTAAATTTGACATTAATAGCATGGTAAATGTTTGCCTATACCTTCAATTGGTTTGGGAGATCACCAATATAATCTACTGTCAAATGCAACATATCAATGGAACCTCGCCATACGTTACTGTTGGTTCCTGCAGTCTACCTAGATTAAAAAACATTGAAATGACATTTCATTACTAACTGCTAATGGCATCAGGACTCAAGCATGTACATTTTGTTCGCTAATAATTTACATATGTACAAGAAATTATAAAACCGCACAATTGGTACCTTATTACAATTGAAAGCTCATACTTAATGTGCATGTCTAATAGAATAAGTATAGAGTTGATAAAAATAATATCAGAACTTTAAAAACTTCAAAGGTGCAACCGAATCATAACTTTACATGTCTAAAAACTATTTTTTGAAGCAAAAGGGGTAGTAACTGTTTCATTACATACAAACATTCATTTTATGAGATTAGATATATAAGTTATAGTTCCTTCATAACCATCATATTAAAAATCATACCATGAAATAACTACCCATGCTTTGTTCCTAAGAAGAATGGAAAGTGCTTTATCTGAAGAGATACTTTGCAAAAGGTATATCTGTCAACGTATAGTTTGAAAAGTTGAAAAAAATATTCACCCAAGGTTTTTCCATTATTAGTAGAGCCACGATTGTCCAAACACTGTAAAAAGAAGTTTTGTTTTGTTCTGTGTCTCTTTCATTTCTTTTCTTTTTTTAAAGGTGGTGCTTCTAAAAGCAAGCTGCCTATTTGTTGATTTCTTTCTCAAAACTAGATACATCAAAAATAAAAGACGTTACATGTATATGAATAAAAATGCACTGTCAGCTGAAGCAATAAATTAAATTTAGGCAGCAAAAAGTTGATGGTAGGAGTGGATGGTAAGGTAGAGTAGCTAGATCATCTGCTATTTATGTATGCAGGATTTTCATGGCAAGCAAATGTTTGTACTTTTATGCAACACAACAGGAAAGAAATATAAATCATAAAAAAAACATTTGGAATCAAATTAGAAGATTCCAAATAATAAAGAATGGATATTTCATTATCAATACATGTATGTTAATGCATGCTCAATTACTGATTCATGCCTAATTTTTTTAAAAAGATAGTAATGCAAATCTTAAAGGTATGATTTAATTATTTTGTGGTACTTATAGATTCATTTCATAATTGTTAATATATGCTTGGATTTTCTTTCTTGCTTGTTTTCAATTTTCTGTTCAATCATCAGCATTAACAGGATAGAAAAGCATGAAATTACTTTTTATAATCAAATGTATATATCACTAATCACCATAAATCTCCTTTTCTCTTCATCTCATAAAGCTCTAATGTCCTAGAAAGCCAAAAGAAAAAAAGAAAGACGGCATAAACAAAGTAACCAAATCAGATAACTTTTACATTTTATCAAGAATTTGTCTTCCTAGTTGTAATCTGTAATCTTTTCAACTCTAAATTTTATTTTGCTTATTTACAAATGCTTTCAACTAGTGAAAATGCTCGGGCAGCAAATAAAATATCATGTGAACTAATATAGATAAACAATAAAATATAACTATAAGATGAATGAACCATAGATAAACCTAGATTTTATCAGTAAACATCACATGGATACAAATGAAATCATAATGGAAAAGCTGTGAACTTATAGATGTATAATAATATCTACAGGTATAACTTAAAATGAAGTGAGAATAACTATCTTTAATCTTAAATAACCCATGTTTTGAAAATCGGTCAAAATAAACCAAATTTGTCAGGGTAAACATACATCAAAAGATATACTTCTTGAAAACATTAGCTTGAAAGTGGTTAATTTCAATGCCAATTGAATATATATACCTGATATGATCGTATATCATATTTTGTAAGCCTGATGAATCACCCATAATCAATATATCCTATTACATGAAAATTTAATCTTATTTTATCATAAAAAATGTCTCACCTTGAATGGTGGTTGAATCACGATACAGTCTGATAATTCTTCTATCCTACCTGTCAATAACATCTCCCACTTTTAGCATTCTACACAGAACCTGAATTATTATTTCTTTTTATATGAAAAAAATCTATAATACCAATGAAAATAAAATTTGACTTTTATATGTGTCTACCCTCTTATCAACCAATCTCTCATGACCTGAAAACTCTAGCATCGTTCACATCTAAGGTAAGCAGGGCATATGAATGTATTAGCATAATTAGCAGCGGACCTAGCAGGCACATCAAACAATTTTTTTGTTAGTTCTAGTATTTTATTGGGATGCAAAGACAACCATGTAATGAAAACAAAAGAAAATGTATACAAAAGTACATAATGGAAATCAAGCTTAGTCATTAATTCCTGCTTACCGAATGACCATTTTTATCCATGTAACGATGCGTCCAGGCTTTTAAATCTCCCCCGAGATCGTCGAGATGAAAATCCGAGATTTGACAGCTAGTTTATTTATAAGTGTTTAAAATATCTCCCGAGATATCCGAGATATTTGCCAAAATCCGAGATTTAAAACCTTGGATGCTTCCATGACAATCAGCACAACCACTGCACAGCAAAAGAACTGCATGCAAAAAAAGAAAAATCTAGATATATAATATTATTAAACAACTCCTATAAAATAATAATGTAATCAAATCAAAAAATTCATAAAAACAAAGAGAAATCAAGCATAAAGGTAGCATAGAAAGTCAATGGATTGATGATGATAAAATCATTATTTCAGCAAGTAACTACAGAAAGAGGAAGAGGCTGAGCTGGTAAATGATTTCGATAATTTTATTCACTCTACCATTGGTAGTTTCGTGATTTCACTATTTCAATATCGTTTTTTATGTACGGAAGAGCAAAAGTGTAATAAGGTTTCTGGGTTAACTTACGACAGAGATAATGTATATCAAAGGATATATGGGTCAGCCCATTACTAAAAAGCCCAGCACATTCATAAAAGCCCAAAGATATTTTATTTCTATTCTCTTGTGACCGTTGTATACGAGTCTATATATACAGACTCCTGTAACATTGCAATGTATCGAAAATCATTTCTAAAAGATTAATAAAAGGAATTCTGTTATGTTCAATACTTTACATTCATTTTGATCAACAAATATAATAAGAATTACATCAAAAATCTTATATGGTATCAGAGTTGAGAAGCTTCACAACAAATTGATACTGATTCAATCTTTGTTGGAAGAAAAGTTAAACGCATTAGAGAATCTTCATCATTTGGGTTTAATCCTCTTATTTGAGTCGAAAACTCGTCATTTGAGAGTTGGCCTACATAAGATCAGTATCTCGCCAATTCTACTGATTGGCTGCATCAGATTTGAATTTCGCAAGCCTAAATAGTGAAAATCAAAGACAAAATCATCCCCTGCTGCCAAGAAAACCAAGAAATCAACTCAAGAAAGTGTCATACCATAGTTAGTCATCAGATAGTTGCCATCATCTGATAAACAACTGATTGCAACTTACCTGAAGTATCATTCAAAGATTTCGACATCAAGAAGGTGATCTGCCTTCAATTATCACTGTTCTTTATTTTTGAACATTTCTGATCATCATGGTGGACTCCTACTCTTGGATCAACAACATCGTCTAATCCACCTTTACCCCCAACAACAATAGTGGATCAACTCGTCAAAACTGTGATAAGTCCGCAAAGCCAACTTATCACAACCAAACTCGATGAAAACAACTACCTATTGTGGAAGTTTCAGGTTCAAACTGCCATCAAAGGATATGGTTTAGAGGGACATCTGTATGGAACCCTGCAAATTCCAGCAAAACTGATTACTGATCAAGATAACAGAGTTGTAGTAAATGAAGAATTTACAAAATATCATAGGCAAGATAGGCTAATAAGTGCTTGGTTGTTATCATCAATAAGCAACAATCTTCTATCTCAAGTTATAGGATGCAACTTTGCAAATGAAATTTGGGATAACATTGCAATCTTCAGCAAAAATCATGCACTATAGAAGGCAACTACACAATTCAAGAAAATAGCAGCAGGAGAGAATATCTTGCAAAGATCAAAAGCATATGTGACAAATTAGAGGCTGCTGGACAAAAGGTGCCAGAATCAGAACATGTCTTAACAATTCTACATGTATTAGGAAATGAATATGAAGCCTTTGAGGCTATCATCTCCTCTCAAAAGATCACTTCTCCAATAGAAGAAGTACACTCAATTCTCTTGGCACATGAAGGCAGATTAGAAAGCAAAATACCTCAAGAATCAGATTTATCAATTAAGTATGCTAACAACAGTAAAGGCAAAGACACAAGAAACAATAATCAAACATAGAGAGGTGGTTTTAGTGGTCGTGCCAGAGGTAGAGCCAGAAACAGTAATACTGGGAATAGACCAAAGTGTCAAATTTGTGAAAGGGTTGGACACACAGCCTGTAAATGTTACTTTAGGTTTAGTTAAAGTTATACGACAAATCAAAGAAATCCAAATGTGAATGTGGAAAATGTCCAATCAGATCAAAGTACCCAGAACGACAACAATAGTCAATCAGATGCTGCAAAGATTGTACACATAAACGATGAAAGTTGGTACCCTGATTCAGGAGCTACAAACCACCTAACAAGTAATCTGGACAATCTAAACATTGGATGTAACAAGTACAGGGGAAGTAAATCTATTAGCATGGGAAATGGTAAGTCAATTCTTATTACTCACACTGGTAGTGGTTATATTAATGGTAACAAAAAATTAGTATTGAATAATCTATTGAGAGTCCCTGATATAAAGATAAATCTCTTAAGTGTATCTCAGTTTGCTAATGATAACCAAGTATATTTTGAATTTTATCCAAAATATTGCTTGGTCAGGGACATACTTACTAGAAATGTTTTATTGCAGGGCAATGAGATGAATGGACTATACAAGTTCACTGCCAACAACCACAATAGCAGTGTGAAGGAAAAAATTCTGTGTAATCATAGTGAAACTAGTGATGAAATTAATGCAGTATCATAAATGTGTGGCATAATAAATTTGCTTATCCAAGTTATGATACTAAAACAAATTCTTATTGAAAACAATGTTAAATTTGATAATAATCACACATCTCCTATTTGCAAGTATTGTCAGATGGGTAAAAGTCATAAGTTACCTTTCAATGCATCAGAATCAGAATACACAGAACCACTGAATCCAATTATCACTGATTTATGGGGTCCTACACCAATCAGTTCTGATTATGGATACAAATATTATATAGCTTTTGTAGATGCATTTAGTAGATATACAAGGATATATTTTATGAAATCCAAATCAGAAATATATGATGTGGTCATACACTTTATAACTCATGTAGAAAAACAAACAAACAAACTCACATATCAAAATCTTTCAATCTGACGGAGGAACTGAGTATAAACCATTAAAAGATTATTTTTCAAAAAGGGGAATAATTCATAGAATTACATGCCCATACACATCTGAGCAAAACGGTCTTGTTGAAAGAAAAAACAGACATGTTGTAGAAACTGGCTTGACACTCTTAGCTAATACCAAAATGCCACTAAAGTTTTGGCCAGAGTCATTTAGCACAACTATTTATTTAATAAATAGACTACCTACTAAAGTTCCCAAGGGAACTAATCCATATGAAAAGCTATTGAATGTCAAACCAGATTACAACTATTTGAAAACTTTTGGATGCCTATATTACCCATATATTAGACCATATAATAGGCATAAGTTAGAATTTAGATCAAGACCATGTACTTTCATAGGGTATGCTCAAAATCAAAAGGGATATAAGTATTTGAATGAAAATGGAAAGGTATTTATTACTAGACATGTTGTGTTTATTGAAGAAATATTCCCATATTGTAACACATCGTAATTTTATAACACATTAAAATGATAAACTGAGGAATACTTAATTAAATATTTGGAATTAAGTGAAACGGACTACGCCATTGCGTTCATCTCGAAATTCTGCTTAAGATAGACTCCGAGTTTGCGTAAAACGTACACCGTATGAAGAAGATATTAAGGTTTGAAGTTTATAAATATATATAAGCCACTTATATATGAATAAAATAAATCCAAAATTCAAATAAATTCAAAATCGAATAGCAGAAAGGGGAGCGGGAAAATGGGTATCGACCCCATCACGGGGGTGTCGACCACTGTGTCGACACAATAGGGGGGTCGACCCCTATACAGATCTGGGCAGATTCCTAGTTTTGAACGTGGACTGAATTCTTGGCTAGATTCGTTTACCCTATGCTATAAATAGGACCCTATACCCATTTTTTTATTCATCTAAATCAATGGCGACGGTGAGATGCTGCTCCAACTTAGATTAAATTAGCCTTTTCTTCAACAACAACGATTCATAGGTATTCAAAGATCGTTGATTCAACATCAACACGCTTTTATCAGTTTTCTTAGATCCGTTCCATGTGAGTCTACGTTATTTTTAGATATAAATACTTAAAAGTTAATCTTGACATGTTATGAATTTGATCTGAGCCTATAACTAATTGAATCATATCAGATCTACCATTGTTTGTATATCCAATTCATTATTTAGATCTCATCATGCCTATTTATGACATCACTATTGTGTTAGTTGGCCTAATTATGTCACTATGCATTACACCAGAAATGCCAATTTGGCAGTGCTCACGGCCGTATCAAAATCGATTTGATACGGTTTTTAGCCGTGTCAAAAAATGGCGTCTTTGTTGCTTTGATATGGTTTTAAGCCGTATCAAAATCATAAATTGATACGGCTTAAAGCCGTATCAAATTACCAATTTGATACGGTTTTAAGTCGTATCAATTTATGATTTTGATCCAGCTTAAAACCGTATCAATTTATGTATTTGATACGGTTTAAAACCGTATCAAATTTCTCAATTGATATGGCTTAAAACCATATCAAGTTGGCATGCTAGCACTGCAACTTCATAAATCGATATGGTTTTAAGCCGTATCAAATTTAAATAAATAAATAACATTATTCAACTAGAATACGAATGATCAATAACATGAACAAAAAGCTAACCAGACCTATCAATATGAATAAAACAAACAATTTTGAAGCATTTTGCCTTTTACATTGATGTTTTAAACAAAACAATACATGTGCAAAACAACTCAAATATTCAAATACATAAAACAATACTGTCCAATTTTCTGTCTTGTCCCCTTCTCCACCAGCAACTGAACATGTCCAATTTTCTGTCCAGACAAATGACATTAATAACGTTAGGTGATTGAAAGTAGTATTTTATATCTAACTGACTAGTGCACCCAAAAAAATGACACTAGTATTCATATTTTTAAACAAAAATGAATGAACAAGTTGCAAACTCAGTTTGCATGCAACTTAGTTACAAACTCAGTTTGTGCGACAAACTGAGTTACAAACTTAGTTTACGCGGCAAACTGAGTTGCAAACTCAATTTGCGCGCAACTGAGCTGGCAACTCAGTTAGAAATACTTAAATTTTGCACGCAACTGAGTTGCAAACCTACTTTGCACGCAACTGAGTTGCAAACTCAGTTTGCGCGAAACTGAGTTTGCCGTGCAAACTAAGCTCGCGAACTCGGTTCGAAACTGAGTTTGCAAACTCGGTTCAAAACGAGTTTGCTGCAAACTCAGTTTCGGAAGGAGTTCGCAAACTCAGTTCCGCACTAAGTTTGCGAACTCAGTTCCGAAATTGAGTTTACGAACTCAGTTTCGGATTTGAGTTTGCGAACTCAGTTCCGAATTGAGTTCACGAACTCAGTTCCGAAATGTGTTTGCGAACTCAGTTCGAAACTTAATTTGTCACAAACTCAGTTCCGGAACGAGTTTGCGAACTTAGTTCCGGACTGAGTTCGCGAACTCAGTCCGAAACTGAGTTTCCGGAACTAAGTTTGCAAACTCGGTTGGAAATTGAGTTTGCAAACTCAGTTTCTAACTGAGTTCAAACTCGAACTGAGTTTGCAACAAACTCAGTTTCTAACTGAGTTCGCGTTAGTTCCGGACTGAGTTCGTGAACTTAGTTTTGGACTAAGTTTGTTGCAAACTCAATTTCGAACTGAGTTCGCAAACTCAGTTCGAGTTTGAACTCAGTTCGAAACTGAGTTCTCAAACTCAAAAAGTTCACTTTTTCCAAAAAAAGAAAAAAGAAAAGAAAATTGGCAACTAGTATGAGTAGTCTAATCGAGTAAGAATGGTACCACAGAAACTATAAGGAATATCTTATCGAGTATGAATTAGACATATTGTAATTTGTATCATATAATATAATACTGGGCTCTTAAAAGATTAAAGGAAATAAACTAGCACATGGGCAGTGCGATTGCTAAGAGAAATATCGATATTACAAAAAAGATAAAGTTAGAAATAAGCGGAAGATATAAAAACAAGAAATCAAATAACTAGAAGGGACATCTATATTTAAGAAAATTATGAAACATAAACTTAGATAGTATGGACACATAGCTAAAAAAACAAAAATGCAGCAGTGAAGATAAATATGCATTAAATGAAAAAGACAAAAGATCTAAATTAACATTGGAAGAAAGTATTGAAAAGATCTTAAAACTTTAAATTTAACCAATGATATATATGATTCAAGATAGAAAACAATGAAAATTAAGAATTCATGTAGTTTATACCAATATTTGAAAGTAAGGCAAGGATGATGATGATTATAAAGGAAATTCTAAGCTGTCTGATGTAAAACAGAATATTCTATTGGATATGTTATCTGTATTACTGGTTAATAGAGATATATGCAGCCAAATCTTTGGAAATTGCATATAACTGTCCAGTTGCATGGCGAAAGTAATTGTTCCCTTCTTCTCCAATTTCCAAAATTCAGGCTCGTGGTATTTTGCATTCCTAGTTAACATGGAAAAAAAGAGAGTTAATACTACGTTTATTTTTCAGTAATTTGCTAGATCATCCTATAAATAAATGGTAAGAAAAAATGTTACTTGCTAGAGAAAACTGGACCAGATTTCATGCATCCAATGTAAACTCTCAGTCTTGATCTGTGGCTAGAAAGTGTTGCCACCAGTGTTCCTAAAACCAGTGCATGCATTGTTTAAGTGTTTAAAATCAATAGTTTGGACGTTCAGAAAACACTGGTCGAAAATTTTACCAAGATTGAGATGAACATCATCATCAACCTTAACATAAAATTCAGCAACCCACATAGCAAATGCAGTAGAAAAGAAATTCTTTATTTTTGCAGATAGTCAACTGTAACCTTCAAAATGATCCTGGAAGAAAATATAAAAATTAGAAAAATGTTTTATGTTCTTTTTTGGGTTAAATCTTTAAATGCCATTTAACTTGTATGCATCTTAAAGTTCTTACCAGTCTCAGAAAGTCATTGTACCGAGCATTCTCTATATCAAGAGCATGATCTACAATGCTAATTGAAGTACCACTATTATAGAAATTGAGAGAAAATGAATAATCAGTTCATATTTCAAATTCAAAAAATAATTTGTTGTTACTAGCAAGTGAATATCAGTAATAAATTTATGATTATTTTGGACCACTTTATATAGAACTGTTTACATACAAGCTTTGTTTATACACTAGTCAAAAAGCACACTATTTTCTATTAACTAGATGACATTAAACATATGCTATTTGATTTTCAAGTATGCATATTTTTTTAATTCTGTTCCAACTTACATTGATTCAATTTGAAATCATGACGACTAACCTCAAATTAAATTACACAGAATGTAACTACTTGTTATGAATTTATAAATTGTTCCAAAATATGAAGAAAAAAAGGAAGAATGAAATACCGGTGGCCAATAACAAATCTTATAACAATTCATTTTTCCTTCTCCAGCTGCTTTAGTTTTTCTCCTAAGTAAACAAATATATATATACATATATATCATAATTTCAAATATATATATATATATCATTTAATCTTAATAAGTAACAATATAATATAATTTAATAAATTTATAAAAATAAGAAGTAAACCTTGAGGCATCCATGTATCCCTTAGCGAATCACGCCACTTCATGCTAGTGATTGTCGTATTTATACCAACAACAACAAATGCCTTCTTTATTCAAGGCACTTTCGCTGTTAGCTGTGAACTCGCACTTGCCTTAATCTCAGTAAGTTCCTTTTGTAGTGAAGTTATATCATCCAAACCACTGAAAATAGTAAATCAACATAAGATTAAAAAGGGAGAATCGATTGTGATGTTAACATATAAAATTGGATAAACTGATCAAAACTCTTTTACATACTGAAGTACTACAGGAGTTTCGTCCATCTTCATTTCATTTGCATCCTCGTATTGGTCATGCTTCTGCTAAAGGATTGAAGCATATTAATGTATGGTAAATAAATAGAGCAGTATGAATCTTTGTTAGGAAACAAGAATTTACCTGTTATGCCGCAAAAGAGGCTAACATATTACATCAGATAATAATATGTACCATGAGTTTTGATAAATCTTATAAAGTGATTCAAATAATTTTTCTGTGCATTTATCATATTCTTTTTTGAAGCGAGTAACGAATACACTCAAGAGCTAAACTAACCTCATTGGACTTGAAGACATCTGAGATGATTTTAAGTTCTTGATTTCTTTGCCCATCTGAAATTGTGGTCGTCTCAGATTCAGGAGTAATCCAAAATCTAATAACAGAAGATAGTGTGGAAAAAAAGCTCAAGCAGTGTATAAAAAGAAAAATCAGTCGAAAAAACCATGTTACCGGTCAGTGAAAAGAAAGCCTTAGCAGAAACATGAAAGAAAAAACAGGAAAATCCATTGAGCATAAACTTTATTATGACTGTTGTTTGTACTTCTATTTTTCAGTAGCACCTCTTTCTTCTCCATTCATACCCTGTTTATACTTTATGTACTCGGTGAATTAAAGAAATAAATAGGAGTTATGAAAAGAAAAGAAAATTATCATGCTATAGAACACTTTGCAACTAGTCAACCTACCTAGTCCGATGATATACATATGAATGTATATTGTTGGGGTCACTAAGAAAATGGCAACTGTTCTTTATAACCATATATGATGCATTGTTCCTAAAAATATACATGCAGTACCATTCGTTAATTCAGTTCAATCATTGGATAGATGCATTTAATTCATGAAAAAAGTGAGTAAAGTGATGTGTGTTATATCAGCATAGTAGAAGACTAAGCAGAAAATATCTTTCCAACGTATTCAAGCATGTCAATTGCATAAGCGATCCCCACAATATTATCGACACGCTCCTCAAGCACAGGAACCCTGCATTGTATGTAGAGGAATTAATTAACTAATCATTGCTAAACTGAAAATTCCTGTAAATACCTAGAATATTGATGAGTCATCACTTCCTTCACATGTGTATCTTTTATCTCTAGCACATTTTCAATCATATCCCGTTAATTACAAATTGAGTCATTTAGTATTATAAAGGCTAATATTAATACAGATTTCAAGATTATATAAAATGCCGAATCCAATAAGAAAATTGCAAATCCTTCTATTAGAATATGTTGCCTTTTACTTGACAGGCTTGCTTTATTATTCAAAAATACCTGCCTCTCTTTCAAATACAAGAGTTCCTTAACAAAATTAACAGATTTGGTGAAATTTACAGGTGTATATAACAATTTATGAAGAGCTAATCCTTCTCTGATATAAAATCTCAAAAGTTAATAACAATGGTTTAAAAGGGAACTTGCACAAACGATCTAGGTGATCGGATGCTATGACTAAAATGGTTAAATCGCACAAAATCAAGTGAGTCGATCAAAACTAACGACACAAAATCAAGTGAGTCGATCCAAACTGAACGAAAATTGCAGTTTAACATGGAGAGAAAATACCTTCCAACTCAAGATGAGAAAACCCTAATTGGCAATAGAATTTTAGATCGAAGGAGGAAGATTTGGTAATAAAATTAGGATCGAAGAATTTAAATATTAGGGATTTGCCATGTTTTTTTTCGTTCGGGAATAAATTTTGTTTGGCTGAAATGGAAAACTGGAGAGAGAGGAACCAGAAAATAATGAGACGGAAACGGGTAAATTACCATTCCAATTTGATACGAGGCTAAGCCCAATAAAAAAGAAGGGATCCGAACCCTTCAAGATCTAGGGTGAGATTTCAACTGTTAGAGGTGATGCGGATTGCAAAATAAAATTTGATATGGCTTATCAAATTTGATACGGCTATAAGCCCTATCAAATTTGATACGGCTTAAAGCCCTATCAAATATCTGCATTCTGGTGTGCCAATGGCTGTTTTTATGTAGTGATGCCTAATCAGTTCTATTATCACATGTTCATTAGATATGTTCTTATATGCATATCTTATTATTATGCTCAATTCTGTCACTATATGCTTATTTAGTTGCTATGCCTATTTCTGCCATCTATCTTATTAGTATGCTTATTTCTGTTCTCTTTCGTTCTTCTTTTACCTTTCTATTTTATAGCTAGGCTAGCTTCGAGCCTAGGCATACTACTGAAATATGCGAACGCATGAAATTGGGAACGAGGGGAAAATGTTAAAATTGGGGCATAACTTGTATTGGGAAATTTGGGGCATAACTTGAATTGAAAACATGATTATGGATTTGAGGCATAAACCAAAATTATGATTAAAAATCTTAATTTGGGGCACATGGTACATGATAAGTATGACTTGGGAAAAAGGCATGAAAACCTATAATGAAATAGGTATAATTGTTAAATAAAGAAAATGCCAAGATTTACAGTAATTAGAAACTGTAACCGCGCTTAGACACGAGGTTAGATTACACTTGTGGTAGAAGACTGCCAGGACCCGACCGGCATATTCAGCGACCACAAGTGGTGAATCTAATGTGAGGGGTCTAAGTGCATAAACATGTAACAGGCTAAGACATGAGGTTAAGCCCGACTTGTGGAAGAATCTACTAGGCGTATCCAGCATCCACAAGTTGTAGGCTTAATGGGGGAGGTCTAGCGCATTATAACCATAAATGAATAAATGATAATGAACTTGAGTACTTAACCTATTTGAATCCATAGGGATTACATGAACATGCTGACTTGAGTAGGGGTTAAGTAAACTTGCTTGAGACAGTGGAAGGGTTAAGTATATTGTAGTGACCCGAAATTCCGGTCCAATTTGAGCTGAACAAATAACGCAAGTCCAACCCAATTTGCACTGAAATCCAGAAACTATTAGAAAGAATATAGAGGGTAAGGAAAGATAAGATAGAAACTTAGAATAGAAGAAGAAGAACACAACATCAGAGTAACACGAATCTCACAGCGGAACGAATAACGTATAATATATATAACATAACTTTGAAATATAAATCTGTACTTGAATATACATCATTATCAAAGTACAGCACTTACAACACAGCAGAAATAAACTATAGCTATATGATTCTGAAGCCTCCTGCTCCAGCTCTTCAAGTATCTGTAAATCCCGACTACTTGACTGCCCGTACAAAATTGGGCACCCAAGAATTTAGGGAAAACAAAACAAAATAAACTCCGGGTCAGTCATGGGACAGGTGTGAGTTAAAAAGTTTAAAACAGTTCGAACAAGTAAACGATATCTCATAAGACCACGCCGTATAACGGAACGGGTTTTTCCCTTATAACAAATCCAAAATATCTTTATATCAAAAACCTTTTGATATTATAATAATGTCTATCAACCACAACTATAATAATCATCTAGCAGAAATGCTTTCATCTCACGTTCTGCATATATAGTATACAATCAAAACCACAAGCACGTATTGGGTAATGGATTTCCAACTATGACAAGGTATGGAACCACCTTTCGCTAGTGTACCTCTAGAGAGGAATACACTAGGTTTAACAAGAACATCTTGCAACCCGGCCACACATGACCGACCACTCATTTCGCTTGAGTGTATCGAATGTATATCACCAACAGTTGGGATCAGCAACCGTTTCCCGAATGGGACAGCATCAACAATAGATTTTTTTTGAAGTAAATGAAACTTTAGATCAGGTGATTATACACCCTAATAGGTGCGACCTACATAGCCATGCTACCTGCCCGATTTCTGTCATTTACCGGTTGATGAGGCTTGAGGTTACGCTTTATCATCACATCAGATTTACTTCGAATGCCACATTGTCAGATCCATCGAAAATCACTAATTGACGTCTACAACAGTACATTACGTGTTAGCTAAAGAAGTTTCCTTCTCCGCTTCCACTCTTGGTACGGTTGAAGAAAACAATGTACGTGACCTTTCTGGAAATACTCTGTCAGACATTCATCCATACAAGTCATCCAGGAACAGGATGAACCGAAGGCACTATTCAGTACATCCATCTTAAGCACTGTTATCTAAGACTTATACAATAGCCCTTGCACTTTACCCCGTCTTTAATTATCTTTGGCATATATGATTCGCAATGCTTAGGCCAATACAGAGTGGTTCTTTGGATAATAATCCAACCGGTTTCTCCATATTAACAACGTTAAAATGGTCAAAACTTCGATAGTCTGTGATTTAACCATCAAAGAAAAACAGGTGTGCAAACATCGATATTATTTCCAGATGGAAATTCTATCAATCAATCATCAATCATATATATATATATATATATTCATATTTTCCTTATTTTCTATGTTTAGAAAATATACGTTAACGCTGGAAAACATTTCCATAACTTATTTACGTATCACTATTCTTCTACAACTATCAGTCTCTGATTGTAAACTAGTATAAGAACAATTCCCTAAGTACCAATCCCGAAGGTCGAAACCGACATCAGATTGACACTTAGGAAACCATTCAACTTAACAAGTCTCCAGTCAATTTCTGATTTAGCTTAACTCCATTTCTTAACTCCTTATACATGAACATTCCCTTTTCTAATTCATATTTCCAATTTCAATATTTGATTACGTTTCTGATTCTATTTGGAAAAACATTTCCAAATCTTCTTTACTTGGATTTAAACAGATGTTTAAATCAACATCGCGACGACAACTCAAACCACTATACTTATTTACTAAAATCACTCAACTACTTTCACTCTCGAACCTTAACCATTTCTAAATTAAAAACAAAGTCAATCAAGTTGGGGTATAACTACCTCTCAGACCTTAACTGAACAACATTTCAAATCTCGAAATAGGGTAAGTTCATCTTTTAACCCTTTAACACTTCCTTACGAAGCCTCAGATTCTATTTACGAACCCCCTTCTTTTACAAGTTTACGTGATTATAACAATGGTGTTATAATCTCCTGCATCCGAAATATGTTATCTTTAATATGACTTTTATTTCCTAACTCGAATAATATAACGACAACTAATTTATTTACTCCTATTCGGTTAACTCTAATCTATAACTCTTATTTGAATAACTCTTATTCGATTAACTTATTTGAATAACATATATTCGATTTGCTTACTTTCGAATACTTATATTCGATAATCTCTTTCTTCGAATAAATCTTATTCGATTTAACTCCTGTCGAATAACTAGATTCGATCAACTCACTTCGAATATTTCTGACTCGATTATCTCACTTCGAATATCTCTGATTCGATTATCTCACTTTGAATATTTCTGATTCGATTCACTTCTTCGAATAACTAAATTTGATTACTCATTTCAACTCTATTCGAATAAACTAAATTCGATTAACTCCATTTGAATAACTCTAGTTCGATTTAACTCTATTCAATAACTCTAGTTCGATTTAACTCTATCGATTAACTCTAGTTGATTAACTCTAACTGATTAACTCTAACTGGTTTAACTCTAACTGATTAACTCTAACTGGTTTAACTCTAACTGATTAACTCTAACTGGTTTAACTCTAACGGATTAACCCTAATGGTTTTACTCTAATTGATTAACCCTAACTGATTAACTCTTTGTCCTTATTCAGTTTCAAACATCGATGTTGAAATCGATTCATACTTCTTTATATAAGTTCTGACATATATATTCTATTTATCCAAATGACAAATATTTAACTTAATTTATAAATATCATTTATAAATCAATCTGCTCCTTTTATCTGTTTACTTCTTCATATATATGTTCAGACTTATATATAAATATATATCTATTTATCCAAAGATAAATATTTCCTTTATAATCTATTTGTTTTCTAAATGCCTTTTACCCATATTTCCTTTTTAAATCTTTATTTGTAAATGGTTTACAAATATTACCCTTTTACATTCTGTTTGCAAAAGGTTTGCAAATATTCCCTTCTCTATTCTATTTGCAAATGGTTTGCGAATATTTCCTTTTCAACTCTATTTGCAAATGTGTTGCAAATATTTCTCATATAATATCTTATTTGTTTTCTAAACAAATATTCTTTTTATCTTATTCTATTCATTTAACAAATAAATATCCTTTTCTTATCCTATTTATTTAACAAACTAGTATCCTTTTAATAACTTATTCTGTTTCCTAAGTCAATATCTCTTTTATAACTTATTTACTTAACAAATAAGTATCTCGTTTAACATCTCCTATTTATTTAACCAATAAATATCTCATTTATAAGATCTTATGATTTTATAAATATTCCCTTTTCTTTATAAATATTTCATTTATAAAGATTTCCCCTTTCTATATAATTTCACCTATAAATATTTCTATTTATAAATATTTCGTTTATAAATATTTCATTTATAAACATTTCATTTATAAAACCCTTTTGATTTTATAAATACTTTATTTTCAAATACCATTTGAAAATTTCCCTTTTTCACATTCTGGTATATTATGGTGTTTAACATATCAAGTCATGATGTCAAATATCGTCCATACACATATAATCAACAACATATTATAAACCACGTCATATACCACAATATATGAAAATAATAAAATAGCTGTTGAGGAATCCAGTCGGATTCCTCTAACCTGTTTCCCTGCATCCACAGATGTTACACAATAAAATCAACATCGCTTTCAGTTCCATATGATATATTCTGTTAAACAGAATCAATATAGAAATTCAACTAACTGACTAGCAGTTCAATCAAACAATCAACACACAGTCAATCAGCCAATATTTAACAGTTCTAAAATACGTTATAAAAATATAATTGTTCAGAGTTGGTGAGTTTTACTCACATTTGCAGTTCATCGTTAAAGAACGATAAACTGTTGTTTGATTTGAATCAAACAGTTTATTTCTCCATAAATTCAAACGAGCTCCAATCCACTCCCAGTCAGTTCCATTGGGTAGTGTCCGTCCATACGATCCTGTCGGATCTTGTTTTGCTGAATTTCGACCACGTATGATAAAGTTATTGCTTATACCAGTTAATACACTTTAAATTTAAATAAACTTAGAATTTAAAACCATTGCGCCTCACCCCCTTATCATTCCTTGGCCCATCTTCCACGTTACCAGCCCAGTACCACCCTTCTTCCCCAATCCCGCTTCGATCACCTGCTCCTCAAAATACCCAATACCGCCTCCTTCAAACCTTCCTCCTTCCTCCATTTGTCAACGGAAATCAACAACCGTACTACCATTGAACTCCTCATACACATCCGCATCAACCCATACCCTAAATGGTTAACTCGAACCATCCTCCTCGACCTCGACGTCAGGCTTCCCCAAAGACAGACCGACACCGAGTTACACCGAACTTGCCAAAAAACCCACAACCGAAGCCCCTCTCCATGCTCAATCCAAATATGAACCCCTTTTCTCGAATCAATGTCCCAATCCCTCACTATCGTGAACCCTAGTTCACTGTTCAGCAACTCGAGCACCAGTATCTTCCATCGCACCGTGAACAAGGCATACGCAGATGGAGAGGATTTAATTTCGGTTGAAAATATGTGTATGAAAGGATTTATAAGCTTTTATTTGATTTTCTTTTGATTTTCTGTTTGATTTTTGAAGTGGCCGATTTGTTTTTGCTGTAGGAAGAACAACAACGCAATTTTATCCGAGAATGGGAAATTAGGTTTTAACAGAGGACTTAAGTCTCTTTTATAGTGGAATGTTTTAGATATTTATTTATATGGTTTTCCTATCTCCACGATTTCGAAAACAACAAGCGACTGAGAACACTTGAACGTGGCCTTCCTTTGGTCCACATGACTTAGGATAATTTAGGATAGATATTTTATTTTAATTTCTTAACTAAGAAGTACCGCACCCTATTACGTAAAACTCGGTTTAGTTACATACTACTACGGATAGAAATACAAATGCCATCGTGACGAGCGAGGTGTCCCGACTCCAGAAATATAAAAATATCGGTAGGTTAACTTATATTGTGAAACCCCAAAATGTTGTTACAGGGTGCAAAACACTCCAAATTAAAAGTTGCGTATTTAATTAAATAAAAATTACAATTAAATTCTTAAAATTTAATTATCACTATTTCCCAAAAGAACCTTGTCTAAATTCAAAACCGATATTCAAATATATTTGAATAACCGTTATGGCCACGAACGAATATACGGCTGTTTTTCTGAATATTTGATTTGGACATAAATCAAAATCTATACGACGAAATCCCGATTTTCCTCTTCCACTAGAAAGATATACTCCACCCGCTCCGTACGTTTCTTGTTTCACCGAAATCCGATTTAAAACGAACCCTGTACATTCAGTTGAAGTTCGAATCGCCAATTTACGAACTGCAGCGCCATTTCAAGCTCAGTTTTAATTATAATATAATTATGCATTCAAACTGTCGTTCAAATAATATATTCGCCATTCTAATTCAATTCTAAATTGAATAAAATATCACAGATGATCCAGTTCACACCATATAGCCATTTCAGCCAATTCTGATTATTTCAGAATTAATTATATTATTTAATTATTATTTTAATTAAATATTCACTCTTATTTAATTCAACGACCATTATATTCTCTAAAACATTATTTAAATAATTAAATAAATTAATTATTATATCGCTTAAAATGCGTGTCATTACATTTATCTTGGGGTGGTGGGTAATATTTATATATAGGCCCACAAACTTAACCTGTTGGGATTATGCAATCTTGTTACTCTAGTAAGGCATAACCTGTGAAAATCCTAGTAGTAGGGATGCAAGCCTAGGGAGAAGCTTGTATCATCTTGTGTGTGGGACCCGTTTCAGTCAGTAACCCATATATAGGTATCAAACGAGTACTCTGAGTCAAGGCACGCTCACTGGGCTGATTGTAAGAGATCCAAAAGAAGTGACGGTGTGGGCGGCGCATTCCGAGGGGTCATGTGTGTGCATGGATCCGGACAAGGGAGGCTAAGATGCCGTGACATCGGTAGATATGGTTATGCACATCCTATAAACGAAGGGTTGCCACTTTAGGAAGTGATACATCCTACTGTGGGTCCAACACAGGGTATCTACGGAATAGGGTGCCGATCGATTGGGGTAGTAATTAAGATACATCTAGTCTCTCCTTTTTAGGAGCCTATTATTATCCTAAGGGGTAACACCTGCATGTTCAGTTGGGCTTCCTGTTATTGTATGGGGTAAAACCTCTCACTAGAAGTACGCCTAAGTCTACCATGTTGTTGGGGATCATCTTGTGCTTATGATACTAGTATTGGTGCAGACAGAGAAAAATATTAGAGAAGAGCTATACATATATGTTCTATTCGGTTTATCCTGTTTATCTTGTCATACCTGCCTTATATGTTGTTATCTCTCTTCTCCAGCTTATATGCCTGTCATGATGCTTTTACTTATTTATATGCTAAAAGTAACTAGACTCGCCAGACTTTATGTCTGACTTACTTTGTTTCCTCTTCTTTCTCTTCCGTCTCCTCCTCCCCCCAAGGTTCTCAGGGTAGGAATACTCAAGCTTGACCAGGATTCTTCTTTCATTCTGCTTGGAGCTGCTTAGATGTACTGCTTGATTTCATATATTCTCTACTATGGCTATGTTTTTGGGGATTATGCTCTTTTCATGTTTATTGTACTCTGATGATTTTAGTAAAAGACAAGTTTAAATTGATGTATTGAGTTTTATGCATTTCAGACTCATGATGTAACTATGTTTTGAACCACGATGTTTTCTGCTGAATAAAGTTTTAAATTTCGCTGTTATTTTATATCTGTCTTGAAATATTTCTGTTTTTGTTTACCTATAATGCTTTATGAAACTTAATGCATTCTCTTAATGAGTGACATTAACGGACGTGGGGTGCGACACTTGGTATCAAGGCTGAAGGTTACCAAATTGGATAAAATATTTTGAAAATTGTTTTCAAAAAGGTTTTAAAAGAAAGCATTTTCAAAAGAAAAATCTGTTTTGAAAACATATTCCCCAAAACCATATGTAATATCTTTCGATTCTCTGTTTGAATCCCATTTTCCTTTTCTTTTCAACATGTATGGGGAACCTAATATTCTTGAGGGCGTCATGATACTAGGCTGGTTCCGTAGGTATCTTGGGGCCACAGCGCCTGCCGATGGTCAAGCAGACATTCCTCCCCCAGCTGAACCCGCTGTTCCTCCTTCTCCTCCGCGTGCTGATAATTTCTCTAAGATATGCAAAGATTTCTGTGCTATGGGCGGAAAGCCATTTCGTGGAACTAAGACTTGAGGCAAGGAATATGCTTAAGGAGACGGAGGATTTGTTTGGTATTTTTGAAGTTGACGATCGTAGAAAGATTCAGTTGGCCGCTTGGCTGCTGAAAGATGAGGCTTCATTTTGGTGGAAAGTGACGCAAGCAGGGCATCCAATGGAGACTTAGGATGATTTCCGACAGAGATTCGAAATGAAGTTTATTTCTCAAGCTGAGAAAATTATGCAAATGCAAAGGTTTTTAGCGCTCAAGCAAGGAGGCATGACTGTCAAAGAGTATGTTAACAAGTTCAATCAACTGACGAAGTTTGGGTTGGAGCTAGTAGATACCCCGCATAAGAAAGCTTTGCGGTTTGCTAGAGGATTGAGTGAACCCCTCCATGGGTTAGATATGTCTCATATTCCGATGGGAGCAACTTTTGAAAGGCTTATTGATATGGCATTGATGCATGAGAAAGATAAAGGTGAAAAGAAAGGAACTAAGATTGAGGAAACACAAAACAAGAAAGTGTGGCCCAAGAAATGACAACAATAACAAAAGAAAGGCGGAAAGGACGACAAGGCTAGAGATAAGAGGAAGTGTCATAATTGTGGACGCGAGGATCATTTGACCAAGGATTGCAAAAGAAAGAAGAATGCTTGTTTCAATTGTGGAGAGGTCAGACACTTTTCTAAGAGGTGCCCAAAGAAGCAAGGACAAGGCCAAAGGCCAGGATCTTCTAGAGGGCAAGTGCATGCTCTCATGACCAGTGCTACGGATAGAGGTAGGAAAGTTTTCGTTGAAGGTTTGATTTCTCTTTCCAATCATCCAGTTAGAAGTCTTTTTGATTTCGGCGCTTCGCATTCTTTTATATCTGATTTTGTGGTTGAGTCTCTACACCTTAGTACTAGTATGGTTTTGGATCCCGTTGTTGCCCCCAAACCCCATTGGGGTTACGGCTCATCTGTATATGATTTGTCGGGGTTTGAGAATATTTGTGTTAGGCATCGAGTTTGAGTCCGACGCATATGTGCTTGGTTTCATGGGCTATGGTTTGATTCTAGGGATGGATTGGCTAGCCATGCATGGTGCCATTCTGGATTGTAATAGGAGGGTCGTTAGACTTTTGACTTGCCATGGGAGGACCCTCGAGATTTCTTGTGACCCTAAAGGGTTCGTCATGCTTAGTTTCCTAGAATTGCTTGATGCATTTATCGATAATTTACGATCTGTACCAGTAGTCTGTGAGTATCCTGATGTTTTTGATGAGGTTCGGGGCTTACCTCCGAGGCGCGAGATCGATTTCCATATATACTTGGTGGACAATGCAATGCCAGTTGCATTGTCTGTGCGCCACATGGCTCCAAGAGAAAGGAGGGAGCTTAGCAAGCAAGTAGGGGAGCCACTTGAGAAAGGGTTTATTTGGCGAAGCATATCTGAATGGGGTGCTCCGGTGGTATTCGCAACTAAGGCGGACGGTTCGCTTCGCTTATGTGTGGATTATAGAGAGTTGAATAAACTCACCAAGAAGAATAGGCACCCACTTCCGAGGATAGATGATTTGTTTGACCAACTGGTTGGTGCATCTATTTTCTCTCAGTTAGACTTGGCCATGGAGTTTCATCAGTTGAGGGTGGCCGAGGATAATATAGACAAGACTGCTTTTAGGACTCCAGGTGGTTTCTTCGAGTGGCTCGTCATGCCTTTTGGGTTGACGAATGCACCCGCCTATTTTGTTGAACTGATGAGTAGGGTGTTTCAAGAGTTTCTAAATAAGTTCGTCGTGGTCTTTGTTGATGACATCTTGATTTTCTCGAAGAGCAAGGAAGAGCATGCCTTACATTTAAGGGAGATTTTGATAACTCTCCGTGTGTACCAGCTTAAGAAGAAGTTCTCCAAATGTCATTTTTGAAGAAAAGAACTAAGATTTCTAGGGCATGTAGTCTCTAAAGATGGGATAGCAGTAGATCCCGCGAAGGTAGTTGCAATTCAAGATTGGAAAATCCCAAAGAATGCAATGGAGGTGAGAAGTTTTCTTGGATTGGCAGGCTATTATAGGAAGTTCATTAAGGACTTCGCAAAGATATCAGCCCCACTCACCATGCTGAAGAAGAAGAATCTGACATTTTCTTAGGATGTAGATTGTGATGATGCTTTCTAGCGATTGAAAAGGGCTCTGACAACAGCCCAGTCTTGACCTTTCCCGATGGGAACAAAGTGTTCACAGTATACACTGATGCATGTGGTACAGGGCTTGGTGTTGTTCTGATGCAAGAGGGAAGGGTAGTATATTACGTAGGTAGACAGCTAAGGGTTCATGAGAAGAACTACCCTACCCATGACTTAGACCTACTTGCCATAGTATTTGTGCATAAGACTTGGCACCATTATCTACTTGGTGAAAAGTTCGAGTTGTATACTAATCATAAATCTCTCAAGTAATTATTCTCGCAGAAGGATCTTAATTTGAGACAACAAAGATGGATGGAGTTCCTAGCATCCTATGACTTTGAGATTGCTTATACCACTGGCAAGGGTAATGTGATGGCAGATGCATTGAGTAGGCAGAGGATTCCTCTGTTTGTGGAGAGGAAAAGCTTGGAGTTTATATCAATTTTTGACTTTAGACCCTCCAACGAGTTTATACCTGGCTTATTGGCATCACTAGAGGTGCGACCTACTCTTTTGGATCAGGTAGGAACGTTGCAGCGAGAGGATCCACAGATTTCAGACATCTTGGATAGGCTCAGTACAGGGGAGACTTCTAGTCATCTCAATAGATATTCTAAAGATGATAGAGGGTGGTTGTGACGCGATAGGAGGATTTATGTTCCCCGGGTTGGGAGCTTGTTGAAGACAGTCCTAGAGGAAGCCCATCATTCTAAGATGACTATTCATCCAGGCGGTGATAAGATGTATAGAGATATGAAGAGGGTTTTCTTTTAGGCTGAGATGAAGAAAGATGTGGTGGAGTTTGTCTCTCAATGTTTAATTTGCCAACAATTCAAAACTAAGCAAAAGAAGCCCGGTGGTTTACTTCATCCTTTGGAGGTCCCATAGTGGAAGTTGGAGAGCATCTCTATGGATTTCATCGATGGTTTGCCTAGATCAAGGAAAGGCAACGCCAGTATTTGGGTTATAGTAGATAGGCTTACTAAGAGCGCTCATTTCACTCTGGTTAAGAGTAAGAGGATGGTAACATGGTTGGCAGCAGTTTATGTTCGTGAGATAGTCCGTCTTCATGGAGTACCTTCCAGTATCGTAAGTGATCGTGACCCCATTTTCACCAGTGAGTTTTGGAGGAGCTTGCAAGAAGCATTAGGCACACAGTTATGTTTGAGCACCACTTATAACCCTTAGACCGATGGGCAGACGAAGAGAGTGAATAGGGTTCTTGAGGATCTTTTAAAGCTGTGTATCCTAGACTTTAAAGGGACTTGGGAAGAGCATATTCCTTTAGTAGAGTTCGCCTACAACAACAGTTATCAAGCTAGTATTGGCATGGCACCCTTCGAAGAATTGTACGGACGACCCTGTAGATCAACGACTTGTTGGTGGGAATCTACAGAAAGACTTTTACTTGGATCAGATATGGTTAGAGAAACTTCAGAAAGGATTAATATGATTAGACGGCGAATGAAGACAGCTCAGGATAGACAGAAGTCCTATGCAGATAAGAGAAGGACTGACATCGAATTTGAGGTTGGAGACATGGTTTTCATTAAGGTATCACCTTTGAGAAAGGTGGTTCGCTTCGGATCTGTAGGGAAATTAGCACCAAAATTTGTAGGACTATTTCCCATAACGGAAAGGATTGACCAAATGGCCTATAGATTAAAGCTACCAGAGAGACTGTCTGACGTTCATGATGTCTTCCACGTTTCCCATTTAAGAAAATGTTTGCATGATACTGCGGAAGTAGTTGAGCCGAGCATGCTTGAGGAAGTAGAGGTAGAATGGGAGGCAACAGTTAGATGAGTTCCTACCCATATTCTTGGATCATAAGTTAAGAAGCTACGCTACAGAGAAGTCAAGTTGATGAAAGTTCGGTGGGGAGATAACCAAGAGGATGCAACTTAGGAGACTGAAGACTAGATTAACGCTTCGTACCCTTTTCTTTTCAAGGGTATGTTCTTAACTTCTTTTCCAAAGCTTTCATTCATGCTTGTTTCTATCATTTGAGTAAATCGTAATCGAATCTTCGACCTTTGGGTAGGAACCCTATGGATATAAACATGTGTTTGAGACATGTTATATTTGATGGATGCAAATGGATGCAAGTGTTTGCCAGTGGTTTCTCGCGGATGCATATACACACACATTAAGCACTAGATCGGCTCAATCACTCTCATACTGCATATGGATGTGTGTGCATTTTTCTTCTTCTTTTAATGGATGAAAGTGGGTATATCATCGTATGGATGTTGCATTAGGATGAATGATTGTGCACACATATAGAACTTACATGTTATAATAGGATTATTTGAATACATGTTGGATTTGTGGCACTAACATATATTGCATTAAGGAGGTCGACTAAATCAGTAGACCACCTGATCTTTCGCATTAGTATAGCGACATATACACACACCTTATGCATATGTTCATATAAGCATTAGAAATTTTTAAGGACAATGGATGCCTGTGATTGGTGGATGAGTAGATGGATGATGGATGTTAGGATATACATTCTTCTTAACTTGGAGATTTCAGGGAGGAAATCCTTTGAGCAGGGGAGAATGTAACACCCCATAATTTTATAACACATTAAAATGTAAAATGAGGAATACTTAATTAAATATTGGTAATTAAGTGAAACGGACTATGCCATTGCATTCGTCTCAGAATTCTTCTTAAGACAGACTCCGAGTTTGCATAAAACGGACACCGTATGAAGAAGATATTAAGGTTTGAAGTTTATAAATATATATAAGCCACTTATATATGAATAAAATAAATCTAGAATTCAAATAAATTCAAAATTGAACAACAGAAAGGGGAGTGGGAAAATTCTCGCACATGGGTGTCGACCCCTGGGTCGACACAATAAGGGGGGGTCGACCCCCATATAAATCTGGGAAGATTCCTGGTTCTGAACATGGACTGAATTCTTGGCTAGATTCGTTGACCCCATGCTATTAATAAGACCCTATACCTATTGTTTTATTCATCTAAATCAATGGCGATGGTGAGATGCTGTTCCAACTCAAATTAAATTAACCTTTTCTTCAGCAATAACGATTCATACATATTCAAAGATTGCTGATTCAATATCAACACACTTTTCTCAGTTTTTTTAGATCCATTCTCTGTGAGTCTACAATATTTTTAGATATGAATACTTAAAAGTTAATCTTAACATTTTACGAATTGCATTTGAGCTTATGACTAATTGAATCATATCAGATCTACCAATGTTTGTATATCTAATTCACTGTTTAAATTTCGTCATGTCTGTTTATGATATCCATATTGTGTTAGTTGGCCTAATCATGTCACTATGCCTAATCGGTTATACTATCACATGTTCATCAGATCTGTTCTTATATGCCTATCTTATTATTATGCCCAATTCTATCACTAAATGCTTATTTAGTTGTTATGCCTATTTCTACCATCTATCTTATTAATATGCTTATTTCTGTTCTCTTCCCTTCTTCTTTTGCCTTTTTATTTTATAGCCAGGCTACATTTGAGCCTAGGCATACCACTGAAATATGTGAATGCGTGAAATTGGGAACGAGGGGGAAAACATTAAAATTGGGGCATAACTTGTATTGGGAAATTTGGGGGCATAACTTGAATTGAAAACATGAATATGGATTTAGGGCATAAACCAAAATTGTGATTAAAGATCTTAATTTGGGGCATATGGTACATGATAAGTATGACTTGGGAAAGCGGCATGAAATCCTATAATGAAATAGGGATAATTGTTAAATAATGAAAATGCCTAGATTTACATTAATTAGAAACTGTAACTGCGCTTAGAAACGAGGTTAGATTGCACTTGTGGTAGAAGATTGCCCGGACCCGACCGGCATATCCAGCGACCACAAGTGGTGAATCTAATGTGAGGGGTCTAAGTGCATAAACATGTAACGTGCTAAGACATGAGGTTAAGCCCGACTTATGTAAGAAGTCTGCCCAGACCCAACCGACATATCTAGCATCCACAAGTTGTAGGCTTATTGTGAGAGGTCTAGCGCATTATAAGCATGAATGAATAAATGGTAATGAACTTGAATACTTAACCTGTTTGAATCCATAGGGATTACATGAACATGTTGACTTGAGTAGGGGTTAAGTAAACTTTCTTGAAATAGAGGGAGGGTTGAGTATATCTTGGGGTGGTGGGTAATATTTATATATAGGCCAACAAACTAAACCTGTTGGGGTTATGCAATCTTGCTACTCTAGTAAGGCATAACTTGTGGAAATCCTAATAGTGGGGATGCAAGCCTAGGGGGAAGCTTGTATCATCTTGTGTGTGGGACCCGTTTCAGTTAGTTACCCATATATAGGTATCAAATGAGTACTACGAACTAGGTCGGATTCGAAGCACGCTTACTAGGCTGATTGTAAGGGATCCAAAAGAGGGGACAGTGTGGGCGGTGCATTTCGGCGTGGTCATGTGCGTGCATGGGTCCGGACAAGGGAGGCTAAGATGTCATGCCATCAGTAGATATGGTTGTGCACATCCTGTAAACGAAGGGTTGCAACTTTAGGAAGTGGTACATCCTACTGTGGGGCCAACACAGGGTATCTACGGAGTAGGGAGCCGATCGATTGAGGTAGTAATTAGGATTCATCTAGTCTCGCCTTTTTAGGAGCCCGTTATTATCCTTAGGGGTAACACCTGTATGTTCTGTTGGGATGCCTGTTATTGTATAGGGTAAAACCTCTCACTAGAAGTACGCCTAAGTCTACCATCTTATTGGGGATCATCTTGTGCTTATGATACTAGTATTGGTGCAGACAGAGAAAAATATTAGAGAAGCGCTATACATATATGTTCTATTCGGTTTATCCTGTTTGTCTTGTCATACCTGCCTTATATGTTGTTATCTCTCTTATCCAGCTTATATACCTGTCATGATGCTTTTACTTATTTATATGCTAAAAGTAACTGGACTCGCCAGACTTTATATCTGACTTATTTTGTTTCCACTTCTTTCTCTTATGTTTCCCACCCCAGGTTCTCAGGGTGGGAATACTCGAGCTTGATCAGGATTCTTCTTTCATTCTTCTTGGAGCTGCTTAGATGTACTGCATGATTTCGTACCTTCTCTATTATGGCTATGTTTTTGGGGACTATGCTCTTTTCATGTTTATTGTACTCTGATGATTTTAGTACAAGACAGAAGTTTAAATTAGTGCATTGAGTTTTATGCATTTCAGACTCATGATGTAACTATGTTTTGAAGCATGATGTTTTCTGCTCAATAAAGTTTCACTACAAGAAAACTAATTTTTTGTAGCATCCAAAAAACGCTACTAATCATTTTTGGTGGCATTTCTATAATCGTTATGAGAAAACATGCCATTAAAAATAGTTGTAAATTGGTTGCACTTTTTTTAATGCACCTATAAATTCTTTTTTTGTAACGTTTATTAAACAACACCAAAAAAGATTTCGTAGCACTTTATAAATGCCATAAAAAAGCTTTTAATGCTAGTAATAAAATTTCCAATTGTACCCCTGATTTTTGGTTGCGTTTATTCAACGCCACTAAATGAATTTCTGTAGCGTTTTTAAAACGCTACTAAAATTTATTAATTAATTTTCTTTTTTTTGCTGCAATTATTTTCTGTTAATAGTCTATATTGTTTCTACAATATCAAATAATGAACATTCACATACTCATCTTGTTCAAACAATCAGAAAAATAATTAACCATATAATCAAGTAAAATATCCATAACCACTTCAGTACAATAGTTTTCTTTACAAATGACCAATCTCACATACAATAACCACTATGATATACAAATTTACACAATTTATCCAAAGAAAATGTTATACCCGTAATTTACACATCTAGTACACTAACCACTTTGTTATTTGAAGTGATGCAACATATAGTCAGACATCTCCTTCCTTATTTCACAACAAGATACACAAATGTTAACAAGCGGTGTTTAACAAATATATCTCAGATAAGGGATTGAAACCCAATTTGCAAATGTATAACAGTACAACTTCAAAGTACGGTCTGTGCAAAGACACAACGACAATAAACAGAGGTCAAATGAATATAAGCAACTAGAATAAGGGTGAACTCAAGTGTACAAGTTATGGACCAGCACCATAGTATAGTGCAAATGCAAATGAGTTAGTAAACAAAATGGAGCAATGAACAATGAGCATGGATGATCAAGGTAAGAAAATGCAGCATGCCAAGAACCGCATTACAAGGCAAGCGAATGATCAATGCAGCCAAGTATAGCATGGCCAACAGATTATGAGTCATCACAAAACATGACTGGACATACCAGGTAATGCAAGTGCAAACAAAAGTAGCAGAAATCATTTGGCTAGAGTTCAAAACTGTAAAAATGTAAAGGGTAACAAACCAGGAAAATTTTGTAAGTACAGAATTCCTTAATTTTGTTTCTTTCAGATTCGATATTGTGATTCGTACATCGATCTTCCAACCAATGTGTGGCTTTAACAGTAACTGAACACAAGTGATAATACAAAATACTAATCTCAGCTAAAGCCAACTTTTATGTGTTTCTTTCGTGTAAATAGTAAAGTAGTATAAATTAACCTGGATCGATAATGCTAAGGCAACAAACCCAAAAGTACTTCCACATACAATTCCTAGATCAACATTATCTAACACAATGACATATTAAATGACCTATTAGTCAAACTATATACAACAAAATAAGCATCAAATTACGCATATGCTACTAAATGTTTATGTGATAACTTACTTCCATTGAAATGGTGGACTCAGCCATGTTTCCTGGTATCCGCAAATCGTTAAAGTATAACATTACTCAATCATGTTTCTTGATCAATTTCAACATGCAATCATGCTCTCGTAGATATTCTTGGGTTTACTAATCTGCATAATATATCAGAACGCAAACTAGTTTAAACACCAGTAACTTAGGACTATTTTTAGGATAAAATGTGCTAACATGTAGCAATAAGAAATCATACCAAATTAGTTTGTCTCGTAGAAAATCCAAGAGCACTATAAGCAACCAAAATTTGTTAAGACATATAACAATGGTAAATTAATAAAATAGACGAAGTTTTCATAAGTAAAAGGCATGCCTGTAGAGTTCCCAGCGATGCGACAAACTTGAAGAGCCTTTTGAACTACAGGCATATTCAGATAAGTAGAAACATAATTGTCCAAACAAATGTAAGACCGAATCTCAAACTCCCCTTGTATTGTATAATCATTTCTTTTATAACACCAATTCAGGTTGACCGGATCTCTGTTCAGTTTCCTACATCAATTCAGGTTCCTCTAGCCTCAACAATATTAATAATCGAGATTGCAAATACGGTTCGGGTTCAACTTGATCGTTGATGGCCTAACATGGAAATTTGCAATCTGGATTATTAATATTGATGGGGGAAGAGCTTAAAACTAATTGTCTTCGTTCCCTACGTAACATAATGCTTCTCCAGAGCATACATGGAAATTTTGTATGAAATGTATCAGAATGTTACATAATCTTTGTACCATTACATAATCCTTGAGTGATCTGCCTATGCATAAAAAATAATATGTTAACCAATGTGACATTCATTAGCCAATACAAACTTTTAAAGATCCTGACACTGTTAAGTAGTACTGCCAGAAAGTAAATTCCAGAATCATGACGAGGGGATGTTTAGTAATTTTAAGATACTGTGACCAAATTCCATGAAGATGGAACATTACCATTTTATTAAATCCTTAATCACGAGTTATATGCATACACCTGAAGATAAAAGAGGTCTTGAACAAGCAATCTGTGGGCTGGTTGAGGAAACGCTCCGAAACGATAAAGATAATCATATGGACAAATATTTTTACCGCTTACTGTTTAATAATTTGGTCTGGTTAACAAACCAACTAAAGTCGAATTATCTTGGGAGTTACTAAATTGATCCATTAAAACTTATTGATTTTCTGAAATTGATTTATTGAATTTTGAAGCTCTTTAATGATTGAAAACTTTATTTTAAAATTTTCATCATTTCGGAGTGTTTCCTCAACCAGACCACAGAAAGCTAGATCAATACCTCTCTTACCTCCAAGTATATGCTTAGAACTCGTGATTTGTTTCTTAATAACACGTGAATGTTCCACCTTTACAGAAATAAGTCATAATATCCTAAAAATACTGAACACCTGCCGACATGGATCTGAAATATACCTGCTAACAGCACTACTATACATTAACAATGAACTTTGGTAGGATATCCTACCATGTTAGTGTTTCGTTTCAGATTAATTGTCAATTCATTGATAGGAGATCAATACCTCTCTTAGCTCCAAGATAAACTGATTGTACGCAGTCACTTAACTTAATTTAGTAACTCCCAAGTCAAATTAACTTAATTTAGTAACTCCCAAGTCAAATTAACTTAATTTATTAACTCCCAGGTCAAATTAACTTAATTTAATAACTCCCAAGACAGATTCATTGTCATCTCATATAAATTAGACCTCTTGCCCATAAAATTAACTTGCTCATATTTTTGAGATTTCTTGAAATGTTCACACACACTTGATATATACACCACTCATAAACATATGTGCTCATGCTTCACAGATACAAAACATAGTTTCACATGCACTATTTATGTCTGTATGCTCATAATCATTATATATTAATATGTTATATATATACATGTGCTGATGTGCATGCAGAAGTCGTACATTAAACATATATTTATCATAATGTCATACACAAGGTAAGTAGGTATATATATATAGCTATATTTAAAAGCGGTAATCTTTCATGTATATCATTGTGTGTGTGTGTATGTATGTATATATATATTTAGCTATATTTAAAAGCAGTAATCTTTCATGTATATCATTGTGTGTGTGTGTATGTGTACGATTTAAGTCCCATTTTGGAAACCTTGCATATATATATATATATGTGTGTGTGTGTGTGTGTGTGTGTGTGTATGTTGGAGGGGGGGAAGCCTGGATTCACATGTTCAATCACAACGGATATATAGCATATTTCATTGTTCACGTATATATACTCCTATACATGCAAATCAGATGGAGTAAAATAAAATAAATTAACATACATAAACACATTCTGATTGCAATGTAGGTATATCTGTTTTGAACCTGTTTCTCTGTTCAGTTTTCCACATTAATTCACGTTTCTCTGGCCTCATAAATATCAATATCGAGACTGCAAATACGGTTCAGGTACAACTTGATTGTTGATGGCCTAACACAAATTTTGCAATCCCGATTATTGGTATTAATGGGACAAGAGCCTAAAACAAATTGTTTTTGTCCCTTTGGGTTCTCCTGGGCCTACAGAGAAATTTTGTATGAAATGTATCAATTAAGTGTCACTCTTTTATATTGCACAATTTTAGTACTCATGTATACTCTTATACATGCAAATCAGATGGAAGAAAACAAATTAAATTAACATACATGAACACATTATGATATACTTGCATAATATCACATATTGCAAAATTCATAAACTCTGAAGTCATAAGTTGCACAATTATGTATACTGAGTAACTCACATATATAATTCATGCATTGCAAGGTTCCTATATATATATATATATATATATATATATACATATATATACATATATATATATATATGTATGTGTATCAATGTAATATGTTTGTTGTATGTACTCAATCAAGCAATTTAAATGAACATGTTAACATTTAAAATCAATGTCCATATTAAATTCCAATCAGTATAGACTATAGTTCAGGCAATCAACATATATGTACAAAATAGGTTCAAAACCCATTCGATTTAGATGCAAATAGTAGAAATCAACACTGTTTAGTAATTTTTCCTGGTATACTGTCAAAACCCAGAGTTAAAAACCCATTCAATTCAGAAGTAATTTAATCTGGTATACTGTCAAAACCCAAAGCTCAAAAGTAACTTAAAAACCCAGATATAAAACCCATTTACAAACACTGTTTGCAAAAATCAACTATTTTGGTTTGTGGTTGCAGAAATCAACACTCATCGGATTTTAATTGTTCATAACCCTAAACGATAGGATCCAAACAAAATTAGATAAATCAAGTTTGGTTTTAAAACTTTCTAGCTTTACCGATTTCACGATCTTGAATATGATTAGGAATTGAATCAAATCGCTTTGTAGCGTCGCTGAGATAAACCGCCTCTACTGGTATCCATACCAATGTTGAATGAGATAGTCTTTACAAAATCGAATTAAACTGAGAAATAATAAGCAGTAGATTGGAAGGGGTAAAAAGCTAGGGTTTTTTTCTAGAAAAAGGAAGAAAAGTGAATGAGGGTTAAAAGATGTTAAGTATGAAGGAATAGGTCGGTTACGTTTTCCTTGGACACGCGGACCTGTGTTTACAAAGAGGCGGGAATGTGAATTTTTTTTACCGCGCTTATATTGGTCCTAAAAACACTTTTACTTTCATTTGATAATAAACGCCACTGATTTTTGCAACAAAAAATCGTGTTTCTGGTAGTGTTTTAAATTCCGCCGTTGTTTTATATCTATCTTGTAATATTTTTATTTCTATAACGCTTCACGAAACTTAATGCATTCTCTTAATGAGTGACATTAACGGACGTGGGGTGTCACACATATCAATCTGAAAGTATAAAAACTACAAATAAAGTGTATGATGCAAGTGTATCCATACCATCCATACCTGTATATTCTGAAATATTAAGTGCAGGTGAACAAATGTGTAACAATGACAAAATAGCATCATCAAATAATGATATTGTTCAGCATTCAAGCCACAGGAGAGAAACACCTGTAATAGATGACAATAATCACGGGATGAGCAATCAACAAAGCACTGATGAAGAAGAAAATAATCAAAGTCAACATCAAGATGAACAACCTCACACAACACCACAATCTACACATACACCCAATGATAACAAGACCTAAAAGTGGGATTTTTAAACCCAAACTCTTTACAGCTGTTATACTACTAGAAGAACCAACAAGTTATGATCAAGCTAAGACTGATAGGAATTGGAAAGCAGCTATGAATGAAGAGTATCAAGCACTCATACAAAATCAGACACGGAGCTTAGTCAAACCACCAAAAGACAAAAACATAATTGGGTGTAAATGGTCATATAAAATTAAAAAGAATCCCGATGGAAGTATCAACAGATACAAAGCAAGACTGGTTGCAAAAGGATACACTTAACAATAAGACTTTGATTACAAACATTCTCTCCTGTGGTTAAACCATCTACAATCAGAATTATTCTCAGTATTGCCATAAGCAAATGATGGTCATTAAGACAACTTAATGTCAATAATGCATTTCTTAATGGAATACTTAAAGAAGATGTGTATGTGGCTCAACCACAGGGATACCGTGAAAAATATGATTATGTTCGCCTGCTAAACAAGGCTATTTATGGGCTAAAACAGGCCCCACAAGTATGGTTTGAAAAATTGAAAAATACATTGTACTCGATGAATTTTCAATCTGCCAAATCAGATAACTCATTATTCATATAAGCTAGCAAGCACGCTGCAATCTATATTCTAATAAATGTTGATGATCTTGTTGTAACAAGAAATAACATAGATGAAATCAACTCGATTGTCAAGGGACTGGACAAGCAATTCTCAGTCAAAGACCTTGGACAACTAAATTATTTTTGGGAATAGAAGTCATAAGAAGATCACCAACAGAAATTATCTTATTACAAAGGAAACACATAGTTGAGCTGTTAGAAAAGACTCAAATGAGCAATGCAAAGGGAATGCCTACACCAATGATTAACAACCAGCATTATTCTAAACACGGGGGAGAACACATATACAACATAAAACAATACAGAAGTGGAGTTGGTGTTTTACAGTACGCAACTATCACCAGACCAGATATTGTGTTCAGTGTTAATAAGGTTTTCCAATTTATGCAGGCACCTTTGGACAATAATTATAAAGCAGTAAAGAGAATTCTAAGATACTTGAAAGCTACAACAAACTATGTACTGCATCTAAAGGCTAATAACAACTTCAATATCACTGGCTATACTGATGCAGACTGGGCATCAGATCCTGATGACAGGAAATCTACAACAGGCTATTGCATTTACATGGGAAGCAACATTGTGTCATGGTGTTCTAAGAAACAATCCACTATATCTAGGTCAAGTGCAGAAGCATAATACATAAGTGTAGTTAATGCTACATCTGAAATAATGTGGATTAAATAATTATTATCTAAGTTAAGTATAAAGATAGACAAATCGATATTATGGTGTGACAACCAAAGTGTTGTGTGCATGTCATCTAACCTGGTGTTACACTCCAGAACAAAACACATCGAGATTGATCAACATTTTATCAAAGAACAAATTCTCAAAGGAAATTTAGAAGTAAGACATGTACCTTCTACTTACCAATGTGCTGACACACTAACAAAGGCCTTGTCACTACAGAACTTCTCAAAGTTTCAAGAAGAACTAAGAGTTGCTGAAAAATAAAGATGAAGCAAGGCTCACCAAAGTTCATCAGTCAGAGAAAAGTCAGAAAGATGAAAGCTTCACAACTGAAAATCCTACAAGCAGAAAAATCAACACAAATAAAGTTAGCATGACTCAAGCTTAGAGATCTGAGGAAAAACAAAGTAAAGAGACTAAAGAGAAAGCTATTCCATCCATTAATTTGAGAATTGAAGTAAAGAAATTATCAGATCGCCACAATAATTGGCATGGAAATAAAAACCCTAACATCGATTTGAGGCGGAGTAAAAGTGGAATAGGGTTTCTAGGTTAACTTACGACAGAGATAATATATATCAAAGGATATATCGGGTCAGCCCATTACTCAAAAGCTCATCGCATTCATAAGAGCCCAAATATATTTTATTTCTATTCTCTTGTACCCTTGTTGTATACGAATCTATATATACAAACTCCTGTAACATTGCATTGTATCGAAAATCATTTCTAAAAGATTAATAAAAGCAATTCTGTTCTGTTCAATACTTTACATTCATTCTGATCTACAAATATAATAAGAATTACATCAAAATTCTTATAAAGAGAGATGATTTTTGGGGAAGATAGACGATTTTGTGGGTAGGGAAATAAAATGTGAATACATGGGTACTGCGGTTATTAGTGTACATGGGTTTGGTGGGAAACATGGCAGTGAACTATTCATGAGCCTAACGAATACAGGATTGACAATTATACCATCATCTAATATATATACAATGAAATGAATCAACAACGGAATTATTGAAGGGCACAAATGTAAATTCAAAAGCTACATTTAGGGGAATCCTCACTATATATAGATATATAGATATTGCTACTGAGATATAAACAACTTTAACGGGAAAGAAAAAGGATTTGTGTAGAAAAGTGTGATAAGTGGTAAAATGAGGAACATTTTGTCTGACATGAAACTTTATGAATTGGAAATAACCAAAGCATGAGCAAAAAAACTAAAATTTAAAAATTTAGTAATTATTTATTTAAGATTTTGTATGTATCGATACTTGATGAAATAGTATCATAAATATAAATCTCTTAATTATCTTTAGTTTTAACTATGTATCCATTGTCTCACATTCAACTATTTATGTGGGTAACAGTCCTTTGTTACTGTATTTTCAAATATATCAATAAAATTAGTGGTTGACTTCAAATCTTCATTATTCATATTTGTAAATATATCATCAGATTTTTGAAATCTATAAAAAAAATGTAAACATCTCATTATATGGTAATTCTACATTGGCTTTCATAAAAAATACCAAGCTTTGTAACAAAATAAGATAGTAAATCACGTTTATTAAGTCATACCTGACAACTTTCCACTGTAGGACATGGAAGCGAGAAATAGTGGATACGTTGAGAAACAGAAGAGAAAGAAAAAAGATAAGGAAATAGTACAATATAGAGGCAATGAGAAATTATTTTGTTAGTACATGCAGTTAAGTAAAATAATATCATATACGGTATTCACAGGCCATATATTATGAAACATACATTGATCATTATGCAGATTTGAAAATACAGCTGTTAAAAAAACAAAAAATTGAGTGGAATTGAAATTACTGCTGATAACCAAAAAACCAAAAATCAAATACAGAAAATGATGGAACTTCAGTGAATCTATAGTGTAGATAAAAATCACGATAAGTTCATCAAAATAGGCAAGGACTAAAAATGAATTGGAAAATGTGATATCTACAACATTATCTTTAGTCCAAATATGTTGTGAACTGTAATCTTTTAATAGAAATCATAATTTTCAATGATGATAAATACATACTGAATTGGGCATTTACACTTACATACATTTTGGAAACAGTATGTTGAGTTTAATGTCAGTTATAGCAAATTAACGAGTAAGAAACATATAAACTCAATATTTGAGGTTTTATTTATCAAAAATAATAATTTACTTACTACTATGTAGAGATGAAATATAGCTTTTGCAAATATTTTGTCGTGAGATGTATGCTGTTGAAAATTTTAGATTCGTTTCCCATCCTGATTGTTTGTGATCCTGCACTTTGATAGACAGAAGCCATCAAATAGAAATATCAATTCTAGATCTAAAAAACCCTTGAAAAGAAAAGCATACAACTGACAAAAAATTAAATAGGTCGTAATAATCATTGAAACCCAAAATGTAATGTTATTTATAAGGCGAGTTAACTACATAGATATTTTACCCAAAATACATTGAAATTTCTCAAGCCTCACAGTTTTATGGAGCAAACAAAAGATACGCAGCAGAAGCAAATAGAAGGAAAATAATCTGACATGTGAGACAGAAACACATAAAGATGACAGACAAATAGTAGAGGAGAGTTTGGGTCAAAATAACTATGAAACTCAAGAAAAATGTAAGGAAAGCAACCCAAAGAAGTATATAAAGCCGAGGAGGACATAATTTTTAGCATTGGAGGAGGTTGAGGAGGCTGTAGTATAATTGTGAAAGATTAGAGCAAATATTATGAAGAAGGTAAAGAGAACCGATGAATTTTTTAGTAACAATATGTTAATAAATAAGCTTTAGTATTTTTTATTTTGAATGTGTAAAGTCGTACCTCCCTTGCAAACTGAAGGACATCTTTATCCAAAAAAAAAAAATTTGTCAAACACACCATACCCAAACTCTTGTCTACTAATAATGCTTTAAATTTTGATCTATTTTTCAGGCACAGTTCTGACAAACAACCCAGGCTATGTATCAAAAACTCTTGTCTATTAAGCCTCTATATTTTGTGATGTCCAATGCATAGTTAAATATAATATAAATTGGACATGCATTCCGACTAAATTTACAATCACGTCTAAGCTTGTATACATGATTTCTCTCGGGAATTAAATAGAAAAATGGCAAGGAATAACTGTGTCAATTAGGCCTTATAACCTTATAAATAACTATACTAATATCTTCGGTCTAGTGGTAGTTCTATATAATCAACTCTTTTACTTTCTGTTAGTATAAACAGAATTCGAATGAAATTCAGTAAAAATCATGAGTGGAAAACAAACAATTACTTACATTAGGTTAGCGGTTAACAGTCAAGCTCAAAGGCATTGATCTCAACCTGGAAAGCAACGTTGTCAGCCTCTGGCATTTGAACATAATGTTCCTGCAGTTGTTGGCAGTAGTGAATATAGCACATCACTATCGTTATTTTACAACTTCTGTAGCCGCAACAAATTTTGAGAAATAGTTTATTAAGAAGGTTGCATTGTAAGTTGAGGATAAGAGCAAATAATATATAGTCAACTCTTTGGGTTTGAATTGACATATCTTGTACAACAACTTATTCCAAAGAGAAGAAGTTCATTTGGAGTAAGCTAATTGCAAAATAAAGTTGAAGAGATGAAACTAATAGTAGAAAATCGAAGATAATCCCTAAAAATAAAAACAGAATTAGCAGTAAACTGAAAGAAAACAACATAAAAATTTTATACCTCTCTTATGGCAACATAATTTCCATGTCCGTGAACATTGCACAAAAACTGTAAACAAAACATCATTTGGTTAAGAAAAAAATAGTGGTAAATTAGAATAAAACAACATAGAATTTTATACCTCTCCATTAGCAATGCAGTTTCCATTTTCGTGAATATTGCATCACTTCTGGAACAGCTTCCCAACCATGGGTAATTATGCCTAAAACCCAGCCATTTTAATATCTAAACGCATTGTAATGTAAAATATACCAATATTATGCAGATGACAATTCCAATGACCAACTTCAAAACAAAATCCTTCAGTAAAACTTGAGAAATCGGTAAGCGCCAAAAAAATTAACAGAAGAACCGCAGTGGGCTATAATCCATACGGTTCGTTTTACATCATGAAGATGCAAAATGATATGCATCCTTCTAACCAGCCTGTACAAGATGGCAATGCAACTAACGCTACTAATCCCGAAAGAAACATACACATACCAAGATGATTCTTGGACTAAAAGAAATGGTGCCAAAAGTTGTTAGAATTGTATAGAAAAGGTATTTTCTCCTTTTTGCAATTTGGTTATTAGGGTACCAATAGGAAAAGTTGTTTCGGTACTGCGTTAATCTTAGCCACCCACATGTAAAGGGTAGGTAGTGAATTTGCTTTATATGTACATGCATTCTGAAAGAAATGGTATAAAGAAATTTTATTGTGAACTCTCTCTTGTCTCCATTTTCTCTCCTCTAATGCCTTTTATATCTTCCCCTTCACCCCTGTAATCTTCCTAAGCCGCATCAACTGGTGTTTTCACTGTTGTTCTCTCCTCCTCTCAACCAAATCACCTACTACCACAGTGACCAGAGTAGACGACGCATTTCAACAGCTCGCCGATCAACAAAACACCATTAATACCATTCAAGCCAACCAAACCTCCATCCAAACCACCCAAACCTCACATAGTGTCATGCTCAAAACCTTGACTGCCAAAAACATCAACATCAAATCTGTCCTACATGACCTCATAGAACAAATGGCTAATATTAACCACAAGTTTGACAACCCACAAATCCAGTCACCAACCAACCAAACTTCTACCGCTTACCATCCATCACCCAACAACCGTTAACCACCATTACTGGCCACAGCAACGCCTACTCGAACCCCAAAATGTTCACTCACAACATTTGATGGCACCAATCCTCATGATTGGATATTTCAAGCGGATTGGCTCTTCGATTATTACTCCACACCTGAAGACCAAAGAGTGGATCTCGCAAGCTTCCACATGCAAGGCCAAACTTTGTCATGGTTCCAATGGATGCATCGCAACAATCAAATTCCACTTGGGCGACATTGACTAAAGCGATCGAGAAATGTTTCAGACCCCCCACATTCCTCAATCCACAAGCAACCTTTCTCAAGCTCAAACAAATTATCACCATAGAAATTACCGAGCAACATTTGAAAACCTTTGCAATCAAATTACTACACTCTCCAATGAATCCATACTCCAATGCTTCATCCCCGTCCTTAAAACAAATATCCAAAACGAACTCCACATCCTTAAGCCTACAAACATCTCTGACGCCAATAATGGAGCCAAACTTATTGAAAGGAAACCGATTGACCTATACAAATTTCCTTTCACAAAAAACAACCCTCAATACTAGAAAACCAACCCCAGTACCTTACATACCACTCAATCAATTCCACAAGCACCTAACCTGCAAACACCTAAAACCTCTATTCTCATTAAACAGCTGTACCAAACTGAAATGAACAATCGCAAGCAATAAGGCCTATGTTTTAATTGCGATGAAAAATACCACTTCGGCCATCGCTGCAAGCCTACCCACATTCTCATGATCACCCCTGACACAAACTCTGATGACAACCCAACCCCACTCGAATTTGAACTCGACTCACCAGCTATCACCGAAGTTCCCAACAACCCAGAACCAAACCAAGAACAACCACAAGATATTTCATTCCATGCCCTAACCAGGTCCTCCCACTCACGTGCCGTTTGCCTACCTACGTCCATTAAGAACAAACCCATTTCCATTTTAGTGCATTCGGGATCCACACACAACTATATACACCCGAAATCAGCGAGATGCTTAGGCCTGGAAATTGATAGCATAATTTCGTTTGTAGTCTTGACGGGAAACTGCGAGAAGCTAAGAAGCTCAGGAAGTTGCAGGAATGTATCTGTTGAAATTTACAAGCATGAATTCTTCAGTGATTTCTATTTACTTGAAATAGTGGGTTTAGACGCTGTCTGTGGCATCTAATGGCTACAACAATTAGGCCCGATAATGATGGACCACAAAGAATTGACAATGCAGTTTACTTTAAATGGCCAGCCCATTTGTTTAACTGGCATGAGCCCAATTAGCAAGCCTACGCCTATCTCGATCCAACAGCTTAAACATTTGGACACAGCTGCCGCTATCACCAATTTTTTGTACCTATATCCAATCTGTTGCCTAGCCGAGACACAACCCTTACACCACAATAACCCACAACTTCAAAAATTGCTCTCCTCTTTTAACCACATTTTTTCACAACCCACCAAACTTCCTCCAACTTGCACACTTAAACATCATGTTAATCTCGTCCCCAACGCCAAGCACTTCAACACTAAACTGTATCGTTGTCCTTATTTCCAAAAAAATTAAATCGAACGAAAAATCCAAGAAATGTTTCTCTTCACTAGCCCATTTTCTTCACCCGTCCTATTAGTCAAAAAAAAAGATGGCACATGGCGATTTTGCGTGGATTACCGCGCACTCAATGCAATTACCATCAAAGACTGCTTTCTAATCTCCACAATTGATGATTTATTAGACGAACTTTATAGTGCTATTTTTTTTCAAAGCTTGATCTACGTAGCGGCTACTTCCAAATTCGTGTTCACCCACTTGGCCGACATACCAAAAACCGCCTTCCGCACTCATGATGGCCACTACGAATTCTTGGTCATGCCATTTGGCTTAACTAGTGCACCATCCACTTTTCAAGCAAAATGAATAAAATATTTCGTCCATATTTGAGAAAATTCGTATTAGTCTTCTTTGATGATATCCTCGTTATAGTTCGTCGTGGGAAGACCACTTAAGCCATCTCCGAATAGCACTACAAATCTTAAACCAACATCAGTTCTTTGCCAATGACAGCAAATGCAACTTCGGTCTCACCGAATTAGACTATTTGGGCCGCATTATCTCAAATAAAGGCGTAAAAGTGGACCAGTCCAAGATTGAAGCCATGCTTTGTTGGCTGACACCTGATTCAATCACAATAGTTAGAGGATTTCTGGGCTTAACCGGTTACTACTGTCGTTTCATTAAACACTATGCATCCATTGCAAGCCCACTCACTGATTTACTGAAGAAAAATTCATTCGTTTGGAGCCCAACAGCCCATGCAACATTTGAAGAATTAAAAGTAGCCATCACAACAATCCCCATTCTATCTCTCCCTAATTTCAACTAACCCTTCACTATCACCACCGATGCTTCAGCAAACGCCATAGGCGCGGTTTTAGCCCAATTCGATCACCCTATTGCCTATTTTAGCCTAAAACTGCCACACAACCTCCAAAAACCTTCCACATACTCGAGAGAGATGTTCACAATAACTTCTTTAATAAAAAAATGGCGACATTACTTATTGGATCGCCCATTTCTAATCTACATCGACCACCAAAGTTTACGAGAATTAACATCGCAATCTATTCAAAAGCCGGAGCAGCAGAAATGGCTCACCAAACTCCTTGGATTCGACTTCACAATTCATTACAGACCGGGAAAATTGAACGCGGTAGCTGATGAATTATCCTGCGTCATCGAAGCTGTCATAATGAAAGAAATATCTGGACTGACCTTTCCCATACTGGACGAGATTCAAACGGCACTACAACATGATCAAACAACACAAACAATCATCAGCCAGTTGCACGAAGGTACATGCTTGAACCCTAAATTTCAATTACGCAATGCATTGCTATTTTGGGGAAACCGAGTACATGTTCCCAAAAATGATGATTTGAAAAATAAACTTGTTGCTGAGTTACATGCATCGAAATTGAGGGGGCATTCTGGAATTAAGGGGATCATAGTGAGAGTGGTGAGCAACTTTTATTAGCCAAAATTAGTTGCAACAGTCCAAGAGTTTGTTAGGAAATGTCCCATCTTCCTTCAAACGAAACCTGACAACACCCCATATAAGGGACTTCTACAGCCTCTACCAATACCGGTTCAAATAAGGGAAGATATCACAATGGATTTCATCATGCATCTACCACCATCCATAGACAGAACATCAATATGGGTCATTGTAGATAAGTTATCCAAGTACGCCCATTTTTTGCGCATTGCCTACTTCAATCTCTGCTGCACAATTTGCATCCGACTTCTTAAGAGAATACGTACGACTACATGGATTTCCCCGCTCAACCGTATCCGATAGATACCGTCTATTTACAAGATAATTTTGGAAGGAATTATTTCGTCTACATGGCACCAAGTTACAAATGAGCAGCGCTTATCATCCACAATCCGACGGGCATCGTAAATCATTGTTTGGAGATGTACTTGAGAGCGATAGTTGGAGACATATCAACAAAATGGGTCAAATGCCATTCGTGGGCGGAATGGTGGTACAACACTTCAAAACACACTTTCAGCGGCATGTCATCAATCCAGGCTGTGTACGGAAGACCACCAACAATTCTAGAAAGCTATATCACTTCAGCATCCACACTACCAGAACTGAATACTTAGGCAACTTTAAAAGACCAACAGCTATACATTATTAAAACTAATCTGCAGAAAGCTCAAAGCCAAGTAAAGAATCACGCAGACTAGCACCGGAGTGATAGGAAATTCAATGTTGGCTTGTGGGTCTTTGTAAAGCTCCAACGTTATCGATAAACCACCGTACACAACAACCACCACAAATTATCAAAAAAGAACTATGGACCCTTCGAAATCATGGAACGCATTGGCCCAGTAGCGTATAAACTTCGACTGCCAAGTGAAGCCCGTATCCACTGTAACACCCCATAATATTAAATATTAGAGAATACTTAAATGTTAAATTGAGAATTAAGGGAAACATGTTACGCCATTGTGTTCGCCTCGAAATTCTGCTTGGAATAGAGTCCAAGTTTTAGTAAATCGGACTTCGTATGAGGAAGTTATGGCCCTCAGAAGTTTCAGGATTTTTAAATAAATTAAAACAGCTCAAAATTAAATTCAAAATTCGAATTCAAACAAAGAAGCGGGCTGGGCGGGATTTTTCCCGCCCCAGGCCAGGTCGACCTCCCCTATACAGGTCGACCTTGGGGTCGACCTACCCCCTCGGGCAGATCTGAACTGTGACGCTTCTGACTTGTTGCTGAGTCTTTTCTGACTTGTTGCTGAGTCACCAGGGCATAGGTGGCAATTCTGGATAACTCTATCTAGTCTGGACGGTTGTGATTGCTCCTATGATAATCTAACGGCTTATATTGATCTAAGATTCTATAAAAGCACACATAGACTAAAGCTCTAAATCTAAAACTAAATTAATCTCTTGGCCTTCATGCTGCTGCTGGAATAGTTCTTCTTCTTCTTAAAGCTTAGGAATTGCAAGTCAGGATTCTAATACAAACGACGAACGAATTATTCTCTTCTCTAGTCCATCTATGTGAGTACAATTTCTTTCACAAAATAATTAATAAATTAATTATGATGAGTTATAATTGGGATTATGAGAACATGTCTGTTAAATCATGTGACGTTACTTAACTTTGTTATCGTCTGTTGGTGAACGTATGACGGTTTTGTTAACTTATGTTAGTAGATCTATTTCATATGTCCAATCGCATATATTTAACTTGATTCATTTTATGACATCATTTTATGTGCAAGTTTGGGATGTAAATCATATGCTAGTTTGTATGTGAATCATATGTAAGTCTGTATGCGAATTATACACAAGTTTATATGTGAATCAAGTATATAAATACATATGCGAGTTTATATGTAAAACATGTGATATTAGTTTACATGTTTAAATTCATATGCAAGTTTGTAGGAATCCATATGTAAGTTTAGGTGAAAAACATATTCACATATGCAAGTTTAGGTGAAAACCATATTCACATATGCAATTTTAGGTGAAAACCATATTCACATATGCAAGTTTAGGTGAAAACCATATTCATATATGTAAGTTAATAATTTCATGTTTAGATCTATATTTAGATCCATGGCAGTACATAGTTTATGCAAATTTATGTTCTATATGTCCATTGCCTATGCCAGTTATTGGCTATGCAAATTTATGTTATAAATCTTATTCGCAGGTTAGATCTATTTTATGTGTTATGCAAGTTGTGATGTTTCTTTTCTTTTTATGAGTTAGACTATTTGCGAGTCTAACATATTTCATATTAAACGTATGAGCGGCGTGGGGACAATGGGAAAATATTAAATATACATATTGTGAATTGGCATAAAATGGCTTTAAAGGCATATAATTAATTTGAGACACTAATTGGTATAATTTATATACCTGAAAAGTATGGACATAATTTAGGTGACAATTATGGACATAGATTAATTTGGAAATTATTGACAATTTGAATAGGGATAATTAATTCATATTGGGGTGAAATAATTATGTGTAATAATAAACACCTAAGACACGAGGTTAGACTCGTTTGTGGGATAAGACTGCCTGGACCCGCCCGGAAAATCCAGCAACCACAAACGGTAGTCTAATGTGAGAGGTTGAAGGCATAAATTAAATGCGTAACAATTGTAAAGACACGAGGTTAGGCTCGTTTGCGGTATAAGACTTCCCGGACCCGCCCGACAAATCCAACAACCGCAAACGGTAGTCTAATGTGGGAGGTCTTATAAGGTTACGGTTATAATGAATTAAGTAACACTTAACCAAGATAAACATGTGGTGGGACATGGGGTAAAGTGGGTGACATGTGAAATACAATTAGAAACACTTAACCAAATTGAAACATGTAAGAAGACATGAATAAGAAGGGGTTAAGTGGGAAATCTTAGTGGGGACCAAGCATAGGTGGAAAGCTTGTGTGAAGTATAGGGACCCTTTTCAAACCAGTAACCCATCAAGTATCTTTGTGAGCTCGAGCTAGGTCGAGGATGGGACACGCTTACTGGGTTTGATTGTAAGAGGTCAAAACAGGTTAGCGGTGGCAACGCAAGTCCAATGGGGTCATGTGCGTGCGTGGGCCCGGGCTGGTAGGTAAGACGTTGTTGCATCGTGTAGATATAAGCTGTGCATCTTTAGTGGTATCGGGTTGCCACTTTGGGGAGTGATACACCCCACTATGGGACCAGCACGGGTATCTACGAGTTAGGGAGCCGATCGCATGGGGGTAGCGGGTACAACTAGTGGAGATAGGGGCAGGCGGCACCTATGAAGACAGCTAGGGGTATATGGAACTACCATTATCATTATTATGATTATTATGTTCAGTAGGAGGGATCAACTTTTAGGGTGACTAGTAATGGTGCAGTATAGTAATTATCCTCTAGTGATTATAAGCGTGATTAACGCCAGCATATTCCTCTTGTTTGTTTTGTCTTGCCCATTTGCTTCACAGTCATTCCTTGTTTTACCATTTTATGCCTTATCCTAATTACTTTAATAATTATATTGTTAAAGTTATTGGACTCGCCAGACTTTATGTCTGACCCCCTTTGTTTTCGCCTATTTTCTTCCTCCCCCCCCAAGTTCTCAGGGTGGGACTGGTGCTAGTGGAGCTTGATTTGGACCTCTTTCTCTCTCTTTTGGAAGTGCTTAGATTGCTGAAAGTAAAGTTCAGCTTATCTCTTTTATGGCTACCTATGTTGGGTTTATGCTTTTTTACTTTATGTACTTAGAAAAAAAATTGTCAAGATGGATATTAAGTATACTTGGTTTTATTGTTGGTTTTTGATGTTGTTGTAACCAAACTATTTCTCCGTTGCATTAAAAGTTGTTTTAATTTTTCAAGTACCAATATGTGTATCTGTCTTGTTATATTCTGTTCTATACACCAATAATACTCCATGAAAGTTAATGCATTCCCTTTGAGAGTGACATTAATGGACGTGGGATGTTACACGTGGTATCAGAGCTGAAGGTTACCAAGAACAGATAAGTGATTTTGAAAAATTGTTTTTCAAAAGCATTTTATAAAGAAATACTTTCAAAAATAGGTTTTAAGGAGAATATTTTCAAGAGAAAAGTTTGATTTAAAACCATAACCCCCAAGAGCCATATATCTTTCCTTTGATTCTCCATTTTGAATCTCTTCCTTTTTCTTATCAGCATGTCTTGGGTACCCGAGATACCCGAGGGCATACTGATACCAACCTGGTTCAGAAGGTATCTGGAGGCTAGGGCCACCGCCGCAGGCCCAACAGACATTCCTCCTCCCCCAGCCGCAGCCGCTCCTCCTCCTCCCCCTCCATGCGTTGATACTTTTTCGAAGATATGCAAAGACTTTCGGGCAATGGGCGGGAAACCTTTTCACGGGTCAGAGACGTTTGTTGAAGCTCGAAATTGGCTTAAGGAGGTGGAAGATTTGTTTGGTATCTTCGAGATAGAAGATGGAAGGAAGGTCCAATTAGCTGCTTGGTTAATGAAGGACGAAGCCTCGTTTTAGTGGGAGGTCACGAATGGAGAGTGTCCAGTGGAGACATGGATGGATTTCAGGCATATGTTCGAGATGAAATTTTTCTCATGAGCAGAAGAGAATTTATACATGGAGAGGTTCTTGGCATTGAAGCAGGGAAATTTATCAGTAAAGGAGTACGTCAACAAGTTCAATCAGTTGGCGAGATTTGGCTTAGACTTGGTGAACACACCTGAAAAGAAGGCCCTAAGATTCGTTAAAGGTTTGAATGAGCTGCTACATGGGTTGGCTATGACCCACATTCCTATGGGGGCTACCTTTGAGAAACTGGTTGAAATGGCGCTTATGCATAAAGAGGAGAAAGGCGCTAATGCTAATAAGGCACCGGAAAAGAAAGGGGATCAAAAGAAATCATAGCAGCAACCTAAGAAAGGTGGTAAGGATAACAATAGAAAAGGAAAGAAAAGGTGCTTTAATTGTGGAACACCAGGCCATCTGAGAAAGGACTGTAAGAAGAAGAAGAAGACTGGTTGTTTCAACTATGGTGAGGCAGGACATCTGATTAAAGACTGCCCGAGAAGACAAGGGCAGGTTCATGATTTCATAGCACCAGGACAGGAGAGAGGTAGAAACATTTCTGTTGAAAGTTTGGTTTTTCTGTTTGATCATCATGTTCGTACTTTGTTTGATTCTGGCGCTTCACACTTGTTTGTATCTGCTTCGTTAGTTGAAACACTGCAACTAAATACTAGTCTAGTTACGGATCCCATAGTAGTCTCAAATCTTATTGGTGGTTCAGCTCATCTTTCAATGATTTGTCAGGATTTGAGAGTGTCTATCTTGGGCGTTGGGTTTGAATGCGACGCCTTCGTTCTTGGTTTCATGGGCTACGGCTTGATTCTAGGCATGGATTGGCTAGCTTGATACGGTGCCATCCTAGAATGTGAAAGAAGGGTAATTAGATTGTTGACTCGTTGTGGCAAGACCCTTGATATTTCTTGTGACCCTAGGGGTCCGGTGATGCTTATCTACCTAGAATCTCTTGACGCGTCCAATGATGATTTGGAATCTGTTCGTGTGGTCAGTGAATATGGTGACGTCTTCGATGAAGTTCGGGGCTTACCCCCAAGGTGCGAGATAGACTTTCGTATATACCTGGTAGACAATGCAAAGCTAGATGCATTACCAGTGCGCCACATGGCTCCGAGAGAGAGAAGAGAACTCAGTAAGCAAGTGAAAGAGTTGCTTGAGAAGGGATTCATAAGAAGAAACATTTCGGAATGGGGTGCTCCAGTGGTTTTTGCTACAAAGGTTGATGGTTCACTTATATTTTTCGTGGACTATAGAGAGCTGAATAAGCTCACCAAGAAGAATAGACACCCATTGCCGAGGATAGACGATTTATTCAATCAGTTGGTTGGTGCTTCGGTTTTCTCGCAGCTGGATTTGGCTACAGGATTTCATCAGCTAAGGGTGGCTGAAGACAGCATAGATAAGACTGCATTTAGAACTCCTGACGGTTTCTTCGAGTGGCTCGTCATGCCTTTTGGTTTGACGAATGCACCCGCATACTTCGTTGATTTAATGAGTAGAGTGTTTAGGGAGTTTCTAAACAAGTTTGTGGTGGTCTTTGTGGGCGATATCTTGATTTTCTCTAGAAGCGAGGAAGAGTATGCCCTACATCTTAGGGAAGTCTTAGAGACCCTACGAGCGCATCAACTCAAAGCTAAGTTCTCCAAATGCCATTTTTGGAGAAAAGAAGTGAGGTTCTTAGGACACGTGGTCTCTAAGGAAGGGATAGCTGTGGATCCCGCAATGGTGGTGGCAATCCAAGATTGGAAGATTCCTAAGAACGCAACAGAAGTAAGAAGCTTTTTAGGGCTGGTTGGTTATTATAGGAAGTTCATTAAGGACTTCGCGAAGATATCATCCCCACTTACTCGGTTAATGAAGAAGAACTTGACTTTTGCTTGGGATGTTGACTGTGACGATGCTTTCCAACGTTTGAAGAGGGCTTTGACGACAGCTCCAATTTTAGTTTTGGCAGATGGGAGTAAGCCATTCACAGTATATACTGATGCTTGCGGGACAGGGCTTGGCGCAGTTTTAATGCAAGAGGGGAGGGTGATATGCTATGGTGGAAGGCAGTTGAAAGTCTACGAGAAGAATTACCCTACCCACGACTTAGAGTTGGCTTCCATAGTTTTTGCGCTTAAGTCATGGCATCATTATTTGCTTGGCGAGAAGTTTGAGTTGTATACAAACCATAAGTCACTAAAATACTTGTTCTCTCAGAAAGTTCTAAACTTGAGGCAACAAAGGTGGATGGAGTTTTTGGCATCCTACGATTTTGAGATCGCATATACCCCTGGCAAGGGTAACGTTGTAGCTGACGCCTTAAGTAGAAAGAGGTTGACTTTGAGTCCTTTATTCGTAGAGCGGCAAAGTTTGGAGTATATATCTACCTTTGACTTCAGACCCTATGTCGATTATGTACCCGGATTGTTGGCATCGCTAGAGGTACAACCTACACTTTTGTGTCGGGTTTGAGAGGCACAGCGAGATGACCCACAGTTAGTTGAGATAGTAGGCAAGCTTATAGGAGGGAAGTCTTCGAGTCATCTTAATAGATATGCTATAGATGAGAGAGGCTGGTTGCGTAGAGATGAGAGACTTTGCGTGCCACAATACGAGAGCTTGAGGAAGACAATTCTTGAAGACTCACATTGCTCTAAGATGACCATACATCCAGGTGGTGACAAGATGTATAGGGATATGAAGCGAGTTTTCTTTTGGGCCGGAATGAAGAAGGACGTGGTTGAGTTCATTTCTAGATGCTTAGTGTGCCAGCAAGTCAAGGCAGAGCAAAAGAAGCCCGGTGGTTTTCTCTACCCTTTAGAGATTCCTCTGTGGAAATGGGAAAGTGTTTCCATGGATTTTGTAGACGGGTTGCCAAGATCAAGGAAGGGTAATACGAGGATTTGGGTAGTTGTAGACAGACTTACCAAAAGTGCCCATTTTATTCTCATTAAAAGTAGGAGGACCGCCGCATGGTTAGCATCTGTTTCCCTTCGAGAGATAGTTCATCTGCACGGCATACCCTCTAGCATTGTGAGCCATAGAGATCCCATTTTCACTAGCGAGTTTTGGAAGAGCTTACAAGAGGTGGTTGGAACACAATTATGTTTAAGTACCACTTATCAGCCTCAGACGGACGGCCAGAACGAGAGAGTAAATCGGATTCTTGAAGATCTTTTGAGGCTATGCATCTTAGACTTTGGAGGAACATGGGAAGAACATCTCCCATTAGTGGAGTTCGCCTATAATAACAACTTTCAGGGGAGCATTAGCATGGCACCTTTTGAGGCTCTTTATGGACGACCATGCCGATCACCTACTTGTTGGTGGGAATCTACGGATAAGGTTTTGCTTGGACCCGACATGATTAGGGAGATTTCGGAGAAGATAGACTTGATTCGACGGCGAATGAAGACGGCGCAGAACCGACAGAAGTCGTATGCTGATAAGAGACGAACCGATCTTAAGTTCGATGTTGGGGACATGGTTTTTATTAAGTTGTCACCGTTGAGAAACGTAGTCCGTTTTGGATCAGTAGGGAAGTTGGCGCCAAGGTTCATAGGACCCTTTTCAATTACAGAGAGGATTGGGCAGATGGCGTATAGAGTAAAGTTACCAGAGAAGCTCAGTAGTGTTCATGACGTGTTTCACGTTTCGCATTTGCGTAAGTGTCTACATGATACAGCGGAAGTGGTGGAGCCGAGAACGCTCAAAGAAGTGGAAGTAGAACGAAATGTCACGGTTAGACGAGCTCCTACACGCATTCTTGGATCGGAGGTCAAAAAGCTACGCAACAAAGAGGTCAAGTTGGTTAAAGTGCAATGGGGAGATGATCAAGGAGAAGCGACTTGGGAGACGGAAGACAAGATGCGTACGTTGTACCCTTTCCTTTTTGAGGGTATGTTTTTAACTTCTCCTTTTTCTAACGCTTTGTTGATACTTGTCTTATCGTTTAATATGTCTGTGCGATGAAATCTTCGATCTTTAGTTAGGAAAAACCCTATGGTTGTAAACATGTGTTTGAGACATGTTATGTTTGGTGGATGCAAATGGATGCAAGTGGTTGCTCGTGGATGCATGTACACACACATTAGGCACTAGATCGGCTCAATCACTTTCATATTGCATATAAACATGTGCGCATATTTAAATTAATGGATGTATAATGGTTGTGCACACATGTAGAAATAATATGTATCGTTAGGATTCTTTCGCATACATAATGGACGCATAGCACTATCATGATTTGCACTAAGGAGGTCAACTGAATCAGTAGACCGTCTGATTTTGCATTGGATAAGGAACATATACACACACTTTTTGCATATGTTCATACGGCATTAAAAATCTTGTAAGGGCAATGGATGCCTATGTTTGATGGTTGAGTAGATGGATGATTGGTTGTTAGGATATACATTCTCCTTAACTTGGAGATTTCGAGGGTGAAATCCTTTAAGGAGGGGAGAATGTAACACCTCGTAATTTTAAATATTAGAGAATACTTAATTGTTAAATTGAGAATAAAGGGAAACGGCTTACGCCATTGTGTTTGTCTTGAAATTCTACTTGGAATAGAGTCCAAGTTTTCGTAAATCGGACTTCGTATGAGGAAGTTATGGCCCTCAGAAGTTTCAGGAATTTTAAATAAATTAAAACAGCTCAGAATTAAATTCAAAATTCGAATTCAAACAAAGAAGCGGGCTGGGCGGGATTTTTCCCCGCCCCAGGCAGGTTGACCAGGGAGTCGATCTCCCCTATACAGGTCGACCTGGGGGTCGACCTACCCCCTCGGGCAGATCTGAACTGTGACGATTCTGACTTGTTGCTGAGTCTTTTCTGACTTGTTGCTGAGTCACCAGGGCATAGGTGGCAATTCTGGATAACTCTATCTAGTCCGGACAGTTGTGATTGCTCCTATGATAATCTAACGGCTTATATTGATCTAAACTTCTATAAAAGCACACATAGACTCAAGCTCTAAACCTAAAACTAAATTAATCTCTTTGCCTTCATGCTGCTGCTGGAATAGTTCTTCTTCTTCTTAAAGCTTAGGAATTGCAAGTCAGGATTCTAATACAAACGACGAACGAATTATTCTCTTCTCTAATCCGTCTTTGTGAGTACAATTTCTTTCACAAAATAATTAATAAATTAATTATGATGAGTTATAATTGGGATTATGAGAACATGTCTGTTGAATCATGTGACATTACTTAACTTTGTTATCGTCTGTTGTGAATATATGACAGTTTTGTTAACTTATGTTAGTAGATCTATTTCATATGTCCAATCACATATGTTTAACTTGATTCATTTTATGACATCAGTTTATGTGCAAGTTTGGGATGTAAATCATATGCTAGTTTGTATGTGAATCATGTGTAAGTCTGTCTGTGAATTATACACAAGTTTATATGTGAATCAAGTATATATATACATATGCGAGTTTATATGTAAAACATGTGACATTAGTTTACATGTTTAAATTCATATGCAAGTTTGTAGGAATCCATATGTAAGTTTAGGTGAAAACCATATTCACATATGCAAGTTTAGGTGAAAACCATATTCGTATATGTAAGTTCACAATTTCATGTTTAGATCTATATTTAGATCCATGGCAGTACATAGTTTATGCAAATTTATGTTCTATATGTCCATTATCTATGCAAGTTATTAGCTATGCAAATTTATGTTATAACTCTTATTCGCAAGTTAGATCTATTTTATGTGTTATGCAAGTTATGATGTTTCTTTTCTTTTTATGAGTTAGACTATTTGCGAGTCTAACATATTTCATATTAAACGTACGAACGACGTGGGGACAATGGGAAAATATTAAATATACATATTGTGAATTGGCATAAAATTGCTTTAAAGGCATATAATTAATTTGAGACACTAATTGGTATAATTTATATACCTGAAAAGTATGGACATAATTTAGGTGACAATTATGGACATAGATTAATTTGGAAATTATTGACAATTTGAATAGGGATAATTAATTCATATGGGGTGAAATAATTATGTGTAATAATAAACGCCTAAGAGACGAGGTTAGACTTGTTTGTGGTATAAGACTGCCCGGACCCGCCCGGCAAATCTAGCAACCACAAATGGTACTCTAATGTGAGAGGTTGAAGGCATAAATTAAATGCGTAGCAATTGTAAAGACACGAGGTTAGGCTCGTTTGCGGTATAAGACTGCCCGGATCCGCCCGGAAAATCCAGCAACCGCAGACGGTAGTCTAATGTGGGAGGTCTTACAAGGTTACGGTTATAATGAATTAAGTAACACTTAACCAAGATAAACATGTGGTGGGACATGGGGGTTATGTGGGTGACATGGGTGACATGTGAAATACGATTAGAAACACTTAACCAAATTGAAACATGTAAGAAGACATGAATAAGAAGGGGTTAAGTGGGAAATCTTAGTGGGGACCAAGCATAGGTGGAAAGCTTGTGTCAAGTATAGGGACCCTTTTCAAACCAGTAACCCATCAAGTATCTTTGTGAGCTCGAGCTAGGTCGAGGATGGGACACGCTTACTGGGTTTGATTGTAAGAGGTCAAAACGGGTTAGCGGTGGCAACGCAAGTCCAACGGGGTCATGTGCGTGCATGGGCCCGGGCTCGTTGGTAAGACAGTGTTGCATCATGTAGATATAAGCCGTGCGCCTTTAGTGGTATCGAGTTGCCACTTTGGGGAGTGATACACCCCACTGTGGGACCAGCACGGGTATCTACGAGTTAGGGAGCCGATCGCCTGGGGGTAGTGGGTACAACTAGTGGAGATATGGGCAAGCGGCACCTATGAAGACAGCTAGGGGTACACGCAACTACCATTATCATTATTATGATTATTATGTTCAGTAGGCGGGATCAACTTTTAGGGTGACTAGTAATGGTGCAGTATAGTAATTATCCTCTAGTGATTAGGAGCCCGATTAACGCCAGCATATTCCTCTTGTTTGTTTTGTCTTGCCCATTTGCTTCACAGTCATTCCTTGATTTACCAGTTTATGCCTTATCCTAATTACTTTTATAATTATATTGTTAAAGTTATTGGACTCGCCAGACTTTATGTCTGAATCCCTTTGTTTTCGCCTCTTTTCTTCCTCCTCCCCCCCCCCCCAAGGTTCTCAGGGTGGGACTAGTGCTAGTGGAGCTTGATTTGGACCTCTTTCTCTCTCTTTTGGAAGTGCTTAGATTGCTGAAAGTAAAGTTCAGCTTATCTCTTTTATGGCTACCTATGTTAGGGTTATGGTTTTTACTTTATGTACTCAGAAAACAATTTGTCAAGATAAATATTAAGTGTACTTGGTGTTATTGTTGGTTTTTGATGTTGTTGTAACCAAACTATTTCTCCGCTGCAATAAAAGTTGTTTTAATTTTTCAAGTACCAATATATGTATCTATCTTGTTATATTTTGTTCTATACACCAATAATACTCCATGAAAGTTAATGCATTCCCTTTGAGAGTGACATTAATGGACGTGGGGTGTTACATCCACCCTGTCTTCCATGTCTCCATACTGAAATTATTCCTACAACCAGCTGCAGCCACACCACAGCAACTACCACCTGATATTGCATAAACCGACTTAGAGGACAAGGTCGATCTTGAAGGGTTGGGTGATGATACACATCCTTCTAACCAGCCTATACATGATGGCAATGCAACTAACACTAGTATGCCCGGAAGAAACATACACGCACCCAAACGATTCTTAGACTACAAGAAATGGAGCCAAAAGTTGTTAGAATTGTATAGAAAAGGTATTTTCTCCTTTCTTCAATTCGGTTATTAAGGTAGCAATAGGAAAAGTTATTTTTGTACTGCATTAATCTTAACCACCTACGTGTAAAGGGTAGATAGTGAATTTGCTTTATATGCACGTGCATTCTAAAACAAATGGTATGAAGAAATTTTATTGTGAACTCTCTTTTGTCTCCATTTTCTCTCCTCTAATGCCTTCTATATCTTCCCCTTCACCCCTGTAATCTTTCTAAGCCGCATCGAAAAACAATTATCAAATTTTCTTTTGTAGTAACCAACGAAATTTTCAATATATCTAAATCTCCAGTAAATTGAAATGAACCCTAAACTAGGAGTAGTCGAATATCAACCAACTTTGATTTTCTATGGGAAACAAACCTAACCATTGGAACTTTCAAAACAACAACTTAAGTATGCTCTCCTTACCTTTGGACGTAGTAGTTAGGCTCCTCTTCATCAGTATTGCCAATCGGTTGCCTCTGTAGATTCCGATAGGGACTAAAAGATATTTCAATAATCAGGTATTATGAAGGAGGAGATTGTAATTTGAAGAAAATGGAGAATGAGAATGGTATGAAATTTTTTGGGATGGTTATTGGAAATGTGAAGAAGGAGAACGTGAAGAAGATGGAGATCTGAAATGGAAATAAATGAGGAAGTGGGATGATGGAGAAATAAGTCGGCAGCCTTGTTGAATGAGAACCACGGGAGAATGACGTAAATAGCCTCATCTTGCATCAGAAATTTTCAAGGGCATTTTAGGCATTTCAAAAGCTTCAAATCTAAGTATACTTATTAAACCAATATGTTGGGCACGTCCATTGAACGAGTGCAAAGAATAATGAGAACATATTTATTAATATTGAAATAATGGTCAAATAAATAAATGAAGCCTTATATAAATCTGTAGTTTTAGTTTCGTAGCTTGGAACATTATTTATTTTCCTTATGAAGAAATTCAATATTATCATGATTAGTAGCAAAACCATATATAGAAAAATTGAAAGTCATGAATATATATATATATATATATCATTGTATGTATATATGTATGTATACTATATTTTTGGCAAGGCCGACCAGTTTTTATAGTGCACCGTAACACTTATTACTATCCAAAATAATAGTACATTATGTTCTGATGATATGCATTGCACATATCAACTACGTATGTATGTATATTTTCAAACACTTTCTAGTCATAGATCAGCACATTACACACCACACATATCATAGATCAGCACTCAATCATAAAATATAAACTCACGCTCCACTAAGCAATGGTACACATTAACTCATGCACATAGTTGTCTATATACTCACAAACACTCTCCAGTCTATGCTCAAACTTGGTTATAATGAACTATATCTACCCAAAAAGACATTGAATTTAATTCATCTAGCACCGAAACACAACAGATGGAAGATATTCAGAGTATTCATTTAAACAACTTGAGGAGAATTGTTCGAAATAACTTCCTTGGAACTTGAGCAAATTATTTCATCATTTAAACACAATAGATGCAAGAACTTCCTTAGAACTTAAGCAAGTTATTTCAGAATAGTTTGTAATGCCTTTTTGGTAAGTTCAGAGCATTCATTTAAACACATTAGATGGAACACATTCAGAGTATTCATTTAAATAATAGATGGAGCCAGAACGTAAATCATCAAACATAGTATTCATCATTCAGAGTTTAGTATTATTTTCACCGAGTTAGCATAACTTATGGAGAATACATGCTAGGGTAATTTTTTTTCATTTCCAAGTCTAATCCGTATTTGAACAATCATAGTTACAGTACAAATGACATAGCCATAGAGTTAACATAGTTAACAGCAAGGTCTTCACTTCTAGGGAAGATCAAAATTTAGAGAAGGTCAAAATCAAAATTGCAGGAGTGAAGCTTTAATTGTTAAAAAATTCCAATAATTTAGGGAAGATCACAGTCATCAATGAAACTTGGTGACTAACTCGAGCTTGCGGACTTTAAAAAAACTTGCATCAGCCTCTACCACTTGATTCAATGTCTTTATATTTCCTCATGTATCCAGTGAATCCGACATTCAAGTTTAAGCTGGCGCTTGTCATTTCCATTGCTTGTGCTTTCATATTCTTGTTTGTTAGCCTCCCAAAACAACTTCAAATGAATCTTTGAAATAAGATATGCATGTTTCCAAACTGAATCGAACCCACGTTCGAAACTGGTGCGGAAAAAGAAAATAAGAGCCAAGAAAGCACAGATTAAGTTGAAGATTATGGGTTGCAACCCATGTAAATATAGTAGTATGCATAAATGGAAAATGTTTACACCTTTAGATTTTTACAACACGGTTGTCAGTAGTATCATACAAGTATACACAAACAACATATGGAAAATCTACGCTCCTTTATTAGCAGGGCTACCATTAACATGCCATTTTGATTTTTGGTTTTAATCTTACATTTTCAAAAAGAACAATAGTTTAACTTCTTTTTTCACATACCTGCAATTAAACTATCATAGAAAGAAAATCTATAATTCTAGCACTTCATTCTAGGTCTGGAATTTGGTACAAAAGTTATGATCTTCTATTATTTTAATCTCTCAAATGGCATGAAGCAAGCACAACAAATGTTGGGTACCTGAAGATTGAAATTCAATGTTAACTATTTATGCAACCCGTAACATAATATCACCAAAGAAAACTGAAAAGTAGACATACAAAAAAGCACAGGCCTTGTGCCTTGTAAGATTGAAAATAATGCATTTTACAAATATGAAAAAACAAATGGTGATAAAATATCATTAAAAAAAAGGTACCATGCAATGAAGGAAGTAAATAATACTTTCATATTCTCATTTTGGTGCTTCAGACATAATTCATCAAACATAAAAATTACATTACTAATAAATTCAAATAATAACAAACCTTCATAGTTGTTGTAAAGAAATACCCAGTAAATGATAATGAACTCTGGAAATTCTCAACCTTAATTCCATTTAATATCTGAAATAATGAATAATAAAACCCAAGATATATTTATAGGAAGCAACTGACAGCTTGATCAAGTCTGTATAGCAAACAAATGATATTAACATATTATTGCAGCATATACAATTTGTTAAACTTTGTTCAACAAATGGTATTAGCATATTGTTTCCACATATGCGATTGGTTAAGCATTGATATGAACAGAGTTGTGCCTGATGGATTTGTATAATCAAGTGGGAAGCCTATTTCTTTGGATTAATGCACTACATAAATTTTCTTCCAGTACTCGAATATGTAGAAGCGAATTAAAAGAAAGACAATGCTTACATTACCCATGGCTAGAAGTCCTTTCTCAAAAAGAAAATAATCCCATGAAACAGAAAGAATACCCCAAATCCAGTAAGCTCAAGCCTAATTCCTATTTCACATGTTAAAATAAGTTACACATGACAAATAAGTTAAAGAAGGGTTCAAAGTACAACAAAATTATTAAACAAAGTTGTTATTTTCATACATTTAAAGGTTATAGATGACTTACTATCAAGATGTTTCTTGCTACATCGTGCACTCACAAGCATAAAAATGACAATAATAGGTCAAAAATGAAGAACTGTAGAATGAGATATCGCCTAGCTTTTGGAATATCAAATAACCAAACAGTAAAAAGACATTAGTTTTTATATCCGTTTTCCACAAAACTAATTAGGTGGACAGAAATCAATGCACATGTAAAAATGCAGCAATTAGAATTGAAGAATACAAAAACAGTAAAGGGAAAAAGAAGACCTAAAAAATGAATCCAAAAGTTTAATAATTATAACTTTTTTAATCATCGTAAATTATTTAAAAAATTAATATTTTATTTGGTTTACGATCTAAAGGAAATTGAATCACTTAACACAAATCCATTAAAATATCATCAGGACCGGCCCTGCCCTAGGGCGAGCCGTGCGACCGCACAGGGCCCATTAGGTCAGGGGGCCCAAAAAAAACTGTATTACCTTTACTAGAGCTACTTTTTCTTTTCAGGATGCGTGTACTTGATAGTAATTTATCTATGCAAAAGTAGATATGATTGTATGCTTTGTTGACATTAATCAATATATTAAAATGGAGATGTGGCTTGTGTGGACCTCTAGTTGACAGATTGAAAATATGGGTAAAAACTTTATGAATTTGCTGAAACACGCAATTTTCTCAATGGAGATGAACAGTAGAAAAAGCACATTTTCACTTAAGTTCAATTTCAATAAATAAAATAAAGACCCAAAATTTTGGGCCCGCATTAGGTCCATAAATACTCAGGACCGGCCCTGAATAATATGTCTAACAATTAGAATATGTAGTAATTAAAATAACATGAAAAAATAAGGAAAAAAAAACTACCGCCATTTTATTGCCAAACAGACGTTATAGTCATGCTTTTGAGCATATTAAAAACTACAGTTACATGCATGACTGCTGCTAGGTGTCATTAGTGAGGATAGTTAAGTAAAATTTATTATTTCCAAATTACTTGAATGCCATACATGAGAAGTTAAGCCAAATACATACGAGGAAAATAGATACCTAAACTCATTTTCAAACATTTTTATATTATTTCTCATGTAGTTCTGCAGCAGTTTCAAGTTATTTTTTCATTTCTCACATGTTTCTGCATCATATTCCAATTATCATGTAAATGTAGTTTTATATTATTAACTGAATTACTTTTATAGTCATCTGTATCATGTTACATTAAAAACAACGAATTTAACATTGATAAATACATTTTTCATAAAGATTGAACTTGATATCTAAGAAAATTGTTAAACAGATCTGCATTGTACAAAAATTCGTGGTCATGAGTATCTACAATCAATTATGATGCAAATTAATAATTAGTATCTCTTAGTCCGGTCAGGACCCTCTAATCTCTCTTTAAGTTGATACATTTTTACATACTTTTTGTTACTCCTATTGCGTACCGGGTTTCTTTATTACCTAAGATTAAGATATAAGCATATGACACACATAATAATCGAAAATGTTTATATACCGAGGATATGCTTCAAGCATATTCATTCTTATTCAATTGAATATAACACTGGAATAAACTCTAATATGCTAAGGGGCCTAGATTTGTAGTAACAAACAATTGCATTAGATGCACAACGACAGATAACATGAAACTAATAGCTACAAAAGAAAAAAAATTGAAAATAACAACCTGAAGCATGAGAAAGGACGCCATTGATTGCATTAAGCTCTTCTGTAAACATATAAAATAACCTGAAGCATGATAAATGTGACTATTGATTATCATTAAGCTTTTTTGTAAACATATTTTTTTTATTTGAGATTCAGTCCAGAAAAAACAAAAAAAAATGAAATCTTTACAGTTCACCAATTTGAAAACTTACAATCAATCTCCTTTATATTCCATTTTCTTTTTCATCGTTGTTAATTATTCCTTGATATATTTCCTTTTCACCTGCAAGTTGATTCAGTTGGAAAGAGTAAAGGGAGAAAAAAGGCATGCCATGTGGTAATAATGGAGAAGAATGTCCAGCAACAGTGTGTTTATGTGAAAGAATTAAGTAGTAAACTATATAGCTTTACCCTATATGCTCAATATGAAACTCTCATAAGCCCTGTACACAATTTTAAATGTGTAAAATATAGTGTTCTTTGAAAGGTTTCCACTTAGTGTAATTTGGTACGTATGAAAGTATTAACTACACATATATTAGCATATTAAATATACCTATTTGGCCTTATATCTTCCAGGTAATAATGAGTCAAATTTGATAGATTAGGTTCGTAGAATTCTGAAACTAATACATTAATAAGCTTTATATAAGAGTGAAGAAACATAAAGAAAATGTTTTTCTAAAGATGTAAGATTGCACTGCCAACTTTGTGTTATGTCATATTGAATAAAACTGTCATAGTGTCATATTTTGCGATAAATACTCATTCCATATGAGTGTTTCCAAAGCTAACAATCAAGTGCTACTTACACAAACAATTATTACATTATTAATTTTTCTGGAAACTACAATTTTATTTTAAATTGTTTACAACATAGTTTGAAGGAAGTCAAGCATCGTGACCCTCAAATAAAAATGATTGTTTGGAAACAAACAAACATGATGTCACACAAAAATTACTTAATCAGACCATGCGTTGTAGTTCTTGATCACTTAATTAGAGCATAGTCTAACAACACAATTTTATTTTTATTCACAGATTCATCTCCTTTTAATACTTTTCTTTTGGCTTTCAGATTCCAACCCGTCTTTACCACGTATGCTTCATTCACATTGTTCACTTACATATCCAAATCGATCAACTTATATTAAAAAGAGTTAAAACTTGAAAATAGTAAGCCAATTTGAATTGAATTGCTTGCTTGATCGTTCTGTAACAACACGGAAAATCCAAACCAATTTAAAAATTTTATTTTGGCAATTTTAATGAATTCTGAATATTTAAAATGATTTATTTTAAATAATAACAACGAGAAATTTATTTTGAATTGAATTAGAACGTATATATTTATTTGAATCGACGTTAGAATATAAATATTTATTTTAATTATAAAATAAATTGGAAATGGCGCGGTAGTTTGAAAATTCGATTTCAAATTTCAATTGAATGTACAGGATTCAAAATAAACCAGATTTTAGCGAAACCAAAAATATTAGAATCTATTTGAAAATATATTTCCAACGAATCCGAAAAATTGAAATTTCATAGCGGGAATAAAAAGTTATGCCCAGTTGAAAATTCGGAATAGTCGCTATGGAAAATATAGCCCTTAAAATGGAAATTTTGCAAATGACCTCCGTTTTCGACGAAACCACTTTTGTTGGATCCGGAATATCGAATTATTACTGGATTCCAAAATTCATAATTTTTGGGATCAATATGTGAGCGTGGCAAAGAAAAACGTGTTTTGACAGTTTTAGTCAATTTGGATCGACCAGAAAATGGTCATTTTTCAAACAGTCTCCAAATTTGATGAAATCAGTTTTGTTAGGACCGTATCGTCAATACGAAGCTAGAAATATATTTTTTGGAATTTTTAGAGTTCGTATGTGACCCCAGTAAATTGAAATGTACGTCTAAAATTCAATATAATGATTTAAATATTAATTTAAATGAAAACTGATCGAAACGATGGAATTGGTTTACGAAACATATCCCATTGTGTTCGGAATGGGGGTAATTAGCTAGGGGCGACAGTCGTTGGGTCTCGTTTGGAGTTCGAATTAAAAGTCACCTTTTTATGAGAATAAAATAAAATAAAAATATACAAACCTATACTCACCCCTATTCTCTTTCCCCTTACCCGTTATTTTCAGATCAAAAATAAAAAAAATCACGCTTCTCAAACTCGCGACGCCAGGCCTCGACCACCGCCGTTGACCACTCCGCCCACCCCTCCGCCTGTGCGCCGCCTCCACCGTGACTCCCTCACCTCCGACGCTCTCTCCCCTCACCCCTCTCCAAGCGCGAGACCCCCAAAACCCCCAGGCCCTAGCCCCCTTTCGCCGCAGCCAGCGATTCTAGGCCCACCGCCGCCTCAAGCTGGACCGCAGCACCACCAAACGCGCCAACCCCCCTCCTCTCCGTTCAACGTGGACCAGTAAGTATTTTTATTTTTATTTTACTTTTTTTATGGTTATTTTTATTTCTTTCTTAATTCTATATAAAGAACAAAATTTTTATCTATATATAACTGAAAACGATAAAGTTTGATTTTTAAAACGATAAAGCTTTGAATTTTAAAAGAGAAAAGTTAAGATTTTTAAAACAGAAAGATACGATTTTTAACCGTATAAAGATACGATTTTTATTTATATAAAGATAGGATTTTTATTAACATAAAGATGAGAATTTTATTCATATGAAAATATAATTTTTAGGAAGTAAAAATATGATTTTTATAATGCAAACATCAATATTAAAATATGAGTTATATATATATATATATATTTATATAACATCGTCTAATAATGCGATCTTTTATGTTTATCATTAGAATAAAAATTCGATCTTTATATATGTGAAGTTGCGGTATATAAATATGGTTTATAAAAATACGATTTTTATCATCCTGAAAAGGAGGTTTTAATCGTATAAAGGAAATATTTTTTAGTAAGTTAAAAATATGATTTTTAACTAGAGTACGGCATGAAAATATTTTTACAAAGGTAAAAATAGGATTTTTAGCCTATGTACACTATTAATAAAATAGTCATGTTATGGAATAACTTTTAATTCGAAAAAAATACGGTTTTCAGATTATATATGCGATGAATAAAACACGGCGAAGATTTTCTACATATGAAGAGTCACGACATTTGGTTTAGCTTCTAGGTGAGAACTCCTCACTAAAATTTTCCTTGTACAGTTATTTATTTTATAACTGCATATATGAACTGTTCCCCGTCGTCCAAAGACCATGGACGACTCGTTTGATTGTTTGATTTGGTTTATTAGATTATTTGGTTGAAGTTGGTTGTTTGGGTGAAATGAATTGATTAGAATTTTTATGTGTGTGTGGCGCAAGCCAATATCAGGAGAGGGGTAATGCTAGACATTACCCGATTTTGATATCGCGCCATTATGCAGCCAAAATTTTCTAAAATATGTTAGAACAATAAAAATATCGTTTTTATTGTATAAATGAATTGAATATAATATTCATATGTTGAATAAAATATTTTATCATTAAAAATATAATTTTTAACGTTAATGTGAATAAAATAAATATTCATTTATAAATCAGACGATTTGTGTAACACCCCACCTCCGCCAGGGTGGCTCTTGCAAGTAACTCTGACTTTGGTGGGGCGTTTTTAAAACAAGGTAAACATGCATAATGATCTAGCAAGGCAGGACATGACATATATATATGTATAAATAAACAGAGTAAGTAGATAAAACAGCGGAAGATTTTTAAACCATTTCAAAACACAAGTCTGGTACATCAAAATGCCAATTTCCCAAAATTACAAGTCTAGATAAATACATCATCTGATAAACTGAAATACATAAGTACTATCCCCAAATAAGAGTGATAAACCATAGCGGCTCAAGTCCAAAGCATACTTGAGCTATCCAAGGAAGCAGCTAAAATCCAAGCTAGGCTCCAGTATTCCCTCCCTGAGAACCTTGGGGGGGGGGGGAAACGGAAGAAAAGAGGCGAAAGAAAACAGGTCAGTCAAAAAGACTGAGTAAGCCCTGCTACGATCAGTCTATAAACTAATAAAGTTAACATCATGATGGAAACTGAGATGATCATAAATAACAACATACTGGCATAATAAATCAGCTACAAGATAGATAGAGGTGTCATCGCATAAACAAGGTTAAGCTTTTGCACCACGGTGTACTAGCAAACCAACATAACAGGTATTGATCCCTTGGCCCAAGCTTTGACCCAATAACATGAAGTGACCTTAATATCAGGTCCAGCCCAACGGTCTAGTCGATCGGCTCCCTATAAACCTAACACGTCAAGTGTTGGTGTCCATATGGCCCACATATGGTTGTAGTTAGACTGTGCTGGGTCCACCTTTGGGTGTATCAAGCCCTCGGGTGTCAACCCCAGACACTTAAGCAATATTGCACAGCCCTAACCTACTGGTACCCGTGCCTCGAGTTTGTCCAACACCGGACTACGTGCACGTCCGTAGCCCGCCTGGACCCGCACCGCTGTACCACTCAGCCATCGCCCTTTGGTCGCTTACATCCGTCCAGTAATCGTGCCCCCGCCCTAGCCTAGTCCTCTAGGGTTGTGAATGATACCCAACTGGGATTACTGCCGGAACAGACCACGCTGCTAGGGTTTCTAAGAGGGTTAAGTGTGATTTAACCCTTCTCTAATCATGGATTAATTGGTTAAGCGTAACCGACAGTTCACAACTTAACCCCATTTCAATCCCTCGAATCCCCAAATTGGTTAAGTATTAGTGGACCCTGACTTAACCCTAATCATGAGGCATTAATTAACTTAATGCACCTTAACCTCTCACATTAGACCTTTGTTGTGGTTACTAGTTAGGTCGGGCGGGTCCGGGTAGGTTTACACCACAACTTAGTCTAACCTCGGGTTTTGGCACCACATGACCAACTTCTCACATTGGGTCCTATTGTTTGTAGCCACTAGTTAAGCCGGTCGGTTCCGGGTAGAATTACGCTACAAACTCAACCCAACCTCGAGTTGGCCACACTTATGTTTTCTAAGTGTCATATCCACTTTATTTCAAAACATAATTACAAGTCAACAAATGCTTGGGTAGACCTAACTTAATAGGTAAATTCCCAAGGGGTAAACCTAACTTAATAGGTAAATTCCCAATCTTATATTTTCATGTATTTTAAGTTTACCCAAACCCCCCCAACGTCATTCTATCGCTTACGTATTCGTAATAACGCATAAAGGATAGGAAGAGGGAACTTGGCATAACATACATGATGAACTTGCATATTACCATAAACATGCATAACACGTTAGACTTGCATAACTTAGCATAGTGAACTTGCATATTACCATAAACATGCATAACATATTAAACTTGCCTAACATGGCATAGGGAACTCGCATAAACATGCTTAACTCATTAAACATGCATAACATGGTATAGTGAACTTGCATAAGCATGCATAACTTATCAAACTTGCAAATCATGTCATAGTGAACTTGCATAAACATGCATAACTTAATAAACTTGCAAATCATGGCTTAGTAAACTTGCATAAACATGCATAACTTAATAAACTTGCAAATCATGACTTAGCAAACTTGCATAAACATGCATAACTTAATAAACTTGCAAATCATGACTTAGCAAACTTGCATAAACATGCATAACTCAATAAACTTGCAAATCATGGCTTAGCAAACTTGCATAAACATGCATAACTTAATAAACTTGCAAATCATGACTTAGCAAACTTGCATAAACATGCATAACTTAATAAACTTGCAAATCATGACTTAGCAAACTTGCATAAACATGCATAACTTAATAAACATACATAAATCCCAACTTGCATCACATATTAACTTTAAAGTTTCTAAAATGAAGGTAAGAGGGCTTACAATGCTTATGCGGACTCAAATGAGTATAGCAAATGTAAGAAACCCCTTATGCAACTAATTAAAAACCCCCAAATGCAAGCAAACTTGATCAAGACTCCTCCTTTATGATGCCAATAGAGAAACAAGCCTTTAATGCAAGCTAAGGAGGATCATACAAGCCCAAATATACTTGTATGCATGGAAAATCACTTAGGAATTAATTTAGGAATTGTATGAAGAGAGTGGAGGCCATGAGAGTTTTGATTTTGCCATAGTTTTGTTGCTAGAATGAATAATGAATGATTTAGGGTAGGTTAGGGTCTTATTTATAGATTAGGCTAGTGATTTAGACCATAGGATTAACCCTAGATTCAATTAGGTCCATCAGATTTCGGAATTCTCTAGAAACAAGCCCCAAAACCCCAAACAGGTGCACCTGGGCTGGCTGGCTCGACCAGCCACGTCGTGCCCATGTCGACAGGCAAGTCGACAGGGCAGTCGACTTGGTCGGGACCAAGTCGACAGGCCTGTCGACAGCCCTGTCGACATGGCCTAGGCGGGAAATCTCCGCCTAGCCCCATTGCTGCATTTTCAAAATCTGTTTTCGAATTCTAAATTCCAGAAAACTTCAATGGGCCTTAACTGGGTCATACGGACTCCGATTTTCGAAAACTCGGACTCTATTTCGCGTATTTTTCCGAGACGAACGCAATGGCATAGCCCGTTTCCCTTGATTCAGATTTTAGAATTAAATTCTGCCTCGATTTACATTATTACAGGTTATTGAAAATACGGGTTGTTACATTCTCCCCTCCTTACAGGATTTCGTCCCCGAAATCTTCAAGTCAGGAAGAACATATCCTACCATACAACATCCATCTACTCAAAACATCATCCACGAGCAATCATTGTCCTTAAAAGATTCTAAATGTGGTATGAACATATGCAAAAGTGTGTGTATATGTACTTACCTAATGCAAAAATCAGGCGGTTACTGATACAGTAAACCTCCTTAATGCATATGTATGTAAATCAGGCGGTTACTGATACAGTAAACCTCCTTAATGCATATGTATGTCAGTGAAATGAATCCATATGTATGCAAATTCCTAACATAATTCATAGTATCTATATGAGTGCACATAACATTCATCCATATGCAATCATCCATGTGGTGGCACAACAAGTTTCAATCATGAATAAGCATAAACACTCATGCATATGCAACATGAAGAGTGTGTGAGCCGATCTAGTGCCTAATGTGTATAATGCATCCACGAGTAACCACTTGCAAACACTTGCAACCACTTGCAAACATCAAGCATAACATGTTTCAAATACATGTTTCATCCAAAGGGTTTCTACCTAAGGTTCTCATGACAAGATAGACACGATAAACTAGATAAACTAGATAAACTCCTTTTTGGATTACAAGAAATCCATTCAAACTTTGACATATAGTACTAACCGATGAGTCTTAACCCCCTTATGGAGTTTACAACAGAAATAAGATCGAGAATGGGACCGAGAGGATATTTACAAAAGATAACTTGCAAGCAAGCTCCACAGGAAAACAAGGATCAAGGATGCACTCTTAAAAAGAGATATGATGCGCGTATCTAATCTTCACTCTTCTTAGTCACGTTTCCTTGAGCTTAACTCCACTGTGCTTTGACTATCTTTCACTTCATGATTTCTTGGCTTCCTAACTCCTATTTCCCAAATTCGAGTTGGAACTCATTTCATTATCGCCTCTCGTCTCCCTTTTCCACTTATTCTTCTTTCTGCATACCTGGGTTAAACATAACTGTAACCTCATGATTTCATGCAAGCTCTCCAAAATTCACTAGTGAACCCTGGATCTCGTCTACTTACTATAAAGTATTCCACGCAGCAGAACTTTCTCTTGAAAATACCAATCCACGTTGCCAATTGCCCTATAAACGTGATTTTCTATAACTCAGGCTTAATCGAAATGAACCATCCGCCTATAGACCATACCTAGATTCAGTTGCCTACCCCTGGCTTCCTGTAGGCTATTTCAAAACTGGCCAACTTCTTGAGGATAAACCGTTGCTAACCCTGATGCAGTCCTCTCGCTCTTTACCGGACTGAAATGAGCACTCTTCGTGAGTCTACCTATTATGACCCTCATACCCGTATTCCCTTTCTTTGATCTAGGTAGTCCATCCACATAATCTATCGAGATGTTTTCACACTTCCCTTGCGGAACCCCCAATAGAGGTAATGGCCCACTGGGCTTCTATGACTTGGTCTTAACTTGGTGGCACAACATGCATCCCGAGACCAACTCGGCCACCTCCTCGAGTGATGCGCATTTTCAAGAACCTTCTTTACCAGGTCTTTTACTTGAGGAACACATAATCTCTCATCGCGCCTTAGTCATCCCTTGTTATCTATAATATACCTAGCGAGGTGACTTAACATCTCGCCTCGAATCAACTGGTCCATGTTCTTGACTAACCGCGGGTCTTCTTCCTGTGAAACCCCCTTCTTGATCCAGAAGAGTAAGTCTAAGCTCAGGGAATGCTAACTAACTAGCCAAACGGAGAAAGCTTCTTACTTCAATTGCCCTCCTCAGAGTTTTCTGGTCTTAAACCGCAACCACTTTAGCGGAATCCACCGCTAAGCCTTACTTAGGAACTATGTGCCCAAGAAATCCAACTTCTTTCCTCCAAAGTGACATTTGGAGAACTTGACCTTCAACTGGTGGCTCTAAGCGTATCCATCACCTCCTTGAGATGTCTAGCATGCTCTTCCTCGCTCTTTTGAGGAGATCAAAATATCGTCTACGATGATCACGACAAACTTGTTCAAGGACTCCCTAAACACCCTACCCATCCAGTTTACGTAATATGCGGGTGCATTAGTCAAACCAAATAGTATGACTAGCCATTCTAAAACCCATCTAGAGTCCTAAACGCAGTCTTGTCAATTCCATCCTCAGCCATCCTAAGCTGATGGAATCCGGTAGCTAGATCAAAAGAAAACAGATGCTCCTACAAGCTGATCAACAAATCATTGATCCTTGGTACCGGTTATCTATTCCTCTCACGATAATCAACACATAAGCGAAACAAACTGTCCACATCAGTAACGAATACTACTGGAGCACCCTACTCGAAAATGCTTCGTCTCAGGAAGTTCTTCTCAAGCAACTCCTTGACTTGCTTCCTTAACTCTCATCTCGTGAGGTCACGTGCCTAACCGGCCACGAAACTGGCTTGGTATTACCAACCAGATAATGCGGAAATCTATCCCACGTCTAAGGGTAACCCCTTCACTTCCCCCAAGATATCAGGATATTCTCGGACCACCCTCATAGATTGCAAACTATCGATAGACGAGTTGAGGGATTCAAGATAACATAACATGACGGGACCCATAGGGTTGCTAGAAATTTCTAGGGTATTACCGAGGCGAGTCATGAGCCTCACAACCCTATATACAAAAACCCAGAATGGCTCCAAAACAGGACAACCATTCCATGCCCAAAACCAACCCATATCCCCGGAAACCGAGAATATAAACATCCCACGAGAATTCTATACTCAAGATAGAAATTTCCAAATCCACTCAGACCACAGACGAACGGGCAGAACCCCCAATTGGATTTGAAACATATACGGGATCATCAACCAGACTAGTACTTAGGTGCAAAACTTTCAACTAGATCAGATGAAATAAAACTATGCGATGTGCCAGAATCAAACAAAGTTCAAACAGGGAAAATCAGAAAATGTAAACAAGATTTTCAACAGAAACACTACCTCTATCATAAGCTGGAAGAACGGTGTTGAGGGGATGAACTCGCCCTCCAGATAGTCCTGCACACTGAGTCTGACCTTGCCCTTGTTTCCTCGGGCAATCCTTGTTGAGATGTCCAAACTCACCACAATGAAAGCATTCGCCCCGCTTTCTCTTCTCCTTCTTCCTACATTCCCTGGCTATATGTCCAACCTTACCACAGAAGTTACATTTCATATTCTCTCTTGGCTTGTCCTTGCGGTTGTTGTTATTCTTGCCCCGTTTCCCGGAATTTACTCTCTTGCCTTGAGACTCATTCGCCTTGACCTCTTTCTTGTCATTGTTATCTTCTTCTTGAAGTAGGGCCATATTCACCAAACTCTCGAAAGTCGCCCCCAAGGGTATATGAGACATGGCCAAACCATGTAATGGCTCGTTTAATCCTAGAGCAAAGTGTAGGGCCTTCTTCTGAGCTGTATTAACCTAGTCTAAATTGACCCGAGCCAGTTGATTAAACTTATCTATGTATTCCCTAGTAGTCATGTCCCCTTGCTTTAGTGATAAGAACCTTAGTCCAAACCTTCCCCTAAAGTCATCCCAAGTCTCAATTGGCCTAGTAGCGGTGGTGACTACCCACCAACGTGCAGCTTCTTCTTTTAGCAACCATACTGCCAATAAAACCTTCCTGCGGTCACCTATATCAAAGGTGGCTAAAAGATCTTCGGTCTCTTCCAACCAATTCCTTGCCTCTACAAAAGTCTCTGTTCCACTAAAATTCTTGCCACCCATCATCTTAAAGTTCTTACAAGTTTCCGCAAAATCCGCTTATGGAGGCTGAGGGAGAAGAGGAACATCAGCTACGGAAGGAGGAGGAGGAGGAACAGCGGCCTTGACTGAAAAGACAACACTAGAGACACCCAGGACCGGTGCCGTGACTTCCAAGTACCGACGAAACCAATCGGGTATTGTTACCCCTTCGGGCAAGATGAGATTATCAGACATGCTGGAAACGAAGAGAAAAGAGTTCAAACGAGGGATCAAAGGATAGTGCTAATGGCTTTTTGGGGAATAGCCTTTTTTTAAAATAACTAGACTTTTCTTTGGAAAATACTTAATACTTGGTTTTGAAAATAGTTTTTCAAAGAGTTTTAAAAACCTTTTTATCCCTTCTCGTAAACCATATGCTCTGATACCAAATGTAACACCCCACCTCCGCCAGGGTGGCTCTTGCAAGTAACTCTGACTTTGGTGGGGCGTTTTTAAAACAAGGTAAACATGCATAATGATCTAGCAAGGCAGGACATGACATATATATATGTATAAATAAACAGAGTAAGTAGATAAAACAGCGGAAGATTTTTAAACCATTTCAAAACACAAGTCTGGTACATCAAAATGCCAATTTCCCAAAATTACAAGTCTAGATAAATACATCATCTGATAAACTGAAATACATAAGTACTATCCCCAAATAAGAGTGATAAACCATAGCGGCTCAAGTCCAAAGCATACTTGAGCTATCCAAGGAAGCAGCTAAAATCCAAGCTAGGCTCCAGTATTCCCTCCCTGAGAACCTGGGGGGGGAAACGGAAGAAAAGAGGCGAAAGAAAACAGGTCAGTCAAAAAGACTGAGTAAGCCCTGCTACGATCAGTCTATAAACTAATAAAGTTAACATCATGATGGAAACTGAGATGATCATAAATAACAACATACTGGCATAATAAATCAGCTACAAGATAGATAGAGGTGTCATCGCATAAACAAGGTTAAGCTTTTGCACCACGGTGTACTAGCAAACCAACATAACAGGTATTGATCCCTTGGCCCAAGCTTTGACCCAATAACATGAAGTGACCTTAATATCAGGTCCAGCCCAACGGTCTAGTCGATCGGCTCCCTATAAACCTAACACGTCAAGTGTTGGTGTCCATATGGCCCACATATGGTTGTAGTTAGACTGTGCTGGGTCCACCTTTGGGTGTATCAAGCCCTCGGGTGTCAACCCCAGACACTTAAGCAATATTGCACAGCCCTAACCTACTGGTACCCGTGCCTCGAGTTTGTCCAACACCGGACTACGTGCACGTCCGTAGCCCGCCTGGACCCGCACCGCTGTACCACTCAGCCATCGCCCTTTGGTCGCTTACATCCGTCCAGTAATCGTGCCCCCGCCCTAGCCTAGTCCTCTAGGGTTGTGAATGATACCCAACTGGGATTACTGCCGGAACAGACCACGCTGCTAGGGTTTCTAAGAGGGTTAAGTGTGATTTAACCCTTCTCTAATCATGGATTAATTGGTTAAGCGTAACCGACAGTTCACAACTTAACCCCATTTCAATCCCTCGAATCCCCAAATTGGTTAAGTATTAGTGGACCCTGACTTAACCCTAATCATGAGGCATTAATTAACTTAATGCACCTTAACCTCTCACATTAGACCTTTGTTGTGGTTACTAGTTAGGCCGGGCGGGTCCGGGTAGGTTTACACCACAACTTAGTCTAACCTCGGGTTTTGGCACCACATGACCAACTTCTCACATTGGGTCCTATTGTTTGTAGCCACTAGTTAAGCCGGTCGGTTCCGGGTAGAATTACGCTACAAACTCAACCCAACCTCGAGTTGGCCACACTTATGTTTTCTAAGTGTCATGTCCACTTTATTTCAAAACATAATTACAAGTCAACAAATGCTTGGGTAGACCTAACTTAATAGGTAAATTCCCAAGGGGTAAACCTAACTTAATAGGTAAATTCCCAATCTTATATTTTCATGTATTTTAAGTTTACCCAAACCCCCCCAACGTCATTCTATCGCTTACGTATTCGTAATAACGCATAAAGGATAGGAAGAGGGAACTTGGCATAACATACATGATGAACTTGCATATTACCATAAACATGCATAACACGTTAGACTTGCATAACTTAGCATAGTGAACTTGCATATTACCATAAACATGCATAACATATTAAACTTGCCTAACATGGCATAGGGAACTCGCATAAACATGCTTAACTCATTAAACATGCATAACATGGTATAGTGAACTTGCATAAGCATGCATAACTTATCAAACTTGCAAATCATGTCATAGTGAACTTGCATAAACATGCATAACTTAATAAACTTGCAAATCATGGCTTAGTAAACTTGCATAAACATGCATAACTTAATAAACTTGCAAATCATGACTTAGCAAACTTGCATAAACATGCATAACTTAATAAACTTGCAAATCATGACTTAGCAAACTTGCATAAACATGCATAACTCAATAAACTTGCAAATCATTGCTTAGCAAACTTGCATAAACATGCATAACTTAATAAACTTGCAAATCATGACTTAGCAAACTTGCATAAACATGCATAACTTAATAAACTTGCAAATCATGACTTAGCAAACTTGCATAAACATGCATAACTTAATAAACATACATAAATCCCAACTTGCATCACATATTAACTTTAAAGTTTCTAAAATGAAGGTAAGAGGGCTTACAATGCTTATGCGGACTCAAATGAGTATAGCAAATGTAAGAAACCCCTTATGCAACTAATTAAAACCCCCCAAATGCAAGCAAACTTGATCAAGACTCCTCCTTTATGATGCCAATAGAGAAACAAGCCTTTAATGCAAGCTAAGGAGGATCATACAAGCCCAAATATACTTGTATGCATGGAAAATCACTTAGGAATTAATTTAGGAATTGTATGAAGAGAGTGGAGGCCATGAGAGTTTTGATTTTGCCATAGTTTTGTTGCTAGAATGAATAATGAATGATTTAGGGTAGGTTAGGGTCTTATTTATAGATTAGGCTAGTGATTTAGACCATAGGATTAACCCTAGATTCAATTAGGTCCATCAGAATTCAGAATTCTCTAGAAACAAGCCCCAAAACCCCAAACAGGTGCACCTGGGCTGGCTGGCTCGACCAGCCACGTCGTGCCCATGTCGACAGGCAAGTCGACAGGGCAGTCGACTTGGTCGGGACCAAGTCGACAGGCCTGTCGACAGCCCTGTCGGCATGGCCTAGGCGGGAAATCTCCGCCTAGCCCCATTGCTGCATTTTCAAAATCTGTTTTCGAATTCTAAATTCCAGAAAACTTCAATGGGCCTTAACTAGGTCATACGGACTCCGATTTTCGAAAACTCGGACTCTATTTCGCGTATTTTTCCGAGACGAACGCAATGGCATAGCCCGTTTCCCTTGATTCAGATTTTAGAATTAAATTCTGCCTCGATTTACATTATTATAGGTTATTGAAAATACGGGTTGTTACAATTTGTTTATGAACACCCATTTTACTGATATGGATTGGAACGATAAATTTTACACATCGCTCAACTGCACAAATAAAATTCATTATTTGTTGATTGAAACCCCACACGGGTGTTGGGTTGATATTTATATTTAATGCTTATACAGTGTAGAATGCACTCTGGATGATGGATGATTATTTATCACTGTTGTTGTGTACATGTGTTGTATGAAATCCATATAATCACATTATATGTTAATTGACTGTGTCTGATTCCAATTCAGAAAGAATGAATATTTTAAAATAATGATTATGTTAAAATAACGAATATTTTCAAATGATATTTAGAAAAGAATCAAAATATGATTTTGATGTCCGATTTGGGATGGACACGAAAATATATAAAGCCGTGTTGATTAGATTAATGCCATTTTGACGTGAATGATATTTATATCGATTTTATCCGTTTTTATAATGAATATCAAAAAGAAAATGATTTCGAAATATAATATTTTGAAAATATTATCATTTATATATTAATGATATGGAATATTCAATTTCGATTTGAAATTGTAATGTCCCGTATTTTCTGACCATTCATTTGAAATATTTTTTTAATTAAAATATTTATTTGAGTTTAAATAAGGAGATCTAGCTATTTTAATTTGAACATTTAAATTATATTAATAGTATAATAATATTTTATTTTCTTAGATTTGTTTTGGGTTAATTATATATTGTTATTGTAAGCATGTGAACATAAATTCATAACATAAACCATGGACACTACCAAAACATAGTAACATAACTCATATTTTGTTCAAAACAATTCGTTATAATCAGGGTTACATTTACTTCTTTAATTTATCACATTTAGTATAAATTGAAACCGTATGCTAAAGAATTTAGTATACTGATTATGAGTAACAAGAATAACCAGAAGGATTTGGGCCTGTTAATATTTATAACATTACAAATTTTACTATAATAGTTAGTGATTAAAGAAAATTCAAGTTTAAATAACTTGTGTACGGTACATAAGTTATAATTTCAATACAAAGAATATATATATTCATATATTCTTGTCTAGTGCTACTACAAATCCGAATACATACACCATATTGTTCAACAAATAAAAGTGTTTGCCATTTGAACATAAAAGAATGAAAACATGAAACCAGATTAGAAATTTTATACAGCTAACATAAGTACACAGGAACAAATATATATATATATATATATATATATTTAAGTACAACAACACAACAATAGGGTACAACTACTAAGTATGTTGAAAAAGAAGAGAAAAAAAATTATACAAATCAAATTCAAACAGACCCTGAAAACCCAAGACACAACTCATCAATCTCATAGGCAAAATTCATGAACTGCTCTGCCTTGACATGTCTCCCATCAGCAAGATCAAAACCTGGAAAAGGAAAAAAAAAAGAGAGAAAAGAAGAAAAAAAAGAACAGCTATTAGTAGCTAATAGTTAAATATTTGAAGTTTGAAAGTTTTGAAAAGAAAAGTAAATGAATGCAACAGCAAATCAGGAACAGTAAAGATAACAGCTATAGAAGCTAAAAGCTAATAGGATGACAATGTCTCCATAGAAACAATAGAACTATAGTAATAGGAACAGCTAATATATGTATGAATTGTGTACCAACCTACAAAAGGCTGTTCTAACTACATACTTGTCATAGTTCAATTCTGAAATCAAAACAGTAGGATTTTCAGACAAAATTTCATCAGTTCAGAACCTGAAAATGAATTTAACAACTCAATGGCTACTTGTACATAAATGGACAACTCGAACAGACAAGGGACGAGATGAAAAGACAATTCAAGTAGAGAAAAATATATGAATTCAACAATCGAAAACAGCTAATGTACTTGTATACATAATCTGTAAACTTCATGTACCAAATATCCTGCATTGCATGTGGTATCACAGTCCAAAATCCTTAACTAAAATAAACAATTCAACATCTTCTTGAGAACAGGAAAGATCTGAATTCCAATACGAATTAACAATACAAAACAGAGAATATATATACCACAAATCTTTAGACAAGTCGATAACAGCTAAGGGGGAAACCAGACAATACATAGCTAAAAGGGTATAGCTACAGCTAAAAATCTAGGCAAGACAGCCTGTACATGTGCTTATTTACCTAAGAGTTCTGCACAATATCCAAATCTGAGATCGAGTGTGATAAGTGGTACTCAGACAGTACAATACCAGCAAGACAATACGTGAAGAATCAAACCACAAATCTCTATATTCACTGTAAACATCACACGCAACCCATCAACCATCATAGCAAAACGTAAGCACCTAGGGTTTAGAACAACTAAGTCTAACGCCTAGAATATAGGAGCAACTGTGAATCTAACCTAGGATGTAACAATTCAAGATAAACAGTAAATCGTCACTAGTATAAATATGGGTTTCGTATCACAATTTTTCCAACCACAAACCATGAACGAAGTAGATCAATTCGAAACCGAATTGAATCCTCAAAAGAAATCAAAACAGAAAAAATATCAAAACACAAAACAGAAATTAATTTGGGAATAAAAATACTTAGCTTCTTAATGGTAGGGTCGGTCTCGTCCGTTGAAATTTGCTGTGGTGGCAGAGCTTCGGTCGCGTTCTGGGGATAGCGGAGCAGGTGGAGGTGAGGCCGAGGCAGCAACGTGGAGCGATGGACTTCGGTCTCGAGAGGGTATTTCCTTTCCTCCATTTGTGGCGGCGGAGGAGTTTTGGAAGTCTGAGGGTTTGAAAAGAATGAGGGATCGATTGTTTTAGGGTTATAAGAGGGGGCGGGTTTGGGCTTATTCGGGTTGGGCTGAACAGATCAAGTAAGGCCGGTTATTTTATTTTATTTTTAGTTCTAAATGGTTTATAAAGTTTCAAATATTAATATAAAATGCAAATGAAATCAGATTTCGACGAAACGAAAAACGTCGGGACCGTGGAGACAGATACTACGTGATGGAAGGGAACTATGCAGGGCAGGCAGCAGCTAGATTTTTCAGAAAAATGAAACGTCGTTGAATTCAACTGAAAACAAGTTGATTTATCGGCGAAATCAATTCAAAGGTGAGTTAAACTCACTCAGTTATTTCCCGCTTATATTTTATAAGTTGGGTTTTTATTTTTGTGTGCTATGGTTGCTAGTGATTGACTGATTGCTGATAAATATTCATATATTGTTGAACTGATGAAATTAAACGTCGTTTAATTTCAGTGAAATCCAAATCGTTATTTTTAACAATTGGTTCCAATTGAGGTAAGTTACCTTATTGGCCACGTTTATAAAATAAACGTGTTTTAATAAATGAATTGTTTGATTGTTTATTATGGTTGACCTTGAATTATCGTTATAAACTATTATGAGGCCATTATTGAATTGTTTTGATGGTTGAATATTGATCTGATGATTTACCATTTGTTTGGTTTAAACCAATAGGTATTATTGGTTGAGTGGTTGGCAGTACATGGCCTGTGAATTTACCGTTTGATAAATATCGATCTACAGTCAGGTAAATCGACGAGTTAAGTTATAAAATATGTTTTATAACAGAAAATAGATTTTTTTTAAAATCTATTATTTGAATTAAAGTTGTAAAAGGGGAGATAAATATTTAATATTTACGAATTGAGTTATAACTGGTTTTAATGATTTTATCAAGAAAAGTATACAGGAAAGAGTTTATAAAAGTTGACAGCAGAGAAAAAACCAGGGATTACCTACGGGTTGGTTACATAGACAAATTTTGTTTTTAAACAATTTAAAGTTGATTTTTATCAATTTAGCTATTTGATTAATTTAAGGGAAAAGGAAATGACAAGGGAAATTCAGTTAACTGTCAACTGATATATATATATATGGTTGGTAAAATCCACCATTTCGAGTAAAATGGACAAAGAGATAGATATTGATTTAAATATTCGTTAAAGTGTAACGAGTAAAGTTAGATATTAATTAATCTTCGATTAACTAGAAACCAAAGAGGATAGTGGACTGGTTATTGTTAATAACCTAAATTACTTTTGATTAAGCTTGTAAAAGTAATAATAATCCTATTTTTGATTTGGGCAAGTTAACTATATTCTGATATGGTTAATGGTAAAACTAATTGTTCTGTTAATTTGAAATAAAGATAAGAATTCCATTTAAAGTCGAGTACGAAATAATTAGCTGGAGATGATTTGATAAAGAGATTATGGAGTGGTTTATGACCCAAGTGTTCGACGAACTTGGTAAATGAAGTTGGTAGGTAAGAATAAAGATTTAATTAAGGGTTTTACGTAACGGTTCAAATTAAGTAAGGCGAATTCGAATTGGATTAACACTTAAAAGGGGTTAAGTGATGAGATGTTCGAACATAGGATTTCAAATATAAGAAAGGTTGAATAACCCAGATTTGAAATCAAGATTTGAAACGAGTTTTAGTATCGATAGTTATGTGATAAGCTAATACTATTCTGAGGTAAGAACGGGTCGATCAAGGTCTGAGAGGTAACTAAAATACCCCAACTTGGTTGGCCTCACTATTATCGAGGGACAGTATTAGTTTGGTGTGAGTAAAGGTGATGAATTGGTTTTATCTTATACAAGAAATACTGAACTCTAATGCAACGATTTGGGAAATTAAGGAATATTACAATATTGGTTTAAAAAGGAATAAGAATATTGATTTCAAATTTATATCGAACATTTGTTATTTAATTAGAGTTGATCGAATATAATAGAGTTAGTCAATCGTAGTTAGTCAGAAAAAGTTGCCATTGCGTACGACTGCTAGCGTAATTCGCAGGGCTGCAGATAGCCTATGGCGGTCGGATGTTTCCAGAGGGAATCAGGCGTAACCATTGTGATCGCTGCGATCTAGAGTCAAGCGAATAGAGTTAAGTCAAGTATTAGAATTGATCAACGATTTTGTTAAATATATTTTTAAAAAGGCCAAGTCATGCGAAGCACTGAATCAGTGAAATCATTTTATTGACACATGTGTTATTTGATAGTTAAGTCACCGACTATCAAAACCTGACCAATTCGCTTGTTGGTATGGAAAGACCGGGATCGAATTTATATTCGAAAACCATTCTGACCAACAAAATACGTGAAGATATTTGAAGATGGTCGAGATGGAGCAGTGAAGACCGTGGATCATCATAAGCGGAAGGACTGCTAATAATCTTTGGTGAGCTCCTAGAGATAAACTGTGGTTCGGTCGTGGTTGGAGTCCACGGGTTGCAAGGACTTCTCGCTACTGATCCATGGGGTGATTCCTATATGAGATGCAGTAGGGGAGTGCCTTCGGTTCATCCTGTTCCTGGATGACTTGTATGGACGGATGTCTGACAGAGTATTTCCAAAAAGATTTACATGCGTTGATTTCTCCAAACGTACCATAATTGATGGCGGAGAAATGGTTATTCTCTAGCCAGATAGCTAGAGTATGTTTGTGGGCGTCAAACAAGTGTGATCTGGCGGATCTGGTGATGTGGCATCCAAAGTGTATGATGACCAGATGTGTTCTGACCTCAAGCCTCATCAACCGGGAGATGACAAAAATCGGGCAGGCAGCATGGCTATGTGGGTCGCTCCCATTAGGGTGTATAATCACCTATCTAGAGAAATTCCTTTTGTTTCTTACTCTATCGATTCTGCCCATTCGGGAATGGTGGTTTGAGTCCAACCGTTGGTGATATACATTCGATACACTCAAGCGAAATGAGTGGTCGGTCATGTGAGGGCCGGGTTGCAAGACGTTCTTGTTGAACCCAGTGTATTCGCCTCTAGAGATACACGTGCGGAAGGTGGTCCCATACCTTGTCAAGTTGGAAATCCAATATCCAATAAGCGCCCGCGGTTTTCGATTGTATACTATATACGGGGAGCGTGAGATGCAAGCGTTCCTCTAGATTTGCTAATTATTTGTATTTAGACATTATTATAATATCAGAAAAGATATTGATTTTGAAAACTGGTTTGGGTTATCGTAAGGTAAAAACCGTCCGTGTTTATGTGTGGATCGGTCTTACGGTTATCTTTTTCTTTCGAAAGGATTTAACTTTAAAATCAAGTTGTGTGATACCTTAATGTTGTGCGAGTTTTTTTCTCACTCTGGTCCACCAGACTGACCCGGTGTTTTGTAAATGCTCGGGTTAGACCGAGGTGTACAGGTTCAGGTTATCAGATACTGAGAAGTCCAGAGACGAGCTGAAGAAGTTCAGATGAATGATATTCCACTGTGTGATTATATATATGAGGACAGATTATCAAAACTGTCCAGATGTGTGTTGTACTCTGATATTGTAAGTATTTTCAAAAGCTCTCAATAAAGATTCATTTATGTATTATATTTTGTTCCGCTGCGATGTGAGACTCTGTGTTGTGTTCTTCTCCTTCTTCTATTCTTAAAATTCTTTCTTTCTTATCTCACCTTCTAAATTCTTTCTAATAACATCCGGTGTTCTCGGTATTTGGAGGATCGACATGAGATATGGTAAGGTATTTATGTTGATTTTCGAGGCCGAAAACCCTGGGTCGTTATAGTGGTATCAGAGCTATTGGTTTAGTAATAACCTTGGCTCTGTGGCGTAACTCGATAGAGATAGGGTTAGTAACACCCTAGATTGAGGCTGAATGTATATATATATATATATATGAGAGCGTATTTGTAGATTTTACATACAAATGTTTTGTATTGTGTTGTAGGTCGGTTCAAGTGTTGAAAAGCGTTGAACTGATAAGGGACACAATATTGTTTTGTAAAAGGGGTAGATGAAATAATTTTACCCGAAATATATTTTGTATAGAAAGAAAATAATTTTATGAAATTATTGGGATATTGTGTGATTTGAATAGGATTCAAAATTTGGTGGAAAATTTTGAAATTTGAACTTAATTGGGTTAGGTGAAATTGAATTAAATAATTAATAATGATATTGGGATTAAATTAAGGAATGGTGTTGAAATTAAATAGATTAGAATTGAATTTGGAAATTTAATGAACAATATAATTAAATTGAATATAAATTAGTTGATATTCAAGTATGTTGAGTTAAATTAAATAATAATATTGAGTGTGAATTTAGTTGACTTGGTTGAGTTTGTTCTGCCTTGATTGTTGATTGATTATTGTCTGCTTGTTAGATTGGTTGGATATAATTCATCCATGGTTTAATAAAGAATTAAATAAATTGAAACCCAGAAAAAAAAATTGAAATGTTATTTAAATATATCATAAAAATTACTGGAGTTTACAATATTTTCTTACCTTAGCAATTTCGAGGACGAAATTATTTTAAGGGGGGAAGAATGTAATGTCCCGTATTTTCTGACCATTCATTTGAAATATTTTTTTAATTAAAATATTTATTTGAGTTTAAATAAGGAGATCTAGCTATTTTAATTTGAACATTTAAATTATATTAATAGTATAATAATATTTTATTTTCTTAGATTTGTTTTGGGTTAATTATATATTGTTATTGTAAGCATGTGAACATAAATTCATAACATAAACCATGGACACTACCAAAACATAGTAACATAACTCATATTTTGTTCAAAACAATTCGTTATAATCAGGGTTACATTTACTTCTTTAATTTATCACATTTAGTATAAATTGAAACTGTATGCTAAAGAATTTAGTATACTGATTATGAGTAACAAGAATAACCAGAAGGATTTGGGCCTGTTAATATTTATAACATTACAAATTTTACTATAATAGTTAGTGATTAAAGAAAATTCAAGTTTAAATAACTTGTGTACGGTACATAAGTTATAATTTCAATACAAAGAATATATATATTCATATATTCTTGTCTAGTGCTACTACAAATCCGAATACATACACCATATTGTTCAACAAATAAAAGTGTTTGCCATTTGAACATAAAAGAATGAAAACATGAAACCAGATTAGAAATTTTATACAGCTAACATAAGTACACAGGAACAAATACATATATATATATATATATTTAAGTACAACAACACAACAATAGGGTACAACTACTAAGTATGTTGAAAAAGAAGAGAAAAAAAAATTATACAAATCAAATTCAAACAGACCCTGAAAACCCAAGACACAACTCATCAATCTCATAGGCAAAATTCATGAACTGCTCTGCCTTGACATGTCTCCCATCAGCAAGATCAAAACCTGGAAAAGGAAAAAAAAAAGAGAGAAAAGAAAAAAAAGAACAGCTATTAGTAGCTAATAGTTAAATATTTGAAGTTTGAAAGTTTTGAAAAGAAAAGTAAATGAATGCAACAGCAAATCAGGAACAGTAAAGATAACAGCTATAGAAGCTAAAAGCTAATAGGATGACAATGTCTCCATAGAAACAATAGAACTATAGTAATAGGAACAGCTAATATATGTATGAATTGTGTACCAACCTACAAAAGGCTGTTCTAACTACATACTTGTCATAGTTCAATTCTGAAATCAAAACAGTAGGATTTTCAGACAAAATTTCATCAGTTCAGAACCTGAAAATGAATTTAACAACTCAATGGCTACTTGTACATAAATGGACAACTCGAACAGACAAGGGACGAGATGAAAAGACAATTCAAGTAGAGAAAAATATATGAATTCAACAATCGAAAACAGCTAATGTACTTGTATACATAATCTGTAAACTTCATGTACCAAATATCCTGCATTGCATGTGGTATCACATTCCAAAATCCTTAACTAAAATAAACAATTCAACATCTTCTTGAGAACAGGAAAGATCTGAATTCCAATACGAATTAACAATACAAAACAGAGAATATATATACCACAAATCTTTAGACAAGTCGATAACAGCTAAGGGGGAAACCAGACAATACATAGCTAAAAGGGTATAGCTACAGCTAAAAATCTAGGCAAGACAGCCTGTACATGTGCTTATTTACCTAAGAGTTCTGCACAATATCCAAATCTGAGATCGAGTGTGATAAGTGGTACTCAGACAGTACAATACCAGCAAGACAATACGTGAAGAATCAAACCACAAATCTCCATATTCACTGTAAACATCACACGCAACCCATCAACCATCATAGCAAAACGTAAGCACCTAGGGTTTAGAACAACTAAGTCTAACGCCTAGAATATAGGAGCAACTGTGAATCTAACCTAGGATGTAACAATTCAAGATAAACAGTAAATCGTCACTAGTATAAATATGGGTTTCGTATCACAATTTTTCCAACCACAAACCATGAACGAAGTAGATCAATTCGAAACCGAATTGAATCCTCAAAAGAAATCAAAACAGAAAAAATATCAAAACACAAAACAGAAATTAATTTGGGAATAAAAATACTTAGCTTCTTAATGGTAGGGTCGGTCTCGTCCGTTGAAATTTGTTGTGGTGGCAGAGCTTCGGTCGCGTTCTGGGGATAGCGGAGCAGGTGGAGGTGAGGCCGAGGCAGCAACGTGGAGCGATGGACTTCGGTCTCGAGAGGGTATTTCCTTTCCTCCATTTGTGGCGGCGGAGGAGTTTTGGAAGTCTGAGGGTTTGAAAAGAATGAGGGATCGATTGTTTTAGGGTTATAAGAGGGGGCGGGTTTGGGCTTATTCGGGTTGGGCTGAACAGATCAAGTAAGGCCGGTTATTTTATTTTATTTTTAGTTCTAAATGGTTTATAAAGTTTCAAATATTAATATAAAATGCAAATTAAATCAGATTTCGACGAAACGAAAAACGTCGGGACCGTGGAGACAGATACTACGTGATGGAAGGGAACTATGCAGGGCAGGCAGCAGCTAGATTTTTCAGAAAAATGAAACGTCGTTGAATTCAACTGAAAACAAGCTGATTTATCGGCGAAATCAATTCAAAGGTGAGTTAAACTCACTCAGTTATTTCCCGCTTATATTTTATAAGTTGGGTTTTTATTTTTGTGTGCTATGGTTGCTAGTGATTGACTGATTGCTGATAAATATTCATATATTGTTGAACTGATGAAATTAAACGTCGTTTAATTTCAGTGAAATCCAAATCGTTATTTTTAACAATTGGTTCCAATTGAGGTAAGTTACCTTATTGGCCACGTTTATAAAATAAACGTGTTTTAATAAATGAATTGTTTGATTGTTTATTATGGTTGACCTTGAATTATCGTTATAAACTATTATGAGGCCATTATTGAATTGTTTTGATGGTTGAATATTGATCTGATGATTTACCATTTGTTTGGTTTAAACCAATAGGTATTATTGGTTGAGTGGTTGGCAGTACATGGCCTGTGAATTTACCGTTTGATAAATATTGATCTACAGTCAGGTAAATCGACGAGTAAAGTTATAAAATATGTTTTATAACAGAAAATAGATTTTTTTTAAAATCTATTATTTGAATTAAAGTTGTAAAAGGGGAGATAAATATTTAATATTTACGAATTGAGTTATAACTGGTTTTAATGATTTTATCAAGAAAAGTGATACAGGAAAGAGTTTATAAAAGTTGACAGCAGAGAAAAAACCAGAGTTTACCTACGGGTTGGTTACATAGACAAAATTTGTTTTTAAACAATTTAAAGTTGATTTTTATCAATTTAGCTATTTGATTAATTTAAGGGAAAAGGAAATGACAAGGGAAATTCAGTTAACTGTCAACTGATATATATATGGTTGGTAAAATCCACCATTTCGAGTAAAATGGACAAAGAGATAGATATTGATTTAAATATTCGTTAAAGTGTAACGAGTAAAGTTAGATATTAATTAATCTTCGATTAACTAGAAACCAAAGAGGATAGTGGACTGGTTATTGTTAATAACCTAAATTACTTTTGATTAAGCTTGTAAAAGTAATAATAATCCTATTTTTGATTTGGGCAAGTTAACTATATTCTGATATGGTTAATGGTAAAACTAATTGTTCTGTTAATTTGAAATAAAGATAAGAATTCCATTTAAAGTCGAGTACGAAATAATTAGCTGGAGATGATTTGATAAAGAGATTATGGAGTGGTTTATGACCCAAGTGTTCGACGAACTTGGTAAATGAAGTTGGTAGGTAAGAATAAAGATTTAATTAAGGGTTTTACGTAACGGTTCAAATTAAGTAAGGCGAATTCGAATTGGATTAACACTTAAAAGGGGTTAAGTGATGAGATGTTCGAACATAGGATTTCAAATATAAGAAAGGTTGAATAACCCAGATTTGAAATCAATATTTGAAACGAGTTTTAGTATCGATAGTTATGTGATAAGCTAATACTATTCTGAGGTAAGAACGGGTCGATCAAGGTCTGAGAGGTAACTAAAATACCCCAACTTGGTTGGCCTCACTATTATCGAGGGACAGTATTAGTTTGGTGTGAGTAAAGGTGATGAATTGGTTTTATCTTATACAAGAAATACTGATCTCTAATGCAACGATTTGGGAAATTAAGGAATATTACAATATTGGTTTAAAAAGGAATAAGAATATTGATTTCAAATTTATATCGAACATTTGTTATTTAATTAGAGTTGATCGAATATAATAGAGTTAGTCAAACGTAGTTAGTCAGAAAAAGTTGCCATTGCGTACGACTGCTAGCGTAATTCGCAGGGCTGCAGATAGCCTATGGCGGTCGGATGTTTCCAGAGGGAATCAGGCGTAACCATTGTGATCGCTGCGATCTAGAGTCAAGCGAATAGAGTTAAGTCAAGTATTAGAATTGATCAACGATTTTGTTAAATATATTTTTAAAAAGGCCAAGTCATGCGAAGCACTGAATCAGTGAAATCATTTTATTGACACATGTGTTATTTGATAGTTAAGTCACCGACTATCAAAACCTGACCAATTCGCTTGTTGGTATGGAAAGACCGGGATCGAATTTATATTCGAAAACCATTCTGACCAACAAAATACGTGAAGATATTTGAAGATGGTCGAGATGGAGCAGTGAAGACCGTGGATCATCATAAGCGGAAGGACTGCTAATAATCTTTGGTGATCTCCTAGAGATAAACTGTGGTTCGGTCGTGGTTGGAGTCCACGGGTTGCAAGGACTTCTCGCTACTGATCCATGGGGTGATTCCTATATGAGATGCAGTAGGGGAGTGCCTTCGGTTCATCCTGTTCCTGGATGACTTGTATGGACGGATGTCTGACAGAGTATTTCCAAAAAGATTTACATGCGTTGATTTCTCCAAACGTACCATAGTTGATGGCGGAGAAATGGTTATTCTCTAGCCAGATAGCTAGAGTATGTTTGTGGGCGTCAAACAAGTGTGATCTGGCGGATCTGGTGATGTGGCATCCAAAGTGTATGATGACCAGATGTGTTCTGACCTCAAGCCTCATCAACCGGGAGATGACAAAAATCGGGCAGGCAGCATGGCTATGTGGGTCGCTCCCATTAGGGTGTATAATCACCTATCTAGAGAAATTCCTTTTGTTTCTTACTCTATCGATTCTGCCCATTCGGGAACGGTGGTTTGAGTCCAACCGTTGGTGATATACATTCGATACACTCAAGCGAAATGAGTGGTCGGTCATGTGAGGGCCGGGTTGCAAGACGTTCTTGTTGAACCCAGTGTATTCGCCTCTAGAGATACACGTGCGGAAGGTGGTCCCATACCTTGTCAAGTTGGAAATCCAATATCCAATAAGCGCCCGCGGTTTTCGATTGTATACTATATACGGGGAGCGTGAGATGCAAGCGTTCCTCTAGATTTGCTAATTATTTGTATTTAGACATTATTATAATATCAGAAAAGATATTGATTTTGAAAACTGGTTTGGGTTATCGTAAGGTAAAAACCGTCCGTGTTTATGTGTGGATCGGTCTTACGGTTATCTTTTTCTTTCGAAAGGATTTAACTTTAAAATCAAGTTGTGTGATACCTTAATGCTGTGCGAGTTTTTTTCTCACTCTGGTCCACCAGACTGACCCGGTGTTTTGTAAATGCTCGGGTTAGACCGAGGTGTACAGGTTCAGGTTATCAGATACTGAGAAGTCCAGAGACGAGCTGAAGAAGTTCAGATAAATGATATTCCACTGCGTGATTATATATATGAGGACAGATTATCAAAACTGTTCAGATGTGTGTTGTACTCTGATATTGTAAGTATTTTCAAAAGCTCTCAATAAAGATTCATTTATGTATTATATTTTGTTCCGCTGCGATGTGAGACTCTGTGTTGTGTTCTTCTCCTTCTTCTATTCTTAAAATTCTTTCTTTCTTATCTCACCTTCTAAATTCTTTCTAATAACATCCGGTGTTCTCGGTATTTGGAGGATCGACATGAGATATGGTAAGGTATTTATGTTGATTTTCGAGGCCGAAAACCCTGGGTCGTTACAGAAATTGAATAAGAAGTTGAAACTGTTTTGAAAACGAATTTAAAACGATTTATAAAATATGTTTTAAATGGAAATCGACAAATTATATATTATATATATTATGTATATAATATAATGGCCTGAATAGAACGCGCCGCGCCGCGGCAGTTCGCGAATTTCGACCATTGACTTCGAACGGACATTACGGGAGATCCGACCGTCGGATTCTCCTAAACCAGGAACCATTGGGTTCGTATCGAAAAGAGCTTTCTAATGAATACATGAAATTAGAAATCTAACGGTTGGATTTGGAATTATGTCCAAATCAAATTTGGAAAAGGTCGCTGTAAGTGTAGTTCGATGGCCGTTTATGGAAATCGACTGTACGGGCCTTGATAAAATTATTAAAAATATCAATAATTAGTGTAAAATCATGAGAAATGGTTTGGAAAGAATTGGGATGAAAAATTCAATATTTTAAAAGATAAAATTATATTTTTATCGAAATGAACTAGTTATGAACTAGAATTAAGAAATCCAATATTTTCAAATAAATAAATTGTATTTGAAATTGTTTTAAAAATAACCAGAATTTCCAATATATGAAGTGGAATGGATTTGAATCGAAATTATCTTCAGAATATTTCGATATTGGATTCCGTGATTATACGGATATTGTGGACGAATTTGGAAGATATATATATCGTTATTCCAATACGGTATTTGTTGATTCCAGAATTTGATATTGAATATAAGCCAATATATTTTCTATTCAGAGTCTTGTATTTAATGTCAAATGTGATTTTGGGTTTGTCGTGAATGGTGTCTTCATTAACACTATTCTTGAACCCAGTTGAGAAAAGATTAAATATTTTTATATAGATTTAATAAAGTATACCAATTAATTAATATTTAATTGGAATTGAATTGAAATTGGTCTTTGGGTTTATCGTGAACGGTGTTTTAAATAACACTTGTTCTTTAACTCGATTAACAATGGAATAAGATTTTAGGTTGTCGTGAATGGTATCTTTAATAATACTATTCTTAGACCCAATGGAGTTAAGAAAATCAGAAACTAACTAGAGATTAGTTAAGTTGAATGGTTTCCTGGGTATCGAGCTGATGTTGGTTTCGGCCTTCGGGGTTAATACTTAGGGAATTGTTCACTTGCTAATTTACGGTTAAAGGCTGGTGGAATGGAATGTGATTTTGGGTTTATCGTGAATCGTGTTTTAAATGACATTGGTTCTTTAACCCAGTTAAAGACAGGATATGATTTCCCAATTTAAATAATCATTAATATTGATTTTTGGGAAGATTAAAACCAAGTGGAGTTTTAATGCATCTTTAATTAGATTGAAATGATCGAGGATGGAGTATCACCAGTTTTGCTCCAAGCGATAGTTAAATCTTTAATTAGATTTGAACGTGAAATGGTAATTAATTTTACCGATAACACTATGGTGTTAGATATGGAGTATTACCGGTTTTGCTCCATGGGATGAATAGGTTGGGATTGGGAAATTAAATAAATGATTACTTCGGTGTGGTTCGCTAATCCCGACTGGTTTGGAAAACCTTAATTTGGTTTGAATTGAATCCAAAAGAAGATTAAAGAATAAATTTAAAGAATTTATCTTTGATAAAATTAATGGGAACCTTTCCCAAAGTATAAGAATATTTGAATAAAGGAATATTCTGGATTGGAATGAGGCGTATGTTGTGTTTTTATAGCCCTTGTTTATTATATACGCGAGTTATTCAGAAAGACCGGGTTTATCCCATTCTGAATAACTGATTCGACGATATGTCGAGGATGAAGACGGTGGTCGAAAACCGGAGGTCTTCACATCGTTTGGATGGCTACTGATGTTTTGATTGGGCTGTACACCCAAGACAAGGTAATAAGTGGTAATCGTCCAGACATACTTGGAGATCGACCAGATATGCGAGGACCTCTCTCCTGTATTGAACATACGGGACGAGGAATAAGGTGCCTCCGGTTTCGTTCAGACCCAGAACGAGCTTGTAAATGGATGTGTGTCTGACATCGGATTTCATTCTGTGTGATTGATAGACATCGGTTGCATAGCATGAATTGCCTGTGTGGCATGCTGAGATGCAAATGATCAAGGCTTCTGTTGAAAAGTAGAGTCTTGTGGTTGATGATCAAAGCACGGCTTTAATATAGCATAGCTTTGAGTAGCGTTAGTTCGCAAGCCTCACACCCCGGTGTGAACCAGAAACGGAAGGGGACCTCAGGGAGGGTGTAATAACCCGGAAATTCTGAACCAGTTTAAAATTTTTATTTTGGCAATTATAGCGAATTTTGAATATTTAAAATGAATTATTTTAAATAATATCGACGAGAAATTTATTTTGATTATAGAATAGAACGAATATATTTATATACGTCGTCGTTAGAATATAAATAATTATATATAATTATAAATAGAATTAAAATGGCGCGGTAGTTCGATAATTCGATTTCAAACTTCAATTGAATGTACCGGGTGCAAAACAATCCGGATTTTAGTGAAACCAAAAACATTAGGTTCTATTTGATAATATCTTTCCAACGAATCCGAAAAATCAAAATTTCATAGCGGGGATCAAAAGATATGTCCAGTTGAAATTTCTGAATAGTCGCTATGGAATTCAGGCCTTTAAAAATAGACATTTTGCAAACGACCTCGGATTTCGACGAAACCACTTTTGTTGGGTCCGTGATGTCAAATTATTGCTAGGTTTCAAATTTCATAATTTTTCGAATCAATATGTGAGCGTGGCAAAGGAAAACGCGTTTGACCAGTTTCAGTTGATTTTAATCGACTGAAAAATGGTCATTTTTCCAACGGTCTCAGAATTCGACGAAACTAGTTTTGTTAGGACCGTATCGTCAATACGAAGCTAGAAAATATTTTTCAGGAATTTTTAGAGTTAGTATGTAACCCCGGTAAATTGAAATGCGCGTTCAAATTCAATATATAGAGTTATATGTTGATTTTAACGGAAACGGATCAAAATGATCGAATCAGCTTACGATACATATCCCATTGTGTTCGGAATGGGGGTAAAACGCTATGGACGACAGATGGTGGGCCTCGTTTAGAGGTCGTATGTAAAAGTCAACTTTTTCATAATAAAATAATTAAATAAATAAATAAAAACAACCTTCTCCCCTTAATTCCCTCTGCCCCCCCCCCCCTTTTTTATTTCCAAATCGAATCAGAATCCAGAAGAAAAAAAAGAAAAAACCCCCGATCCCCAATTCCCGCTCCTCCCTCCGTCGCTCCGGTCGACGTCGCCGCACGTCAGCCTCCTGACCGCCACCTCCCTTCACCACACCTCCTCCGCGCCTCTTCCTCCTCCGCCTCCAACCTGAAGTCGTGACGCCCAAAACCACGCCCCTGAACCCCGCAACACCCCTCCGCCTCCGCCTGCCTCCCCTCATGGCCTCCGACGAACCCCACGCGGCCATTTCCCCCTTCCTGCGACTGACGCAGCAACTCCACGCGGCCATTTAGAATATATTATATTTTTAAATATGAAAAGAAGATATTTTTAAATATGAAAAGAAGATATTTTTAAATATGAAAAGACGATATTTTTAAATATGAAAAGAAGATATTTTTAAATATGAAAAGACGATACTTTTAAATATGAAAAGACGATATTTTTAAATATGAAAAGACGATATTTTTAAATATGAAAAGACGATATTTTTAAATATTAAAAGACGATATTTTGATATGAGTAGTGAAGTAAAAATATGATTTTTTACTTCGAGAAAAATATAATTTTTATATAGGTAAGATAGTAAAAATATCATCTTTGTATATGTAGCGAGATAAAAATTCGATTTTTATATATTGAATAGCGAAGTAAGAATTCGATTTTTATATATTGAATAGCGAAGTAAAAATTCGATTTTTATATATTGAATAGCAAAGTAAAAAATCGATTTTTATATATTGAATAGCGAAGTAAAAATGTGAGTTTTATATATATAGTGGCTACGGGCAATGAAAGCGACAAAAGGCGAGAATGGCGATGATTTCTCTAAATGAAGTGTCGTGGAGTTGGGATAGCTATTGGTGAGAATTTCTCACTCTTCAAATTCTTTTCTAGTTACATATATATACTAGGATGCAGACGGTGTTTAGTAGCACCCGACACAATCGTCCATAGACCATGAACTTGTTTGTTTGGCTGTGTAGTTGGTTAGATTATTTGGGTTGAATTGAATTGTTTGGTGAAATGAAATTGATTGGATTGATGTGTGAATGGCGTGGGCCTTCACTAGACCGGGGATAAGGCTAGGCATTGTCCCGTTTCTAGTATCGTGCCGTTATGCCGCCGAAATTTTCTAAAATAAGTTAGAAAAATAAAAATATCATTTTTATTTTGTAAATGAACTGAATAAAAATTCATGTGTTGAAATAAAATGTTTTATCGTTAAAAATATAATTTTTAACGTGAATGTGAATAAATAAATATTCATTTACAAACCGGACGGTTTGTTTATGTACACCTATTTGAATGACATTGATTGGGACGATAAATTTTACTTGTGTTTGTTGATTTGAAACCCCACACGGGTGTTGGGATGAAATTTGAAGTTCACTCATCCTGATTGATTAAATATGTCGATCGATGGATCGACAGGCTGTGATAAGCGTTAGATATCTATATTTGATGCTTATACAGTGTAGTGCACTTTGGATGATGGTTGATTATTTATCGTTGCTATTATATACATGTGTTGTATGGAATCCATATAATTAACTTTATATGGTAATTGATTGGGCCTCATTCCAATTTAGAAAATAAAGAATATTATAAAATAAAGGTTCATGTGTTGACTGTACTCATCCGTTGAGATTAGTCATGTGTTGAACGAAATATTTTAATAATAAAATTTACATCTTTATCAATATAAAATAAAGGTTCATGTGTTGACTGTACTCATGCGTTGAGATTAGTCATGTGTTGAACGAAATATTTTAATAATAAAATTTACATCTTTATCAATATAAAATAAAGGTTCATATGTTGACTGTACTCATCCGTTGAGATTAGTCATGTGTTGAACGAAATATTTTAATAATAAAATTTACATCTTTATCAATATAAAATAAAGGTTCATGTGTTGACTGTACTCATCCGTTGAGATTAGTCATGTGTTGAACGAAATATTTGAAATAGAATATTTGAAATGAAATATTTTGATAATAAGAAATATTTGAAATAGAATATTTGAAATAAAATATTTGAAATGAAATATTTTGATAATAAGAAATATTTGAAATAGAAATATTTTGATAATAAGAAATATTTGAAATAGAATATTTGAAAATAGAAATATATGAAGCCGTGTTGATTAGATTGACGCCATTTTGACGTGAACGATATTTATATCGATTTTATTCATTTTAAAATGAATGTTGAAAAGTGATTTCGAAATCGAATATTTTGAAATGCAATTTGAATTGAATCGAATAGAAAACCAATTTGAACTGAATTGAATAGAAAACGAATTTGATTTGAATAGAAAACCAAATTGAATTGAATCGAATAGAAAACCAATTTGAACTGAATTGAATAGAAAACGAATTCGAATTTAATTGAATTGAAAACGAATTGAAATAGAAGTAAAATCAATTTGAAATGAATTCAAATTGAATTGAAATTTGAATTGAATAGAAATGAATTTTAAAACGAATTTATAAGGAAAATTTTAATTTTGATTTGAATTGAAATGGAAGTTGAAAATGTTTTTGAAACGAATTCAAAACTATTTATATAATTCATTTTAAATAGAAATCGACGAAATATTTATTATATATATAATATAATGGCCTGAATAGAACGCGCCGCGCCGCGGCAGTTCGCGAATTTCGACCATTTATTTCAAATTGACATTACGGGAGATCCGACCGTCGGATTCTCCTAAAACCGGAACCGTTGGGTTCGTATCGAAAAGAGCTTTCTAACAAATATTGGAAATTTGAAATCTAACGGTTGGATTTGGAGATACGTCCAAATCAAATTTGAAAAAGGTCGCAGTAAGTGCAGTTCGATGGCCGTTGATGGAAATCGACTGTACGGGCCTTGATAAAATTATTAAAATAGTAATAATTTGTGTAAAATCATAAGAAATGATTTGGGAAAAATTGGGATGAAAAACTCCATATTTGAAAAGATAAAAATAATTTTTTATCGAAATAAACTAGTTTTGAACTGAAATCAAAACCCATTTATTTTTAAATAAATAAATTGGATTTGAAATGGGTTTTAAATAGAATTGATTTGTGGGTTTATCGTGAAGGGTGTTTTAAACGACACTTGTTCTTTAACCCGATAAATAAATAGATTGTGATTTGGGTTTGTCGTGAACTGTGTTTTCAATGACATTAGTTCTTTAACCCAGTAAAAGGAGTTTCATTTAATTTGCAATTAGATTGAAATGTGAATTGATAATTCAAATTATCAAATTTGGCAAATGAGCAAGAATGGAGTACTACCAGTTTTGCTCCAAAGCGATAGTTAAATCTTTAATTTGATTTGAACGTGAAATGGTAATTAATTTTACCGATAACACCACGGTGTTAGATATGGAGTATTACCAGTTTTGCTTCATGGGATGAATAGGATGGGATTGGGAAATAAAATAAATAATTACTTCGGTGTGGTTCGCTAATCTCAACTAGTTTAGAAAACCATAATTTGGTTTGAAATGACATCCAAAGGAAGATTAAAGGATAAATTTTAAAGAATTTATCTTGGATAAAATTAATGGGAACCTTTCCCTAAGAATGTGGAATTTAGAAACTAGCTGTAGGTTAGCTAAGAAGAATGGTTTCCTGGGTATTGATCTGATGTTGGTTTCGGCCTTCGGGGTTAATATTTGGGAAATTGTTCTCTTGTTGATTTACGGTTAGTGACTAATGAATTGGAATGAGGCGTATGTTGTGTTTGTGTAACATTCGTTTTAATATACGCGGGTTGTTCGGAAAGGCCGAGTTTATACCCATTCTGAATAACCGATTCGACGATAAGTCGAAGATGATGACGGTGGTCGAAGACCGGAAGTCTTCACATCGTTTGGATAATTACTGACGATCCTGATTGGGCAGTACACCCAAGAGGATGGAAATAGTTGGTGGTCGTCCAGACGTACTTGGAGATCAATGGATATGCGAGGAAAGTGCCTCCGGTTTCGTTCAGACCCAGAACGAACTTGTAAATGGATTGTGTGTCTGACATTGGATTTTATTCTGTGTTGATTGATTTCTGTTAAATATATATCTGTTTGGCGGTGGAGAATTTATTCTCTTGCTTAACGCCCTTCTCTAAGACGTACGAGCTTAGAGGTTATATATCGATAGATATCAATCGCATGGCATGAATTGCCTGTGTGGCATGCTGAGTTGCATGGATCAAGACTTCTATTGAAAAGCAAAGTCTTGTGGTTGATGATCAAAGCACGGCCTACGTGGCGTAGCTTTGTGTATAGCGTGGATTCGCGAGCCTCACACCTCGGTATGAGTCAAAAACGGGATGAGGACCCAAGGAGTGCACGACGTTTCTTTCTAGCTATGGGTGGTGTCAGTGACCTACCAGCCCTGACATTTATATACTTTTCACCTTTGTGGTTTGGATGCGAGGCGCCTCGATTATAGGTCCTATAGGGCCGGGAAACGTGTGTTCAGGAATAATTAATCCTCAAACGTAAGAGAGGACCGGTCTTGGAGGATCCCAGGGTTACCCAGAGTGTGTAGTCCTGAGGCATTTGCTAGAGTGTCTCAAAGCGGAGAGGAGCTTGCCCCTTGCCTCGACTCATGAAGAAAATCCAATTTCCAATACGTGTATTGCGGTTTTAATTGTAGAACTAGTATGGTGATACAGTAGATGGTAGCTATGCCGCCTATGATTGATATTTATGATTGAAATTGTTTTGACACTATACACTTATTATAGTATCAAATGATTTGTTTTAAACGTACCAAGCATGTTTGGCTATTATAAGGGAAAACCCTATCCTCCGGCTTGCGTTTCATTGTGTGATGGGACCTGGGTCTTATAATAGCTTCATTTTTCGAAAAAGCATTGCGTTGTTTATCTATATGCACTAGTATTCTTGGGAGGAAACCCGTTCCGTGTTACACGGCGTGGTCCCTTGAATTACTCTCTTTCAAAGTAAAGTTTTAAATAACTGTTTTAGTTCTCACACCAGTCACATGACTGACCTGGAGTTTATTGTTTTAACCTAAACTCTGGGTGCCCCTATTTTCCGCACGGGCAGCTAGTAGTTTTGGTTTTGCAGATTTATATTCACAGGATCCTGGTTTACAGCTGGAATGATATCCGGAAAGCTCTGTATCCGTATATCACCTTCAGTTGTGCTTTGTATTATTTTCCGCTGCTATGTAATTTATTGTAATCTCTGATATTTATCGAATGTAATTTATTCATACTCTGTATATTCTTGTATCTGATGGAATTTCTGTAATAACAATGAAATGTTCTTATGTTTGCGTTCTGATTTGTCCTGTTCTCAAACGATCAGGGGTTTCGAACGGTCTAGATCGGTTTAACGACTGATTCGGATCAAGCGAAATTCCTTGCCGTCACAGAGGGCATGCGTTTCCTTCTAGCTAGGAGTGGTGTCAGCGTTTTGCAAGCCTTGACGTTTTACTTATGTGGATGATGGATAACGAGGCGCCTCGGTTATTTCGGTCTCTGCGGAGCCGATGGATGGTCTTTATACAGACCAGATTTACGCCCCATAGGGCGGGGAAACACAGTGTTCAGGCAATTTAATCCACTCCGCGTGGACCGGCCCTGACGATCCAAGGTGCAGTTGCGGCTGTTCCTGAGACATGGTCTAGATTGTCTCGAAGCGGTAAGGACGATCCCTTGCCTTGGTTCACAGATGGAAATCCAACTTCCAATACGTGACATTTGCGGCTTTGATTGTAGAGCCTAGTATTGGCGACATGATAATTGGTACCCATGCCATCTAGGATTGATACATTTATATTTGAAGTTGTTTTATACACTATGCACTTATAATAGTATCAAATGATTTGTTTGAACGTACCAAGCATGTTTGGCTATTATAAGGGAAAACGCTATCCTCTGGCTTGCGTTGCATTATGTGATGGGACCAGGGTCTTATAATAGCTTCATTTGTCCAAAAAGCATTGCGCTGTTTTGTTATATGCACTGGTATTCTTGGGAGGAAACCCGTTCCATATTATACGGCGTGGTCCCTTGATATATCTGATTTAAAGTAATGTTTTAAATAACTGTTTTAGTTCTCACACCAGTCACATGACTGACCGGGAGTTTATTGTTTTAACCTAAACTCTGGGTGCCCCTATTTTCCACACAGGCAACTAGTAGTTGTGGTTTTGCAGATTTATATTCATAGGGTCCTGGTTTACAGCTGGAATGATATGCAGAAAGCTCTGTATCCGTATATTCCTTTCAGTTGTGTTTGTATTAGTTTTCCTCTACTATGTATTTAAATGTAATTTTAATCTCTGATATTTATCGAATGTATATTATTTATTCATACTCTATTATATTCTTGTATTCTGATGAAACTTTTGTAATAAGCAATGAAATGTTCTTCTGTTTGTGTTCTGATTTGTCTTGTTCTCAATTCAATCTGGGCTTTCCTTCACGGGGAAGTTCGGGTTGCTTCACGTTCTCTCTTCCCTTTTGTGACCCACAATTGTTGATACTAAAATGTCAAATCGGCTAATTAACACACACATTACTTTACTTCTGTTATATTGTTTACTGCTAAATACACAATAATAAATATTTTGAAACTTATTAAACAAAGATGGGATTTTCTAATAAACATGATTAATTTTACTGTTAGCTACAACTGACATGGAAGGGGTACTATGCTTAGATTGCTATGATAACTTATAGTGTAAACGAACATCACTATTGGAAGGTTGCTCTCCTTGTAATTATGAGGTATACATGGTGATATTTGTCGATATTAAACAAAACTATTAGGTATTAAAGGCTTGAAAATGAGAGTATTGACAATTTAATTCATATGAAATTAAAAACGATAGTCATATATGCTTTTATGAAAATACTCAACTCACTACAAATTGAATAGTTGAATCTAAAATTTGATACAATTATATCAAAAAAATGGTGCAACATTTATCCTGGCATACTGCCTCCTATTCAATGAATTAGTAAGGTAAACAAAATAATAAAGCACCTAAATAATGGAAGTACAAATAGTGGAAGTGATAAATCAGAAAGATGATGTACCTTTGTCTAACCATTTGGTTCTGTCGTTTATGCATCCAATTCCTCCAACTGTTTTCTCCCAGTCTACTTATTGAAAGTATATAAAAATGAAATAGCCCAATTACTGAATTATAGAAACCGCAACTTGAGTATGTTCGCCTTACCGTTAGTTGTCAGCCACTTCATAAGAGATTGTAATGTCCCAGATTTTTACGATTGAATAATTAATTAATTCAATTATTCTAGTATATTGGTTTGATAATTTAAATGGTTTGAATTCAAATATTCTGATATTTTATTTAAAATAAATAATGGGATAATATAATTAATTCTAAAATAGTCGAAAATTGTTAAAGTTGCAATATTGGGTAATTTGGATAATATATGACACTTAGTTTATTTTATATTTGAATTATTATAACAAATATATTATTTAAACGACAGTTGAATGTATTAATTATAATATAAATTATAATCAAGCCTATGACATCGCGGCAGTTCGTAATATTATGATTTGAACTTCAACTGAGTGTATAGGATCCGTTATTAGCCGGATTACTTCGAAACAAGAAACATTAGAATATGTTAAGCTATATTTTTCTAATAGAAGTGAAAAATCGAGATTTCGGCTTACGATTATAAGTTACGCCCAAACCAAATTTTCAAATAGTTGCTATGGATTTTTTTATAAACCATAATGGTTATTTAATTTTAATAAATTATTTACTTCGGATTTGGATAAGATATCTGAGATGTAGTTATAATTTAATTTTTAAAAATTTTCTGTAATTTTTATTTTGGAAAATAAGCAAGTTTTTGTTTGAAGTATTTACACCCTATAACAATATTTTGGGGTTTCACAGAATAAATTATCTTGTCTATACTATTATATTTTTGGAATCGCGGCACATCACTGAACACAGCTGTAACACCCCGCGAATTCTATAACTATGAAATTCACAAATTAAAGTATAATTGATTTGAAATCAAAGAACTAAGGGAAACGGGATACGCCATTGCGTTCGTCTCGGAAAAATACGCGAAACAGAGTCCGAGTTTTCGAAAAACGGAGTCCGTATGAAGAAGATATAGCCTTCGGAAGTTTCTGAATTAAATTTAAAATTCAAACAGAATAAAACAATTAAAAATTCCGAAGTGGGGCCCAATGGGCCAGGGCGGATAAAGTCCCGCCTGACGCACCCAGGTCGACTGGGCTGTCGACCTGGGCTAGCCATGTCGACAGGGCTGTCGACAGCCCTGTCGACAGGGGTGTCGACCTGGTCCAGAGCCAGGTCGAACCCAGCCCAACCTGGCTGGCCAGGTCTGTGTTTGGCCGATTTTCTGTGGTCTGCTTTGTCATTAGGGCTAGGTGGAAAGCTCTAATTGGTCTCTCCTTAGGATGAAAGGCTACGATCTAACCGAGCAACATCAACGGTCCTAATCAGTTCATTACCTCTATAAAAACAACCCTAGACTAACCCTAATCTATTCATTCAAAAATAAGAATAAAGCCGCCATGTTGCTGAGGAACGACTAGGGGTAGCCACCAAATTGGAGAGAGGATTAGGAGGCAAATTCTAAGGCATAAAGCAACTCAATCAAATCAAACCGCATCTTCTTATCCCTAAATTTGAGAATTCGCCACACCATTGTAAGTAGAGTATTACTTTGGTATGAACAAATAACTGTGTTGGTTTGTATACTTGATTGTGGTGATAAATAATTCATAATTTGTGCGTTACTATGATTATTATTGATTTGAAATATTGTATACGTTTGGATATTCTTGAATTATGTTATTCATTATAAAGAACTACATGCGGTAGTTCTATGCAAGTATACGTTTGGAATATTCGCAAATTATGTAATCCATGTTGAAGCTACATGTATGTAGTTGATTGAAATTCATGCAAGTTTAGGGCTTTGCTACTATGCCATCATAATATGTATTTTTATACAAAAATCATTTTTGTGAGTAATTGGAATAAGTTTGGGTTATTATAATCCATATGAAATTATGTTGAGAATTTGGCATCATGTATTAAGCCATGCTTTTGTACTAGAACACATATTTGCAAACTTATGAATATGACTAGGCTATGATTGATAATTTGCATAATTGAAATTGTCAACAAGAATTATATGATGACATAGGTGGTACATAGCTAGGTTAGGTTCAAAAATCCCTTTTTGCAAGTTTGCATGACTAAAGTAAAAATCATGATTTCATGTTAGAAATATTTATGCCATGGTTATGTGAACAAATACTTATGCCATGCTTATGTTTGACATTATGCCACGCTTATGTTTGACATTATGCCATGCTTATGTTAGAAATATTTATGCCATGCTTATGTTTGACATTATGCCATGCTTATGTTAGAAATATTTATGCCATGCTTATGTTTGACATTATGCCTAAATAAAATATAGGTTCATGTTGTAGTTATGACTATGTGTCAATAATGATACCCAATTTAGATTCTTATCTCAACTACAAGTTTACATGGCTTGATTCATGTCACCTATGCTTTATGACCAAAGTATATGTTACCACTATGCAAGTACACCAGTTTCTATTTTGTATTTCCAACGTCATATTGCAAGTTCATGCGCTCACCTTCCCCTTTTTGTGTATGTAATCACGCTTTAAGCCTCCCCTTTTCGCATGGCTAAGTTGGGCTTAAAAAAAGGCTAAGCCCAACATATACATAATAAACGGACGTGTTAAACGGGGGAAAATAACGTTGGGTTAAAATTACTAATGAATGAAAATATAAAATAGAAGGGCCCAAATTCAAGTATGGGTTGGGCCCATGATTGGTGTAACCTTTACACCATTAACTTAATAATGGGCCGCAAATATTTACATATAAGAAAATAAAGAAGAAAGACAAAAATATGTAAATGTAGAACATACGATGTGTTTAACCCGAGGTTGGATTGAGTTGTGATGTAAACCTGCCCGGAACCGCCCGGCTGTCCAGTAGTCACAACAATACCTATCCAATGTGGGAGGTTAAACATGGAGCCCAATAAGGACCCGAGGTTAGACTGAGTTGTGGCGTAAGACTGCCCGGAACCAACCGGCAACAGGCAGCCACAACAATACCTGTCTAATGTGAGAGGTCAAGGCTTTAATAAGACAATTAAGGCTGAGTCAGGATTGTTAGGATTAAGTGAACTAAAGACTTAATCAAAATGGAACATGCTAAACTAAACGGGCTGGTGGGGGTTAGGTTAGAAAACACTTAACCAACTTAGCATGTTGGCTAGAGATAGAAAACCTAGTAACGGGGGACCCTTTTCAGCAGTAACCCTAGAAGGTGTATCAGGATACCCTGAAACTAGGCAGGGTGGGGCACGATTACTGGGCTGATTGTAAGAGGTCAAATCGACGGCGGTGGTGTAGCAGTGTAGGTTCTAACGGGGTGCGGGCGTGCACACACTCCGGCGCAGAAAAATAAAGCACTGGGCACCAGTAGCATACCTGTGCACTCTAAGGTTGTGTCGGGCCGCTGCCATGGGACTTGATACACCCCATGGTGGGACCAGCATAGGTAACTACAACATCGGGGGCCGTAAGACACATGTAACTATGCGAGTAGGAGTCGATCATCATAGAATGGACCACATCACCCTGATTATGGGGTGCCAGTTGGAAACTAGTTTATATGGGTTCAGAGATTAACATGGGGTACGATAGTATATTCGACCCTAGACAACTTAACCAAGTTATAGTGCTTTCCCACTTCTTGTTTATACTTATCATACCCAGCTCTTTATTCATAAACAGAATAGTACTAGACTTACTCAGGCTTTATGTCTGACTCTACTTTTCTTTCGTCTTCTTTTCTTCCGTTTCCCCCCCCCCCAGGTCCACAGGGAGGGAACACTACAGCTTGACCAGCCTTAACATCCAGCTTGAAGAAGAGAAATGTATTGCTTGGACTCTCTCGTTTTGAACTATGGCTTTGGACAACCACTATGGGGCTTTTGCAGTTTATCTATGTTTTATTTATGCTTCTTTAAATAATGTAATCAAGACAGATTATGAAAGTGTTATGTTATGTTTTTGGAAAAGATGTAAGACAATTATGGTGATGTTGTTGTAGCACGTATTTGCTTTTATGAAATAAAAGTTGTTGTTTTTCCGCTATTTACAAATATGTGTTCTTATATCTGTCTTGTATATCTGTGACTTATACTTATAAACCTCCACCAAAATTAGGGCATTCCCTTTGAGAGTGACCCTAACGGAGGTGGGGTGTTTCACTTGGTATCAGAGCATAGGTTTACCAGATAAGATAAAAAAAAAATTGAAAAATTATTTTCAAAAAGGAAATTTAAAGAAGCATTTTTAAAAGAAAAATATTATCTTATTTTAAAAAGGCAAAGTCCACTCCCCAAAGCCATAGGTACTATCTCTTATCCTTCGTTTTGAATCTATCCTTTTTGTTTCAGCATGTCCGAAGATCTTAACTTGCCGGAAGGGGTGCCAATACCTGGTTGGTTTAGACGGTTCTTAGAAGCAAGAGCCACTCAGCCAGGTCCTACCATTCCTCCTCCCCCAGCTGCCGGAAATCATCCAGCTGCAGCAGCACCTTTTCCTCCACCTCCTCCTCGGGGAAACACGTTTGCTAAGATATGTAAAGATTTTAAAGCTATGGGAGGAAGGGATTTCCATGGAACTGAGTCCTTCGTGGCAGCTAGAAATTGGCTGAAAGAAACGGAGGACCTATTCATCATCTTTGAGGTAGAGGATAGACAAAAAGTGCAATTGGCAGTGTGGCTATTGAAGGGCGAGGCTTCCTACTGGTGGGAAGTCACTAATGCTGAAAGACCAGTGGAGACATGGGAGGACTTTAGGGCAAGGTTTGAGACTAAATTTCTCTCAGATGCAGAAAGAAGTTTGCAGTTGGAAAAATTCTTATTTCTTAAGCAAGGAGACAAGACTGTCAGAGAGTATGTGAATCAGTTCGATGAGCTGGCTAGGTTTGGGCTTGACCTAGTCAACACCCCGCACAAGAAGGCTCTCCGTTTCGTCAAAGGGTTGAATGAGCCATTACACAGTTTGGCCATGACCCATATACCCATGGGAGCCACGTATGAAAGATTGGTCCAAATGGCATTGCTGAATGAAGAGGATAAGGGCAAGAAGGAGACAAAGGCAGAAAGCTCTCAAGGGAAGAAAGAGGGTTTGCAGCCTAAGAAGACGGACTTTAAGAAAGGCGGGAAAGGCAACAAAGAGAAGAGGAAGTGTAATTTCTGTGGCAAAGTGGGGCACTTAGTAAAGGACTGCCGGAAAAAGAAGGCCAAGGAGAATGGTGGGTGCTTTTCTTGCGGTGAGACAGGCCACAGGGCTAGGGACTGCCCAAAGAAACGAGGACAGGGGCAGAGGGCTGGATCCACCCCAGGGGCACAGGTTCATGTGCTGGAAGCGCCACCTCTGCAACAGCGAGGTATAAATACTTCTGTAGAAAGCGTAGTTTATCTTTATGATCACCCCGTTCGCACTTTATTTGACTCTGGCGCATCACACTCCTTTATCTCGTCTGCTTTAGTAGAATCTCTGCACCTAAAAACTAGTATGGTAGAGGACCCCTTAATTGTTTCAAACCCAATTGGGGGCCCAGCTCATTTGTCTATGATCTGTGTGGGATTGAAAATTTCTATTCTAAGTGTAGAATTTCAATGTAGTGCCTTTGTTTTGGGCTTTTCGGGTTATGGTTTGATTTTGGGTATGGATTGGCTATCCAGTAATGGGGCCATCCTTGATTGTGAGAAAAGGGTTGTTAGGCTCCTAACCCAGCTCGGTAATACTTTGGAAATTTCTTGTAATCCCTCGTATGCGGTTATGCTTAGTTATCTTGAATCGCTAGATGCCTCTGTTGAAAATTTGCAATCAGTTAGAGTGGTCCGGGAATATCCGGATGTCTTCGAAGAGGTGAAGGGCTTGCCTCCGAAGCGGGAAATAGACTTCCGCATATATCTTGTAGATAATGCAAAGCCCGTTGCGTTACCCGTTAGACACATGGCTCCACGAGAAAGGAAAGAGCTCAGTAAACAGATTAAAGAGCTTCTAGAGAAGGGGTTCATTAGGAGGAGCATTTCAGAATGGGGCGCTCCAGTGGTGTTCGCTACAAAGGCGGATGGTTCTCTCCGTCTATGTGTTGACTATAGGGAGCTCAACAAGCTAACGAAAAAGAATAGGCACCCTCTCCCTAGAATTGATGATTTATTTGACCAGCTTGTAGGGGCGTCTGTTTTCTCCCAACTCGATTTAGCAACCGGTTTTCATCAGCTAAGGGTGGCTGAGGATAGCATCGATAAAACGGCGTTCAGAACCCCAGACGGCTTCTTTGAATGGCTTGTCATGCCTTTCGGCTTGACAAATGCACCTGCTTACTTCGTGGACCTGATGAGTAGGGTATTTAGAGATTTCCTCAACAAATTCGTAGTCGTCTTCGTAGATGATATCCTTATCTTCTCAAAGAGTGAAGAGGAACATGCTCAGCACTTAAGGGCAATCATGGAAACTTTGCGAGTCCATCAACTAAAAGCCAAATTCTCCAAATGCCACTTTTGGAGAGAAGAGGTGAGGTTCCTTGGGCACATAGTATCCAAACAAGGGTTAGCAGTGGACCCTGCTAAGGTAGTGGCGGTACAGGACTGGAAGACACCAAGGAATGCAACTGAGGTCCGAAGCTTTCTAGGACTAGCAGGTTTCTATCGAAAATTCATAAGGGATTTTGCGAAAATCTCAGGTCCGCTCACGAAATTGACTAAGAAGAATCTTGTGTTCAATTGGGATCTGGATTGCGAGTTTGCTTTCCAAAGACTGAAAAGGGCTCTCATAACAGCCCCAGTTTTGACGGTGCCAGATGGGAGCAAGATGTTCACTGTTTATACGGATGCATGTGGGACAGGGCTAGGCGCCGTCTTAATGTAAGAAGGAAGGGTAGTAGCTTATGGCGGGAGGCAGTTGAAGGTGCATGAAAAGAACTACCCAACCCACGATCTTGAGTTAGCCGCCATTGTCTTTGCACTCAAGTCTTGGCGACACTATCTCCTAGGTGAGAAGTTCGAACTTTACACTGACCATAAATCGTTGAAATATCTTTTCTCGCAGAAGGATCTTAACTTAAGGCAACAAAGATGGATGGAGTTTCTTGCCTCGTACGATTTCGAAATCTCCTACACTCCGGGCAAAGGCAACGTAGTGGCAGACGCGTTGAGCCGAAAGAAATTGACCCTAAGCCCGTTGTTTGTTGAAAGACAAAGCCTAGAGTTTATAGCCAGCTTCGACTTTAGTCCTTCCTCCGATTTCGTACCAGGCTTGCTAGCATCTCTCGAAGTGCGCCCTACTTTAGTGGATTCAGTAGGGACAGCACAACGCGAAGACCCTCAGCTTGTGGAAACAATTGATAGGCTAATTAGGGGTGAGACTTCAAGTCACCTCAACAGATACTCCATCGACGATAAGGGTTTGCTAAGGCGAGACGGAAGACTATGCGTCCCACAGACAAAAGATTTGATAAAGAAGGTTCTCGAGGAAGCACATCACTCCGAGATGACGATACACCCAGGCGGAGATAAAATGTACAAAGATATAAAAAGGACTTTCTTCTGGAACGGCATGAAAAAGGACGTGGCAGAGTTCGTTTCTAAGTGCATGGTGTGCCAACAGGTTAAGGCGGAACAGAAAAAGCCTGGCAGACTACTACATCCTCTGGAGGTCCCGCAGTGGAAGTGGGATAGCATCTCAATGGACTTCATCGATGGGCTGCCTAGGTCTAGGAGAGGCAACACTAGCATTTGGGTAATAGTGGATAGGCTTACTAAAAGCGCCCACTTTTTACCTGTCAAAAGTAAAAGAACTGCCTCATCCCTAGCATCACTTTACCTCAAGGAAATTGTTCGACTCCATGGAATACCATCTAGCATTGTTAGTGACCGAGACCCCATCTTCACCAGCGAGTTTTGGCGGAGTCTGCAAGAAGCAGTAGGAACGCAGTTATGCTTGAGCACGGCCTATCATCCCCAAACCGACGGCCAAACAGAGAGAGTGAACAGAGTTTTGGAAGATCTCTTAAGGCTATGCGTCCTCGACTTCGGAGGGACATGGGAAGACCACCTTCCTTTGGTGGAATTTGCCTACAACAACAGTTATCAAGCAACCATCGGAATGGCGCCCTTCGAAGCTTTATATGGAAGACCGTGCCGATCGCCCACTTGTTGGTGGGAGTCTACGGATAAGCTCATACTTGGACCAGATATGATCCGAGAGACTTCAGAGAAAGTAGACTTAATACGAAGAAGGATGAAGACGGCCCAAGACAGACAAAAGTCCTATGCCGACAAGAGAAGGACCGACCTTGAATTCGAGGTTGGAGACAGAGTTTTTCTCAAGGTATCACCACTAAGAAACGTTGTTCGTTTTGGAACCACAGGAAAGCTAGCACCAAGATTCGTAGGGTCGTTCCCTATCATCGAGAAAATGGCCTATAGATTAGAGCTACCCGAGAAGTTGGCCGGAGTCCACAACGTTTTTCACGTTTCACATCTCCGAAAATGTCTACATGAGTCAGCTGAAGTGGTAGAGCCAAATATCCTCGAAGAGGCCGAAGTGGAACGCGAAGCAACCATAAGGAAAGTTCCAACCCGCATATTAGGAACGGAAGTGAAGAAGCTACGCAACCGCGAAGTCAAGCTCGTCAAAGTTCAGTGGAGCGACGCCGAGGGAGACGCGACTTGGGAAACTGAAGCTAGAATCCGTACAGCCTACCCTTTTCTGTTCGAGGGTACATCCTTGATCTTTCCTTTTCCTTAAGTTGCGTTTTATCTATCTTTTTAGGTATATTTCCTCGACCTTATCTTTTAGGTAGAAACCCTTTGGATGGAAACATGTAATTGGAACATGTTATGTATGATGGTTGCAAGTGATTGCTAGTGGTTGCTCGTGGTCGCATATACACACACAATCTAGGTTTTAGATCGGCTCAGTCACTTCATATTGCATATGCATATATGTTTGCATTCGTATATGGTTGAACTTTAATGTGTTGTCATATGGATGTTGCATTTGTAATGAATGATTGTGAACTCATGTAGAATCATGAATAGGAAAATTTGCATACATAATGGATTCATGGCACTTACATAATTCGCATTAAGAAGGTCAACTGAATCAGTAGACCGCCTGATTTTGCATTAGATAAGTACATGTACACACACACTTCGCATATGATCATGAAGCATTAGAAGTCCTTTAAGGACAATGGATGCTCGTGTTTGATGGATGAGTAGATGGATGATTGGATGTTAGGATATACATTCCTCCTAACTTGAAGATTTCGGGGACGAAATCCTTTTAAGTGGGGGAGAATGTAACACCCCGCGAATTCTATAACTATGAAATTCACAAATTAAAGTATAATTGATTTGAAATCAAAGAACTAAGGGAAACGGGATACGCCATTGCGTTCGTCTCGGAAAAATACGCGAAACAGAGTCCGAGTTTTCGAAAAACGGAGTCCGTATGAAGAAGATATAGCCTTCGGAAATTTCTGAATTAAATTTAAAATTCAAACAGAATAAAACAATTAAAAATTCCGAAGTGGGGCCCAATGGGCCAGGGCGGATAAAGTCCCGCCTGACGCACCCAGGTCGACTGGGCTGTCGACCTGGGCTAGCCATGTCGACAGGGCTGTCGACAGCCCTGTCGACCTGGTCCAGAGCCAGGTCGAACCCAGCCCAACCTGGCTGGCCAGGTCTGTGTTTGGCCGATTTTCTGTGGTCTGCTTTGTCATTAGGGCTAGGTGGCAAGCTCTAATTGGTCTCTCCTTAGGATGAAAGGCTACGATCTAACCGAGCAACATCAACGGTCCTAATCAGTTCATTACCTCTATAAAAACAACCCTAGACTAACCCTAATCTATTCATTCAAAAATAAGAACAAAGCCGCCATGTTGCTGAGGAACGACTAGGGGTAGCCACCAAATTGGAGAGAGGATTAGGAGGCAAATTCTAAGGCATAAAGCAACTCAATCAAATCAAACCGCATCTTCTTATCCCTAAATTTGAGAATTCGCCACACCATTGTAAGTAGAGTATTACTTTGGTATGAACAAATAACTGTGTTGGTTTGTATACTTGATTGTGGTGATAAATAATTCATAATTTGTGCGTTACTATGATTATTATTGATTTGAAATATTGTATACGTTTGGATATTCTTGAATTATGTTATTCATTATAAAGAACTACATGCGGTAGTTCTATGCAAGTATACGTTTGGAATATTCGCAAATTATGTAATCCATGTTGAAGCTACATGTATGTAGTTGATTGAAATTCATGCAAGTTTGGGGCTTTGCTACTATGCCATCATAATATGTATTTTTATACAAAAATCATTTTTGTGAGTAATTGGAATAAGTTTGGGTTATTATAATCCATATGAAATTATGTTGAGAATTTGGCATCATGTATTAAGCCATGCTTTTGTACTAGAACACCTATTTGCAAACTTATGAATATGACTAGGCTATGATTGATAATTTGCATAATTGAAATTGTCAACAAGAATTATATGATGACATAGGTGGTACATAGCTAGGTTAGGTTCAAAAATCCCTTTTTGCAAGTTTGCATGACTAAAGTAAAAATCATGATTTCATGTTAGAAATATTTATGCCATGGTTATGTGAACAAATACTTATGCCATGCTTATGTTTGACATTATGCCACGCTTATGTTTGACATTATGCCATGCTTATATTAGAAATATTTATGCCATGCTTATGTTTGACGTTATGCCATGCTTATGTTAGAAATATTTATGCCATGCTTATGTTTGACATTATGCCTAAATAAAATATAGGTTCATGTTGTAGTTATGACTATGTGTCAATAATGATACCCAATTTAGATTCTTATCTCAACTACAAGTTTACATGGCTTGATTCATGTCACCTATGCTTTATGACCAAAGTATATGTTACCACTATGCAAGTACACCAGTTTCTATTTTGTATTTCCAACGTCATATTGCAAGTTCATGCGCTCACCTTCCCCTTTTTGTGTATGTAATCACGCTTTAAGCCTCCCCTTTTCGCATGGCTAAGTTGGGCTTAAAAAAAGGCTAAGCCCAACATATACATAATAAACGGACGTGTTAAACGGGGGAAAATAACGTTGGGTTAAAATTACTAATGAATGAAAATATAAAATAGAAGGGCCCAAATTCAAGTATGGGTTGGGCCCATGATTGGTGTAACCTTTACACCATTAACTTAATAATGGGCCGCAAATATTTACATATAAGAAAATAAAGAAGAAAGACAAAAATATGTAAATGTAGAACATACGATGTGTTTAACCCGAGGTTGGATTGAGTTGTGATGTAAACCTGCCCGGAACCGCCCGGCTGTCCAGTAGTCACAACAATACCTATCCAATGTGGGAGGTTAAACATGGAGCCCAATAAGGACCCGAGGTTAGACTGAGTTGTGGCGTAAGACTGCCCGGAACCAACCGGCAACAGGCAGCCACAACAATACCTGTCTAATGTGAGAGGTCAAGGCTTTAATAAGACAATTAAGGCTGAGTCAGGATTGTTAGGATTAAGTGAACTAAAGACTTAATCAAAATGGAACATGCTAAACTAAACGGGCTGGTGGGGGTTAGGTTAGAAAACACTTAACCAACTTAGCATGTTGGCTAGAGATAGAAAACCTAGTAACGGGGACCCTTTTCAGCAGTAACCCTAGAAGGTGTATCAGGATACCCTGAAACTAGGCAGGGTGGGGCACGATTACTGGGCTGATTGTAAGAGGTCAAATCGACGGCGGTGGTGTAGCAGTGTAGGTTCTAACGGGGTGCGGGCGTGCACACACTCCGGCGCAGAAAAATAAAGCACTGGGCACCAGTAGCATACATGTGCACTCTAAGGTTGTGTCGGGCCGCTGCCATGGGACTTGATACACCCCATGGTGGGACCAGCATAGGTAACTACAACATCGGGGGCCGTAAGACACATGTAACTATGCGAGTAGGAGCCGATCATCATAGAATGGACCACATCACCCTGATTATGGGGTGCCAGTTGGAAACTAGTTTATATGGGTTCAGAGATTAACATGGGGTACGATAGTATATTCGACCCTAGACAACTTAACCAAGTTATAGTGCTTTCCCACTTCTTGTTTATACTTATCATACCCAGCTCTTTATTCATAAACAGAATAGTACTAGACTTACTCAGGCTTTATGTCTGACTCTACTTTTCTTTCGTCTTCTTTTCTTCCGTTTCCCCCCCCCCCCATGTCCACAGGGAGGGAACACTGCAGCTTGACCAGCCTTAACATCCAGCTTGAAGAAGAGAAATGTATTGCTTGGACTCTCTCGTTTTGAACTATGGCTTTGGACAACCACTATGGGGCTTTTGCAGTTTATCTATGTTTTATTTATGCTTCTTTAAATAATGTAATCAAGACAGATTATGAAAGTGTTATGTTATGTTTTTGGAAAAGATGTAAGACAATTATGGTGATGTTGTTGTAGCACGTATTTGCTTTTATGAAATAAAAGTTGTTGTTTTTCCGCTATTTACAAATATGTGTTCTTATATCTGTCTTGTATATCTGTGACTTATACTTATAAACCTCCACCAAAATTAGGGTATTCCCTTTGAGAGTGACCCTAACGGAGGTGGGGTGTTTCAACAGCAATATTTTTATTTTTGTCCATAGCAGTCCATAAACAAATGAAATTTTATGCAATGGCGTACCATTAATAAGTATATATGTCCATCTTGGTTTCGTTGGTCAAGTGAACAACAGTGATTTAATATAGTCATTTCTTCCATATATAAGCTAGCACCACCGTGCCATAATATAGCACCAGCTTATCTTAACAACGTGAAGTCCACTTTTACCTTAATTTGTAGCCGTTATGAGCACAGGGAAACCCTAATGTTATCCTAAACATATATGCACTTGTTCACATTAACGCTGAACACATGCACTTGTTTGAACTTATCAAAGAAATTGAGATTGAAATTCTATGATAAAAGTAATGACAAATCATAAGAGCATGTGAGAACATGGTTAAATGGTTGAGAACAAAATAGTTGATGAGTCTATGTTTTGAGCGTGACCCATGACATTACGAGCAGAGCAGCACGTCCCCTCTTGATTTGTGCAACATGGCCTTCTCCGCATACACCGTACCATTTAAAACTTAACAATTAAGAAATCTAAGCCCCTAAGTAAATATGTGTCTATAAATACACACCGCCTTTGACTTTACACTCATTGCTGAAGCTTTTATATGGCGATGGAATTTTAAAGCAAATAAAATAAAACGTATAAATCTCAAAGAAATTATATTAGTACTCCACATAATCTCGCCTTAATGCTTGTACATACTTTGAGGGGCTCGACGTCATCTATCGTCAACTGGAAAATTTGAAATCGAAAACTAAGTTCATTTGCGCCGAGCTTATGTAGTGGTGACAACTAGTTAAAAGTTGTGGTGGATAGAAGAGCACGATCCCTTTTTCAAGAAGAGGAGAGATGATGCGGTCCGTAGGAGAAGTATAGGGGCAGTAGAAGGTTAGAAGTGGCATGGTATTGTTGAAGGTGGTAGGATGGACTGAGAACGGCACGAGGCATGGTATGAGTGGGTGTTGTACAAATCTGAAGCTAGTGGTTCTGACTGGAAACCTCGAACTGGATGGAGAACAAAGGAATGCGGGCCAGATTAACGTGAGGCCCAGTAAGAAGTTTTGTTTTTGAATTAACTTGCGCGACTGATTTAACGTGAAGAAGATGGAGTACACCGCATTTATCTAGAACGATGGGGAAAGAAATTATACTGGAGCAGGATACCATAGTGTAGACAGGGTGAAGAACCGTGAAGTGGGTGCTACTGCATGAAGACGTTTGCGTTATGGTTATTTTTTTTGCAAAGAAGAACATGGAATTGGGTGGGGATCTCCAATTGTTGAAATGGTGTAAACTGTTTTACGGGGGCATGCGTTTTGATTAAGTAAAAGAAGAGGAGGTGTAGTGGTTAGTTTAGGTAATTTTTTAATTAAATATTAGTGAAACACCCCGTAATTTTGTTAACATTAAAGAGGATAAATTAAATAATAAGTAATTTAATATTCAAAATTAAGGGAAATGTATTGCGCCATTGCGTCCGTCTCAAAATTCTGGTCAGGATAGACATTTGGTTTGCATAAAACGGACAACTTATGAAGAAGTTATGAGGGTTTTAAGTTTGTATACGCGCAGAAAGAACATATATACACATGTGAGTCACATATGAGTCAGGTATGAGTAGACCCTATCCAGAACAGTTTGAAAATCAAAAATTCGTCAAGGCGACAAATTTCCGCACAAGGGGGTCGACCCCCATAGAGGGGTGTTGACACCGGGGTCGACCCCCCTTAAATGGGTCGACCCACCCACAGGGGTGTCGACACCCCTAGGGATGATGTGGCACTCGGTTTCATGGGGCCTGACAGCTATATATATGTGTGTCCAATTCTCCTATTTTGTTCATTGGAAATCATGGGAGCCAAATGCTACCGGTGTGCGAACTTAGACGAATCTTTTTTCTTCAAACAACTATCAGTTTTGAAAATCAAATCTAGAGATTCAAGATCCATTCTTCTTATATTTTCTAATCGTAACGCAGTGAGTTTCTAGTTACTTTTAGATTTAAATATTTAAAAGTAAATTGTGAAAGACTATGATTTGGATATGTTGTAAACTATGAGTCTATGCTATTGTTAAATCTTATACTATGTCATGATAGATCTATTTCTCTAGATCTAATGCAATTGTGGTTATTCTATTATGTCGCCTTTGTGGATCTTGAATTGTAACTATATTATGGTTAGTGTAAATCTATTAATTTGGATAGTTACAATATTGGTTAGATCCAATTCTTTATGTAAATTACCTTTCACCTATCATATTGTGGTCAATTTAGATATGTTGTAAATTGGACATGTGAATCCATATTTAGATCTAAACATGTTACTATGTCATCCTAATTATGTTAGATCTGTTTTTGTGACCACATTATAATTATGTTGGATCTAAATAGTTGGACACCTAAATGGTCAATTAAGATCTCGTTATGCTCACTATGACATCATAGTTATGTAGAACTAGTAATTGCCACAAATTCATCAGTTTTATGCTTATATGTCCACCTTGTCACCATGCTAGTTTATGTTTATGCCAAGTTATGTTAAAATGATCACTTTGGTTATATTCCCATTATTTTTCCTATTACCCTCTATGACTAGGCTATTGTCTAGCCTAGGCATGCCGCCAATCTATGGGTGCACTATATAGGGAATGGGGGAAAAAGGGTTAATATTGGCGTAATTTGAATATGAACATTTTTGGACATATGATTCAAATTATTGGGTAGAGTGGGCATTAACACCTATAAATGGAAAGTTTTAATTAATTGACTAATTAATTGATTAATTAATTAATAATGGAGTGTCTAGTAATTACAATTAGGAATTGTAATTGTACTTATGACTCAAGGTTAGGTTGCATTAGTGGTGGAAGTCTGCCCGGACCCGACCGGCATATCCAGTAGCCACTAATGTTGAACCTAATGTGGGAGGTCTAAGTACGCAAATACGAATCGGGTTATGACACGAGGTTAGGCCCAACCATGGAATAAGTCCGCCCGGACCCGACCAACATATCAAACATCCACACGTTGTAGGCCTAATGTGGGAGGTGTAGCCCGTTATGAACCATAAATGGACATGGTAATGAATTGGACTACTTAACCAAATCTAATCCATAGGGATTGTATGATTGTGAACTAAAGATAGGGTTAAGTAAATTCATTGAATAGTGGATGGGTTAAGCAAATCTGGAGGGGGTGGGTAATATTTACATATTGGCCTGCAAACTTAACCCGATAAGGTTATGTAATTAAATACACCTAGTGGTATACATAACCGGAGGAAAATATAAAAGTTATGTAACTAAAGATACCTTTTAGGGTAAGCATAACTGAATAGGGCTATGTAATTAAAGACACCTAACGGTATACATAGTCAGTGAAAACCTAGTGGGGGATACAAGACAAAGGAGAGAGAGCTTGTATCACATTGTGTAGGACCCATTTCAGTCAGTAACCCGGAGTATGTATCAAATAAAAGTACTCCATACTAGGCGAAGAGGGGGCACGCTTACTGAATAATTATAAGAGATCCAAACGTGGAGGACGGTGTGGGCGGCGCAAACCACCGGGCCATGTGCGTGCATGAGCCGGGCAGAGGGGGATAAGACGACCATGACACCAGTAGATATGGTGGTGCACATCTTGGGAAATGAAGGATTGCCACTTTAGGAAGTGATACCTCCTACTATGGGGCCAGCACAGGGTATCTACGGAGTAGGGAGCTGATCGATTAGGGTAGTAGTTAGGGTATGTTTGGATGTGTGCGCTAAGTCTACCGCTTTATATTAAAAGGGGTCATCTCATTCTGGTTGTACTAGTGATAGTGCAGAGTATTCATTAGAGAAGCGTACACACCTTATCCTGTCTATCTTGTCACACCTGCCATTTATGTAGTAATCTCTCTTATCCACTTTATATGTCTGTTATGTTACTTTTATTTATTTACTTGCTAAAAGTCACTAGACTCGCCAGACTTTATGTCTAACCCTCTTGTTTCCTCTTATTTCTTCCGTTTCCCCCCAGGTTCTCAGGGAGGAAACACTGAGGCTTAGTCAGGACTCAGATATCATCTTGCTAGAGCTTCTTTCGAAGTATGGCTCAAGTTTTTATCTCTACTCTGGATTTGTCTCTTTTATTTAGGGAATTATGTTTTCTTTTAAGTATTTATGCACTCTGATGTTAAAAGACAGAAGTTATGTTGTTGTAATGGTTTTTGAGACTTATGGTATTTTGGACCACGTTGTATGAATTATGTTTGAAATAAAAATTTGAATTTCCGCTGCTATCTTAATTATATCTGTCTTGTAATATTCTGTGTTTGTTTACCTATAACGCTTCACGGAATTTAATGCATTCCCTTTGTGATTGACATTAATGGACGTAGGGTGTCTCATTTGGTATTAGAACTGAAGGTTACCATATTGGATAAAGTTTTTGAAAATTATTTTCAAAAAGATTTTAAAAGAAATCATTTTCTAAAACAAAAGTTTGTTTTGAAAAAAACATTCCCCAAAAATCCATATGTAATATCCTTCGGTCCTTTGTCTAAATCTCTTCCTTTTTCCTTTTTCAGCATGTCTGGGGAACAAAACATTTGTAACATCCGGGATTTTTGACCGTTCAAATCGACAATGATCCTTAATGTCGACATAAACAGATCAAAAATACGGATAGTTATTGGGATTAAAATAAGAAAAAGAAGAAAGAAGAAAACAAATGCAGAATCTCGCAATGGAAGGACAAAATATAATAAATAAATAACAGTTCATAAAGCTGTTAAAACATACATTTTATTATATTTTACAACGATTATCAGAGTAAATTAACATACAACATACCAATGCATTTGCAGCGGAATAATAATAATATGTCTGTTGAGCTCCATCTTCATCTTCATAATGGTACTTTCAAAGCAAGTGAAACTTCGCTAACTGCAACTCAGTCTGACCCGAGCGTATTGCAAAAAAAGAAACACAACAAACACTCGGATCAGAACTAAATCATTCTCATATTTGTTAAATCAAATTTCATGTAATAATATGAGTGCAATAACTTAAGAGATGTTACAGGAACTTCCATCTCTTAAGGATCCGTCAAACTAATACTATATAATATATAATACGCTATTATAATAATGTCTATGGTTAAATATAACATAATAAAATAATGTAAGCGGGATTACCATTATTACCCTTACACCGTTTATACCGTTGTCGTACAGTTTGCATATAACACACCAGTACGTCGGCGGATAGGGATGCGCCGTGATACGACAACGTAAAATCAAAATCATAAGGGGCTCGATCAGGATAATATGACAAGGCACACGAGGAATGCCCAGAGTATGAATGTACTGGTTGCACGCCCGGACTGGTGGTAACGCATAGCCGCGACTACCGCCCACCTCGGACAACACTCCAAATCACGGATGCACATCAAATCAAATTAATCAAACCGAGGGACTATAGTAATAAAGGAAGAAGTGTTGCCGATGGAGGTAGCTAACCCCACTTGGTCACGGTATAGCCCTGTTTTAGTCATTTTAATTATGACCCGAAGGTCAAGGATATCCATTATCATTCTCTTTCTTCAAATCCAGTAATCGCCTCCAAATCCATCCAACATCATTTTTGGAACTACACCGCGTACACAGTTGTTAAAGTGGTTTTCGGTATTAGCAGAGAGTATGACAATATCCGATCCCGATCTCTTTAACAACCAATCGTTTACATTTTTCACACCGGTCAGTTCTTTTACATTTCAAAGAGGTTCATACTTCATATCAAAATATCAGAGTTTCAAAATCAATTAATATTCAAAATAGAATATTATTCATACTAAAATCTCCATTTAAACCAATTAAAATCTTGAAACAATTCCAACTTTAATAATTTGAATATTAAAATAGTTTAGGTATATAATTGAAATAGTTTGAAACAAATAATTTGTAATTTAAAATAGAATTTATCAAATTTATTAAAATAAATAGTTAAAACATTAAGTAATTTATAAAATAAATAGTTAATTATAAAATGATTTATTTGAAATAATTTATAAAATAAAATAGTAATAAAGTAAAATATTTTATAAAGAAAGAAATAATAATAATTATTATTAAAATAGTTTATAAAAATGATTTGAAATACTATAGTTGGAATTAGAATCGTTTCTTTAATATTTTCAATTAACTTGAAGTCATATTTCAACTTCAATTCAACCAACTCAAATTCAATAATTCATCGATTAAACTTCCAATTTTACATTCATTCCAATTCGATCAAATTAATTCAAATAGTTACTTTCAAAATACGATTCTCATTTTCAATGGTTTCAATTTTAACAAATATCGAGTTCACAATTCATATATAATTCAAATCAATGTTGATTCATAATAAATTTCAAAGGTGGGTGAAACAATTCAATTTCAATAAATTCGATTCACATTAAATTTCATTTTTATAGCTTCAGTTACAACACTAAATTATTCATCTTTTGCTTATATTTCAAAACTCAAAGTTCAGGCTCAAAAGAAATCAATTTATAAAACATCATCCTCCTTATCGTCTTTAAACAACATTTCTAAATTCATGGTTAAAACAAATTTTTATTTAACCAACCGGTGTTCGTATATAATTTTCTATCCTATGGCCAAGTGATACTTAAATTTTAATTTTAGTATTTATCATTTCAACCTACGTTCTTAATTCATTTTAATGATTAATCCTGGGTTTATTCGATGCCCGTAACATCTAAGGTGATGGTTGGGATTAATCAACACAAGCAATAGTCGTATATAAATAAGGTGAATAACAGGATGATTTAAACATCAACATATCAATCCAAGACATCCATCAAAATCATTTCATCAAACAATTAAATCTTACATCAATTTACTAGTTATCGGATATCAGGTTTAAAACTAATAATTAAATGTCAAATTTTAACTTAACTATAAAATGTAAACATACAGTCAAATTTAATTACACTATCAATGTCAGTCAACATACATATGCAATTTTTTATTACTAAACATCAACCAATACAATCATATCATAAACATGATTTTAATCTAACTAATAATCAAACATTTTAGTTAAGTGTGAGTGGGTTAATCACTCACCTTTAGTTTCGAACGCGTTAAAACTCCAAAATAGGCCCAAAATTGAATTGTCCCCAAATCCGACCAAACCAGTTCCATATCATCTGGAATTTCAATACGATCCATGTCATCTCCTCCCAACAATGCTTCTTCCTCATTTCAGCACAACAAGCTTGTACATTAACCAACCATGGATGATTCTTGCAACTACCATATCTCTCTCATTCCTTAACAAAATCACCTCCTGTTTGCAACGTTGTTCTTCTCTTCTCGTATGCTTCCTCTCTATCATCAATTTGTTCAACTCGATCAACCCAAAAAATGCATCCCCATCATAAACATGCGTTGTACAAAAAAAAAATCGACACCCTTTTTCCTTGAATCACACCCATTTAAATGTATACCATCTTGAAGCTCTCGAATAAAGTAGTTCAACGTATCTAAAATCATGCGATTTCATTGAGTATTTCGGTCGAATCTTTTTTTTAGATGGAACAATGGTGGCATCCACTTTATTTTAGTTAAAGGGAAGAATGAATTAGGTTAGCAGAGAACGTAGCCTAATTTATATGAAAGAGATAAAAAGATGCCATCTATTGATTTTATTTTGCTGTAGGATGGTGCTTATGGTGGCCATAAAATGTAATGAATTTGTGAAAGTAAGACGCTTCGATTTCTGAAATTACAATTTATTTGTACTTTAAATGTTCAATCTTACCATGTTCATCACCTATTATACGTTACCTAAAATATAGCCTTTCCATTAGAACCGAAACCTAGTTAAATTTTCTAATGAACACAATTAGCATTTATTTACACATGCATATAACATTTATTTCAATTGCTATATATTCACCTTTTTTCGAATTTAAAAGTTCATAAATTTCATTTATGTCCAAATAGGACCTTAAATGCTTTACATACTAATTTCCTACCGAACAAGACACACTAACTCTTTGTTTTAAATATTTACATTTTCATTTGTTCTTTTTTTTTGTGGTCCACGCGCATGAAACATTAATGTCAAGTGCCACATCAGTATGCTTCATGCGTAGAGGTTTATACATTACCATCCTTTGTTTCATACATATACCATGAAACGCTCAGCATTAAGGAAAGAAGATAAAAAAATGTATAATGGCAATAACTTCTTTTTACACGTTATTAAATGCATGCATAAATTTCTAATTTTCTATCCATAAATTTGGTTTCACACGTACATGAAAAAGTAAGCTACATACATGCATGACAATAAATTTCACAATATAGCAATAAATATTTATCCTTTATTAAATTCATGTATAAGAAAATATTAAAACCAAATTTTGGTTTATTTGGTTAAACTTAATATAGACCAACAAATAACCAACCAAGATTCTATAATGCGAACGTTGTCAGTTCAAAACAACGTCGCGCAGTTCAGACCGAACATCCAAACACACGAAATAAAATATCGTTGTGTTCAATGTGTTAATGCGAGCAAAAAAACATATGAAAACCTGTTAAATTAACGTTCGTGTGAAATTCTCTATAAATTCTCAATTCATATAATTATCTTTAATTAAATTTCAAAAACTAATCAACTTTATTCACATCAAAATAAATTTAATTTTAACTTAGTAAATCAAATTTTATTTTAATTATAAATTATTAATTACATAAATCAATCTCATTAAATATATAAATATTAAATTCCAACATTCCAAGTTAACCAATATAAACAAGATCACAACATTATTTACAATCAATACATGCTATAATTATCAAAATAAGTTAAAATTAATCACTTAAGCAATTTATTTAAGTTTCCACCATGCATTAATACAATTTAAATATTTAAAGTTTAATTCTAAATTTGTTGACTTAATTAAGTCCAAATAACCCTCAATAATTACCATACAAATCAATTTATATTTTATACTTTAAATCCACATAAATAATGACATTTATTACCATTCGACCTTTATTACTCAAACAACGAATGTATATTATTACCATATTAATTAATTTAGAATTTCCAACATATATGAAATTCCAAAATTTATTAATTCATTAATTTTAGTATTTAAAGCAGTTTTGTTCCAAAAACAGATTAAATTTAATATTTTAAATTATCGAAAAATATCGGGATGTTACAACATTCCTAATATCCTAGAGGGCGTCACGATACCCGGATGGTTCCGTAGGTATTTGGAGGCCACGGCCCCTGCCGAAGGCCAAGGAAATGTTCTTTCCCTAGCTGCACCAGTTATTTCTCCTCCTCCTTCAAGAGAAAATAACTTCGCCAAGATTTGCAAAGACTTCCGTGCTATGGGAGGGAAGCCATTCCATGGGAACGAGGCATTCGTAGAAGTGTGGAATTGGCTCAAGGAGACCGAGGATTTGTTCATAATCTTTGAAGTAGACGAAGCCTCATTTTGGTGGGAAGTCACCCAAGTTGGACGTCCGATGGAAACTTAGGAGGATTTTAGACAGAGGTTCGAAATGAAATTTCTCTCCTAAGCTGAGAGAAACATGTAGATGGAGAGATTATTAGCACTTAAATAAGGAAACTTGGCGGTGAAAGAATATGTGAATAAATTCAACCAGCTAGCAAGGTTAGGGTTAGAGTTGGTGGATACGCCGCACAAAAGGGCTTTGCGGTTTGCTAAAGGGCTGAATGAGCCTCTGCGTGGGTTAGCCATGTCCCATATTCCAATGGGGGCCACTTTTGATAAGCTTGTCGATATGGCCTTAATGCATGAGGACGACAAGGGAGAAAAGAAGGCCGAGTAGACATCACAAAATAGGAAGGTGTGGCCCAAGAAGGGGCAGCAGCAACAACAGCAGAAGAAAGGAGGGAAGAATGATAAAGGCAAGGATAAGAGAAAATGTCACAATTGTGGGAAGGAATGTCACCCAAGTAAAGACTTTAAGCGAAGAAAGAACTCTTGCTACCACTTTGGAGAGGTCAGACACTTTGCTAGAGAGCGCCTGAAGAAACAGGGATCACAGGGACAGGATCAAAGGACAGGGACTTCTGGAGGGAAGGTGCATGCTCTCGCGATCAATGCTCCTGATAGAGGTAGAAAAATTTATGTGGAAGGTTTAATTTCTCTTTCATGCCATCCTATTAGAACACTTTTTGATTCTGGCGCTTCACATTCATTTATATCAAGTTCTATAGTTGAATCTTTGCACTTAATTACTAGTATGGTAATGGATCCCGTAGTTGTTTCAAACTCCATTGGTGGTTCGACTCATTTATCTATGATTTGTCGGGTTTTGAAAATATCTGTGTTAGGCTCGAGTTTGAATGCTACGCGTATGTGCTCGGGTTTATGGACTGTGGGTTGATTCTAGGAATGGATTGACTTACCACTTATGGTGCCATTCTGGATTGTGAGAGGAGGGTTGTTAGGCTTCTGACTTTTCATGGGAGGACCCTCGAGATTTCTTGTGACCCTCAAGGTCTGTTATGCTTAGCTTCCTACAGTCTCTTGATGCATCTATATATGATTTGCAATCTGTTCCAGTAGTCCAAGATTATTCCGATGTTTTTGATGAGGTTCGGGGTTTACCTCCGAGGCGCAAGATCGACTTTCGTATATATTTGGTGGACAATGCAAAGCCAGTTGCATTACCAGTGCGCCACATGGCTCCGAGGGAAAGGAGGGAGCTGAGTAAGCAAGTAGGGGAGCTGCTTGAGAAAGGGTTTATCAGACGAAGCATATCTGAATGGGGTGCTCCAATAGTATTTGCAACTAAGGCAGACGGTTCGCTTCGTTTGTGTGTTGACTATAGGGATTTGAATAAACTCACCAAGAAGAATAGGCACCCGCTCCCGAGGATTGATGAATTATTTGATCAACTTGTTTGTGCCTCAGTATTTTCTCAGTTAGACTTGGCCATGGGGTTCCATCAGTTGAGGGTGGCTGAGGACATCATAGATAAGACTGCTTTTAGAACTCCGGACGGTTTCTTTGAATGGCCAGTGATGCCTTTTGGGCTGATGAATGCACCCGCCTATTTTGTCGATCTGACGAGTGGGGTGTTTTCGGTGTTCCTAAATAAATTTGTTGTAGTATTTGTTGATGATATTTTGATCTTCTCCAAAAGTGAAGAAGAGCATGCCCAACATTTGAGAGAAGTTTTGAAAACTCTCCGTGACCATCAACTTAAGGCAAAGTTCTCCAAATGCCATTTTTGGAGAAAAGAGGTGAGATTCTTAGGGCATATGGTCTCCAAAGAAGGGATAGCCGTAGATCCCGCCAAGGTGGTTGCGGTGCAAGATTGGCAGATTCCTAAAAATGCAAGCAAGGTGAGAAGCTTTCTTGGGTTAGCAGGTTACTATAGGAAGTTCATTAAGGACTTCGCAAAGGTATCAGCCACACTCACCAGGCCGACGAAGAAGAACTTGGCATTCTCATGGGATATAGACTGTGACGTTGCTTTCTAACGACTGAAGAGGGCTCTGACATCAGCTCCAGTCTTGACCTTGCCTGACGGGAGTAAGGTGTTTACCATTTACACTGATGCGTGTGGTACAGGGCTTGGTGCGGTTCTAATGCAAGAAGGGAAAGTAGTGTGTTACGGGGGTAGACAGTTGAGAGTTGATGAAAAGAACTACCCCACCCATGATCTAGAGCTAGCTGCCATAGTATTCGCACTAAAAACGTGGCGTCATTATTTACTTGGAGAGAAGTTCGAGTTATACACCGATTATAAATCTCTCAAATATCTGTTCTCACAGAAAGACCTCAATTTAAGGCAACAACGGTGGATGGAGTTTCTAGCTTCTTATGATTTTGAGATTGCTTATAGCCCTGGCATGGGTAATGTGGTGGCAGACGCGCTAAGTAGGCAGAGGATGGCCTTGAGTCCTCTGTTTGTGGAAAGAAAGAACTTGGAGTTCATATCAGCTTTTGATTGTAGACCCTCCATCGAGATTTTTCCTGATTTGTTTGCATCCTTGGAGATATAACCAACTCTTATGGATCACATAGGAGCTTCGCAACAAGGTTACCCACAGATTTTAGACATCATGGGAAGGCTCAAAAGAGGGGAGGCTTCTAGTCACCTCCGTTGATATGCCATAGATGAAAAAGGGTGGTTGCGATGAGATGGAAGGCTTTGTGTTCCTCAAACTGGAAGTTTGATAAAGGCAGTCCTAGAAGAAGCCCACCATTCTAAGATGACCATTCATCTAGTCGGCGATAAGATGCACAGAGACATGGAGAGGGTTTCCTTTTAGGTTGGGATGAAGAAATATGTGGCCGAATTTGTTTCTCAATGTTTAGTTTGCCAGCAAGTTAAAGATGAGAAAAAGAAGCCCAGGGGATTACTTCATCCTTTGGAGGTTCCTCAGTGGAAATGGGAAAGCGTCTCTATGGATTTCATAGATGGTTTGCCTAGATCGAAGAAAGGCAACAATATTATGTGGGTTGTGGTAGATAGACTCACTAAGAGTGCTCACTTTATTCTGGTTAATAATAAGAGGACGACATCATGGTTGGCAGCAATTTATGTCCGTGAGATAGTTCGCCTTCATGGAGTACCTTCCAGCATCGTAAGCGATCGTGACCCCATCTTTACCAGCGATTTTTGGAGGAGCTTGGAAGAAGCATTAGGTACACAGTTGTGTTTGAGCACCTCTTATCATCCTCAGACCGATGGACAGATGGAGAGGATGAATAGGATTCTTGAACATCTTTTGAGGCTGTGTATCCTAGACTTTGGAGGGACTTGGGAAGAGCATCTTCCTTTAGCAGAGTTTTCCTACAACAACAACTATCAGACCAGCATCGGCATGGCACCCTTCGAAGCATTGTACGGACGACCCTATAGACCACCAACTTGTCGGTGGGAATCTACAGAAAGATTATTAATTGGACCAGATATAGTTAGAGAAACATCCGAAAAGATTGACCTTATTCGACGACGGATGAAGACAAATCAAGATGGGCAGAAGTCCTATGCAGACAAGAGAAGGACTGACATCAAATTTGAAGTGGGAGACTTAGTTTTTATCAAAGTAGCACCTTTGAGGAATGTGGTTCGCTTCGGATCAGTAGGCAAGTTGGCACCTAGGTTTGTAGGACCATTCCCCATAACCTAAAGGATTGGCCAAATGGTCTATAGGGTAAAGCTCCCAGAAAATTTGTCCGGTATTCATGATGTTTTCCACGTTTCCCATCTGCGGAAGTGCCTCCATGACACCGCAGTAATTGTTGAGCCAAGTGTGTTGGAAGAAGTCGAAGTGGTACGGGAGGCGACAGTTACGCGAGTTCCTACCCGTATTCTAGGATCAGAAGTTAAGAAGCTATGCCATAAAGAGATCAAGTTGCTAAAGGTTCAATGGGGAGATAACCTAGAGGATGCGACTTGGGAGACCGAAGACAAGATTTGTGCTTCATACCGTTTCCTTTAAGAGGGTATGTTCTTAATTCCTTTTTCAAAGTTCAATCTGTACTTGTTTCTATCACTTGAGTATATCTTATCCATAGTTTTTTTTCACCTTTAGATAGGAATCCTATGGATGTAAACATGTGTTTGAGACATATTATGTTTGAGGGATGCAAGTGTTTGCTAGTGGTTGCCTGTGGACGCATATACACACACATTAGGCACTACATCAGCTCAACACTCTCATACTGCATATGGATGTGTGTGCATTTTCTTTTCTTCTATGGATGGAAATGGATGAGTTAGCATATAGATGTTGCACTTGGATGAATGAGTGTGCACACATATAGAGCTTACATGTGATAATATGATTATTTGCATACATATTGGGTTCATGGCACTAACATACATTGCATTAAGGAGGTCAACTGAATCAGTAGACCGCCTGATCTTCACATTAGTATTGGGACATATACACACACCTTTGCATATATTCATGTAAGCATTAGAAATCCTTAAGGACAATGGATGCCAGTGATTGATGGATGAGTAGATGGATGATGGATGGTAAGATATGCATTCTTCTTAACTTGGAGATTTCGGGGACGAAATCCTTTAAGTAGGGGGGAATGTAACACCCCATAATTTTGTTAACATTAAAGAGGATAAATTAAATAATAATCAATTTAATATTCAGAATTAAGGGAAATGGACTGCGCCATCGCGTCCGTCTCAAAATTCTGGCCAAGATAGACATTTGGTTTGCGTAAAACGGACACCGTATGAAGAAGTTATGAGGGTTTTAAGTTTGTATATTCGCAGAAAGAACATATATACACATATGAGTCACATATGAGTCAGATATGAGTCAGACCCTGTCCAGAACAGTTCGAAAGTCAAAAATTCGTCAAGGCGGCAAATTTCCCGCTCTAAGGGGTCGACCCCCTAGAGGGGTGTCGACACCGGGGTCGACCCCCCTTAAGGGTTGTCGACTTATGGGTCGACCCACACACAGGGTTGTCGACACCCCTAGGGCTGATGTGGCACTCATTTTCATGGGGCCTGGCAGCTATATATATGTGTCCAATTCTCCAATTTTCTTCATTGGAAATCATGGGAGCCAAATGCTACCGGTGTGCGAACTGAGACGAATCTGTTTTCTTCAAACAACCATCAGTTTTGCAAATCAAATCTAAAGATTCAAGATCCATTCTTCTTATATTTTCTAATCCTAATGGAGTGAGTTTCTAGTTACTTTTAGATTTGAATATTTAAAAGTAAATTGTGAAATACTGTGATTTGGATATGTTGTAAACGATGAATCTATGCTATTGTTAAATCTTATACTATGTCATGATAGATCTATTTCTCTAGATCTAATGCAATTGTGGTTATTCTATTATGTCGCCTTTGTGGATCTTGAATTATAACTATATTGTGGTTAATGTAAGTCTATTAATTTGGACAGTTACAATATTGCTTAGTTCTTTATGTAAATTACCTTTCACCTATCATATTGTGGTCAATTTAGATATGTTGTAAATTGGACATGTGGACCCATATTTAGATCTAAACATGTTACTATGTCATCCTAATTATGTTAGATCTATTTTTGTGACCACATTATAATTATGTTGGATCTAAATAGTTGGACACCTAAATGGTCAATTAAGATCTCGTTATGCTCACTATGACATCATAGTTACGTAGAACTAGTAATTGCCACAAGTTCATCAGTTTTATGCTTATATGTCCACCTTATCACCATGCTAGTTTATGTTTATGCCAAGTTATGTTAAAATGATCACTTTGGTTATATTCCCATTATTTTCCCTATTATCGTTTATGACTAGGCTATTGTCTAGCCTAGGCATGCCGCAAATCTATGAGTGCGCTATATAGGGAACGGGGGAAAAAGGGTTAATAATGGCATAATTTGAATATGAACATTTTTGGACATATAATTCAAATTATTGGGTAGAGTGGGCATTAACACATATAAAGGGAAAGGTTTAATTAATTGATTAATTAATTGATTAGTTAATTAATAATGGAATGTCTAGTCATTACAATTAGGAATTGTAATTGTACTTATGACACGAGGTTAGGTTGCATTAGTTGCGGAAGTCTGCCCGGACCCGACCGACATATCCAGCAGCCACAAATGTTGAACCTAATGTGGGAGGTCTAAGTACACAAATACGAATCGGGTTATGACACGAGGTTAGGCCCAACTGTGGAATAAGTCTGCCCGGACCCGACCGACATATCCAGCATCCACATGTTGTAGGCCTAATGTGGGAGGTCTAGCCCATTATGAACCATAAATGGACATGGTAATGAAATGGACTATTTAACAAAATCTAATCCATAGGGATTGTATGATTGTGAACTAAATATAGGGTTAAGTAAATTGTTTGGATAGTGGATGGGTTAAGCAAATCTGGAGGGAGTGGGTAATATTTACATATAGGCCCACAAACTTAACCCGATAAGGTTATGTAATTAAAGATACCTAGTGGTATACATAACCGGAGGAAAATATAAAAGTTATGTAATTAAAGACACCATTTAGGGTAAGCATAACTGAATAGGGCTATGTAATTAAAGACGCCTAATGGTATACATAGTCAGTGAAAACCTAGTGGGGTATACAAGACAAAGGGAAGAGCTTGTACCATATTGTGTGGGACCTATTTCAGTAAGTAACCCAGAGTAGGTATCAAATAAAAGTACTACGTACTAGGCGAAGAGGGGACATGCTTACTGACTGATTGTAAGAGATCCAAACGTGGAGGACGGTGTGGGCGGCGCAAACCGACCAAGCCATGTGCGTGCAAGAGCCGGGCAGAAGGGGATAAGACGACCGTGATACCAGTAGATATGGTTGCACACAACTTGGGAAATGAAGGTTTTCCACTTTAGGAAGTGATACCTCCTACTGTGGGGCCATCACAGGGTACAGAGAAGGGAGCCGATCGATTTGGGTAGTAGTTAGGGTATGTTTGGACATGTGCCCTAAGTCTACCGCCATATAGTAAAAGGGATCATCTCATTCTGGTTGTACTAGTAATAGTGCAGAGTATTCATTAGAGAAGCGTACACACTTTATCATGTCTACCTTATCACACCTGCCATTTATGTAGTAATCTCTCTTATTCACTTTATATGCCTGTCATGTTACTTTTATTTATTTACTTGCTAAAAGTCACTAGACTCGCCAGACTTTATGTCTGACCCTCTTGTTTCCTATTCTTTCTTCTATTCCCCCCAGGTTCTCAGGGAGGAAACACTCAGGCTTAGTCAGGACTCAGATATCATCTTGCTAGAGCTGCTTTCGAAATATGGCTCAAGTTTTTATCTCTACTATGGCTTTGTCTCTTTTATTTGGGGAAATATGTTTTCTTTTAAGTATTTATGTGCTCTGATGTTAAAAGACAAAAGTTATGTTGCTGTAATGGTTTTTGAGACTTATGGTATTTTGGACCACATTGTATGAATTATGTTTGAAATAAAAATTTGAATTTCCGCTGCTATCTTAATTATATCTGTCTTGTAATATTCTGTGTTTGTTTACCTATAACGCTTCACGAAAATTAATGCATTCCCTTTGCGAGTGACATTAACGGGCGTGGAGTGTCTCAATTGGTGAAGTTAATTAGGAGTGTGAAGGGAGCATTTGGTGTTGGATAGACTAGACATGGCGGTTTTTGTTGAAGCAGCGTGTACTGGGAGCGGGTTGCGTTGTCAGGGAAGACGGAGCTTACTGTTCATAGCGGTTAGTATTAATGGACGTGAACCGAATTTAAGTGAGGTAAGGGCAAGTTACATGGGTTCGAAAATAGCTTACGGATTTGTGCATATGGGCTGGAAGAAATAGACACGAAGTGGAAGACTAGCTACTGTTTCCATGCGGGCCTAGGTTATAAGAAAACAGGCCGAAGTTATATATAGGAGATTGGGTCGGGATTTAGGTTGAAGCCCATATAATAGAAAAATATTTATAAAGTCAAGGATGGGAAAAACTACAAGGTGGTATTTGCAGTACAAAAATCAACCAGAGATGGGGAAGAATATGAGTTTTGTTTCAAGCGGTTATGGGCTTGGAAAGATTGGCCGACAGAACTAAAGGGTAATGTAACACCCCGAATTTCAATTAATACTAATGGTTAGAAATTAAAGTATAATTAATCTCAGATGTGAGAACCAGGGGAAATGGGCTGCGTCATTGCGTTCGTCTCGGAAAAATACGCGAAATAGAGTCCGAGTTTTCGAGAATCGGAGTCCGTATGGCCCGGTTTTGGCCCAAAGAAGTTTTTAGAAAATTTAAATTTAAAACAGATTTAAAATTCAGCTTTGGAGCCAAAAGAGGAAAGGGGGGGGAAATTCCCGCCTAGCCCCGTGTCGACAGCCATGTCGACAGGGGTGTCGACAGGGGTGTCGACAGGGGTGTCGACACAGGGTGTCGGCCCTGTTGATCTGGGTGCACCAGGTCTGGTCTTGGTTGAGTCTTGGGCTATGTTCTAGAGGGTTCCGAAATCTAAGGGTCCTAATCTAATCTAGGGTTAATCTAAGGGCCTAAAACACTCACCTAATCTATAAATACACCCTAAACCTACCCTAATTCATTCATAATTAAATCTTGTAATTAAACTATGGCAAAATGAAACTTGATCATGGCCTCCACAAATCAATGAAGAGGGTTGCAAGCTAATCACTCTCTAATCAACCTCTAATCCCTTCTAAGCATCTTAATCTTCTTCATTTGGAGTGCAAAATTGCTAGTAGTGAGTTTCTATCACTTTGATGATCTTTTGTTAAACTAAGTAGATGAGATGTGATGAGATTTATGGTTTTGTATGTGGATTAATGAGTCTTGAATCATATGATATGATGTTAGCATTAATCTTATGTTTATGCATGTTGAGTATGTATGTTTATGCATGTTTATGCATGTTGAGTATGTAAGTTTATGCAAGTTTAATATGATGTATGTTATGTTTGTATGATGCTAAATATGCAAGTTGTGGGCTATGTGATCATATGCATGTTAATATGCAAGTTACATGTATGTTAATATGCAAGATATGCTATGCAAGTTACATGTAGGTTAATATGCAAGATATGCTATGTAAGTTACATGTTTGTTAATATGCAAGTTACATGTATGTTAATATGCAAGATATGCAATGCAAGTTACATGTTTGTTAATATGCAAGTTACATGTTTGTTAATATGCAAGTTACATGTTTGTTAATATGCAAGTTACATGTATGATAATATGCAAGATATGCTATGCAAGTTACATGTTTGTTAATATGCAAGTTACATGTTTGTTAATATGCAAGTTACATGGTTGTTAATATGCAAGTTCATGATGACACATTATGCAAGTCTATGGGTTAATATGCAAGTATATTATGCAAGTGAATATGTAAGTTATGTGACATATTATATGCAAGTTATGTGACATGTTATACAAGATTATATGCAAGTTATGTGACATATTATGCAAGTTCATGTGCAAGTTATGTGTTTGTTAATATGCAAGATGGCACCTTTGAAACATGTTCATTCATATGCAAGTTGACACCTTTTATATGTGTTATGTCATGAGAACGAAATTACGTGGGAACGATGGGGTAATTAAATGCATAAGTTAATAAGATTGTGTGAACTTAATATAATTATGCATAACATGAAATAAAGGAACATAGTATGGGAATTTGCCTATTAAGTTAGGTGTACCCATACTATGTGTTGGGAATTTACCTATTGAGTTAGGTCTACCCCATGGGAATTTACCTATTGAGTTAGGTCTACCCATGTTATGAAAAGCTTAATATTAATTAGGGATAATTAATTTGAATTATGAGGGTGATTAATTAGGTGTAATTAATTGACTAAGACACGAGGTTGGACTCAGTTGTAGCGTAAAACTGCCCGGACCCAACCGGCTTAACCAGTTGCTACAAATGTTAGCCCAATGTGAGAGGTCTTAGGCACAAACTAAATACGTGATTAATGTAAAGACACGAGGTTAGACTCGGTTATGACATAAGGCTGCCCGGACCCAACCGGCTTAACCAGCGGTCATAAAAGACAGTCTAATGTGAGAGGTCTTTACAAAGGTTACGATCTTAATTAATTAATTAAGAAACACTTAACCACATTAGCATGTAGAGGGACATGTGGGGTTAAGTGGGTGCCTTGGGTGGCATGAGGAAATCTAGTGGTTGCCTTGGGTGGCAATAGGAAAATACGATTAGAATACTTAACCAAAATGGAAACATGTAATTAAACATGATTAAAGGGTTAAGTGGGATATACTAGAAAAAGGGACAAGCTTAGGTGGGTAGCTTGTGGGAGGCCCATTTCAACCAGTAACCCATACGTATCTTTGTGGGCTCGACCCATGTCGAGGACGGGACACGCATACTGGGCTTGACTGTAAGAGGCAAACGGGTAAGCGGTGGCAACGCAAGTCCAACGGGCTTCATATGCGTGAGTGGGCCCGGGCTGGTAGGTAAGCCGTTGTTGCATCGGGTAGATATAAGCCGTGCACCGTTAATTATATCGGGTTGCCACGTTGGGGAATGGTACACCCCATGGTGGGGCCAGCACGGGTATCTACGTTAGGGAGCCGATCGAATGGGGAGTTGTGTGTACACCTAGTGGATTGTAGGGCCCCGTGGCGCCTACTTGGTCACCTAGGGGTACGCAAGTACTATTAAGTTAATTTTATAAGTCCATGGGTGGGATCAACCTTTAGGATAGGAACGACTGGTGTGGTGCAGTTTAGTAATTTACCTTTGGAAGGGTAGATGCGTCTTTATCTTTTATCTTAGTTTAGTTGGCTGCTTAGAGTAGTCATTCATCCCTATATGTTACCGTATATCAGTTTATGTCTTCTCTGGTTACTTTAACGATTGTATTGTTAAAGTTATAGGACTCGCTCAGACTTATGTCTGACCCCGTTGTTTTTATCTTTTTTTCCCAACCCTCAGGTCCTACGGTGGATCCTAGCAGTAGTGGAGCTTGATCGGATTGCTGTTCCAGTCTTTAGGAGCTTGGATTGATGTAAAGCTCCAGTTATCCAGTTATCTTTTCTTTTGTTTTGGCTATTGTATGAGAGTGGGATTATGTACTTCTTTATTTTGATGGATATTGTACTTGACCTTTATTGTGGTTTTATGATGTAACCAGACATGTTTTACTTCCGCTGTTATGAGATGATGTTTTAAAATTTAAAGTACTATTTATATCTGTCTTGTTGTAATTTTTCTGTTCTATATTCACTAAAATACTCCACCGATGCTATGGCATTCCCTTAGTGAGTGATCATAGCGGGAGTGGGGTGTTACACGTGGTATCAGAGCTCAAGGTTACCGGAACAGATAAATTTTTGAGAATTTTTTTTTTTTAGAAAATAGTAAAGGTATTATTTTTGGGAAAAAATATATATTTTCAAAAGCATGTCTTTTAAGAGAAAAAGTTTTTGAAAAAGAAAAAGCATAATCCCCAATAGCCATATCTTTATCTTTCAGAATCTCCTTTTTGAATCTTTCCTCTTTCGTTTCAGCATGGCTGAAGATCTTAACATCCCGGAGGGCTTAGTAATACCGCTATGGTATAGGAGGTTGCAAGAGGCTAGGGCCGCGGCTGCGGGTCCAGCCAATGCTACTACACCAGAAGCAACCGCTCCTCCTCCTCATCCTAGAGTAGATAATTTTGCTAAGGTTTGCAAGGAGTTCAAGGCTATAGGAGGAAAACCTTTTCTAGGTTCAGAGACTTTCGTAGAGGCTAGAGATTGGCTTAAGGAAGTGGAAGAGTTGCTAGATATCTTTGAAGTGGAAGAGGGAAAGAAAGTCAAGTTGGCGGCTTGGTTAATGAAGGGAGAGGCCTCATTCTGGTGGGAGGTCACTAATGGAGAACGCCCTGTTGACTCTTGGGCAGATTTTAAGCAAAGGTTTGGGGCTAAGTTTCTCTCAAGGGCGGAAGAGAATCTGTTTATGGAGAAATTCTTGAATTTGAAGCAAGGGAATCTCACGGTGAAAGAATATGTCAACAAATTCAATCAATTAGCAAGGTTTGGTATAGAGTTGGTGAATACACCGGAGAAGAAGGCTTTGAGGTTCGTTAGAGGCTTGAACGAACCATTGCAAGGAATAGCTATGACTCACATTCCTATGGGGGCCACCTTCGAGAAGCTTGTCTACATGGCACTTATGCATGAGGATGATAAGAATTCTAAGGTACCAGAGAAAAAGGGGGATCAGAAGAAACCGCAACAACAACAACAAGGCAAGGGTGGAAAAGGCAATGGTGACAAGAAGAAGAAGAAAAAGAAGTGCTTCAATTGTGGGACACCAGGCCACCTCAGCAAGGATTGTCGCAAAAAGAAGAAGACTGGTTGCTTTCATTGTGGTGAAGCAGGACATCTTGTGAAAGACTGCCCAAAGAAGGGGCAGAAGACGGGGTCTACCTCAGGAGGTCAGGTGCAAGCTCTTATGGCGCCACCTCAAGCAAGGGGGCAAGTTCAGGCTCTCTCAGTTCCACCGATTCAGCAGAGAGGTAGAACTATTTCCGTCGAAAGTCTGGTTTTTCTGTTTGATCATCCCGTTCGTACTTTGTTTGACTCTGGCGCATCGCATTCTTTTATCTCATCATCGTTAGTTGAGTCACTGCACTTAGACACCAGTCTAGTTGATGATCCCTTGGTTGTTTCAAACCCAATTGGGGGCTCTATATATCTGTCTATGATATGTTTGGGTTTGAAGATTTCTATACTTAGCGTTGAGTTTAGATGTGATGCTTTTGTATTGGGCTTCACGGGCTATGGGTTGATTTTGGGCATGGACTGGTTATCCAGTAACGGTGCCGTTCTTGATTGTGAAAGGAGAGTTGTCAGGCTTATGACCCGCTTGGGTAATACTCTCGAGATCTCTTGTAATCCCATGGAATCTGTTTTTCTAAGTTATCTTGAGTCGCTCGATGCTTCGGTCGAGAGTTTGCGTTCTGTCAGAGTAGTCCGGGAATATCCGGATGTGTTTGAAGAAGTGAAGAATTTGCCTCCGAAGCGGGAGATAGATTTCCGAATTTATTTGGTGGATAATGCCAAACCAGTGTCTTTGCCAGTGCGCCACATGGCTCCTCGTGAGAGAAGAGAACTTCATAAGCAAGTAGGGGAGTTGCTTGAGAAGGGGTTCATAAGGCGAAGTATATCGGAGTGGGGAGCTCCAGTAGTGTTTGCCACAAAGGCGGATGGGTCCCTCAGACTTTGTGTGGATTATAGAGAACTTAATAAGCTCACGAAGAAGAATAGACACCCATTACCGAGAATAGATGATCTCTTTGATCAGTTATGTGACGGCCCGCCTCGCACCAGCCTGCATTTCCTCCAAAAGTGCGCTGTACACATGCCCGACTAGCACAAGACGGTCGTCAGAAGAAAGGAAAGAAGGGAATGAACTAATCAAAGAACCTGTAGAATGTCTCACAGCGCATGGAATAAAATATAATAATAACATACTTGACATAAAACAGGCGAGACAGTGCATAAGCTGATAACTAAAACCAACATCAATCTCAAAGCAGCGGAAATCCAAATACAGCTTATTACAACTTTCCAAATTTACTGTCTCTAAACAAAAGAAAGCTAAAATAGAAGATACACCAACAATGCTCAAGCAGTGATCTTCAACAACACAGGGAGAATATTATGTATATAGTACGTGGAAGCCTCCTGCTCGTCTCCGGATCATCTACCCGTGCATCACCAGCTAACCTGTCTCTAGTCTGCTCGTGTGAGCACCCAGAGTAATAAGAAGAGACATAAAACTCTGGGTCAGACATAAAGCCTGGTATGAGCGATAAGCATCTAAACAGAATAATAACAGGTATACTAAGCCATACCTGAACCTGGACCTGCAACCAAAGAGTTAGTACCACATACCGTACAATACTCCAAGGTGCCATAATAAATAGTGTAAGAATACGGGGGTGGGGTGTGCATGTCACAATGATAGCAAGCAAATCATCCATAGCAACCATCCTCACATTTCTCACTCAGTGCGTAAAGCATACGACATCTACCACTTTGGGACACTAGACAAACTGAGGCAACGACGAATCCCGACTTGTAGAAACCCTGCTGTGACCAAGCCAAACACTTGGAGTCATGACCAAACATTTCAATGACCCACTTCATTGGTCGTAGCCCTTGGTTCTACCGATGCCATAATGGCCCTGAATCCGCCTTCGTACCTCCTACCATAGTGGTCCAAAGCTATAGGTGTCGATAACTCCTTAGCACGCGTCCCGCAGCAAAGCCCAACCATGAAGCGAACTCGTTGATTCCCATCTGAATCTTGAGCTCTAACTTCTCATTTGGACTTCCTTTGCATCTCGGGTTTGGTCGAATTGGAGTGGGTCTTCAGAAAAGTTGTCGTGCAGTAGCAGCTCTAGAATTCGGTTCGGTTCAGTCACCCATGCTCGGTTCGGTTCGGTCACCCATGCTCGGTTCGGTTCGGTCACCCATGCTCGGTTCGGTTCGGAGTGCCACCTTCCTCTGGGTTCGGGTCCTTCTCCTTGCCTTCTTTCATTCGATTCGGGTCGGTTACTTCGCTCCGGGTCGGGTCCTTCTCCTTCAGGTCAGGTCGGGTGTCCTTCCTTCCAGCGCTCCGATCCGCCTCCTTATTTCTTCACGTATTCCGATCCGATCCTTGCGTCTCCAAGTCGATCCGATCTGGCCTCCAATCACTCTTCCGATCCGATCCGCTCCGCTCCCTAGCTTACTCCGATCCGATCCGCTCCATCGCTCCGATCCGATCTTCTGTCCAACTCCAACTCTAAACAATGGCCTTCCTTCCTGCCAAACTTCTTCCAGTGGCAAGTCCTCATCCAGTTCGGATTCCCTTGGTCAGTTCCCTAGTCCGATCCGACCCCTTTCTCCGATCCGAACCGGTTCGGAGCCTGCACACTTCTGCAACTTTCCAGCAAGCTTTCTACGCCATTCGACGACGTTTTCGAGCAATTTAACTATTCTAATCAATCATGAAACATACCATAGAGTCATAGTAACATGTAATAGCAACCACAAACAGCAACCAACAATTCAAATGAATCAAAATGGATCAAAAGTAGCTAAAACTTCATATTTTCCCTTAAGCACTCTTAATCATGCTTAAGCATACAATTAGCAAAACACATCGAAATTATCTCAAATTTCTAACAGAGCCTTAAAACATTATTTTAGAATTTTAAGAATTTTTCCAGAATTTATTGGTGCATAAATTCGCTAATCTTCACTAATTACCCTTAATTAACCGTAATTAGTGTCAAAATGATGTTATCACTCACCTTGGCCACAAATGAAATTCTCAGAACTGAAACTCCTCTGATTTGGGGCGAATACTGATGTCTAACAGCAGTTCCAACCTTGCTTTGGTGCTTTTTCTCCTTAATTTGGTGTTGCTAAGCCTAATCTTCAATTAGAGAGTGATTTGGGGTGTTTTAGATGTAGGAAGCCATTACTAGGATCTCTAGGAGGTTCGTGGCGGCTCAAAACTGAAATGAAAGTGATAACCTAAACCTAATCAGACCTCCTATACCTCTAAACCCGAAATTCCCCTTGGGCCTAGCTGCTAATCACCCGGTTAAGCCCAATTAAGCTGTTTTTCTCTATCTGAAACTTGTTTCAGCCATATCTCCCAAACGGTAAGTCCGTTTGGCTAATGTGACCACTCTACGGAAAGAGAAACCATCATCCGAAGCCAATGGAAGTGGTTTCAGGTCAAAATTCCTTTCCAGTCAAAAGTTATGGCCAAAACAGTGCCAACTAGGGGTAAAATGGTCATTTAAAAATCGGGAAAAATCATGAACATGGGAAATGACCCCAATAGTCGTCTCCCAAAGTTACATGACCATACGACTACGTATGTGAAAGAAATAAATATTCTACGATCCTATGATGCGCAGAATGCGGGTCGTTACACTCTACCCCCCTTAAGAAATTTCGCCCCCGAAATTCCTTAACTCAAAACATACAAAGGATCCCGCATGCCTAACAACCAAATACAACAATCAAATATACAAAACAAGCAAACAAGCCTATCCTAGCATGCGGAAAAACTAAGTCGAAGTCAAAATCTTACCAGACAAAGAGTTCTGGATACTTCTTCCTTATGTTCTCCTCTGTTTCCCAAGTACAATCATTCTCGTCCTCGCTCCACTGTATCTTGACTAGCTTCACCGCCTTCCTTCGAAGTTGCTTCATGTCGTGTTCGACAATACGGGACGGCTTGCGGTTCCCAACCGCCTCGGGTTCTACTTCGAAGTCCTCTAACTGATCAGGTGGAATAGTCATATCTGAGTCGTGAACGAACTTCCTTAGTTGGGAAACATGAAATACGTTATGAACTCCCGCCATCTTCTCTGGTAAGTCAATCCTATATGCCAAATTCCCGACTAGTTCAAGAACAGGGAATGGGCCAACAAACCTTGGTGCCAACTTGCCTCTCCTGCCAAATCGTATTACGCTCTTCAATGGAGAAATCTTGACAAACACCAAGTCGCCAACGGAGAATTTTAAGTCTCTTCGCCTCTTATCAGCATAACTTTTCTGCCTATCTTGGGCTGCCTTCATTCGTTGCTGAATGATCTTGATCTTATCTGAAGTTTCCCTCACCATATCTGGTCCAAGCATAAACTTCTCGCCAGTCTCTATCCAACATGATGGTGAGTTACACGGCCTTCCGTACAAAGCTTCAAATGGAGCCATACCGATACTGGATTGGTAGCTATTATTATATGCAAACTCTACTAGATGCAAATGGTCATCCCATGATCCACCAAAATCCAATATACATGCTCTCAAGAGATCTTCCAAAATACGATTCACCCTTTCCGTCTGACCGTCGGTCTGAGGATGATATGCGGTACTGAGATGTAATCCTGACCCTAGCGCCTCTTGCAAGCTCCTCCAAAACCCACTAGTGAACAACGGGTCTCGGTCGCTCACAATGCTTTTAGGTACTCCATGAAATCTCACTACCCACTTCATATACAATTCTGCTAACTTAGCTGCCGTTCTAGTCGATTTGACTGGTATAAACCTTGCACTTTTAGTCAGTCGATCTACAATTACCCAAATGCCGTCATATCCCGATCTAGTCCTTGGTAAACCATCGATGAAATCCATCGAGACTTGCTCCCATTTCCATTCGGGAATTTCTAAGGGCTGTAGCAACCCACTAGGCTTCTTTTGCTCGGCTTTAACTAGCTGGCAATTCATGCACTTGGATATAAACTTCCCAACGTCTCGTTTCATTCCTTCCCAGTAGTAAGTCTGCTTCATATCTCGATACATCTTATTACCACCGGGGTGTATAGTCAGCTTTGAGTGATGACATTCTCTAAGCACTTCATCTCTCAATCCATTGACATTGGGTACAACAAGCTTTCCATCCTTTCTAAGCCATCTATCTCGATCAAGCCCATACTTGTTCATCTCCTCATCGATACCCATCTCTAACTTGGAGATGATTTCCAATAGGTTAGGATCGTCCCTCTGACTAGAGCCGATTCGTTCAATCAAAGTGGGTCTGATCGTCAAACTTGCTAACATTTCTGGATCCAATTCGCACTTTGGTCTGAAATCAAACCCTGCGATAAACTCCAGTTGCTTCCATTCAAGGAACATAGCCCCCAAGCTGGCATGTCTTCTACTCAATGCATCAGCCACCGCATTGCCCTTTCCTGGTGTGTATGCGATGTCAAAATCATAGGAAGCTAAGAACTCTAACCATCTCTGCTGACGGAGATTTAAATCCTTCTGGGAGAATAGATACTTTAACGACTTATGATCTGTAAATAGCTCAAACCTTTCTCCCAAGAGATAGTGTCTCCACATCTTTAACGCGAACACGATCGCTGCCAATTCTAAATCATGGGTAGGGTATCTTCTCTCGTGCGGTTTCAATTGCCGACTTGCATAAGCTACAACCCTACCACCTTGCATCAATACAGCACCCAGTCCGGTACCACAGGCATCCGTATATACCGTCATCTCTTCATCCCCCTTAGGAATGACTAACACTGGTGCGCTTGTCAACTTGTCCTTTAGGCTTTTAAATGCATTCTCGCACCTTTCATCCCAGACAAAAGCTTGATTCTTCTTGGTCAACTGGGTCAATGGTGCTGCTATCTTGGAGAAACCTTGGATAAACTTACGATAATATCCCGCTAACCCCAAGAAACTCCTCACATCTGTTGCATTCTTGGGCGTAGGCCAATCCTGTACCGTAGCCACCTTCGCCGGGTCCACGGCAATACCACTCTCTGATACAACATGGCCCAAGAACCTCACTTCCCTCTTCCAGAAGTGACACTTAGAAAACTTTGCTTTCAATTGGTGTTTTCTCAACACCTCCATTGCTACCCTTAAATGTTCCTTGTGTTCCTCCTCTGTCCTCGAATAGACCAAAATATCATCAACGAAAACAAGGACAGACTTATTCAGCTGATCTCTGAATACCCTATTCATAAGGTCCACAAAATATGCCGGGGCATTAGTCAGCCCAAATGGCATAACCAACCATTCATAAAACCCAGACGGCGTTCGAAATGCCGTTTTAGCTATACTCTCAGCTTCCACTCTAAGCTGATGAAAACCTATCGCGAGATCCAACTGAGAAAATACTCTCGCGCCACTCAACTGATCAAACAAATCATCTATCCGCGGTAGAGGATACTTGTTCTTCCTCGTCACTTTATTCAACTCGCGGTAGTCTACACACAAACGAAGGGAACCATCCGCCTTGGTAGCAAACACAACTGGTGCTCCCCATTCAGAAACACTCCTTCTGATAAATCCCTTCTTCAAAAGATCGCTGACTTGCACCTCGAGCTCTCGCTGCTCTCTTGGTGCCATTCGACGAAGTGGCATCACTATAGGCCTGGCATCTTTTACCAAATCAATACGAAATTCAATCTCTCGGTGTGGTGGAAGTCCGGTCACTTCTTCGAAAACATCCGGATACTGGCCAACCACGGGCAAACCTGACAACTCACTATGCGGAATGTCGAGGGAGTTTAGAAAACTAGCCAATACCCCCTTACTGGGTAGACCACCAAACACTATCCTCCGCCCATCATCCGCTCTAGCTGTCACCAACAAGCCCTCACAGTCTACCACCACCCCGTATCTTTGGAGCCAATCTACTCCCAAAATAATGCCAAACCCAGTAAAGCCCAAAACAAAGCAATCACAAACAAACATGCATCCATGACTCGATAGAACCACATTACGACAAATCATGCTAAGACTAGTCGAACCACCAATCGGGTTCGTCACTACTAAAGGTCTATCGACAATCTCGGGCTCCAATCCCAACCTATCTACCAGGTCACTAGATATGAAAGAACTGGAAGCTCCGGTATCAAACAAAACTCTAACAGGAACATCATAAACAGAAAGCATACCTTGAATGACGACACTCTTACCCTTCTCCGCCGCAGTTGGGGCATTCGACGAAGAAGGAATAGCATTAAGAGCATATGCTTTCACCATTTGCTTTTCCTTAGGGGGTTGCGGACACTTGTCCTTGTGATGTCCCAATTGGCCACAATTGAAGCACTTCCTATCCGCTGGCTTGGCCCGACAATTACTAGCATAATGGCCCTTCTTACCACAGCTGAAGCACTCCACATCTTGCTTATTCTTTTTCTTCTGGCCATCCTTAGCCTGATTCTGCTTTCTCTTATTCTGAGAACCACCTTTGCCTCCACCACTAGCTTGTGGCTTTGGCTCATCTGCGGATGCAACTTCAGTCTTCGGCTTAGGGTAGAGACTTTCTGACCTTAACGCTTTCCCCACAATCGATTCAAACGTCTCATCGATGTGGTTAATAAGTTTTTCCCCCAAGTATTGATCCAACCCAGTTATGAATTTCTCATTCTTTTTCTCGGCAGTATCTATAAGAGATAACCCATATTTTGACAAAGTGTCAAATTCAGCAATATACTCCGAGACAGCCCTGCCATTCTGCTTGAGCTCTAAGAACTTCTTAAACAACATTGACTTCTGAGCAGCTGGAATGAACTTCTCACTAAAGCGAGCCTTAAACTGCTCCCAAGTAATCTGATCTTCGGGAGTAGCTGCCTTTATAGCATTCCACCAATTCATTGCCCGCCCTTGCAGCTGACGGGACGCTAGCTTTCTCTTCATCGCATCCTCGATACCCAAATCCTCGAAGATACGTTCGCAACTATCCACCCAATCCTGAACATCTGTAGCCGACTCCGTTCCATGGAACGGTTTCCCACCAAGGCTAGTATAATCCTTATTCAGCTTGGCGAAGTCAACTCTTGGCGCCTGCACTATTGGACCACCACCATTTCCACCATTGGGAGCTGCCCTCTGAACATCTCTAAGCATCTCTCTCATGAGGTCAGTAAACATCGTCCTCATGTCAGCAGCAATCCCATTATTGGCTCCCCTACCAGCACCTCTAGTATCTCGGCTCATCGTCAATCTGAAAAAAGGAAACGATTAACGACTCCATAGTGGTGCTAGTGCAGTACGACTTCATCCTTATACTACTAATAGTATATATATATATATAGCTTTTAAAAACCAAAGTAATCACAAATACGCTCTCTCGTATACGTATACTATCTCTCCCTGATAATTTCCCTAGGTTAACTACGCAACCTAGAGCTCTGATACCAAGTGTGACGGCCCGCCTCGCACTAGCCTGCATTTCCTCCAAAAGTGCGCTGTACACATGCCCGACTAGCACAAGACGGTCGTCAGAAGAAAGGAAAGAAGGGAATGAACTAATCAAAGAACCTGTAGAATGTCTCACAGCGCATGGAATAAAATATAATAATAACATACTTGACATAAAACAGGCGAGACAGTGCATAAGCTGATAACTAAAACCAACATCAATCTCAAAGCAGCGGAAATCCAAATACAGCTTATTACAACTTTCCAAATTTACTGTCTCTAAACAAAAGAAAGCTAAAATAGAAGATACACCAACAATGCTCAAGCAGTGATCTTCAACAACACAGGGAGAATATTATGTATATAGTACGTGGAAGCCTCCTGCTCGTCTCCGGATCATCTACCCGTGCATCACCAGCTAACCTGTCTCTAGTCTGCTCGTGTGAGCACCCAGAGTAATAAGAAGAGACATAAAACTCTGGGTCAGACATAAAGCCTGGTATGAGCGATAAGCATCTAAACAGAATAATAACAGGTATACTAAGCCATACCTGAACCTGGACCTGCAACCAAAGAGTTAGTACCACATACCGTACAATACTCCAAGGTGCCATAATAAATAGTGTAAGAATACGGGGGTGGGGTGTGCATGTCACAATGATAGCAAGCAAATCATCCATAGCAACCATCCTCACATTTCTCACTCAGTGCGTAAAGCATACGACATCTACCACTTTGGGACACTAGACAAACTGAGGCAACGACGAATCCCGACTTGTAGAAACCCTGCTGTGACCAAGCCAAACACTTGGAGTCATGACCAAACATTTCAATGACCCACTTCATTGGTCGTAGCCCTTGGTTCTACCGATGCCATAATGGCCCTGAATCCGCCTTCGTACCTCCTACCATAGTGGTCCAAAGCTATAGGTGTCGATAACTCCTTAGCACGCGTCCCGCAGCAAAGCCCAACCATGAAGCGAACTCGTTGATTCCCATCTGAATCTTGAGCTCTAACTTCTCATTTGGACTTCCTTTGCATCTCGGGTTTGGTCGAATTGGAGTGGGTCTTCAGAAAAGTTGTCGTGCAGTAGCAGCTCTAGAATTCGGTTCGGTTCAGTCACCCATGCTCGGTTCGGTTCGGTCACCCATGCTCGGTTCGGTTCGGTCACCCATGCTCGGTTCGGTTCGGAGTGCCACCTTCCTCTGGGTTCGGGTCCTTCTCCTTGCCTTCTTTCATTCGATTCGGGTCGGTTACTTCGCTCCGGGTCGGGTCCTTCTCCTTCAGGTCAGGTCGGGTGTCCTTCCTTCCAGCGCTCCGATCCGCCTCCTTATTTCTTCACGTATTCCGATCCGATCCCTGCGTCTCCAAGTCGATCCGATCTGGCCTCCAATCACTCTTCCGATCCGATCCGCTCCGCTCCCTAGCTTACTCCGATCCGATCCGCTCCATCGCTCCGATCCGATCTTCTGTCCAACTCCAACTCTAAACAATGGCCTTCCTTCCTGCCAAACTTCTTCCAGTGGCAAGTCCTCATCCAGTTCGGATTCCCTTGGTCAGTTCCCTAGTCCGATCCGACCCCTTTCTCCGATCCGAACCGGTTCGGAGCCTGCACACTTCTGCAACTTTCCAGCAAGCTTTCTACGCCATTCGACGACGTTTTCGAGCAATTTAACTATTCTAATCAATCATGAAACATACCATAGAGTCATAGTAACATGTAATAGCAACCACAAACAGCAACCAACAATTCAAATGAATCAAAATGGATCAAAAGTAGCTAAAACTTCATATTTTCCCTTAAGCACTCTTAATCATGCTTAAGCATACAATTAGCAAAACACATCGAAATTATCTCAAATTTCTAACAGAGCCTTAAAACATTATTTTAGAATTTTAAGAATTTTTCCAGAATTTATTGGTGCATAAATTCGCTAATCTTCACTAATTACCCTTAATTAACCGTAATTAGTGTCAAAATGATGTTATCACTCACCTTGGCCACAAATGAAATTCTCAGAACTGAAACTCCTCTGATTTGGGGCGAATACTGATGTCTAACAGCAGTTCCAACCTTGCTTTGGTGCTTTTTCTCCTTAATTTGGTGTTGCTAAGCCTAATCTTCAATTAGAGAGTGATTTGGGGTGTTTTAGATGTAGGAAGCCATTACTAGGATCTCTAGGAGGTTCGTGGCGGCTCAAAACTGAAATGAAAGTGATAACCTAAACCTAATCAGACCTCCTATACCTCTAAACCCGAAATTCCCCTTGGGCCTAGCTGCTAATCACCCGGTTAAGCCCAATTAAGCTGTTTTTCTCTATCTGAAACTTGTTTCAGCCATATCTCCCAAACGGTAAGTCCGTTTGGCTAATGTGACCACTCTACGGAAAGAGAAACCATCATCCGAAGCCAATGGAAGTGGTTTCAGGTCAAAATTCCTTTCCAGTCAAAAGTTATGGCCAAAACAGTGCCAACTAGGGGTAAAATGGTCATTTAAAAATCGGGAAAAATCATGAACATGGGAAATGACCCCAATAGTCGTCTCCCAAAGTTACATGACCATACGACTACGTATGTGAAAGAAATAAATATTCTACGATCCTATGATGCGCAGAATGCGGGTCGTTACAAGTTAGTTGGCGCCTCAGTGTTTTCGCAAATGGACTTAGCTACAGGGTTTCATCAGTTAAGAGTGGCGGAGGACAGTATAGAGAAGACTGCTTTCCGGACTCCGGATGGGTTTTATGAGTGGCTTGTGATGCCATTTGGGTTGACAAACGCCCCTGCATACTTTGTTGATCTAATGAGTAGAGTGTTCAGGGAGTATCTGAATAAGTTTGTAGTAGTCTTTGTGGATGACATCTTGGTCTTTTCCAAGAGTGAAGAAGAGCATGCCTTACATCTCAGAGAAGTGTTGGAGACTCTTCGAGCACATAGTCTTAAAGCTAAATTCTCTAAATGTCATTTTTGGAGAAGAGAAGTGCGATTCTTAGGGCATGTGGTCTCTAAGGAAGGGATAGCTGTGGATCCCGCAAAAATAGTATCTATCCAGGATTGGAAAGTTCCTAGAAATGCTACCGAAGTAAGAAGTTTCTTGGGGTTGGCAGGATATTATAGGAAGTTCATCAAAGACTTCGCGAAGATATCAGCCCCATTAACCCGCTTGACGAAAAAGAATCTGGTTTTCTCATGGGACATAGATTGTGATGATGCTTTCCGACGGTTAAAGAGAGCTTTGACCACCGCTCCAGTTTTAGTGCTTCCAGATGGGAGTAAGCCGTTTGTTGTTTATACCGATGCTTGTGGGACAGGATTAGGCGCAGTCTTGATGCAGGAGGGAAGGGTAATAGCCTATGGAGGGAGGCAATTGAGAGTGCATGAGAAGAATTACCCTACCCATGATCTAGAGTTGGCCGCGATTGTTTTTGCACTTAAGTCATGGCGCCATTATCTTCTTGGTGAGAGATTCGAGTTGTTCACTGACCATAAATCATTGAAGTACTTATTCTCTCAGAAGGATTTAAACTTAAGACAGCAAAGGTGGATGGAGTTCTTAGCATCCTATGATTTCGAGATAGCGTATACTCCTGGCAAGGGTAACGTGGTGGCAGACGCCTTGAGTAGAAAAAGGCTATCTTTGAGTCTGTTGTTCGTGGAACGGCGAAGCTTGGAGTTTCTTTCTTTGTTCGACTTCAGACCTTCTGTTGACTTTGTACCTGGTTTGTTGGCATCCATGGAGGTTAGACCTACTCTTTTGGGACGGATTGGCGAGGCTCAGCGAGACGACCCACAGTTGGTTGAGTTGGTAGAAAAGCTTATGAGGGGGGAGTCGTCCAGCCATTTGGGTAGATACACCATAGATGATAAGGGATGGTTGCATAGAGACGGTAGACTTTGTGTACCGCAAGATGAGGATTTGAAGAAGGCTATTTTGGATGATGCACATCGTTCAAGAATGACTATTCATCCCGGTGGAGACAAAATGTACCAAGACATGAAGAGAGTTTTCTTCTGGGCTGGTATGAAGAAAGATGTGGCCGAGTATGTGGCAAGATGCTTAGTGTGCCAACAAGTTAAAGCAGAGCAAAGGAAACCCGGTGGGTTGCTACACCCATTGGAAGTTCCGCAATGGAAGTGGGATAGTGTCTCAATGGATTTTATCGATGGGTTACCGAGATCGAGGAAGGGCAATACGGGAATTTGGGTTGTGGTAGACAGACTTACCAAGAGTGCCCATTTTATACCCGTGAAGAGTAAGAGGACCGCTCCATGGCTTGCTTCAGTCTATGTTAGAGAGATTATTAGATTGCATGGCGTACCATCCAACATTGTGAGTGATCGAGATCCTATCTTCACTAGTGAGTTTTGGAGAAGTTTGCAAGAGGCGGTAGGGACTCAGTTGTGTTTGAGCACCGCATATCATCCTCAGACGGACGGTCAGACCGAGAGGGTGAACCGTATCCTAGAAGATCTCTTGAGGCTTTGTATCTTGGATTTTGGAGGTACATGGGAAGAACATCTTCCTTTGGTGGAGTTCGCATATAATAACAGCTTTCAGTCCAGTATTGGTATGGCTCCTTTCGAAGCTCTTTATGGAAGGCCTTGTCGATCTCCTACATGTTGGTGGGAATCTACGGAAAAGATCTTGCTTGGGCCAGATATGGTTAGAGAGACTTCAGAGAAGATTGATTTGATTCGAAGAAGGATGAAGGCAGCACAAGATAGACAGAAATCTTATGCGGATCAGAGAAGGACGGATCTTGAGTTTGAGGTAGGGGACATGGTTTTTGTCAAAGTATCTCCGTTGAGAAATGTTGTTCGCTTTGGGTCAGTTGGGAAGTTAGCGCCGAGGTTTGTTGGGCCGTTTCCTATTAAGGAAAGGATTGGACGAATGGCATATAGGGTGGAGTTGCCCGACAGACTTAGTGGTGTTCATGATGTATTCCATGTATCACATTTGAGGAAGTGCTTACATGAGACCGCAGAGGTGGTAGAGCCGAGTTTGCTTAGAGTTGTAGAGGTAGAGCGTGATGCGACGATTCGACGAGCTCCTACTCGCATCCTTGGGTCAGAAACTAGGAAGTTGAGGAACAGAGAAGTTCAGCCAGTGAAAGTGCAATGGGGAGATGACGAAAGCAATGCTACTTGGGAGACGGAAGCGAAGATGCGTTCTTTGTATCCATTTCTTTTTGAGAGTATGTCTTTTAATTTCTCCTTTATCGCTTGTCTAGTACTTATCTTATCTTTAGTATATCCTCTCGCTAGTACCTATGACCTTTGGATAGGGTAAAACCTATGGTTGAAACATGTGTTTGAAACATGTTATGGTTGATGGATGCATGTGGATGCAATTGTTTGCTAGTGGTTGCTCGTGGATGCATATACACACACATTAGGCACTAGATCGGCTCAGACACTTCATGTTGCATATTGCATAAATGGATGTGGTAGTTAGATTGATGGATGTGTCATGGCTGTGTTATCATATGGATGATGCATTTTTGTGTATGGTTGTGCACGCATGTAGAAATTTGTATGTGTCAATAGGGTTTCGCATACATATTGGATGCATGGCACTATCATGGTTTGCATTAAGGAGGTCGACTGAATCAGTAGACCGCCTGATTTTGCATTAGTATACGGACATATACACACACTTTCTGCATATGTTCATACATCATTAGAAGTTTCTAAGGATAATGGTTGCTTGTGGTTGATGGTTTAGTAGATGGTTGTTTGGTTGGTAGGATACGTTCTTCTTAACTTAGAGATTTCGAGGACGAAATCCTTTAAGTAGGGGAGAATGTAACACCCCGAATTTCAATTAATACTAATGGTTAGAAATTAAAGTATAATTAATCTCAGATGTGAGAACCAGGGGAAATGGGCTGCGTCATTGCGTTCGTCTCGGAAAAATACGCGAAATAGAGTCCGAGTTTTCGAGAATCGGAGTCCGTATGGCCCGGTTTTGGCCCAAAGAAGTTTTTAGAAAATTTAAATTTAAAACAGATTTAAAATTCAGCTTTGGAGCCAAAAGAGGAAAGGGGGGGAAAATTCCCGCCTAGCCCCGTGTCGACAGCCATGTCGACAGGGGTGTCGACAGGGGTGTCGACAGCCCTGTCGACAGGGGTGTCGACACAGGGTGTCGGCCCTGTTGATCTGGGTGCACCAGGTCTGGTCTTGGTTGAGTCTTGGGCTATGTTCTAGAGGGTTCCGAAATCTAAGGGTCCTAATCTAATCTAGGGTTAATCTAAGGGCCTAAAACACTCACCTAATCTGTAAATACACCCTAAACCTACCCTAATTCATTCATAATTAAATCTTGTAATTAAACTATGGCAAAATGAAACTTGATCATGGCCTCCACAAATCAATGAAGAGGGTTGCAAGCTAATCACTCTCTAATCAACCTCTAATCCCTTCTAAGCATCTTAATCTTCTTCATTTGGAGTGCAAAATTGCTAGTAGTGAGTTTCTATCACTTTGATGATCTTTTGTTAAACTAAGTAGATGAGATGTGATGAGATTTATGGTTTTGTATGTGGATTAATGAGTCTTGAATCATATGATATGATGTTAGCATTAATCTTATGTTTATGCATGTTGAGTATGTATGTTTATGCATGTTTATGCATGTTGAGTATGTAAGTTTATGCAAGTTTAATATGATGTATGTTATGTTTGCATGATGCTAAATATGCAAGTTGTGGGCTATGTGATCATATGCATGTTAATATGCAAGTTACATGTATGTTAATATGCAAGATATGCTATGCAAGTTACATGTAGGTTAATATGAAAGATATGCTATGTAAGTTACATGTTTGTTAATATGCAAGTTACATGTATGTTAATATGCAAGATATGCAATGCAAGTTACATGTTTGTTAATATGCAAGTTACATGTTTGTTAATATGCAAGTTACATGTTTGTTAATATGCAAGTTACATGTATGATAATATGCAAGATATGCTATGCAAGTTACATGTTTGTTAATATGCAAGTTACATGTTTGTTAATATGCAAGTTACATGGTTGTTAATATGCAAGTTCATGATGACACATTATGCAAGTCTATGGGTTAATATGCAAGTATATTATGCAAGTGAATATGTAAGTTATGTGACATATTATATGCAAGTTATGTGACATGTTATACAAGATTATATGCAAGTTATGTGACATATTATGCAAGTTCATATGCAAGTTATGTGTTTGTTAATATGCAAGATGGCACCTTTGAAACATGTTCATTCATATGCAAGTTGACACCTTTTATATGTGTTATGTCATGAGAACGAAATTACGTGGGAACGATGGGGTAATTAAATGCATAAGTTAATAAGATTGTGTGAACTTAATATAATTATGCATAACATGAAATAAAGGAACATAGTATGGGAATTTGCCTATTAAGTTAGGTGTACCCATACTATGTGTTGGGAATTTACCTATTGAGTTAGGTCTACCCCATGGGAATTTACCTATTGAGTTAGGTCTACCCATGTTATGAAAAGCTTAATATTAATTAGGGATAATTAATTTGAATTATGAGGGTGATTAATTAGGTGTAATTAATTGACTAAGACACGAGGTTGGACTCAGTTGTAGCGTAAAACTGCCCGGACCCAACCGGCTTAACCAGTTGCTACAAATGTTAGCCCAATGTGAGAGGTCTTAGGCACAAACTAAATACGTGATTAATGTAAAGACACGAGGTTAGACTCGGTTATGACATAAGGCTGCCCGGACCCAACCGGCTTAACCAGCGGTCATAAAAGACAGTCTAATGTGAGAGGTCTTTACAAAGGTTACGATCTTAATTAATTAATTAAGAAACACTTAACCACATTAGCATGTAGAGGGACATGTGGGGTTAAGTGGGTGCCTTGGGTGGCATGAGGAAATCTAGTGGTTGCCTTGGGTGGCAATAGGAAAATACGATTAGAATACTTAACCAAAATGGAAACATGTAATTAAACATGATTAAAGGGTTAAGTGGGATATACTAGAAAAAGGGACAAGCTTAGGTGGGTAGCTTGTGGGAGGCCCATTTCAACCAGTAACCCATACGTATCTTTGTGGGCTCGACCCATGTCGAGGACGGGACACGCATACTGGGCTTGACTGTAAGAGGCAAACGGGTTAGCGGTGGCAACGCAAGTCCAACGGGCTTCATATGCGTGAGTGGGCCCGGGCTGGTAGGTAAGCCGTTGTTGCATCGGGTAGATATAAGCCGTGCACCGTTAATTATATCGGGTTGCCACGTTGGGGAATGGTACACCCCATGGCGGGGCCAGCACGGGTATCTACGTTAGGGAGCCGATCGAATGGGGAGTTGTGTGTACACCTAGTGGATTGTAGGGCCCCATGGCGCCTACTTGGTCACCTAGGGGTACGCAAGTACTATTAAGTTAATTTTATAAGTCCATGGGTGGGATCAACCTTTAGGATAGGAACGACTGGTGTGGTGCAGTTTAGTAATTTACCTTTGGAAGGGTAGATGCGTCTTTATCTTTTATCTTAGTTTAGTTGGCTGCTTAGAGTAGTCATTCATCCCTATATGTTACCGTATATCAGTTTATGTCTTCTCTGGTTACTTTAACGATTGTATTGTTAAAGTTATAGGACTCGCTCAGACTTATGTCTGACCCCGTTGTTTTTATCTTTTTTTCCCAACCCTCAGGTCCTACGGTGGATCCTAGCAGTAGTGGAGCTTGATCGGATTGCTGTTCCAGTCTTTAGGAGCTTGGATTGATGTAAAGCTCCAGTTATCCAGTTATCTTTTCTTTTGTTTTGGCTATTGTATGAGAGTGGGATTATGTACTTCTTTATTTTGATGGATATTGTACTTGACCTTTATTGTGGTTTTATGATGTAACCAGACATGTTTTACTTCCGCTGTTATGAGATGATGTTTTAAAATTTAAAGTACTATTTATATCTGTCTTGTTGTAATTTTTCTGTTCTATATTCACTAAAATACTCCACCGATGCTATGGCATTCCCTTAGTGAGTGATCATAGCGGGAGTGGGGTGTTACAGGTAAAGCCCAATATTGAAACTAAATTAAGTTATTTGAATTAAATAATATATACAAGCTTTTATATGTTATATCCTGATCATACGAGGTCAGTTTGGAGAACGGTTTGTCACATTGAAATCGTGGGGACGCTGGCTACGCAGTAAAGCTGGTTTGGAATGACTTGGAGCTCGTTGTGAAAAATGGCAAAATAAAATCCCTGATCGGATATACTGACAGTTAGCCGTTATTTAACGATTAACGAACAAGGTGAGTAAACTCACTAACTCTGTCCAGTTTTATAATATTATAAACGTATTAAATATGGATAAGTAATGATTGAATGTTGTGTGTGATGGTTGTTTGGATGATTTGCTTGTTAATTGCTTGAAATTACAAACACAGTTATATATATAAATCGTTAGTTAAATATCGATTCTATTTATTTTATTATTTCATATTGATATGAAATAAATGTTGATTAACATCTGTGGATGCAGGGAAACAGGTTGGAGGAATCCAACTGGATTCCTCAACAATTTTATTATTGATTTTCATATATTGCTTTATATGATGTGATAAACATTATGATGTTGATTATTGTGTGTTTGGGGTGGTTGAACAACATTGACCTAAACTAATTGGTATATAAAAACCGTAAAATATATTCGAATATATTGGAAAAGAAATCAAGGTTTTAAAAAGAAATTTCTATTTTTAAATAGAAATGGAATTTCGATTAGTTAGAATATAATAACTTGTTTTTGATTATATAAAAACAAGTAATTTGATTTACAAACGAAGCAAAATGATTATTATTAAATTGTTTTAAAATTATAAATTCAAGAAAATAATTTATTTAAAGTGGAAAAATGGAAATCGTTTAGTAAGAAAACGATGAAATTATTTCGATATTCGAAATGGGAATATAATTGAAACAAATCAATAAGGATTTGTAATTTAAATTCGACAATGTCGAATGTTATTAAAATGATTTATTCTTATAAATTATATATTATACAATTCAGTAATTGGAAAGATAGTTAATATTTGCTTTAAAACAATAATTAGTAATTAAATAGGTAATCGAGATTAAGTTATAAACTTGATAACTATTTAACAGGAAGTTGATTTATAAATGGAGTATATGGAGTGAAATACGAATATGAATTTATAAAAGAACTAGATAAATGGGACTTTAAAGTACTGTATGGAAATATTTATTTAAATCAAGATTCGACTTAATAAAATGAGTTTTGTTTTCTGTAAAGGAATAATATTCACATTTTAAAGTGAATAATGATTTAAAAGCAAATGTTTTGCAAATTTAAAAGGAGTTAAGGAAATTTGAAACTAACTGAAGACTAGTTAAGCTGAACGACTTTCTATGTATTGATCTGATGTTGGTTTCGGCCTTCGAGGTTAATAGTTAGGGATTTGTTCTCTTACTAATTTATAGTTAGTGACTAATGGATAGAGAAGAGTAATGGTGCGCGATAAGAAATGGTAATGTTTTCCGATATTGATAAGATATATTTTCTGAAATATAGAAAATAAATAGTTTAAATTAAATGGAAACGTTTTCCAAGAAAATTGTGAGAAGTAAAACGGGTTTTAAGAAATAAAATGGGAAATAGGGAAATGAAATGATGATTGATCGGTAAGATTTCCATTTGGGAATACGATCGTTATTTGTACACATGTTTTCCTTTGATAGTTAAATAACCGACTATCAAAGTTTTTGACCATTTCCGTTGTCAATACGGAGAGACCGGGATCAGATTCATTATCTGAAAACCGCTCCGTATGGGCGTTATCGTTTCATATCAAATATATCCAGGACAACTGAAGAAGGAGTTTATGCAAGTGTTGTTCTGGCGATCCTAGGTAGAAATTGCCTAAGATTGATTTACAGAATAATTCCTTTGGTTTGTCCAGTCTCAGGACAACTTGAATGGACGAATGTCTGACAGAGTATATCTAATAGATCGTGTAAGTTGATCATTTCAAACATATTTACGTTGGTGTCTGAGGAATTCGTTTCTCTTAGCTTATTCCCGTGGTATTTTTAGGGAAACCAATTTATGATTTGACGGGTATGACAATGTGGCATTTAAGGTAAATAAATGAGTGATCTGTTAAAAGATATGTTACGACCTCAAGCCTCATCAACATGGAAATGATAGAAATCGGGCATGCAGCATGGCTAAGTAGGTCGCACCCAATTAGGATATATTGTCACCATCTAGACAATACTTACATTTGTTACTTCTTTCAATTTTGTATCTCCCAGGAACAGTTATGTTGGTATACCAACCGTAAGGTGACAACATATTTGGAACATTCAAGCAAAATGAATGGTCGGTCATGTGTGGTCGAGTTAGAAGATGTTCTTGTTGAACTCCAGTGTATCGCTTCTAGAATACACTGATCGGAAGGTGGTTCCATACCTTGTCATAGTTGGAAATCCATTACCCAATAAGATCTCGCGGTTTTTGATTGTATATTATATATGTAGAGCGTGAGATGAAAGCGTTCTGCTAGATTGCTATTTACTTGATTTAGACATTATTATAATATCAGAAAAATATTGATCTTAAGAAACATTTTGGATTATCTAAGGTAAAAACTGTTTGTGTTAACGTGTGGATCGGTCTTATGATTTTCATTTCTTTGAAAAGGATTTCAAAAGTTAAACCAAGTGATTAGAGTCTACTCACACCAGTCACATGACTGATCCAGAGTTTATTTTGTTTTGTTTTCCCTAAACTCTTGGGTGCCCAATTTTGTACGGGCAGTCAAGTAGTCGGGATTTTACAGATATACTTGGAGGAGCTTGGAGCAGGAGGCTTCAACATTAGTTATATATATAGAGTATATTCCATTGTGATGTTATGTGATATACTAGTATGTATATACAGTTATAGTTTTGTATTTCGAAAGTTGTTATATAATATATTTTTTCGTTACGTTGTGAGATTCGTGTTACTCTGATTCTGTTCTGTTGTGATCTTCTTCTTCTTCTATTCTAACTTTCTTTCTATTTCTCACCCTCTAACTTCTTTATATTAATGGTCTGGTATTAGGGGTGGCAATTAGACCTGACCCGTCGGGTCTCGGTTCTAGGCGGATCGGGTTTTGTCCGGTCTAAACTATACATTTCAGAATTCTGGACCCGACCCGACCCGAGCTTCAGTTCGGGTCGGGTCGGGTCAAGTTCGGGTTGGGTTGTGTCGGTTCGGGTCCGATTGAATAATATCACTAAAAATACATATATTTCAATACTTTTTTGTCGGGTCTTTCGGGTCAGGTCTATGCGGGTCGGGTTTGATCGGGTCTTGATGGAATTTTTCATCACCTAGACCCGACCCGAGATCCATCGGGTTCGGTTCGGGTTCGGGTCAGTTCGGTTCGGGTTTTCGGTTCTCGGTTCTAATTTCCAGCCCTTTCTGGTATTTCCGATCCTTGAATAGTCGACATGTTACGTTGTGTCAATTTTCGGAGTCGAAAATCCCTGGGTCGTTACAGTGGTATCAGAGCAAGGTTGAGTAATTACCTTGGCTTTGTAGCGTAACTCAATAGAGATAAGATTAGTAATATCCTAGATTGAGTCTGAGTGTATATATACGAGTGAACTTATTTGTAGATTGATTAAAAATGATTTTTATATTGTGGAAATTTATTGGTTGAGTGGCTTATGAATTCTGGTCAACGGTGGGGAACCACAATGTTGATAAGGGTTTCTAAACGCTCGAAGACGATAAACCGACATAGTATGTTTTGATAAGTGGGTAAATAAAATATATTTTACTCAAATTATATTTTGATACAAAGGAAGTATCAATATTGGAATTATTATATGTGGTATGTGTTGGTTGTTATTATAATCGAATAAGATTATAAATTGAAATAGTTACAAATAACCAATAAGAATTTATATAAATATAACGTATAAATTCAGATGAATTATATCTGGATTTAAACCAGAATTGAGATTTAAAACTCTAGAAAATTAGAAAGGTGTTTGTAAATGGATTAGGATTAAGTATACGGAATTTTAAAATCCTCGGAGATTTTAAATTATTTTATAAGCGTTTTAAAGGATATTTTGAAATAATTTTAAAAAGGAAATGTTTAAGAACGAGTTTAGAAAATGACATAGTATTGAGCTTACTTCGATCGATGGGAAATAACTCTGATAATGCTGGCCACATCATCAGTGTTCATTTTCGAGTTCTAAGTGACGGATTACTACCATAGATTTTTGTTTTGAATTGTTTTGAGGAGATAAGTCATTAAAAATTCAAATGTTTTGAATTATTATCATTATATGTAATATATGATTTCAAATTGATTTGAAATAAAACCCAAGGATTTGAATTATAAAATTTAAATTTAGTTTATGAAGTTTGAAATGGTAAAAATAAATAAATAAATTAGAATTTGACTTAATAGGTTGGATTGGGAATTTGAGTGTTGAATAAGAATTTGGAATTAGGACTGGAATTTGATAATGGAATTTGGCTTGGTTATAAGCGAATGGTTTGGTTCGAGAATAAGTGGATTGGAGATCAATTAAAAATGCTTGGGTATATACTGATTTGATGGTGAATAACAGAGACAGAGTTGAATGCCCAACAAAAGGTACGAGTTTATATTTTAATTGGATATGAGATTTATGAGCCTGTTTGGCAAGCCGTTCGGCTGTTTGATTTTCTTTTGGATTGCAGAAGGCCCAGAGAGGCGAGTTGTAGTTGTACTGATCGAGCCATGCAAAGGAGACTCTGGCGAAATTTTTTGGGAATTTAAACTGTTAGAAAATTTCTGAATTTTTGAAATTTTTCGTTAATAGGAATAAATTAATATTTTTAATTTAAATTAATTGGTTCAGTTGAACAGATGATTTTTAATCTAGCTAATAAGGTTCATAACATTTTCTACCTTATTAATTTCGGGGACGATATTCTTTTAAGGGGAAACAATGTAATGTCTCGGATTTTTATGATTGAATAATTAATTAATTTTAATATATTGGTTTGATAATTAAATGGTTTGAATTCAAATATTATAATATTTTATTTAAAATAAATAATGGGATAATATAATTAATTTTAAATAGACGGAAATGGTTGAAGTTGCAATATTTGGTAATTTGGATAATATATGACACTTAATTTATTTTATATTTGAATTATTATAACGAATATATTATTTAAATGACAGTTGAACATATTAATTATAATATAAATTATAATCGACCCCATAACATCGCGGCAGTTCGTAATATTACGATTTGAACTTCAACTGAGTGCATAGGATCCGTTATTAGCCGGATTACTTCGAAACAAGAAGCGTTGGAATCTGTTAAGCTATATTTTTCTAATGGAAGTAAAAAATTGAGATTTCGGCTTATGGATTGTAAGTTACGTCCAAATCAAATTTTCAAATAGTCGCTATGGATTTGTTTATAAACCATAACGGTTATTTAATTTTAATAAATTATTTATTTTGGATTTGGACAAGATATCTAAGACATAGTTATAATTTAATTTTTAGAATTTTCTGTAATTTTTATTTTGGAAAATAAGCAACTTTTTATTTGAAGTATTTTACACCATATATCAGCATTTTGGGGTTTCACATAATAAATTATCTTGTCTATATTATTATATTTTTGGAATTGCGGCACATCACTGAACACAATAATATTTTTATTTTTGTTGATAGCAGTCCATAAACAAATGAAATTTTACGCAATGGCGTACCCTTAATATGTATATATGTCCATCTTGGTTTCGTTGGTAGTGAACAACAGTGATTTAATATAGTCATTTCTTCCATATATAAGCTAGCACCACCGTACCATAATATAGCACCGGCTTATATTAACAACGTGAAGTCCACTTTTACCTTAATTTGTAGCCATTATGAGCTACACGGAAACGCTAATGTTATCCTAAATATATATGCACTTGTTCATGTTAACGCTGAACATATGCACTTGTTTGAACTTATCAAAGAAAATGAGATTGAAATTCTATGATAAAAATAATGGCCAATCATAAGAGCATGTGAGAAAATGGTTAAATGGTTGAGAACAAAATAGTTGACGAGTCTATGTTTTGAGCGTGACCCATGACATTACGAGCAGAGCAGCACGTCCCCTCTTGATTTGTGAAATATGGCCTTCTCCGCATACACCGTACCATTTAAAACTTAACAATTAAGATATCTAAGCCCCTAAGTAAATATGTGTCTATAAATACACACCGCCTTTGACTTTACACCCATTGCTGAAGCTTTTATATGGCGATGGAATGTTAAAGAAAATAAAATAAAACAAAACATATAAAGAAATTATATTAGTACTCCACACAATCTCGTCTTAATGCCTATACATACTTTGAGGGGATCGACGTCATCTATCGTCAATTGGAAAATTTGAAATAGAAAACTAAGTTCATTTGCGCCTAGTTTATGTAGTGGTGACAACCAGTTTAAAGTTATGGTGGATAGAAGAGCGCGATCTCTTTTTCAAGAAGAGGAATAATGATGCGGTCTGTAGGAGAAGTATAGGGGCAGTAGCAAGTTGGAAGTGGCATGGTATTGTTGAAGGTGGTAGGATGAACTGAGAATGGCGCGAGGCATGGTATGAGCGGGTGTTGTACAAATTTGGAGCCAGTGGTTCTAACTAGAAACCTCGAGTTGGAGGAGAACAAAGGAATGCGGGACAGGTTAACGTGAGGCCCAGTAGGAAGGAAGTTTTTTTTTCAATTAACTTATGTGAGTGATTTAACGTGAAGAAGATGGAGTACACCGAGTTTATCTGAAACGATGGGGAAAGAAATTATACTGGAGCGGGGTACTGTAGTGTAGAAAGGGTGAAGAACCGTGAAGGTGGTGCTACTGCATGAAGACGATTGCGTTTTGGTTATTTTTTTTGTAAACTATTTTACTGGGGCACGCATTTTGATTAAGTAAAAGAAGAGGAGGTGTAGTGGTTAGTTTAGGTGATTTTTTAATTAAATATTGGTGAAGTGAATTAGGAGTGTGAAGGGAGCATTTGGAGTTGGATAGGCCAGACATGGCGGTTTTTGTTGAAGCAGCGTGTACTGGGAGCGGGTTGCGTTGTCAGGGAAGAAGGAGCTTACTATTCATAGCCGTTTGTATTAATGGACGTGGACCGAATTTAAGTAAGGTGAGGCCAAGTTATATGGGTTCGAAAATAGCTAGCTTGTGGATTTGTGCATATGGGCTGGAGGAAATAGACACGAAGTGGAAGACGAGTTACTGTTTTCATGCGGGCCTAGGTTATAGGCAGACAGGCCGAAGTTATATATAGGGGATTGTGCCAGGATTTAGGTTGAAGACCAAATAAAAGAAAAATATTTATAAAGTCAAGGATGGGAAAAACTACAAAATGGTATTTACGGTTCAAAAATCGACCAGAGATGGGGAAGAATATGAATTCTGTTTCAAGCGGTTATGGGCTTGGAAAGCTGGGCCGGCAGAACTAAAGGGTAAAGCCCAATATTGAAACTAAATTAAGTTATTTGAATTAAATAATATATACAAGCTTTTAAATGTTATATCTTGATCATACAAGGTCAGTTTGGCGAACGGTTTATCATGTTGAAATCGTGGGGACGCAGGCTACGCAGTAAAGCTGGTTTGGAATGACTTGGAGCTCGTTGTGAATAATGGCAAAATAAAATCCCTGATCGGATCTACCGATAATTAACCGTTATTTAACGATTAATGAACAAGGTGAGTAAACTCACTAACTCTGTCCAGTTTTATAATATTATAAATGTTATTAAATATTGATAAGTAATGATTAAATGCTGTGTGTGATGGTTGTTTGGATGATTTGCTTATTAATTGTTCGAAATTACAAACACAGTTATATATATAAATCATTAGTTAAATATCGATTCTATTTATTTTATTATTTTATATTGATATGAAATAATTGTTGATTAACATCTGTGGATGCAGGGAAACAGGTTGGAGGAGTCCAACTGGATTCCTAAACAATTTTATTGTTGATTTTCATATATTGCTTTATATGATGGGATAAACAATATGATGTTGATTATTGTGTGTTTGGGGTGGTTGAACAACATTGACCTGAACTATTTGGTATATAAATACCACAAAATATATTCGAATATATTGGAAAAGAAATTGGGGTTTTAAAAAGAAATTTCTATTTTTAAATAGAAATGGAATTTTGATTAGTTAGAAAATAATAACTTGTTTTTGATTATATAAAAACAAGTAATTTGATTTATAAACGAAGCAAAATGATGATTATTAAATAGTTTTAAAATTATAAATTCAAGAAAGGAATTTATTTAAAAAGGAAAAATGGAAATCGTTTAGAAAGAAAATGATGAAATTATTTCAATATTCGAAATGGGAATAAAATTGAAACAAATTAATAAGGATTTGTAATTTAAATTCTTACGATATCGAATGTTATTAAAATGATTTATTCTTATAAATTATATATTATATAATTCAGTAATTGGCAATATAGTTAATATTTGATTTAAAACAAATAATGAGTAATTAAATAGGTAATTGAGATTAATTTATAAACTTGATAATTATTTAATAGGAAGTTGATTTATAAATGGAGTATACGGAGTGAAATACGAATATGAATTTATAAAAGAACTAGACAAATGGGACTTTAAAGTACTGTAATGGAAACATTTATTTAAATCAAGATTTAATTTAATAAAATGAATTTTGTTTTCTGTAAAGGAATAATATTCACATTTTAAAGTGAATAATGATTTAAAAGCAAATGTTCTGCAGATTTAAAAGGAGTTAAGGAAATTCGAAACTAACGGGAGACTAGTTAAGTTGAACATCTTTATGTATATTGATCTGATGTTGGTTTTGGCGTTCGGGGTTAATACTTAGGGAGTTGTACTCTTACTAATTTACAGTTAGTGACTAATGGATAGAGAAGAGTAATGGTGCGCGAGAAGAAATGGAAATGTTTTCCGATATTGATAAGATATATTCTCTGAAATACAGAAAATAATTAGTTTAAATTAAATGGAAACGTTTTCCAAGAAAATCATGAGAAGTAAAACGGGTTTTAAGAAATAAACGAGAAATTGGGAAACGAAATGATGATTGATCAGTAAGATTTCCATTTGGGAATATGACCGTTGTTAATACACATGTTTTCCTTTGATAGTTAAATAACCGACTATCAAAGTTTTTGACCATTTCCATTGTCAATACGGAGAGACCGAGATCAGATTTATTATCTGAAAACCACTCCGTATAGGCATTATCGTTTTGAATCAAATATATCAAGGATAACTGAAGACGGAGTTTGTGCAAGGGCTGCTCTGGCTATCCTAGGTAGAAATTTCCTAATATGGATTAATAAAATAATTCCTTCAAGTTGTCCACTCCCAGGACAACTTGAATGGACAAATATCTAAAAGAGTGTATCTGATGGATCGCGCAAGTTGATCGTTTCAACGTATTTACGTTAGTGGCGGGGGAATTCATTTTTCTTAGCTTATGCCCATGGTATTTTTGGGGAAATAAATTTGTGATTTGACAGGTATGACGATGTGGGATTCAAAGTAAATAAATGAGTGATCTATTAAAAGATACGTTATGACCTCAAGCCTCATCAAAAGGGAAATGACAGAAATCGGGTAGGCAGCATGGCTAAGTGGGTCGCACCCAATTAGGGTATGTTGTCACCATCTAGAGAATATTAATATTTGTTACTTCTTTCAATTCTGTATCTCCCGAGAACGGTTATGTTGGTATACCAACCGTAAGATGACAATATATTCGGAACATTCAAGCGAAATGAATGGTCGGTCATGTGTGGACAAGTTACAAGATGTTCTTGTTGAACTCTAGTATATCGCTTCTAGAGTACACTGATTGAAAGGTGGTTCCATACCTTGTCATAGTTGGAAATGCATTACCCAATAAGATCCCACGGTTTTTGATTGTATATTATATATGTAGAGCGTGAGATGAAAGCGTTCTGCTAGATTGCTATTTACTTGATTTAGACATTATTATAATATCAGAAAAATATTAATCTTAAGAAACATTTTGGATTATCATAAGGTAAAAGCCATCTGTGTTTATGTGTGGATCGGTCTTATGATTATCATTTCTTTTAAAAGGAATTTAAAACTTAAACCAAATGATTAAAGTCTACTCACACCAGTCACGTGACTGATCCAGAGTTTATTTTGTTTTGTTTTCCTTAAACTCTTGGGTGCCCAATTTTGTACCGGTAGTCAAGTAGTCGGGATTTTACAGATATACTTAGAGAAGCTTAGAGCAGGAGGCTTGATCGTTAGTTATATATATAGTATATTTTCTCTGTGATGTTATGTGATATACTGGTATGTATATACAGTTATAGTTTTGTATTTCAAAAGTTGTTATATAATATATTTGTTCGTTACGTTGTGAGATTCGTGTTACTCTGATTTTGTTCTGTTGTGATCTTCTTCTTCTTCTATTCTAACTTTCTTTCTATTTCTCATCCTCTAACTTCTTTCTATTAATGGTCTGGTATTTCCGATCCTTGAATAGTCGACATGGTATGTTCTGTCGATTTTCGAAGTCGAAAATCCCTGGGTCGTTACAAGTATGCGTGACCTTGGTTTACCAAATCGAAATCTACAAAGCACAAAATATTACACTAGAAAATAATCAAAATTTCAGTGCATCAAACATATCTAATTTTGAACAGCATTCATATAATGTTGTAGGTTGTAGCATCCCAATTTTATCAGTCTGCTAACCAAGCTACTTCTCTCTCTTTTTACACCATTTCATTCTATTACTAACTTAGAATAGCTACAAATCAGTGCAGCCAATTTTCAAACACGAAGCATAATTTCGGTGCTAAACCATCCGATAAATAAGCTTCTTTGAAATTTGTACTATTTTATGATTTCCCATATGTAATTTTATCAGTCTGCTAACCCATCTGCTTCTCTCCCTTTTTGCACCATTTCATTTTATTACTAACTTAAACAAATATGTGCAGCCAATTTTCAAACACGAAGCATAACTTCGGTACTAACCCATTCGATAAATAAGCTTCATCGCAAATTATTAATTTCATTATAAAAAGAAAAAATCCAAATAAATTAATTTCGTTTCTTTTTCAAACTTGCACATTCAATTTAAGAAAGATAGAAAAATCAAATATTAATTGAGAAGTAACAAAGCTTACTCTTTAATAAGGCGGAAAATTCCAAATTGAAGAATATTAGGCTTCGATCCGTTCAACTTTATTGATTCCATAATGATAATTAGGTAGATGTGAGTCGACATGAAGTGAATTAGCAGCTTGATTTCATCAATTGAGAAGATTCACCATTGCTGACCATGTGAGGCGCTTGACTCCTTGACACCCTAGGTGAATGGATCTTCTGTTTATGAGTTTCCAGATTGATAGTAGTGCGCGACGGAGGTTTCATGTACATCCTTGTAACAAAAAGAATCACTGTTGTTACGTGCCCACCAACTCATATTAAAATTATAATACTTAATTTATTGAAGAAGGAGCTTTGCTTCATTTTAATAAATAGAACGTGGGTATTCGTGCAGAACGTGGCAATGAGTAATGATTGCCAAAGCTAGTGTAAGCGTAAATGACCAAAATACCATTACCTTATAAAAGAAGGTGTAAAGGTTCTTTTAGTCATTTCAAAAGCTTCAAATCCAAGTATTCCTAATATATATATATAAGATTTACTAATAAAGTACAAATGAGTAAAATATACCTTTTCTTACTTAAAATATTAAATATCAAGTCAAATTTTTATAATATATAGTTATAAATTAAAATTTACTTATTAACGTCAAATCACATAATTTTATTTTTGTTTATTTAGTTTGTTAAACATCACATTACATCCTTTTTATTTAAAATTCTAATAATTTTATTTTAACAAACATCAAATCAAGACTTTATATAATAAAAAATGTATTATTAAACTATTTTTACGTATATATAGAAGTATTAAACATTAAATCACATATGTTAAAATATACATATTTAAATCTTATTATTATATCCAATAACATTGTGTAATTTTTTAAAATAAAACTTATTACCGTAACATATGTATATATATTTAAATACATTTTCCAGGTAAATTCTGCTTTTAAAATACATATCAATATTTATAACAGGAATAAAAACTAATTTTTTTGTTTTAAACTACAAATTTCAAAATGGCTATAAACTATCCAAACCATTATTTAGATAATTACAGTAAATCCTCTATCACTTAATAATCATTTAAATTTAGAATTTAAATTATTAAAACCACAAGTCGAATATTAAAATAAATTAAATATTCACAAATTAAATTGATAAAATTCTGGGTTGTTACATATTAAGTAGTTAGATCCGCCTTTGGGGTATTAAGCGATTAGGACTCGCCCCTTTCCTTATGGATTTATCGTAACGAGCATGGGTAGTACTCATACCTGTCCTTTCCTTATGAATTTATCCTAATGAGTACAGTTAGTAGTAATAGGATCCGCCCTCACTAGGTATTAAGAGATTAGAGGACTCACTTTCTTCTAATCAAAGTATTAAATGGCTTAATGGGTGGAATCTCTAGAAGGGTCCACTTCCTAAAAGTATTAAGTGACAAGTTTAGAGTATATATAGGGATAAGGTATTAAATAAAGCCACTCGAGTGCAGAAGGGACTTCCTATACTAAGGGAAGTATTAAGTGGTTAAAACATTATTCAATGATGTCAGCTAGATAGTAACACATAGGTCCTCCGCGGAAGGTTTTAAATGGGAAGTTGTCATCTACCTATCTTGTAGGTACTATGTAACGACTCACCCAAAATAGGCATAAATTCGGACCTACAAAAGGCCCATCGAAATTTGGAACCATTATAAATGGATCATTGGTTCTTATAAGGAAATACTAAAACAAATATAAAAGAGCAGTCTAAATGAAATCAGAGTCCCACACAATGAAAGGAATAAAACATAATATCTCAAAATAGATGTACCATAAATAAAACCCCCAGAAATGTCAGGTACAACGAGTCTCAATAGATAAAAGGTACATCAAAAAATATCCCAACAACATAGTGATAATAATAATATTTCAATAAATAACTAAAGCCTCCATTGTCAGGCTCCATTTCCAAAGAATAACTAATCACCACAGATCCAACCGTCCTCATCTACTAACTTGTTTATGTTAAGAGGAGGGAGGTCAGAACAAAAAGTTATGGTGAATGAAAATCATATAAGTTTAGGAATGACTATTTCCTATATTAGGTAGTGTAAATTCTTCATGTTATATCTATGCAAACAAACACACATAACTAAACATATGAGGCAGACATCCCTACAGTCACTAAAAACCTACATGTTGATATAAGGGTGGATATCCTTACAATCACTTAATACCCCACGAGGTGGGCTCTACCGGGTCACTTAAGGCCATTACATAAATTTAAGGGTGGATTCACATTATCACTTATTACCCGATGGCATACCCCTATCAGTTTAAGAACTCATCGCTAATGTCAACGTTATCAAATATTTACACTCCTTGTAGGTCAGAGATAGTAAGCAACCACTTAATACTAGGTTTAGGTAGGAATACAACTTCATTTAAGACCCTCTTGGCGAACCCTTTCGTTACTATCTAGTTGTCCCTATGGGTGAACTCCTAACCACTTGATACATTCCTTAGACGGTGGTTCTTTTAGGCCACTTATATAAATCGTTTCTAGGCAACCCTCACTAAGCCCCTAGATAAGAAGCAAACACTTTCGGAGAACCACCCGATCATACGCTATCGTCTATTCATACCATTTAATACCTTATAAGAGAAAGGCAGAGCCAATGACCACTTAAAACCTAGTAGGGCGGGTCTCATGACTCTAGTTCAGAACCTAGGAGTGAACCTTAGGAGCGGGCCTAGTTCTAACCACTTAATACCCAAAAAGGTAGGTTAACCACTTAATGCCTTCTCAAGACATGCCTGCTACACACACATATACACATACACAAATTATACATCTCACATTAAACCGACCACTTGTGCATGCTAGATTTTTCGAGCGGTTCCGGGTAGGCTTACACTAAAATTTGGGCTTAACCTCGCGTTTTAGAGTAATAATTATAATGGTTCATGACATCTAGACTTCTCACATTAACTAGTCTTACTTGTAGATGTTGGATATGCCGATTGGTCGTAGGCAGACTTCTACTATAAGTAATAGTTAACCTCATGTCTATATGTCATCAATCTCTACTAATAATGCAAATACTTTAAGCATGGTGAAGCTTTTTTGAAGTTCAAAAAAAAAATAAAAAATAAAATCCAAAGTCCCCTTTACAACTAAATATGACCGAAAAATAGGATGGACGGCAAACACGTCTTTCAAATAGGATGGACGGCAAACACGTCTTTCGTACTTCACGTTTTCCATTCCTGTTACTGCTGTTGCTACGGTTATTCAAAACCTCTTATGTCTTCTTTTTCTCCCTCTTCTCTTCTTTACTCCGTTCTTCATGTTTTCCCCTTTTTCCTCATGTTTTCTTTCCACTCTCAACCCTTAGCTAAATCTTCTAGCTGAACCTTCACTGACTTCGAACTTTATTTGCTTCTCCTATCACCTTTTGATTGAATTTCTCGCTTCACAAACTAATTTCGCCTAATGCACACTCCGACCAAATTACAAAATTAGTTTCCTAAAATACGTCATTGCAACAAGAAATTTTGTCCAAAAACAAAATTTTACAAACCAAAGAAAAATTTCAATCTGCGATTTCTGGAGTTATTTGTGAGTTGCGATTTGATTTTCCTATGGTTCTAGAAGGTTGGTAATTTGCGACTGGCTGCGGGTGCTTGAGGAGTGGTAGTGAATTATGCTTGCGAAAAGAGGACGGTGACGCATGTGGTTTATTGACGCGGGTCTGAGGTCGACGTCCAGGTAAATTAACACTCGATTGTGGTCGGCCGGAGGATTGTTGTAGGCAGAAGTTGGTTGACTACAGTGTGCGCAGGCAGGGCCGGTCCTCAGTATTTATGGACCTAGTGCGGAGCCAAAATTTTGGGTCCTTAATTTTTTTTTTTCTTTTTTTATGAAATTGAACTTAAGTGAAAATGTGTTTTTTCTACTGTGCATCTCCATTGAGAAATTTGCGTGTTTCAGCAAATTCATGAAGTTTTTATCCATATTTTCAATCTGTCAACTAGAGGTCCGCACAAGTCACATCTCCATTTTAATATATTGATGATTGATGTCAACAAAGCATACAATCTTATCTACTTTTGCATAGATAAATTACTATCAAGTACACGTATCCTGATAAGAAAAAACAGCTCTAGTAAAGATAATACAGTTTTTTTTTGGGTCCCCTAACCTTATGGGCCCTGTGCGGTCGCACGGCTCGCACTAGGCCAGGACCGGCCCTGTGCGCAGGTAGTGGATCAGTTGTATTGAGGAGATGGTGTTCGGAACAGGGAGTTGTTAATTGAGAGTTTGGCAGTCTTGACAATATAGTGAAAGACGATGTTTGAGGAGTGAGCTTGAGTATAAAGCAATAGGAGGAAGGGATAAAAGGGGGATTGGTAATGGTTTGCTATGGTGACATTTTTTACTGGAGTGGATTTGTGTAGTTGTTTAGTGATGATGTGATTCATGCATTGTTGTTGACGGAGGCTGGAAGGATAGCGGGGTTAGAGTTAGAGTAAGTTGCAGTGGCACATGCAGAGTTTTCATTAAGATTGTTCACTATGTAAGTTGTTCACTATTTGTTCTTCACCTAGACCATAACCGTATTTTCATTAAGACTGCCTTTTAGGAAAGATTTTGGGTTCGTTCTAAGAAATGAAAAATCAAAATTGTAAGATATTTATGGCAAATTGATGCAAGTAAATTTGTGATTGTAAGTGGATGTTGATTGTAAGTATATGTATATATGACAGAAGCAAGACTCAGTTTTCATTCTTATTTTGTGTCAGAAAGCAGGTTAAATTCAATATGAAGCATAGAGAAGGTGGCATCCATGTTTTTGGAAAATAAATCAAATATTAAGTTGAGTTATGTTGAAAAGAATCTTTAATATTTTGATTGGATGGGTCAAAAATTAAATGTAGATTGTTTCTCATTTTACTCTTGATTTTGCTACTATCTAGGCGAAGCTACAGGAAGATGGGACTTGAGGACAGACATTGGAACCCAGGTCTATGACATTCCAATGCCATTGCAGCGCGTCTCTTGTTAAATTCGCACCATAAGATTATGTAGGAAAAGTTGTTCAAAGATAATGTGGCTCAATTGTGTCCAAGTAAGCTTTGTGTTATGTGGTGTATAGATTTTTTTGTAAAGAATGAATATGTTGGTTTAGTTCTTTTTTAGTTATCCATGATAACCATCCGAGCTAATTCATTCTGTCTTTTTTGTGCATGTGCTTGTAAGCCTATCTTCTAAGCATGTAAAGATCATGCATCATGCACCGGTACCAAAGTCTCATAGTTCGAAGGCATACATGTTAGGCCCAGGTGATCCTTACTCTCTCCTTTTATCTTTGTGGCTTATAAATATTCGTATGTGTACAACAAACGAAGAATTGTACACGATGTGGTTGCTTTAGGGAAAACCGTGGAGAAACTAACGGTTTTACTTAATTTACTCTTTACTATCTTGGTCGATATGGTTCTATAAGAAAAAAAAAGGGAAAAGCAAACAACATCGTACAGATCTATCAGTCACAAGGTTTCTTAAAATAGTAGCACAGCTAAACATATGCATTTTTATGAAAATGATTTATGTAGTTGGATAGTAATGCAAGAATGAGATTTTCTTTAAATTGAAGAGAAATACTTTGGTTGCAATAGGAAGAGAAACTATGATCCTTTGCTACATCTTTACCCTTTTTCATTACAATGGCATGAATCTCTTCATTTTTATAAAGAAAATCAGTTAACAAAAATCATTTTTTTTTAAAGTATGTTTCAGGTCTCGAGGTCTAAGTCCAATGATTGAGATCGCATCAGCCATTATGAATTTACCAGCTATGGGTATATTTGTCTCTGTGTGACTCCAAAATTAGTTCCCCGGTATTTCGTATTATTCGACAACGGTAGCTTAGAGCAATCAAGTTGATCTATGACAACAGAGGCTCTTCCCGAAGTTCTACTCTCATATTCTCTTTTTAGCTAAATAATCAAAATAATTTATGCGTTGACGCCTTCTGATAATAAATCAATGATCAAAAGGTAAACTAATGTTTATTTTTCGATTATGCTTTATCTTATTTTTTGACTAAATTACAGTTGCTTCTTTTCTCTTTTTCTTTTTTACTGTGACCATCACTCTGTTTGTTTGTCATAATAGGATATAATATATTTACATCCAAATAAATTGATCCTTTCCTTTTTTAAATAAAAATTACGAAATGAAGATGATATATTTACAGACAAATAGATTGACCCTTTTCTTTTTTAAATGAAAGCTTATTAATGTATTTTTCTTTAAATCTGCACACTTCATAGCACCCAAATCAATAAGGCACTTGGTTAATATTGTGTTCCCTCCTTGGAAAGAAACGCAATAGTGTATTTTTCTCTAAATCTAATCTTCATAGTACTCAAATTAATAAGGTGTTTGGCTGACAACATGTTCCCTCCTTGGATCCTTTTATGTTCTCCGTTTTTCATGTATTTAGCAGTAGCTAGATGCTAGTGTAAACATGGTTCAAACATGGTTGGTATACGCAGAAAGGTATATAACTTCACCATGAAATTATTTAAGAGTTAATTGAGGCAGAAAAGCTCAGCTTATACATGCTGGCTTTTTAAAGGTAGGCTCAATGACCATATTATTGAATAAAACACAAGAATGCTTAGAGTAGAATAACTGATATGCACCAACCTGTTTGGACATAGCACATAAACATATAGAAACTTATGATGAAGATACACCAAAAATGTATTACTAATATGACTCACTATATATTTGATAATTTAATGTGAAATAATAATTATATGTTATGTAACGACGGTCGGAAAAAAGCCCCATTTCCTTCCACATAGGACACAGACATATGAGTTGACACACACATCCTTGTAACAAAAAAGAATCTCTGTTGTGACGTGCCTACCAACTCATATTTGTACTCCACTCCTTCAATTTATTTTGTGATATGGGACTATTTATTCAAACTGTCATTCCTGTCTTAACAACATGCGAGGCAATCCTAACAGTCTTCCCCTTGATTCGCATCCTACGAGTATCTTTTGAGACCACTACCTTGCCAGCATGGCCCAGTCCGTAACTTTCGGCTTTGAAACCACTATTACGTAACGACGGTCAGAACAAAGCTCCCCTACCCTCCACATAGGGTGCACACATATGGGTTGGCGTACACATCCTTGTAACAAAAGAAATCCTTGTTGTTACGTGCCTACCAACTCATATTTGTACTGCACTCCTTCAATTTATTTTGTGATGTGGAACTATTTATTCAAACCGTCATTCCTACCTTAACAACATGCGAGGCAATCCTAACATTATAAACATGATCTTCATTTTGTATTTGACAACTTAATGATATTGAAATAAGCACAACATAGATTTTTAATTTGGCCACCTTTTAGTGCCTCTTGGAAATAAATCATAGCATTTTTCTTTATTTTCCTTTCCCCTCTGGATTTTTTTAAATTATTTCTTTGTTTAGTCAATGATTTAATAAAATCATTAAAGAAAGTATGCTTGAATATGTATTCATAAATTTGTCAATCCTACTATAGTAGCCTATTAAATAAGAGAGAAGATTAAAGCAATGACGTTGGACTTCCTTCCTGCATAAGTTTTAGCAGCATGATTCAGGGTTTATTAATTTGATTTTCAATATGATTTTTTGAATTAGTTTTCCAGACTTTCATATAACAACTAGTGTTTGGCCCGTGCTACGGACACGGGCATTGTTAGTTAATAAGTTGATATTAAGAGCTACTTCGAGTATACCCTATGTAAAATAAAGGATTTTGTGTAGGATATACATGTTTATCTGTAATATATTTCGAGTGTTTGCGCAAATATAATGTGTGTTATTTTTATCAACATAGTGGACCTTTTTAGTAAAAGTGGGCGTCTTCATTCTACTTAAGAACCCCTGTTCAAAGTATAAAGAAATTAGATAAGATCATACAGAACGAAAATACACGGAGTAGTAAAATTTGTCCAATATTTTTTGTGACATGATCTGCATAGGATTTGCCTTTTTGAAATTAATCTTTATTAATGTAGAATAGAAGTGAATTATATGAATCAGTTACGTACATACATATATATGCACGCGCGCGCGTGTATGTATAATCAATTATAGTTCATAAATTGCAGTTGGTTTGAAATAATGAAGATGAAAAAATGAATCCTGTGGATATTACACCAAATGAAACAGCAAGGAACTTTTCTCCTTTCTTCATACATGGTACGTAATGAGATTTATGTAGTATCTTGAAGGAGATTTATCTAACGTTGAATAATATGGATAGTAGAAGCATAAAACTGGGACACGACAGATTTAAATTGTCTGATGTCAAAAACAGTTTGAGGTTATCAAAAAGAAATTGCACTGAAGATATATTCATTTGTAATGCTATTATGCTACATATACGAAACGTTAATACACTTTCGCAACGATAACTACTGAAAGAATAATAAATATATTAAGCAGTCAGTTAACAAATGTGAAGGCTTCCCAAATCTCTCTGACAATTGTGGTGAGCACCACGATTTGAACAATTTTTACCAATATCATGGAAAATTAATTGGCCCAAACCATTCGAGTAAGATCATTCCCTCTTATCTGTCTCTGTATAGTTATAGTACAATTGAGTACGTATTAGATGTAAACTAAACTGAAGTGCCCGAATATTGATATTGTTAGGTCTATATAATTTATTCCGTTATCTTGTATTCTTTGGAATAGTTGTAGTTACGCGACTGCTGAATTATTGACCCCATTAGAAGCGCTGTTTATTTCAAATGGATTTCTGAAAGCTATTTATGTTAAAATGGTTTTAACGAACGACCTCCATTTTTCTTAGTTATAGGTCTTATGTTATGTCATAAAATGGATTTCTAAAACTCGCTTGCAACACAAAACGGTCAGTTTTAAGTTTTTTTTTTTTTTTTTTTTTTTTTTTTTTTACTTTTGTTAAAATAAAATAAAAATTCCAAAAAAGGTACATGCTGGAAGAGAGGCAGGGATTTCTAATGCTTTTTCTTTAACTACTCGTTCCAAAAGTCATTTCCGGCGACAGATGCTCTTATAATGGGACATCATTGATTTTTCCTAACATGAACTGAAGCTGTACATACCTAGTCAATTGATTTACATTGAGATGCTCAAATTGTATTTTGTCGTACATGCAAAATTTGTTCAGTATAAGTAAATTGTTAAATTAATATTCTAATTTTGCCATCTATTTGCAAAAGTTACACATATAATTGCCATAAAAGAAATTATGTAGTAAGAAAGCATCTACCTTTTGATAATTACGATATATGATATACATATTACTATTTGAATCTTTTTTAATATTGTTTATGAACTTCAACCCTTTGGGGAAAAAATTACGATATATGATATACATAGTACTATTTGAATCTTTTTTAATATTGTTTATGAACTTCAACCCTTTGGAAAAAAAAAATTAGATAGTGGTACACACATTGCAAAATTTTGTTTATTTATAGTGTGAAGAACATATCATTTAGGTAAACGAAATGAATGATTTCAAAACCGCTTACATGCACAGCAACTAAAATGTGTAATATTTATTAGAAATAAAGTATTGCGTTAAATGTTATTGATCAAACAGTTCGATAATGTTTTAAGAAATCCTTTATTTAGGTGCAAATAACTTTAAAGAACTGTTATAGTAGGAGATTGTCATAATCGACATAATGCATTAAGGAAATCAGCTATAGCAATGGAGAATGAAATCTATATAGATTAACAAATAACAATAGATATGAAGTATGAAGTGAGTCAACTTATATGATTGATTAATTATACTAACCTTTTCCATGTAAATTTCATGTCTTACCATCACTTTCATATAGTGGGTTATGTTTAATTTTATAGATCGTTATAATTTACTAACAATTAAGGTTCCAGTTTTTATCTAGAACTAAAATAATTGAGGTAAACACCACTTGAGCAGTGGCTGTCGTTGTAAGGAAACTAATATTTCCATAAACATGACAGCTACAGCAAACAACTATACATCTATACAAATAACTTATTGAGGCAAAGCTCAAAGTAATAATTAGCTATAACTATATGTCTATATATTTAGGGACCGACTATTTGGACACAAAATTAAATACAAAGAGAAAAACACAAAACCTCCACCGTTGGATTTGTTTGTCTTTATGTGGAGAGTGTAATTCATGAAAGGATCCAATGACATCTAAATTAGCTATATGTCCAGTTATGTTTGCGTTATACGCAAGCAGACGCTATGCAACAATAAATCCCCATAAAATATGATGTTTGCTTTCTTTTGTAATATAATCGCTGTCCCCCAATAGCAACGGTGACGCTGCTGCGGTCCTCCTTTCCTTCCTTTTTTTTAAATTATTATTTTAATTTCCTACAGCAACATCTGCTGCTGCTGCTGGCGATGGCTGCAGTATCTTGCTGCAAGTTTTATTTTTTAGTAACACAATTTGCACAGCAAATTATTTAAACAACAAATCCTACAGCATCGTCAATGAATTCAAAACAGTCTTTAAATATATGTGATCCTCGCACCTCAGGCTCAGAACTCAAATCCAACCAATATTGTATATACACAGTTCCAAACGTATACAGTTGTATACGCAAAAACATATGTATGTAACACACGTACACGCATATTTGCACTTACAGACATACACATAATAAATTATTTTGTATAAATATACATAGAGCAAATTATTTCTGGACCTTATGCTCAAAAGTAAGATATTTCCATGTGTTTATTTGTACAAAGGTACATAATTATATGTACATACATATGATAAAGTAAGTACAAATGCAGCAAGTTGCAAGTGGATTTTTTTCCCAGGTGCATGCGCTACAACCGTGCTTCATCCATTCATCTTCTCTACTTGGATCATTGCCTTCAGTTTCAATTATAACTTAAACTTCAGACAATCAAGCACATTCAAATCTAGACAATGTCTGGCATATTTACTTCAACAGTGCTTCTCATCTCATCATGCAGGTGGCTCTCACAAATGTTTCCTATGCTTACCACCATGCAGGGATTGAGTATTTGGTGTACCTATGAGTGAATTGATGCAAGTAATAATGAGTTTGTTTGACTTCCCATAAAATATTGTGTGGCATAAAATAGAAACAAAAAAAAAAATAGTTTCCATCCATAGAGTGCAATAAAGAAGCCACCAGAGATAAAGTTACTGCAAAGACCAAAATGCTGAATAAAGATTTTGCCACTGGCCAATAGACTACATTAAAAGCTGAGAAATTGTTTCCTGAGTGCGAAGTGCATTGTGCTGCTAAAGTGAAGGAAAATGTTGAAGTGAAGGTTAAATGCTTAGAAAAACTTACAGACAGAGAGCTCACTCCTTCATTAGAGTAGGTCTGTAGTATTACTCATCTTAGCACTGTGGCATGCATCAACATGACCATTTTTGCAATGTTCCAATTGTTGAGATTTGTGATATGCAAATCACAATTGTAGGCAACAAATTTTCTATGTGGATCCATTTTTGGTGGAGATATTTGTTGCTACTTTTGTGGGATATTTGAAAATGAAGGCAAGGATTATTTGGTGCTTATCCAAATAGATATATTTGAGATACATGAGGATATATTTGAGATATATGATAATTTGGGTGACAAGTTACTCTATAAAAGGCCTAGTTGATATCTTCATTATGTGGGGTGGAAAAATTTGTCATTGTTCTTCATTATCTTTCTCCTCAAATTGTTTAGCCATTAGATATTCTCTACCTATTTCTCAATAAGGTTATTGATTCAAGTTGTGTTTGTTTAACGATAGTTGAGATCGGTTGTAAACAATATTTTGGTGAATCAATAAAGAGGGTGGTTGGGTGGAATATCGTGTGTTCATATTTCCGATATTTTTTTTTGTGTTGTTGTTTGTTTTTCAATCACATTCATCTTCAAGTGATTGGGTGAAAAAAGATTCATTTTGTTTTTGGGTGTTTTGTCAAAACTTCCGCTGCGCACAAAACCCCAACAGTTGATATCGGAGCTCAGATCACCGCATAGCTTGGAGTGTTTGTTGGATTGAAAAAAAAAATGAATTTTTGTTTGAATTTTTTTTTGATTTTTTGATGTCGGAGATGATGACGTTGTCGAAGATGGCTATTTTGAATGGGAGGAATTGGGGTATATGGAAGCCGAAGATGGAGGACGTTCTATATCTCAATGATTTGCATGATCCCATTGATGGAAATGAGGAGAAGCCCTCGAATATGGATGAGGGAAAGTGGAAGAAAATGGACAAAAAAGCGATTGCGTTGATTCGCCAATACTTGGATGATTCTGTGTTCCACCATGTGGCTAGTTGTGAATCCGCAAATGCGTTGTGAGACAAATTAGTATCGCTGTATGAGTCAAAGAGTGCTAGAAGCAAGGCTTTTCTGGTTCGAAAGTTGGTGCAACTTCGATTGGATGAGGAGAAGTCTGTTGCAGAGCATTTGAACGAGTTTCAAGATGTCATCAATCAATTGGCAAACATGAAGGTCAATTTTGATGATGAGTTGCAGGCTCTTTTGTTGATGAGTTCTCTTTCGGAAAGCTGTGAGACTTTGGTTGTTTCATTGAGTAATTCCAATGCTAATGGAACTATCTCTTTGGAAACGGTTCGAAGCAGTCTTTTGAATGAGGAGCTAAGGAGAAAAGGGTCGGAGTTGAAATCGGTTCAAACTGAGGCGATGGTAGCAAGGGACTCAGGTAAAGATACAAGGAAGAAGAAAGGTGCTATCTTTTGTCATTATTGTGGTAAGAAAGGTCACAAACGCAATGATTGCTATTAATATATACGAGATATGAAGAAGAAGAAGGCGCAAGGTGATAATAATAGTGATGAGGCACAGGCAGACTTTGCAGAAGGTACCGAAGGCAATTCTTCATGTGATGTCCTACTTAGTGTTGTGGAGCCTTGGAAGATGGATTCAGGAGCCAGTTTTCACATATGTCGAGATGTGAAAAGTTTTTCTTCGTATGAGAAGAGTGTTGGCATGATAAAGACGGCCAATGGAGTAGAGCTACCAATTTGTGGAGTTGGAGCTGTTAGGTTCGGATGCATGATGGAGTGGAGAGAGAAGTTGCCGGTGTGAGGCACATACCCACTTGTTCGCATAACCTCATATCTCTCGGTCAGTTAGATCGCCGCGGTTGCACTTATGAGACTCGAGGTGGAGTTTTGAGAGTGAAGAAGGGTGGTCGTGTGATGATGCGAGGAGTTTTGGAGGAGGGGAACCTATATAGTTTGGTCGGTTCAGTGGTCAACAGTGGAAGGCGGGTGACGGTTGAAGATCCTAGTCCACAACAAGGTGGAGAGGTTAATATGGTCACTGCTGATGGTCCTAAGGTGGAGGATCATGGTATCGACAAAGGTCTAGATGTTGATGATGCTCGAGGGATCCCGGAGATGAAGAGATCATGTCAAGCGGAAGACGGATGTCGAGTTGTGAAATCCACAAAGACAAAATGGAGGTCTTTGTGGTATTACAAACGCTTTTGAAGATCGCTATTGGCGTGGTGCACGATGAGGGAGGTGCACCATTTGTGGGCGATGGTGGAGGTTTGTAATGATGTTAATTGAGAAAAGAAGGTTGAAAGTGAGAGCTAAGTTGGCTAGTGTTGAGTGGAGGAGATGTTGTGATTTGGTATCAAGGTGGAGTGTTGAGATTTGTGATACGCAAATCACAATTGTAGGCAACAAATTTTTTATGTGGATCCATTTTTGGTGGAGATATTTGTTGCTACTTTTGTGGGATATTTGAAAATGAAGGCAAGGATTATTTGGTGTTTATCCAAATAGATATATTTGAGATATATGAGGATATATTTGAGATATATGAGGATAATTTGGGTGACAAGTTACTCTATAAAAGGCATAGTTGATATCTTCATTATGTGGGGTGGAAAAATTTGCCATTGTTTTTCATTATCTTTCTCCTTAAATTGTTTAACCATTAGATATTCTCTACCTATTTCTCAATAAGGTTATTGATTCAAGTTGTGTTTGTTTAACGATAGTTGAGATCGGTTGTAAACAATATTTTGGTGAATCAATAAAGAGGGTGGTTGGGTGGAATATCGTGTGTTCATATTTCCGATTTTTTTTTTTGTGTTGTTGTTTGTTTTTCAATCACATTCATCTTCAAGTGATTGGATGAAAAAAGATTCATTTTATTTTTGGGTGTTTTGTCAAAACTTCCGCTGCGCACAAAACCCCAACACCAATTCATGTGTCACTTGTAGATTTCACCCATGCAGTCTTCAGTTCATGCAAGTCTGAAGATTTTTTTTCCCCTCTGCACTACACGCAAGCATGTAGCATATACCAATGATCCACCTATGCAGATTTGAACTTTCATGCATGCATGATCTCTTAAATATTAATTTTGCACTGTGCAACATAAACACTAAAAAAACAAAAGCAAATGTGTGTGCGCGCATATATATATATATATATATATATATATATATATATATATATATATATATATATATATATGAGGAGAGTTCAATGGTACCCCAAATAGTGGGCACCTCAATTGCCCCCCTCTCCACCTCTCATTTATTATAAATTATGCTAGAGAAAGGAGAGAGAGAAGTAGTGGAGGGAGAGAGAAACGGAATGTGTGGTTGAAATCAGGGGGCATTTAGGGGTGTTGCACTATTTGGGGTGCCATTGAACACTCGCATATATATATATATATATATATACACACAAGCGTTCCGTGACACCCAAAAATGGAGCACCCCAAAAGCCCCCTGATTTCCACCTCTCATTTATATAAAAAAAAGTGAGTCGGAAGTGAGAGAGTTAGTAGAAGGAGAGAGAAGGGGAGTTAGTGGGAAATCAGTGGTGGAAAAGTGGTAGGCTAAAGGGGTGCTCACTATTTGGGATGTCATTGAACATGCCTTATATATATATATATATATATATATATATATATATATATGGCAATATAAAAATCCATGATTTTTTATTGAACCAACCAATACGTGTAATAAAGTTAGAAGAGCATAACATTTTTACATGCAAGCCAAAATTGTCAACAAATGATATAAACGGGAGATAACCTATGTTGTACTAACATCACACATATGTAAATAAGGCAGAAGACAATCTAATAGATAAAAAAGGCAGAAATGTGAGTTATATTATGACATGACCATTATAATAGGTACAAACTAATGATTTTTATTGCAAATTGATGGATATAACATTAATTTATATCTAACGATTATATAAGCACGCCCAAGTGGGCCTACATTAGGTGGGCTTGCATCTAATCATAAAATGCATATATTAATTCAACCATGTGTGGGCTATCTATAGTATACCTACATGACGTGATATGAAAAGTTTCAAATCAAACTCCAGTTTATTTACAAACAAACATTTTTTTTTATATATAACAACATGTAGGTTTCCAAACATTTTATATGTAGTTTTTTCTTGTAATAAATGCTGATTATTCCAAGCATAAACTTACTGGTTATGTAGATTTCAAAAACTTAGAGAATATGTTATTTTATATATTGTATAAATTACAAAAAAATCATTTTTTGATGGAAAAAAGCAACACGCTTAATTGCCAAAACCTCACTACCAGTACTATATATACAATCTATTAAATAATAGTAAAGTAGAAGCTTTTCAAGCTCTCTCATTGATTCTCTCAATTATCTCAATTCACCTTAATTCTCGTAATTCTCTCTATTCACCTTAAAAGTCTCAGCATATTTTTTAAAAATTAAATTCTCTATACACCATAAAACTCTCTAAATTCAAATATTTTGTTTTTAAATTTCTAATCTATCTATATCTATTAAATAATAAATCAGGAGAATTTTAAGCTCTATTATTAATTTTAGGAGTTATCAGCATTTTCCTTACTTCTCTCCAATTTAAAATATTTTAATTAAATTTATTGTTATCGACTTAAACTTCAACAACACATAAACTCCTCGCGATTTTGTGAGCTGAACAGGTCACGTTATTTGTTTCCTTGGCCTCCTGTCTCTCACTTCTTTCTTCTGCGTTCTTCTGCCAAAGCTTAATCTTCAAGTAAAAATATTGCTTTCGATCATTGCATACAAAATAGCCTAATTTGGATGGAGGACGACAGCTACCTCCACCGCAACTGCGCACTCTGCTTTCCTGACCTCTCTGCATCTTCTGCTCATCCATGATCCCTAATTCTGTTCAAACATGCTACAGGCTGTCGCATAGGCATCCATTGTCGCCTATTTTTTCTCCTTCCCTTCTATTTCACTCGCTCGATTTCTTTTTTATTACAGGTAATTTTGCAATTTGGTACTGTAAAATTCAATCTCTCATTCAATTAGATTATACGATTATCTTTATTTGTTGCAGCTGTTTCCACCCAGCATTTAACGGGCTGTTAGGGCTGACAATTTTGATTTTTGATCTGGTGATTTCTATCCCTTTTTTTATATCTTACCCTACAATGATCTTACATGTCTTCCTACTGTATTGCAACTCCATAATCCTAATCTTTATTATGGCATGTCTTTTGGTCTACTCTTCGATCTGTTGTTCCTACTGTATATCACACATTTCATGGTTCAAATGTTTTAGAAAAATAGTTATATGATCTATATGAATTTTTACTATATGTTGACTGTATAATCCTTAGATATATTCTACCATCATGATATTAAAAAATTTAACTTCTAAAGTTATCCTACTTCAGCTGCTTCAATATATACAATTTTTTTATTGTATGGAAATTAATATTTTCCAAAGATATAAATACTTCATAGTGTTGTACACACTGAATTTTTAACTATTGGTCTTAAATTCTCCGATTGAATTGTATGAGGTCTCTAGCATTGTTTGAAAAATTATATACGATTGTGAAAGGACATGCACTGTGTAGTTCTTAAATTCATGCTACTAATATTATAGGCCATTCATGTAAATATTTGAATCTCTTATTCAAGAGTGGTGTATTTTTTCGTCATCTTATTATGTTGGAAAGCTTTGGAAATGACGCTTTTGCAAATTTGGGAAAAACCTTGCAACATTCAATGTCAACTAAAATACCAAAAATCAGCCTTGGAATCTCTATATTTCACATCTTCATAATTCCTCCTAATGACTTAATACAAAACAAATATACCCATGTGTGTATGGCTTCATTATTTATCCAGCACTTGAAAAGATACATTATTTTCTGCTAATTCCATCATTTCAACAGAATGCCTCATCCCACAATCTCCATAACAACATACTCTTGCACCATGGAAACACTTTTGTTTTCAGTCCCCATATTTTTGTTTGCTCACTTCAGTTAATTCTTTAGTTCGATAATTACCAAATATTTCTATAGATACTTTTGCTCTTCTAAATCCATCAGTATAATTTTTTGGCATGTTATTGAATTTCAATCTTAATCTTTTTCTTCATACTATAATATTTTTCTGCTGCTTTTTTAGGGTCTGTGCTATCGGTTAAGCTAACTGAAAATGAGTTAATCTACAAGATCATTTCCTTTAATTTTTCATGTTATCAGATTAAAACGCGATTGTGGGATGCATTTTTGGTCCAAGTTATCATCTTACATCATGCATTTTGATCTGCCTAATTCAAATTTATTGTTTGCCCTTTATAACGGTATATACCATTGGCAAATATTGATATTACTTTAAAGACATCCCTTATACGAAACGTTATGCCATAATCATTGCGATTCATTGTAGTTTTTCATTGGTTTGTACATTTGATTTATTTCAAACAGTTGTGTTCGTATGTTTGATCTATTTGTTGTTGATGGTTTTGAACCAGTCCGCCGATCTTACGTTTTTAACCAAGAAAAATACTGCTAAAGGTTTATCTTTTTTTTTTATATATAATAACAAGTTTCTTAGACTTATGCTAAATCTCATACCAAAAATGGAACAAATTCCAAAATTTCGTGACTATTTCGGATGCGTATAATTTTCCAGTCAAAAAGATCATCAAATGCATATTTTCGTGTTGTCGTATTTTTTTCAAAGTTGAATTGCATTTTTCATTAATACTTCTATTTTTTACATTTGGGTTTTTAAATTGCTAAATTCTAATCTAAAATCTTATACAACAACTGTAGCTGACAACTGATGATGCTCCTGCTATTTACTCTTTTTCTTTTGAAGTATCATAATTGAATAGAATGCAAGTAGAAAACCCTTTAATAGTGTCTCTAATCGATCCTTTTTGTCTAAAGAAATTTTTTCCTTATTTCACAATATGAATAATTTTGGAAGTTCAAACAAAAATTTAATGCATAATTTTGTGTCAATATATTTTAAAGAATGATAAAACTATAAATATATGTAAAAATATGGTGCTCGCGGACCAAACTAGGTGCACTAGGGAGATTTTACGACTCCGGTCAGTTTCCCTTCTAAACAAATTCAAAAAAAAAAAAAAAACTTTTCCTTACCATTATTACTCAACTTGCATACTTTGCCAAAGTTAGAAGAGCAATTGAATGCATAATGTGGAGCTAATCAAGGTTCAAGAACTCGGTTTCCGTTTCGGTTTCGGTTATTTGAAATTTTGTTAGTTTCGGATGGTTTCGTAAATTTCGGAAGTTTCGGTTTAGTTTCGGTTTCGGTCTAAATTTCGGTTTTAATGGTTTGACAACAAAAACTTATGTTCAACTTGTACTAATATGGACTAAAATACTTTCAGCAGAGTCCAAAATAACAATATTCAGCCCAAGAACAGCCCTAACTAAAAACCAAAATAGGAAGCAACTTAAAAACAGCCCAGCCCAAGAATTCCTCCCACAAGCCCTAAATAACCATCCAAGCCGTCGCTTTTCTTCCTAATTGCAACATCGACAAAAAATAAATAAAGGAAAAGCAACAGTTTCTGTGGCGAGAGGAAATCGACTATTTCGGTGGCAGTAATACAACGATGGCTTGGATCGATCTGAAGACAAGAGGAAATCGAAAAGGAAATCGAAAATTACGATCGATCTGAAGAATTAAAACGAGATCGTCAATTTGAAGTTGAAAAGGAAAGTGATGTTGTGTTTTTGTTTCGAGATCTGTTTTTTTTTTATGTAGTCCGAGACCGATTTTTGAGGTCGATTTCGTATCGTCGATGAACGAAACCGGTCCGGTACCGCCGGAATCTCGGGGTACCGGCCGAATTCTCGAACCATGGAGCTAATATATTTTTGGGAATATTTTTAATTTGCCACTACAATCCTAACCGCTAACGTTGGACTTCTCAACTATAACACATATGTAAATATATCTTTTATGTCCAATTCTTAGAATCACAAACTAATAATTATGACATAAGGTTAACAAAATCTAACTTATTCTCAATATGGATAGATACGTATAGTTTTCTTTAGGGTTAGAAATACATCTTATGCACAACTTTTGCTAGAATGCTTTCGAAATTAGTTTTCATTTACCACCAATAACATTATCTATTCAAGTTTGGCTTTTCAAACAACTAGCATTCTCACCCTAAATCTTCTATCCCAATTCCAAAATTATTTGATTTTGTCGTTAGTATTTGATTTCAAACATCCAAACCATGTTATTATTATTCTAAATTATGGTAAGTTATTTCTATTTATTCTCATTTTTATTATAATCTAACAATTATTGCAGTTTATACTTAACTGTAGCTTGAAATGTGTTGAACCAGTTTTTCAAATTTCACAAAAGCTCCTACCAAAATATTGTGGTATAGGCTTCCATATTTACCAAATAGGAATTATTTGAAAAATCATGACACGTCGTTATATTAATTATTTATTGTCATATCTAATTATAATATAGAAACATATTTTTTAACATCTAATTCATCTTGATTTATTACTGGGTTTGCATTGAACAATCTTGATCCAAATATTTTCTTCCTATATTATTTTTTGCAAATTGATTGTGGTTTACTTTTCCGATTCCTATTTGAAAAATCATGACACGTCGTTATATTAATTATTTATTGTCATATCTAATTATAATATAGAAACATATTTTTTAACATCTAATTCATCTTGATTTATTACTGGGTTTGCATTGAACAATCTTGATCCAAATATTTTCTTCCTATATTATTTTTTGCAAATTGATTGTGGTTTACTTTTCCGTGAATCGAGAAGGATTTTTGTCCATCGTGCATGAAATGTGGTGAAAAGTGTTTACAGATTTCCGCAAAGCTCTTGCCAAAATATATTGTTGCTAGCTTCCATATTTACCAAATAGAAGTTAGTTGAAAATCCATAATGATGCGTAATTATAACAATTATTTATTTTTCTTATCCAATCATATATAGAAACATACCTTTCTTACAAGTATTTCATATTTATTTGTTACTGTGTTTGTACTAAACAGTCTTGGCCATTATTTTCTTCCTATATTATTTTCGCAAATTAATTATACTTTACTTTTTGCTGAAATAAGAAATGTCAATACTTTTATTACTGTTAATGTTTTCAAGTTCGAAATTATTGGACCGATTAATGAATGAAAACATAGCATATTTGTCTTATTATCTGAAATGGCCATCGGTCTGTCAGGAAAATGTAACTGATTATACTACCATTCGTTGAGAGAAAACCATTAATTTTCGTTTGAGGCATGGAACTTATAGGTCTTCAAAAGTTAGATTATTCAAGTATGAGTTATTTAGCTGTGCAATTATTTGGTGCTTAATCAATTAACAAGCTAGAATTATATTATATTTTTTACTTTTTTTGTGTTGTAAAAATTTGCAGACACCTGAAGTGCACCAAAGAATAAGGCTTACTACCAATTGATGCTCCAAACGGGGAACCCAAAGTTTCAAATAAATGGATATGTTTACTATATACTGAAGTATTTCTAACCGTAATTTTGGTATGATTTCAATATATATTAATTTCTTTTATTAACATTCTTTTTGTAAAACTCCATATAGGTACGATATTATTCTTGAGAACAAAAAGTGTTCACATCTTAGCTTTACCATAAACTATGTGATATGTTATATTATAAATAGAATAGTGGCAAATAGGGAGAAGGCCAAACTTATTAAAAAAATTAATGAAAAAGATGGGAAGTTTGTTTTTTAGGGAGAAAGACAAAAAATAGTGTAAAGAGGAAATGATGGCGGGCCCCTTGAATTCCACATTTACACTAGATTTTGTCCTTCTCCCCAAAAATTAAACTTCTCATACTTTTCACTAAAGAATTTGATAAGTTTGGCCTTTAAAAGAAAATGCTCGGCATATTATATAATCACATATTACCACTTTATAGCACCTCAGTATAATTAATTTTATTTTATTTTTAGTTTGCTAAAGATATGATACCTAACTTAGAAAGTGCTGAAGTGTGTGTTATTTCCTGGTTTTACTTTCTTTTAAAGTTAGTAAAAGTATATAGAAACAATTTATTCACGATTCAGTATCAGATATGGATACAAATATTTATAAAAATTTGTACTTGCGAATCAATTTGAGTGAATGACATGCAAGTGGAATGAAAACAAATCTAGCAGTTTAAATTATTCAAATAATAGCCAATGCAACTATTAATTTTTTTTGGGTACATACTTACTAATATTGTGGTAAATTTTCAAATCCTTTATATATTTATTTTTTGTGTGTATATACTGAAATGGAATAACGTTTCTTTTTACTAAACAACATAGAAATGAAAGTGTAATTGTATATTAAAGTTTAAAGACAAATTCGGATGGGAGTATAACATGAAAAAAATAATAGCGAATGATTATTTATGAAATAAATTTGTAAAAGCTATGAAATTGATAGATGTAAAACAAATAAAGACAACAAAATGTCTACCATGAAATAAAAGTGAGCATTCAAGTGCTAATAACCATGGGTACATATATTTTTGTATGTAGAACTTATCATATAATTTTATTTACCGTTGCATCTTAATATGCGAGAATCATATTTTAGAAAAAAATCTCTCATGCCCTCTCATAATTCAGTTAACTCAAGGAAAAGTTTTTTCAATCCATAATTATATTACATACCTTTACATCGTATATATTGCGTGAATGAAAAAAAATGCCCTACATAACCTTAAATGGGAGGTCAATTTTATATCATTACTAAATTTTAGAAGTTCAAAGACATGGTGTTGCCGTGTTTTTACATTGTCAACCAAAAAAAATATATGATGAAATACATGTAATTGCAATTATTGCACTATACTCTAGGAATAATGGTTGTTAGAGTACAAAAAGATTGTTATTTGCCAATACTCCAAATGATTTTTTTTTTATTATATTTAAGTTTCACGAATGATAATTATACCTCACCGAGCCACCTTTTAGACCCTTTTCCTTTGTGATTTCAATTTTAACTCCCCTTTCAATGTAATTTCAGTTTATTTATTATAGCTTTTTGTCATATTTCAGTTGAAGTTTTCGTTCAGTGTTCTTTAATTTTCCATTATGTTATTTGCCTTTCACACTCAGTCTTTTTAGCGGTTTTCCATATTTTTTTCAGTGACTGCAGATGCATTATTCATTGGCTGAAATGTGGGGCTGCATTTGGTAAATTTTTTATTACTGTTCACCGACCAAGAATAGTTACCATAACAAGCAACACTATTAGCAACATAAATTTTACTTTTTGTGGAATTAACTTCATAAAAAAGTGTAAACATGTACTTTAAATTACTCTGTTTACTTTGTTTGTATAATCCTCAACAAATCTTTATTAACTTACATCCATGTACATGAAATACAAAAATAAGTTACTTCGGTGAGATCTAAACAAAATATGTTTATTGAAAAATTTCAAAACTAGGAAACCAGTTATGCAAAGTGCCAATATGTATGTATTTAAGTAGCAGAGCATTATGATTCTTAGTTCTCTTATACATCCTTTATGTTAGGTCATCTTCCTTCTGTCCTTATATTTATCATTGCAACTTTTGATCCCTGATTCTCTGGAAACTGCAAATCCCACATTACGAAATCTCAGGAATGGGATTAACTTGCTACTTTATAGTGATTTCCCCAATCCTACCATCAAATGTTTCAAAATTTCAAGCTCTAAACTTTTAGTTCTAACTTTTTAAAATTCACACTCATTAACCTATGCATTCAAAGCCATTAACCTGTAAAATTTTGAGTTTTTCAAACTGTAACATAAAAATTAAAACTTCAAATTTTAGAATTAGTATTTCATAATTTTAAATTTACCCTTTTCAACTGTAGCTTACAAAAACTAAAAATTTCGATTTTAAAATTTTCTGAATCGTAGGTTCAATTTTTGTATAAATTATTAAAAAATGGCTATGCATTCCATATAGTATTCATAATTTTATTGTTATCATGAAACTCATATGATTTGACGTTGGGCTAAATACTTATTAAACGTTGTTTTCTTATCAAATGGAGGTTAATGTAGAAATTCATATAAAATAAAATACAGCGTATGTTACCATTATTTTATTTTTTTCTTATTTATCTCAATCTGAATAATTTATTTTGATTCACATTTAAGAGGCTAAGTTTGAAGAAAATGCATCTCTGTAGTTTTTCTTACCTTCTCTAAAATGCACAGATCAGCAACATATAGATATTCATGGTCCTGAATCTACGTTATATTAGATACTGAATTTTATCCACTTTAAGCGATAGTTCCGTTGATTCAGTTATTATTTTCTTGCTAGCAATATGTCATCGAACTAAAATAATAGCGTGTGTTGTGCTTTGTAACATCTCATGAGAAAAAAAAAATCTGTTTCTCTTTTCCACAGTAAAAGAACATTTTGGTTCTGAATTTGAAAAAAATAAAATGTTAACTCCATGTGAACCTGGTCTAGCAAGCAAAAGTTAGCAAGAAACCCAAACGGCTTAAATTAATGCACATATACAATAATAACAATGTTAATTTGTAAATAAACTATTATCATTTTATGCACATAAACAATAAATTTATCATATGCAATGTTTAAAAAATCCATTTTTAACTTCAAAAACTTTGTATTAAAATTTCTGTAATTTTTCATAAAATACTTCTCAATTTATTCGTATTATTTACTCTTAAATTGATATATTTTAACCAATTACATAATTTTAGATTCAACATATATAAAATACTTTCTTTAAATTGTATTTGTTAATTCATCTAAAATAATCAAAACATGTCAATTTCAACAAGAATTCTTTCTCATAGTAGTAATAACATAAAATTATTGTTTTACTTCAAAGATATATAAGTTGCATAACACATACCATGTATAAACAATAACAATTACAACAATAATTTATATTATATTTATTTTGCCTGATTCATCGTATGTTGTATAACAATGTTCCAATTTTAACATTAAAATTTTAAAAATTGTATTTTATAGTATTATCGTGTGCAACACACGGGTTACACACTAGTAGGTTAATGAAAACAAACCTGAAAATGAATGTAGCACCTAATGAGTTAGTAAAAAAATAATATAGTCAATTCACATATAAGTAATGAAACACAATGAATACTTAATTAAATTACAAAGACACCTAAGATATTCAATAGCCAAGCATTTTCCTTGGGATTCTGTACCAGAAAGTGAAACAGTTTTTGATTTTAAATTTAACTGGATTTCATATTTGATCTGATCTAAATGTGCATTTAAATGGAGCTAGAAAGATAGTTAGCAAACAATATGCAATGAATCACTGTTTTCTGATGTTATAACTGCCATTAGGGAAGAATGATAAGTGTTAACAATTGATAATGAATTATGTGATCATATCAATCTCATGATAAATGTGATGAATAAGGTATACATTGCTTGGCCAGTACAAATTCTCAAAATGCATATAACATTCTCTTTTTTTCTAGTTTATAGGAAGAATATAATTAACCTGCTTGATAATCATTCATCTTAAGCAGAACACCAAGCATCAAATTAAGCTAGCAATAAATTGCAATTTTCTAGCTTGCAGCGCAGTCATAAACACAGCATATGATGTGAAAGAGACTGAGATTTTTTACACATGCTATTAAATATAACATGGCCGATTTAGAGATAAACAGGGGTAAAACGGAAAAGCAATATATGAAGGATTACGTATCATACAATATAAAAAAGAAAACCTCTTGACCAACATAACATCAATGGTGCTACTTCACTTCATGAGTGCATCAGAAAAGATTGATAATTAATGAAAATACATCAAAAGTTAGCACAAATGCTGTAGCGTTTGATAAAAAATCGCAGAGGAATTCAATGTAGCAGTCTACATGACAAACCACGGTAACCTGAATCATATAATAACCCATCTTAGGTAGAATATTTTGCTCCATAATTTCAATGATGAATAAATCATGTACTTGTTTGCAGTTATCGCGGATCCTGGAGGTGGAGTGTTCGTATCAGATCCAAAAAAAAAAAAAAAATTGCTGGTGGACATGTTATGGCTCATGCATCTACAGTTCGTTTGATGCTTAGGAAAGGCAAAGGCGAGCTGCGTGTTTGCAAGATCTTTGATGTGCCTAACCTTCCTGAATCTGAAGCAATATCCTTTTTGAACCTTATAAGATTTGACATGACTTTGCTTTGTGTTTTGTGATCTCTGCTTTCTGCATATGTAGATGATAATCAAATATAGAAATAATCAAATAAACAAACAAAAAGACAGCACTTGCACCATAATTCAGACTGCAGGTAAGACAAATATAAATACAATATCATGAATTAAACACTGTTGTTTATCTTAACAGAAAGTGTTAACATTTTCCAGATTACCCCAGGTGGAATTGCTGATGCCAAAGACTGATACTTGACTATAATGTTTAGGTTTTCTATCAGAAAAAAGAATGCTGTGTTCATCCTTAGTAATTGTAGTTATATAGTTGCTTTCACGTTGTTCTACTTTAGTTTTACTTCTGGTTGTTGCATGTTCTCTGTAACCTGATTAAACATTAAATCTAGTGTATGCTCTGTATATTGTTTTTTGGTTATTACTTTTAGACTCCCGAACTGTAAACATTATTCCTCCTTCTAATGTCATATTAGTCCATTTGCTGTTGGTTTGGTGAGTTGGAACGTTCAACTCTATTTGATAATCTATAGAACAAAAACATACCCATCAATTTAAAAGCAAAAACTCACAGGGCAAATCTTATTCAGAAACATTATTTCTCCAGTGGGATGAGTCTCTTTTCTTGATGCGAGGCATTCTACAACAATGGAAGGTAACCAAACATTTGCGTAATAGTGAACTCTCTAGAAATAACAAACAATAAAAAGGTCACCTACATGAGATTAAAAGGAAATTATGGGTACTATCATATAAAGTAAAACCTCTAAAAATTCAGTGCCAGCTAGATTCATTGCTTTCTGAAAAGCTGCATTTTCATTCTCAGAGGACTGATCAGGGTCAATCCAGTTCAAATTCAGACGGCCAACTCATTTACATATTTTGGAGGCTGATCTGTGTCATATTGACTGATTCCATTGTCAATGGCATCAACTGCCTGTTTAAGTTGTACACTTGATTGATCAGTTTAAGAAACAACTAACGTCTGCGAAGAAAAAAATTATATTATTTAAACTGATAAATGAATCATGAAAATGACTAATAAAAATTATATTATTTAAACTGATAAATGAATCATGAAAATGAATCATTAAACTGATAAATGAATCATAAATGATCCATATTTGTTGCTTCATGGGTTTGATTAATTTTTATTGTCTGCCATTTTAAATCTATACTTCTTTCGAGCAATGAATGACAATGGTAAAAGTGTTGCAAGAGTCAATAACAACGTAACTTTTAGGAGCAAAAGAAAGAAATCAAGCTCTACGATATCAGGTATACTGGTTTAATGCTATAACATATAATCTAATTGCAAGTTATAAAAACGCAAGGTACGATGTTTATTTTTCCATGTGTTTTATTTCATTTGAAATAAATCAAATGTAGCTTAATTAAAACGTTTGCCTTTTTATAGTTTATTAGAATAAAATTTGGAATCTATATGTTGTTAGTAGCAGGTACAAGCATTCTACCTTCTCTTCAACAAGACACAACTAGCTGTAAGGTTTTTTGATAAAATAAGTGTAAAACAATTACCGTTATAACTGATTTTGTCAACACGAAATTTATAGCCTCTATACTGGTATCTTTGGTTTCAACACGATCGAGTGGTCTGCTTCCAACAAGCTCAGGTCATGGTGCTTTAAAACTTGGAAAATATAAATTGCTATCGACAATGGAAGATAGTAACGAAGAAAGTGAACGAATGAATAGCGGGATGATTATTGTTCATGAAAGTCCAAGAGTATACTCCACTGGTGGAGGTATGCTTATATATAGTTAATTTTATCGTTCAAAGCAATAAGGTATTGTCTGTTTACGCGTGCTAAATTTAGAGAGTGACGTTCATGCCATAATGTTAATGTGTGTGCAGATGAAAGTCATGGGGATGAAGCTACACAATGGAAACATTGGAGTTTATAGGTACATGTTATTGTATACATACATACATACATATATATATGTATGTATATATAGACGTAAACATTTTTAGGTGACAATAATTAAAATGAATTTTAACGATATTTTAGGAACTACTGATGAAGGCTGTCATATACCCACCAGTGAAGGTATAGCTTTCCTTTTCCTTTATGTTCATGAATGTGTATATTATACAGATAGGTTTTGATTTTTGTTGGGGAAACTAATTTATTGAGCTGTATTTTAAAAAAAGAATACTGCAACATGGGAGATCAAGATTGGATATGCAACAAATGTGGCGCAATGATGTGGTATGAAGAGAGAATTAGAAAAGAACGGAGATCATCCCTACCTACATTTTAACTATGTTGCATGCATGGGAAAGTATGATTGCCATTGTTAAAATACCCTCCTCCATTCCTCAAGAAGTTGCTTCATGGTAATAATCCCAAAAGCAAACATTTTGTTAAATATATACGCCAATTCAATATAATGTTTTCTTTCACATCCATGGGAAGAAAGGTGGATTTTAGCATCAACAAAGGACATGGACCTTATGTATTTAGGTTGCATGGGAAAAACTACCACAGGATTGGGAGTTTGCTGCCATTACCAGGATCATCACTTAGGTTTTTGCAGCTATACATACATTGTAATGTCCCGAATTTTTAACTATTTAATAATTAATTAATTTAATTATTAATAGTTGATTTGGAGATTTAAACGACATGAATTCAAATGATATGAATATTTAATTAATATAAATAGTTGAATAATAAATTTAATTTTTGAAATAATCGGAATTAAGTTGAATTTGCAATATTGGGTAAATTGGATAATTTAAGATATTTATTCGAGTTTAAATTCGAATTATATTAACGAATTTATTAATTAAACGAAGTTTGAAGGTATAATTTATAATATAATTCATAACGAGCTCGTAATGTCGTGGTAGTTCATAATTTAATGTTTTGAACTTCAATTGAATATGCAGAATCCAATATAAGTCGGATTTCTTCGAAACAAGAAACGTTCGGACCTATTTGCTTATATTTTTCTAATGAAAGAGGAAAATCAAGATTTCATATTACAGATTTTATTTTATATCCAAATCAGATTTTCAAATAGTCGTTATGGAATCTGTTATTAGAAATATAACGATTTAATTTATAAAATAAAAGGGATTTCTAATATATTTTATATCAATTTGGTTTGAAACTCAACCAAAAGTATTTTATGTTGATACTGTATAAAATTCTGCCCATGTATGTCCGATCGCAATATTTTATTATTATTATTATTATTATTATTATTATTATTATTATTATATTGATGAATTTTAAATTTGATTTATTTTAATCTAAATTGGACCCTTAAAAGGGCTATTATTCAAACGACCTTCGTTTACAATGAAACCAATTTCATCATTTCTGGAATATTTAATTATTGTGAGATTTCACGTTTAGAACCAATTGGAGTTGTTACGTGAGTGTATGGAAAATAATTATGAATCAACTGACAAATTTTAATATTCAAAATTTCGCTATTTTCCCAAATGAAATCGGAATTCAACGAAACAAGTTTCGTTAGAAACGAAATGTCAAAATATGGTTGTATGTCCTTTTTCATGGCAAATGGAATTCGTATGTGCCCAAACGAATATAACACATCCTACAATACATAGCGTTAGAATATTCTAAGTATATTCCTATCCTTTACTATATACTATCGTAAAAATCCTTAGGCCTTCGTTCCATTCATTCCATGGTCAATCTAAATTTGAGCCACCACTATAGTCCCTCAGCAATAAACAAAATTTCTTTCCCAAACTGAAATCGTTCCCTTCTAAAATAAAATGGGGATCCAAAATGAATTGTTATTATGCCCTCTTCTACTGCAAACCGATCCCAAATTCCTCAGTTCTTTCCTCATCTTCCCGTTCTTTCCTCAACACCAATTTCTGTTTCCAGTAAATGATATCGCCAATAGAAATTCAATTAAAAATCAAATGGATTTCTAAATTTGTCGAAACTTGTAATCTTGAACTCGGTGTGAGGCAAGCATCTATCTCCTATCAAAGTTATGAGGTGCGATCAAGTATACTGTAACCCAGAAATGTGAACAGCATTTCTAGCGTTCATTTTTTTGGGAAAAATGTTAATTTTCGGGCAAAAAGAAGATTGTATGTGTGTTTATTTAAAGATTGGCACCATCTGCGATTTTCTTTTCAAAATTTTGTGAAATAAGATGGCACGAATATTATGGGGGGAGTACACGAGTGTCATTGGATAGCTGAAGGGTGGAGCTGCGTCGATGTTGAATTTCCTATGCAAGGGACAGTGCGAAATTGATGAAATGGTGACAGATGTTTGGGGTTTGTGATTTTTAAGCCTGGTTTTGGGTCTAGTTGAATGTTTGAACGTTTGCGTGTTTTTATTTTGGGGAGAATTTGATGATCTAGCTGTGTTGATGGGAGCAACTCATAAAGGGGAAGTGAATAGGGTGATGGAATTCGATTTTTGTTGAAAGATCGATGAGTTGCGAGAGAAGATAGAGAAGGCTGTAGTGTTTTCATTTACTGTAGTGCTTTTGGAAATAATACTGGAAGGGAGAAGGTGAATGTCAGGTCTGGGTTGAAGCATAGCAGGAGAAGGAGCTGGTGTTGTTTGTTCTAATCTAGGAAGAAGAGGATAACACTGATATTTTTATCTTAAATTGCAGTAGAGATACAAGGCAAGTTGAAGGGATTAAAACTCGGCCATGAAAGTCTGGGTTGGAGCTTGCTGGTACATGGAGAGAAGATGGATTTAATGGGTATAAGAATGGTATTCGGTATTGATAATAAGGTAATTACATTAATTATTTAATCAAGGAATTCAAAGTTAATTTAAACCGTATAAACTAAAATGTGAATAACTTTTTATTTCGTAAACAGAATCAGATAAAACAGGTCATGTTAGAGTCATAGCGACAAGGTTTACACTGTGGATCTGACATGATTGAGAACCAAGCTACTAGAATTTGAAGATAAAATCAAACGCCTATTTCATTTTAAATGAAACAGAAGCAGAATCATCAAATGTAAACAAGGTGAGTAAACTCACTAACTTGGCTCGTTTATATTTTTATATAAACGAGTTTTATATTTTTTTAATAGTAATTTTGTACCGTGTGATGGTTGTTTGGATGAATGGTTGATAAAATTGATTGATATAGTTATAGTGTTGATCAGTTATTAATTATATCACTATGATATTTCATATTTATGTGAAATAAAGGTTGATTAACATCTGTCGGTGCAAGGAAACAGGTTGGAGGGATACAACTGGATCTCTCAACATTTATATTATTGTGTTTGCATTTATTGTGACATATGATGAGATATATTAACTGTGATTGATCTTTTTGTGTTTAAATATCACTGGCCCTACAATTTTAATATTTAAATACCGTAAAATATTACCGAATGTAGAAATTGAAACTTGAGTTTTAAAAAGGAAATTTATTTACAAAAGTAGAAATGTAATTTCAAATAGAGTTGAAATTAAAACATGTTAATGGAGAAAACAAGAAGTTGTTTATAAACGAGAATATATATTAAGTGAATTATTTATCATTAGATAAATTTGAATATGAATTCAAATTTGAATATGAATTCAAATTTGAATATGAACTCAAATTTGAATTTATCTGAAAAAGTGGAAATCGCTTTTGAAACCAATATTTGCAATGAGATTTGAACTTAGCAAATTATAATGGAAATTATAAATGAGATTTTAAATGATTGCAATACAAATTAGATTGGTATGGAAAAATGTGAGTGGAAGTTATGAATAAAATTTGGGTTTAAGATATGTTTATATGTATGAAATCAAACTGTATATAAAGAAATATATTCACGATTTAAGTGAATGGTTTAAAGGAATTAGTTTTACAAATTAAATGTCCCTAAAGGAAATTAGTTTTGAAATATGAATCCAAATCGGAAACTGAATGAAAAGGGAAATAGATATAATCGTTTTAAAGAAAACGATGAGCTTTAGTTCAAAATTCAGAATATAAAATTGTGATAATGCTGTATAGACTAGAGTGGTTATAAAGAAATTTGGTAATGATTTGAAAAGGATAAATTCAAAAGTGAATTTGGAATTTGAATTATCCTGAAATGGTAGATAAATTCCGAAGTTCGGAATATAAATCGAATATAGATATTCGAGAGAAAGTTATTTATTAGAATTCGATTATATTGGATTTAGGAAAGTAGTTATTTTTGCTTTCCATTTGAATGAAATTTAATTATTTAGTTATTTATTTATTGAAATTAATAAGTACAAGTTTCATTGTTATAAGTCAAATATTTGGAAACATCGATTATAACGCTACCGTTATAATAAATGTTTTGTAAATCTAAACAGCAATTTTAACGCTAACATCATAATTAATGTTTTATAAATCAAATATTTGGAAACAACGATTATAACGCTGCTGTTATAAGCAATGTTTTCCGTAAAAGAAGTGGATTCTTATATTGAATTCGAGAGTCGCGTAAGCGATGTTTTGTTTGAAATTGTGAGCTTTAACTATTTCAAAGTTGAGAATGTTGTTCAATTAAGGTCTAAGAGGTAATTATACCCCAATTTGATTGACTTCATGATTGACGGAGGAATGGTTAACGTTCGATAGTGAAGATTGGTTAGCAATATGGTTAGTTAATAATTATTAATGGTTTGAGTTAAATAACGGTTTTTTATAACATCGCGTTAATTTAAAGGATTTTGAAATGTTTCCCTAAATAAACTGAGAGATAATTTCTATGCATAGAAAATGAAATGAATTGGTCATAGAAGAATTAATAAATGGAATATGGAAATATTTTCCGATATTAATAAGGTATATTTTCTAAATATAGAAAATAAGGATTCATGAATATGTAGAAATGTTTTCTAACTGGAAGAAGAGATATTTTCTTGAATAAAGAAATTACAATATTGGAAATTTTTTCTTCAAGAATCGAGAGAAAAAAATAGAGCTTTGAAAGAAATGGAAGATGGGACATGAGAAATTGGGAAATGATAATATAATAAGAAATTGATTTAAAAAGGGGCCAATTTTGTTTGATGATTGGTCAATAGAATTTCCATTTGGAAATAGAACCGCTGATTGTATGTAAGTTTCTTCAATAGTTAAATCACTGACTATCAAAGTTTTGATTTATTTTATACCTTCATTGTCAATACGGAGAGACCGGGATCATATTTAATGTTTGTAAACCACTCCGTATTGGTATAAGCGTTACAAATCAACTTATGCGGAAGATAACTGAAGACCGAGCAAAATGCAAGGGTTGTTTTGTTATCCTAGGTAGAAATTGCCCAAGATGGATTAATAGAATGGTGCCTTCGGTTTGTCCAGTCCCAGGACAACATATATGGATGGATCTGACAAGGTGGCATTCAAAGTAAATGGTGGAAATATGTTCTAGAAGGAAATCGTGACCTCAAGCCTAATCACGCGGGAAATGACAGAAATTGGACAGGCATCATGGCCATGTGGGTCATTCCCATTAGGGGTATTATCACTTGATCTAGAGAAATTTCGTTTACTTCTTATTCTTTTCACTGCTATATGAATTCGGTAACGGTTGCTGATCACAACCGTTGGTGATAATATGCTCGGTACACTCAAGTCAAATGAGTGGCCAGCCATGTGTGGCCGGGTTGCAAGATTTTCTTGTTGAACCCCTAGTGTATCCCCTCTAGAGTACACTGATTGGAAGGTGGTTCCATACCTTGTCATAGTTGGAATCCAATAAGCGCCATGCGGTTTTTGATTTAATATTATATACGGAGCGTGAGATGCAAGTGTTCCGCTATATTTCTATTTATTTGATTTAGACACTATTATAATATCACCAGATTTTGATATCAAAATGTTTTGGGTTATCATAAGGTAAAAACCATCCGTGTTTATGTATGGATCGGTCTAATGATCATCTTTTCTTTCTAAAGGATTTTTAAAAGTTAAACCAATGGTTGGAGTTTACTCACACCAGTCCCATGACTGACCCAGAGTTTATTTAGTTTTGTTTTCCCTAAACTCTTGGGCGTCCAAATTTGTACGGGTAGTCAAGTAGTCAGGATTTTATAGATTCACTTGGAGGAGCTTGAAGCAGGAGGTTTCATCAGTTGGCTATAGACTATCATATTATCCGCTGTGTACTATGTTATATCTAGAAACAGACGTTTATAACTGTTCCCGAAATTGTTGTTGTACTCTGATAATGGTATGTATATGCATTTGTATTTCAAAAGTTATGTTATATAATATATTTTATTCGTTCCACTGTGAGATTTGTGTTCTTCATTTTCTTCTATTCTTGCTTTTCTTTCTTTCTATTTTTGATCCTCTAACTTCTTTCTATTAATGATTCGTATTTCTGTACAATTTGGGTTGGACGTGTGGTGTAATTAGTCAACTCAAAGGGCATGGAAATACGGGCCATTACATTTGGTATCAGAGCTGAAGGTTGAGTAGTAACCTTGGTTCTGTGGCGTAACTCAATAGAAATGAGGTTAGTAATACCCTAAATTGAGTTTGACTGTATATATATGAGAGCGTATTTGTAGATTGTTTAATAAAATTGTTTTATATTGTATTGATTGATTGGTTGAGTGGTTTATGTATTCTGGCCGATACAGGATGTACAACTGTTTCGATAGGTGTTTCTAAACTCTCGAACAAAGCTATTTGATACAGTATTGTTTTGAAATGGGTAAATTAAATAATTTTGCCCAAAAATTATTTTGATATTTAAAGGAATAATTCGTGAAATATTATAGTATATGGATCTGTTGAATGTTATTACAATTAAATGGAATTATAAAATATTGAAATGGTTATATATAAAACCAAAATGAATTTGTATATGAATGGAATATACAAATAAATTGAATTACAATTATTTAGACTAGAATTTGGAATTTAGATCCCGGATGTTTAGAAATATTTCTTGAAGTATTTTAAAAGTATTATAATATTACTTGTAAGGATTTTGAATAAGAATGGTTTTAAATGAATTTTAAAAGTGGTTAAGCACTGAAATCACTTCAGTGTCAAGAAAATAATTTTGATAATGGATCGCGACATTATCAGTATTCATTTCCAAGTTTCTGAGTGATGGATTGCTACCATAGTAATTTGGAAATGAAAATTTTGTTTGAAAAGGACAAGATGTTTTAGAAATTTAAATGTTTTTAATTGAGTTTATTATAAATGTATGTATATAAATATATATGATTTCAAACTAATTTGAAATAAAACCCAGAAATTTGAATTTTGAAATTAAAATTTAACTTGTATAAGTTGAATAGATTGAAATGGTAAAAATGTATCAAATGAATTAAAATTTAACTTAAGTTAAACAAAATTGGATTAGAAATAATTTCGAATGAAATTAAACAAAAAAAATGTTGAGATTCGAATTTTTAATATGAATTCGACTTAGGAATAAGCAAGCTGAATATATATTGGATGTTGTTAATTGAAATTGAATTGTGATAAATTTGGATTCAAGTATAGTAAGCGGATTGACTTAAATAGAAACCAGATTTGAATTGGTAGAATGGAAGAAAACTAATCAAAAGTTGATTCGATAGTTAAAAACTGGAAGTTGGATTGATTTGAAACCAACTGGAAATGGATATATGTATGCTGAGCAGATATTGAATGGAAGCAAATGCAAGAGATAGAATTATGCCTGACAAAAAGGTTCGTATTTACAATATTACTTGCGTTTGATGGTTTTATGAGCCTATGGGGCAAGCCGCTTGGCTTTTTAATTTTCTTTTGGATTGGAGAAGGCCTAGGAAGGCGAGTTGTGGTTGTACCGATTGAGTCGTGCAAAGGAAATGCTGGCGAAATTTTTCGAAAATTTAAAGAGTAAGAAGATTTTCAAGAAATTTTTTAATTTAAAATCGAGTTTTTAATTGTAATTGAAATAAGAAAACCAGAAAGGGTTAATAAAGTTTCAAGTGGAATAATGAAATTGGTAAATGGATTTAAAATCAATTGGAATGGGTGTGGATATGCAGAAGAGCATATGGATTGGAGACAAGAAAGTGATGATGGATCATCCGAAGATGGTGGACATATCATTTGGAAAGAATTATGAATGGTCGAGTATTGGTATGAGAATTCGAAGGTCGGATAAGAACTGGGTTATGAAGATATGGAATACAAGATTTCAACTAAGTAGGTAATGAGGAGTTAGAGTCATAGCATTTTTACTGCTTAGCAATTTTGAGGACGAAATTATTTTAAGGGGGAAGGAATGTAACGTCCCAGATTTTTAATGATTTATTAACTAATTAATTTAATTATTAATAGCTGATTTGGTGATTTAAACGAAATGAATTCAAATGACTTGAATATCTAATTAATATAAATAGTTGTATAATATATTTAATTTTTGAAATAATCGGAAATAAGTTGAATTTGCAAAATTGGGTGAATTGGATAATTTAAGATATTTATTCGAGTTTAAATTCGAATTATATTAATGAATTTATTAATTAAACAAAGTTCGAACGTATAATTTATAATATAATTCATAACGAGCTCATAATGTCGCGGTAGTTCATAATTTAATGTTGAACTTTAATTGAATATGCAGAATCCATTATAAGTCGGATTCTTTGAAAGTAGAAACGTTCGGACCTATTTGATTATATTTTTCTAATGAAAGAGGAAAATCAAGATTTCATATTGTAGATTTTATTTTATATCCAAATCAAATTTTCAAATAGTCGCTATGGAATTCGTTATTAAAAATATAACGATTTAATTTATAAAATAAAAGGGATTTCTAATATATTTTATATTACTTTGGTCTGAAACTCAACCAAAAGTATTTTATGTTGATACTGTATAAAATTCTGCTCAAGTATGTCCGATTGCAATATTTTATTATTGTTATATTGATGAATTTTAAATTTGATTTACTCTAATTTAAATTGGATCCTTAAAAGGACTATTATTCAAACGACCTCCGTTTACGATGAAACCAATTTCATCATGTCCGGAATATTTAATTATTGTGAGATTTCACGTTTCGAACCAATTGGAGTTGTTACGTGAGTGTACGGAAAATAAATGTGAATCAACCAAAAAAATTTAATATTCAAAATTTCGCTATTTTTCCAAATGAAATCGGAATTAAACGAAACAAGTTTCGTTAGAACCGAAATGTCAAACTATAGTTATATGTCCTTTTACATGGCAAACAGAATTCGTATGTGCCCAAACGATATAACACTTCCTACATGTAACGACCCAGGAATTTTCAACTCCGAAAATCGATGCAAATACCAATGTCGACTATTCAGACATCGGAAATACCGGATAGTTAATAGAAAGAAGTTAGAGGGTGAGAATAGATAAGTTAGAACTATTAGAATAGAAAAAGAAGAAGAACACAACAACATCAAATGTGATGACCCCAAACTTCCGTAGACCGAAAGTAAGGATAATCATTTTGGAATACAACATATTTATAACAAAAACAGATCTTAGATAATTATCATAACACATAAACATTTCAGCGGAAATAAATGTCATCAGTATCACAGCAAAACATCAGAGTATGCAGTTTTACAGGATCCACTTAGCATAATAGGAGTCTTAACAAAAGAGAAACCAGTCTCAAATGAAAAGAAATGAGTTTCAAATCCCATTACATACATCAAAAGCAAAAGATAGAAAAATGTCTCAAAAGCAAAATAAAAGATGGAGAAAAGGTCTTCTTCTTCTTTCTCTCAAAGCAAGCTCCCACCAGAAAGTATCACCTAGAAACCTGTCAATTGGCTGCCCGTGTGGAAAGAGGACACCCGAGTTTGCAAAAGTGAAACAAACTACGAGTCAGTCATGGGACTGGTGTGAGAATTCTTAACTAAATTAACTATCAAGATGTCGAATCTCAGGACCACGCCGCTAACGCGGAACGGGTTTACTACATTGGATTGCCAGTGCAATATTTTATAAAGTTTACATAAAACAGCGAAATGACTTTTGAAAAATGAAACCATCATAAGACTCAAGTCGTATCACACAATGCAACGCACACAGGAGGATAGAGTTTTCCCTTATGATGATCAAACATGCTTAATACATGAAAAGTAATATTTTAATATTATCATTAGTGTCTAGGCAGTATTAAAATACTTCAATATAAATATATCAATCCTAGACGGCATAGTACCCCATCCTACTATGTCGACGTATATAAGTTTACAATCAAAACCGAAATGTTGTCGTATTGGGAATTGGTTTTCTGTCATGAAATCGAGGCTAGGGATCGTCCTCTTCCGATTCGAGACACTCTAGCAAATGTCTCAGGATCCCCCGCAGTGAACCCTTGGAACGGTGGGGCCGGTCCCCACCTAACGGTAGTGGATTGGCAATTCCTGAACATACGTTTCCCGGCCCCTTTGGACCTATAATGTGACCACTTCCGGCCTATAAAAACGAGGTACCTCAATCCAAAATCCACATAGTAAAATGCCGGGCCGAGTTAAAGCCCAAACACCACTCTAGCTAGAAAGAAACGTATGCACTCCCTACGGTCCATATCCCCTTTTTGACTCATACCGGGGTGTGAGGCTCGCGAAGTTACGTTATACACAAAGCTATACCAAAACAGGCTATGCTTTGATCATCAGCCACAAGGCCTGCTTTTCAACAAAGCCTTGATCACTGCATCTTGGCGTGCCACGTTGACAATTCAACGCCATGCTATCGATAACTATTACTACGTATCCGGGTGTTAAGTAGAGAATAAATTCTCCACCACCAAATAGAGATATATTAATAGAAATCGATTTAATTACATGTAGCGAATTCCAACGTCAGACACGCATCCATTTACAAGTCCGTTCTGGGTCTGAACGAAACCGAAGACACCAAAAAGGTGCTCGCTAATCCGCACGATCAGCACACACGTCCGGACAATTACTGCTTCAACCTAGTTCTGGGAGCAAGTCAGTCCAAGGTCTCAGAAGTCATCGCCCATTCGATGTGAAGATCGCCGGTCTTCTACACCGTCTTGTTACATCTTTGATTTAATCGCCGTTCAATTATTTGAAATGAGTTAAACTCGGCCTTTTCAAATAATTGTCGCATAATTATAGTTTAAAACATTTCATATATCTTTATAACTATTTATCGCTATTTTTATTTATTAAAAATAGCTCGAAATATATAAACGACGTTTCGGGTCAATGTGTGGCGCTGGCGCTGCTTTTTCCAAAATCTGATTTACACATACCTTAAAATCTAAACGTCGGATTTTGATGAAATTTATATCGTTGGAAAGCTCTTCCCAAAACGGTCCTAACGGTTCCAGTTTTGGGAAAATCCAACGGTCGGATCTTTCTATATATTCGTTTGAAGTTACGATTGTCGATACGCGAACTGCAGCGCTCGTTTCATTTAATTTTATATTATATATATATATATATAATATAAACCATTTGGGCGATTTCCTTTATTAAAAATGAGTATTTCAACAATGTATCATTTTAAATCAAATAAAAATGACATTTTGTTTGCCAGTTCTAATGCGACCAAAAATGATATTTCAACGATATATATTTTAATATTCAACAAAATGACATTTTTGTTCGCCAATTCTATTGCGACCAAAAATGATATTTTAACGATGTATAATTTCAATTTCAACAAAATGACATTTTTGTTCGCCAATTCTAATGCGACCAAAAATGATATTTCAACGATATATATATTAATATTCAACAAAATGACATTTTTGTTTGCCAATTCTAATGCGACCAAAAATGATATTTTAACGATGTATAATTTCAATTTCAACAAAATGACATTTTTGTTCGCCAATTCTAATGCGACCAAAAATAATATTTTAACGATGTATAATTTCAATTTCGACAAAATGACATTTTTGTTCGCCAATTCTAATGCGACCAAAAATAATATTTTAACGATGTATAATTAAATAAAAAAGGGAAAAGTCCCTTATTCTTTTATTTACATATAAAATGTAAATCTCTTTTTTATTCTTCCTATTTACATTGAAAATAAAAATGTCTTTTTATTCTTTCCTATAACATTGAAAATAAAGATGTCTTTTTATTCTTTCCTATAACATTGAAAATAAAGATGTCTTTTTATTCTTTCCTATAACATTGAAAATAAAGATGTCTTTTTATTCCTTCCTATAACATTGAAAATAAAGATGTCTTTTTATTCCTTCCTATAACATTGAAAATAAAGATGTCTTTTTATTCTTTCCTATAACATTGAAAATAAAGATGTCTTTTTATTCTTTCCTATAACATTGAAAATAAAGATTTTTATTCTTTCCTATAACATTGAAAATAAAGATGTCTTTTTATTCTTTCCTATAACATTGAAAATAAAGATGTCTTTTTATTCTTTCCTATAACTAAGAGAACTCAATTAAAAAGTAAATTCATCTTTCTATGCAATATTTGCATTGAAAAATGCAATTAAAAAGGTGGACTTTATTTCCAATGTAAATGTCTTTTCTAGCGTCAATATTCCTAAAATAAATATAATTTCTAATGTCAAGATTTGATTCATTTCAACTATATTAACATAACGATGAATTTTTTTTCATTTCAACCATATAGACATGACGATGAAAATTTGGTGTCATTTCAACTATACTAACATGACGATGAAATTTGGGTGTCATTACAACTAATTTAACATACGATGAATTTTGGGCATTACAACAAATGGCAACACATGATTGGTTGTAAAATTCCTATGAATCAAAAATAATAGACCCCACCTTTATTTTGTGAAATAAAACAAAATATATGAACTTTGTTCATTTTATAGGATGAAAGATCAAATCTTTATTCATTATATAAATTCAACTTCTTTTATTTTATATGTCAAAATAAAAGATCAAATCTTTATTTATTATTTAAACAAAATGAAAGGAAAATAAAAGATTGAATTTTATTTTATTTTGTTTTCAAAAAAAAACAAAAGATCAAACTTTCCTTTATATTTGTTTTTGAAAAACAAAATTCTGTTAATCAAAACAAAAGACTAAACCATTGTTTTATTCGTAGATCAAAAACAAGAGATTCAACTTTAATTTGTTTTTAAAAAAACAAAAGATTAGAACTTTATTTTGTTTTCAAAACATAAGATTAAAAACATAAGATTAAAACTTGATTATATTTTATTTCAAATCAAAAGATCAAACCTTTACACTAAGATCCCAACTTTATTATATTTTATTTTCAAATCAAAATATCAGTTTCAAGAGAAAGGAATAAAAATAAATACAAAAACAAAGGCGAGAACATTATTATGATTACTTTAGAATTTTACAGATCCAAACAGTCAAATTATAACATGACATCACAACGAATAAGATTCAACAATACAACAATCACCACATAACAGATCAGAATAATATACAATGATTCAACTGATCGAATAGAATTTAAAATAAATTATTTAATTATTCAGAATCTCACTGTCGTTGATGAATTTTGGCCAAAATTCAAACTGTTCAGAATCAACTCCAGTCAGTTTAGATGCGTAGATCTCAGTCACACGATTACAACGCCGCTGAAATCATCGAATTTCGAATTGAAACGAGTTAGATATGATAAATTGAAGTTTAAAATAATTTAAATTAATTAAATAATAAATTAATTAGAGAAATAAACCTTTCTTCCTCTCAGACAAGAACAGGCCGACGCTTTCACGTAATGGTTCAGAACTAGGGTTCGGATTTGTTCTCGGTTCGGGTGCCTGGAGGTCGATCGGACAGCGTGACGGGGAAGAGGGGGTGAGGCGCAGCCTCGCCTGGACGTGGAGCCCACTCGGCGGCGTCTGGTGGTCAGGGCGGAGCACGAACGGGCGTGGGTTTGTGGGGCTGCTGCTCTGGCTTCGGGTGACGAGGAGATGATCAGGTGGTGTAGAAATGAAGAGGGAGAGAAGAGCTTCGACGTGGTATATGTGTTGAGGTCTGAAAATTAGTGATGGAGGAGAAATTAGGAGGAGAAGAAACGAACAACATCGGCCATTGAAATTAGTGGGCGGCGGCAACGAAGATGGTGAATAGTAAATTAGGGTTTTGTCCTATTTTTATAATATTTTATGTGTAATTTTATAATTAAATCCATAATTTCTAAACTATTTCGATTTCAGCCCAGAAGAAGGTGCCCCTAGCCAATAACCTATATTCCGGACCTAATGGGACAGGTCCCGTCAACCCAAACGGCTGTCTGTGTGCTGTATTTTTTAATTTAATATTTAATTCCTTTATTAATTTAATTCGTCTGCATAAATAAATTCACCGAGGCCACAAACGGACTCAGAAAAATCCAGAAAAAATATATTTGCCTATGTTTTGACGATACGGTCCTAACAAAATTAATTTTGTTGAATTCTGACACTGTTTGGAAAATGGCTATTTTTCAGTCGATTAAATTTGACTGAAATCGACCAAACACATTTTCCTTCGCCACGCTCACATATTAAATCGAAAAATTCTAAAAATTGAAACCTAGCAATAATATGACATTCCGGTTCTGATGAAAGTGGTTTCGTCGAAAACAGAGATCGTTTGAAAATTGACTATTTTCACTGGCTTTAATATTATTTAAAAATGGAATTTTTTTTAATTTCTACCACATTTTTCCACCAAATAATTTATAATAAAAATTTTAAATTGGCTCGGATTTTCTGGGTCGTTACAATCTCCCCCACTTAAGAATTTTCGTCCTCAAAAAGAAACAAAGTAAAGTAGGGACCAAGATGGAAAATGTAAATTGAGGAAAATGTACCTTAACACGAGAGTTATTCGGAGATATCCACTCTGCACTTGGGGTAAGCCTTTTTGATGCTCTCCTCTGTCTCCCAAGTACAGTCTCTAGGATCCCCACTCCATTGAACATTGACTAAGTTGATCTTCTTGTTCCTCAAGATTTTGGTTTCTTTGCCAATGATCTTAATTGGGTCCTTTCTCACCGTTAGATTTGGAGAAATATCTAGGACCTGTTAGTTTAGTTCGTCCTCAATTAGATCTGGATCGTGCACATGCTTGCGGAGTTGAGACACATGAAATACATCATGCACCCCAGGCAACCAGTCAGGCAGCTGCACTCTATAAGCGAGAGTACCAATCCTTTCGAGAATAGGGAATGGACCAACGAATCTCGGTGCCAACTTTCCCTTCTTCCCAAAACGAATCACGCCTCTCAGAGGAGAAACCTTCAAGTATACTCGATCACCCACAGAAAATTCTAGATTCCTTCTTCGCTGGTCTACTTAGCTCTTTTGTCGGCTCTGAGCAGTCAACAAGCGCTTCTTAATCAAGTCAACCTTATCTGATGCTTCACGAACCATGTCGGGGCCCAAGACTAGTCGATTGCCTGACTCCACCCAACATGCCGGGGATCTGCACGGCATGCCATAAAGTAATTCAAATGGTGACTTCCCCAAGCTTGCTTGGTAGCTATTATTATAGGAGAATTCCACCAAGTGCAAGTGGTCCTCCCATGAACCGCCATAGTCGAGAATGCAAGCACGCAATAAGTCTTCCAAAACACGATTCACCCTCTCAGTCTGGCCATCTGTCTGAGGGTGATAGGCAGAGCTTAGATTTAACTTGGTCCCATGTTCTTCTTGAAAAGCTTCCCAGAATTTACTGGTAAACAATGGATCCCGATCACTGACAATGCTTTTGGGAACCCCATGCAGTCTGACTATCTCTTTAAGATAGAGTTGTGCTAAACTTCGAGCTGTTCTATTGGACCGAACAAGAATGAAATGGGCAGATTTTGTTAAGCGGTCGACAATCACCCAAATGCTTTCGTTGCCCTTTCGGCTTCGAGGCAAGCCGTCTATGAAGTCCATAGAAATGTCCTCCCACTTCCAACCAGGAACTCCTAGCGGTTGCAACAAACCTGCCAGTTTCTGCTGATCGCTTATGACTTGCTGACAAGTGGGACATCTAGCAACATAAATAGAAATATCTCTCTTCATTGATTTCCACCAAAAGGTGCGCTTGAGATCATGGTACATTTTGTTTACACCTGGATGGACGCTGATTTTAGATTTGTGGCACTCATCCATCACTTCTCTTTTTAGCTCAGCAATGTGTGGCACACAAATTCGCCCTTGTAATCTAAGGGTCCCGTTATCATCAATCTGGAAACTTGAGGCTTCGCCTTTTCGGACTCGCTCGCAAAGCTTCTGAATAAACTCATCATTCTTCTGAAGAGCGGAGACTTGATCAATCAAAGAAGGAGTGATAATGAGATTGGCGATAATAAGATTGTTGCATTCTGCATTCTTTCTACTGAGTGCATCAGCTACAACGTTTGCTTTTCCCGGAGTATATAGAATATCCAGGTCATATGATGCAAGAAATTCGACCCAGCGCTGCTGCCTCATATTCAAATCTTTTTGGGTAAAAAGGTGCTTCAAAGATTTGTGATCGGTGTAGATTTCAAACTTTTCACCCAAAAGATAATGCCTCCATATTTTAAGAGCAAACACAATGGCCATTAGTTCAAGGTCATGCGTGACATAATTCTTCTCATGCGGTTTCAGTTGGCGGCTAACATATGCGACTACCCTGCCTCTTTGCATCAGCACCGCACCAATACCTTAAATAAATAAGGGATAACATGTAAAAATGAGATTTGTCATTTAAAGGAAAAATGTTATCTCAGACATGTAAATTTATAAAGAGTCAACCTTGCTTAGAGGCGTCGGTCCAGACCTTCAATTGCTGATTGCCATCTATGATGGTCAACACAGGAGCATTTGTCAACCTCTTCTTTAGCTCTTGGAAAGCTGCCTCGCATTCAGGTGTCCACTTGAATTTCGTATGCTTCTTAGTCAGGTTGGTCAATGGACAAGCTACCTTCGAATTTTTTTTGACAAATTTCCGATAATAGCCGGCCAGTCCCAAGAAACTTCTGAACTCCGTGGGAGTTCTAGGCTGCTTCCATTCTTGGATGGCTGAGATCTTTCCTGGATCTACTGAGATGCCTTCCTTTGATACAACATGGCCGAGGAATTTCACCTCCTCTTGCCAGAATATGCATTTAGAAAATTTTTCTTTCAGCACATTTCTTCGCAAAATCTCTAAGACTTCTCTCAGATGTTGTTCGTGCTCAGCAGTAGACTTAGAAAAGATGAGGATGTCATCGATGAACACGAGCACAAATTTATTTAAAACATCTCTGAATACTCTATTCATCAAGTCAACAAAATATGCTGGAGTATTACATAGACCAAAAGGCATTACTAGCCATTCATAAAAGATGTCAGGACCTCTGAAAGTAGTTAAAGGCACACACTCCTCTGCAATGCGAAGTTGATGGAAGCCTGTAGCTAGGTCCATCCTAGAGAATACTCGTGCCCCATGCAGTCGGTCAAGCAAGTCATCAATACGAGGCAGTGGATATTTGTTCTTAAGAGTTTGCTTGTTGAGATCACGGTAGTCTACACATAGCCTGAGAGTACCGTTTGATTTTGGGACGAACACCACTGCTGCCCCCCATTCCGAGAAGCTGGGCCTGATCAGACCCTTCCACAAAAGCTGCTTGGTTTGATTTTTTAGCTCCTCTCTTTCTTTTGGCGACATTCTCCGAATGGGATGTACAACAGGCCTTGCATTCGGAGCTAAATCAATTCGGAAGCTGATTTCTCTATGTGGAGGTAGGCCCTCAACTTCCTTGAATATATCAGCATAATCTTTGACGACAGGGATATCCTCAATAGAAGTAAGGGCAACTTCTAGAGAAGACCAGAATGTTTTCCTGTCGGTGGCTGAGCCATGGCACGGGATAGTAATATTTCCAAGCTTAGTTTTAACTTTAATGATCCTCTCCGCACAAATTAACTCAGCCTCATACTTTGTTAGCCAATCAATTCCCAGTATGACATCATAACCGGAGAAACTCATAACGATCAAGTCAAAGGGAAATTTGCAGCGAGAATAAGAAATAGGTACTCGACAATATTGATCAAGAATAAGAGAACCTCCTATTGGACTATTAGCTCTAATAAAATTTTTGAGTTTCCTTGGTTTCAGTTTCAACTTTTTAATCGCGTCATTAGAAATAAAGCTTCGTGTAGCACCAGTATCAAATAAGACAGTAATAGGGATATTCTTAATATTAAGCGTACCTCCCAAGACATCGGGTTTATTAGGCCCCTCAGTCGAAGCTGGTGTATTTGCTCCCTCATAAACATGTGCCACCTGAGCATTCCTTAGCAGTGGACAATGCGCCTTGATGTGCCCCTTTTGATGGCAATTGTAGCATTTCCTTTTGTCCTGCGAACTCTGGCCACGATTCTGAGGATTTTGACCACGGTTTTGGGAGCTCTGACCACGGTTCTGACTAGGGCCTGAATCCTCTCTCTTGACCCTTTTTGGTGCTCTACACTCGTAATCGAAATGCCCAATCTTGCCCCAGTTATAGCAGGTCACCTTGCTCCTATCCCTCTTATTCCCTTGGGGCTTAGCTGCAGAAGAATTGCTCGCCTCCTGTTTCTTGTTAGCCTGTTCCTTCTGATTGTTGCTTTGACCTTTCCCCCTATCCTGCGGTCCAGACTCATCATTCTCCTCATAGCGGCACGCCATTTCCACTACTTCATTGAAAGGAAGCTTAATATGGGCAGTGAATCGATTCAAATATTTCTTAGACAGCCCCTTGATAAATTTCTTATTCTTCTCTACTGGATCTTGAATCAAACTAGGGGCATATCGTGAAAGCTCATCAAACTTCCTCACATACTCCGAAACGGTCATACTTCCTTGCTGCAGGTTAACGAACTGCTCGCGCAGACGCTCTCTAGCTTGTGGGGGTATATACTTCTCATTGAAAAGCTCCTTGAATCTGGCCGAAGACATATTGGCCACGTCATTGCAGATTTTAATTGTATCCCACCAATGCCCTGCTTCCTCCTTTAGTTGCCAAACTGCCAGATAACGTTTTCCTGATCTTCCAATTCCAAGCCTTCTAGGATCTTTTCGCAATCTTTAAGCCATGCCTCTGCTTGAATTGCAGACTCCCGCCCTGTAAATTGTACACCTCCAAGGTTCTTGAATTTCTTTGACATTCTCTCCAAATCAAAAGGCTGCGGAGGTGGAGGTGGTTCAACTACGACCTCTGAATTATGCTGGTCTTGAGTGATGGGTGTCTCATCTCTAGCTTGCCCTCCAGCTCCTACTCGGGCTCCTCCTCTAGCCCCGCCTCGAGCTCCACCACGGGCTCCGCCTCGGGCTGTTCTTGATCTAGTATCCATTTAAATCAGTTAATACCATCAAGGAAAGAGTCAGACCAACAAAAATGAGAATTTTCAAGAAAAGATATGATAAGGACGAGGTGAAAAGATGATGATGTAATGACTGGTAAATATGTGCTAATCTGCTGTGCTCACTCTAGGACATTACTAGTCCTATCTCTAATGAGCTACTCGTCTTTGAATAATGTGGATTCTATCTAGACGAATTGTTCTAAATATGTTATATTCCGTAGCTAAGGTAAACCTTAGGCTCTGATACCAACTGTGATGACCCCAAACTTCCGTAGACCGAAAGTAAGGATAATCATTTTGGAATACAACATATTTACAAAAAAAATAGATCTTAGATAATTATCATAACACATAAACATTTCATCGGAAATAAATGTCATCAGCATTACAGCAAAACATCAGAGTATGCAGTTTTACAGGATCCACTTAGCATAATAGAAGTCTTAACAAAAGAGAAACCAGTCTCAAATGAAAAGAAATGAGTTTCAAATCCCATTACATACATCAAAAGCAAAAGATAGAAAATGTCTCAAAAGCAGAATAAAAGATGGAGAAAAGGTCTTCTTCTTCTTTCTCTCAAAGCAAGCTCCCACCAGAAAGTATCACCTAGAAACCTGTCAATTGGCTGCCCGTGTGGAAAGAGGGCACCCGAGATTGCAAAAGTGAAACAAACTACGAGTCAGTCATGGGACTGGTGTGAGAATTCTTAACTAAATTAACTATCAAGATGGCGAATCTCAGGACCACGCCGCTAACGCGGAATGGGTTTACTCCATTGGATTGCAAGTGCAATATTTTATAAAGTTTATATAAAACAGCGAAATGACTTTTGAAAAATGAAACCATCATAAGACTCAAGTCCTATCACACAATGCAACGCACACAGGAGGATAGAGTTTTCCCTTATGATGATCAAACATGCTTAATACGTGAAAAGTAATATTTTAATATTATCATTAGTGTCTAGGCAGTATTAAAATACTTCAATATAAATATATCAATCCTAGACGGCATAGTACCCCATCCTACTATGTCGACGTATATAAGTTTAAAATCAAAACCGAAATGTTGTCGTATTGGGAATTGGTTTTCTGTTATGAAATCGAGGCTAGGGATCGTCCTCTTCCGATTCGAGACACTCTAGCAAATGTCTCAGGATCCCCCGCAGTGAACCCTTGGAACGGTAGGGCCGGTCCCCACCTAACGGTAGTGGATTGGCAATTCCTGAACATACGTTTCCCGGCCCCTTTGGACCTATAATGTGACCACTTCCGGCCTATAAAAATGAGGTACCTCAATCCAAAATCCACATAGTAAAATGCCGGGCCGTGTTAAAGCCCAAACACCACTCTAGCTAGAAAGAAACATATGCACTCCCTACGGTCCATATCCCGTTTTTGACTCATACCGGGGTGTGAGGCTCGTGAAGTTACATTATACACAAAGCTATGCCCAAACAGGCTATGCTTTGATCATCAGCCACAAGGCCTGCTTTTCAACAAAGCCTTGATCATTGCATCTTGGCGTGCCACGTTGACAATTCAACGCCATGCTATCGATAACTACTACTACGTATCCGGGTGTTAAGTAGAGAATAAATTCTCCACCACCAAATAGACATATATTAATAGAAATCGATTTAATTACATGTAGCGAATTCCAACGTCAGACACGCATCCATTTACAAGTCCGTTCTGGGTTTGAACGAAACCGGAGACACCAAAAAGGTGCTCGCTAATCCGCACGATCAACACACATGTCCGGACAATTACTGCTTCAACCTAGTCCTGGGAGCAAGTCAGTCCAAGGTCTCAGAAGTCATCGCCCATTCGATGTGAAGATCGCCGGTCTTCTACACCGTCTTGTTACATCTTTGATTTAATCGCCGTTCAATTATTTGAAATGAGTTAAACTCGGTATTTTTAAATAATTGTCGCATAATTATAGTTTAAAACATTTCATATATCTTTATAACTATTTATCGCTATTTTTATTTATTAAAAATAGCTCGAAATATATAAACGACGTTTCGGGTCAATGGGTGGCGCTGCCTTTTCCAAAATCTGGTTTACACATACCTTAAAATCTAAACGTCGGATTTTTATGAAATTTATATCGTTGGAAAGCTCTTCCCAAAACGGTCCTAACGGTTCCAGTTTTGAGAAAATCCAACGGTCGGATCTTTCTATACATTCGTTTGAAGTTACGATTGTCGATACGCGAACTGCAGCGCTCGTTTCATTTAATTTTATGTTATATATATATATATAATATAAACCATTTGGGCGATTTCCTTTATTAAAAATGAGGATTTCAACAATGTATCATTTTAAATCAAATAAAAATGACATTTTGTTTGCCAGTTCTAATGCGACCAAAAATGATATTTCAACGATATATATTTTAATGATGTATAATTAAATAAAAAAGGGAAAAGTCCCTTATTCTTTTATTTACATATAAAATGTAAATCTCTTTTTTATTCTTGCTATTTACATTGAAAATAAAAATGTCTTTTTATTCTTTCCTATAACATTGAAAATAAAGATGTCTTTTTATTCTTTCCTATAACATTGAAAATAAAGATGTCTTTTTATTCCTTCCTATAACATTGAAAATAAAGATGTCTTTTTATTCTTTCCTATAACATTGAAAATAAAGATTTTTATTCTTTCCTATAACATTGAAAATAAAGATGTCTTTTTATTCTTTCCTATAACATTGAAAATAAAGATGTCTTTTTATTCTTTCCTATAACTAAGAGAACTCAATTAAAAAGTAAATTCATCTTTCTATGTAATATTTGCATTGAAAAATGCAATTAAAAAGGTGGACTTTATTTCCAATGTAAATGTCTTTTCTAGCGTCAATATTCCTAAAATAAATATAATTTCTAATGTCAAGATTTGATTCATTTCAACTATATTAACATAACGATGAAATTTTATTCATTTCAACCATATAGACATGACGATGAAAATTTGGTGTCATTTCAACTATACTAACATGACGATGAAATTTGGGTGTCATTACAACTAATTTAACATACGATGAATTTTGGGCATTACAACAAATGGCAACATATGATTGGTTGTAAAATTCCTATGAATCAAAAATAATAGACCCCACCTTTATTTTGTGAAATAAAACGAAATATATGAACTTTGTTCATTTTATAGGATGAAAGATCAAATCTTTATTCATTATATAAATTCAACTTCTTTTATTTTATATGTCAAAATAAAAGATCAAATCTTTATTTATTATTTAAACAAAATGAAAGGAAAATAAAAGATTGAACTTTATTTTATTTTGTTTTCAAAAAAAAAAAGATCAAACTTTCCTTTATATTTGTTTTTGAAAAACAAAATTCTGTTAATTAAAACAAAAGACTAAAACATTGTTTTATTCGTAGATCAAAAACAAGAGATTCAACTTTAATTTGTTTTCAAAAAAACAAAAGATTAGAACTTTATTTTGTTTTCAAAACATAAGATTAAAACTTGATTATATTTTATTTCAAATCAAAAGATCAAACCTTTACACTAAGATCCCAACTTTATTATATTTTATTTTCAAATCAAAAGATCAGTTTCAAGAGAAAGGAATAAAAATAAATACAAAAACAAAGGCGAGAACTTTATTATGATTACTTTAGAATTTTACAGATCCAAACAGTCAAATTATAACATGACATCACAACGAATAAGATTCAACAATACAACAATCACCACATAACAGATCAGAATAATATACAATGATTCGACTGATCGGATAGAATTTAAAATAAATTATTTAATTATTTAAATTCAGAATCTCACTGTCGTTGACGATTTTTGGCCAAAATTCGAACTGTTCAGAATCAACTCCAGTCAGTTTAGATGCGTAGATCTCAGTCACACGATTACAACGCCGCTGAAATCATCGAATTTCGAATTGAAACGAGTTAGATATGATAAATTGAAGTTTAAAATAATTTAAATTAATTAAACAATAAATTAATTAGAGAAATAAACCTTTCTTCCTCTCAGACAAGAACAGGCCGACGCTTTCACGTACTGGTTCAGAACTAGGGTTCAGATTTGTTCTCGGTTCGGGTGCCTGGAGGTCGATCGGACAGCGTGATGGGGAAGAGGGGGGTGAGGCGCAGCCTCGCCTAGACGTGGGGGCCCACTCGGCGGCGTCTGGTGGTCAGGGCGGAGCACGAACGGGCGCGGGTTTGTTGTAATGACCCGCATTCTACGCATTGGGGAATTGTAGAATATTTATTTCTTTCCCGTATGAAGTCGTATGGTCATGTAACTTTGGGAAACATCCAATAGAGTCATTTCCCATGTTCATGATTTTTGTCGATTTTTAAATGACCATTTTGCCCTTAGTTAGTACTGTTTTGGCCATAACTTTTGATTGGAAAGGAATTTTGACCCGAAACCACTTCCATTGGATTCGTTTGATGGTTTACCTTTCCGTAGAGTGGTCATAATAGCCAAACGGACTTACCGTTTGGGAGATATGGCTGAAATAAGGTTTGGAAGGTGAAAAACTGCTTAACCAGGCCAAATCGGGTGATTATTGAGTAGGCCCATAACCCATTTCGAGATTAGGGTTATGGGAAGGCTGAAATGAGATGGAGAATCATTCAATTTCAGTTTTCTAGCCTCCACTTATCACCAAGGAACCCTAAAAATGGCCTCCAACCTCTAAATCACCTCCAAATCACCTTTTGGTCAAGGTTTGGCTTAGCAACCTCTAATCAAGGAAGATCTACACCAAAGCAACATTGGAGCTGCTGTTTAGCATTGGGATTCACATCAAATCAGAGATTTATTTCAGATCTTAGTTTATTTGTGGCTAAGGTGAGTGGTTTGCATAGTTTTGCACTAATTATGGCTAATTAGGGTTGATTAGTGTTAATTAGCGAATTTAAACATGATAAAATTCTGGAAAAATGTTTATAAAATTCGGAATGATGTTTTAGACCTCTGATATGAATTTGGGTTAATTTGGTTAAGTTTTGATAATCATATCATAAGTTTCACCTAAACATGCTTAAGGGAAAATAAGGGGTTTTGGCAATGTTTGATCCATTTTAACCTACCATATTGTTGTTTTGATGTTTGTGGTTGATTATACATGTTTCTATGACTGTATGGTATGCTTTGTGATTGAATAGAATAGTTGGAATGGTCGAAAACGCCGTCGAGGGGCGTAAACAACTCGCTGGACAAGGTGCAGGAATTCGGATCAGATAGGGGATTGAGGGTCGATCGGATCGCCCTATGGGATCGTGGGACATTACCACGAGTCAAGTCATCTCCTCCGAGCCGAACCATCTGCGCAAGGTCCACGAACATCAACCGTGAACTGCCTTTAGTACCCGATCCGCTCGTGTTTCGTATCCCGATCCGACAGAGGGAGGCAGCATCCACGATCCAATTGTACTTGAACGCTCCGACCCGATTGTCCACCCACGAGTGAAGGCGCCATGAACCGATCTGAAGAGGGCACCCGACCCGAACCGTGGCAAGCTGGAGACCTCGACCCGATCCGCCAGGGGTGATGACGACCCGACCCGATCCAGTGAAGAAGGAGCATTCTGATCCGAACCGAACTGATGATTAGGGGGAGATCCGAACCGACCCAGTATTGACCAATAACCCGAGATGCAAAGGTAGTCCAATATGGGAAGTTAGAGCTCAGGATCCAGTTGGGAACCAATGAGTTCACTTCATGGTTGGGCTTTGCTGCGGGACGTGTGCTAAGGAGTTGTCGACGTTCATAACTTCGATTCACCACTAAAAATTGGATGATGGGCTACTTATCAGTGCAGTAGAGTCACTATGACTCGAGGGGCAAAGTGATGGTAGCAAGACTACGTTATCAGTGCAGTAGAGTCATTACGACTCGAGGGGCAAAGTGATGCGTAGTAAGACTATGAGCCAGTGCAGTGGGGTCATTGCGACTCCATGGGGCAGAGTGGACATAGTAAGGATTAGTAAGGCCATGAGCCAGTGCAGTGGGGTTCTCGTGACTCCATGGGGCAAAGTGGACATAGCAAAGGATGTGTGGCTACATTATCAGTGCAGTGAAGCCATTTATGACTTCATGGGGGCAAAGTGATCGTAGCAAGGTATGTAGGGTGATCGAAGTGGTGAATATCGTATGCTTTACGCACTGAGTGAGAGATGTGAGGATGAATGCTATGTTTGATTGTTTGCCATCATTATGACATGCACACCTCCCCACCTCCGTATCTTTACACCGTTTGATATGGTACCTTAGAGTGTTGTACGGTATGTAGTGCTAACTCTTTGGTTGCAGGTCCAGGTTCAGGTATGTTTTAGTCTACCTGTTATTGTTCACTTTAGATGCTTATCGCTCATACCAGGCTTTATGTCTGACCCAGAGTTTTATGTCTCCTCTTATTACTCTGGATGCTCACACGAGCAGACTAGAGACAGGTTAGCTAGTGATGCGCGAGTAGCTGATTCGGAGGCGGGCAGGAGGCTTCCACGTATGATATATATATATATATATATACACATTCTCCCTGTGTCGTTGGTGGTCGCTACTTGGGCATTAGTAGTGTACCTCCTTTATCTTACTTTTGCTTTGAGACAGTTTGAAAGTTGTAATAAGCTGTATTTTGGATTTCCGCTGCTATGATGTTTAGTTCTGGTTTTCAGCTTATGCACGGTCTCTCCTGTTTTATGTCAAGTATGTTATTATTATATTTTATTCTATGCGCTGTGAGACATTCTACAGGTTCTTTGTATGTTCATTTCCTTCTTTCCTTTCCTTCTGACGACCCGTTCCGTGCTAACTGGACATGTGTACAGCGCACTTTTGGAGTAAATGTTGGTTGGTGCGGGGCGGGCCGTCACATTTGTGGGGCTGCTGCTCTGGCTTCGGGCGACGAGGAGATGATCAGGTGGTATAGAAATGAAGAGGGAGAGAAGAGCTTTGACGTGGTATATGTGTTGAGGTCTGAAAATTAGTGATGGAGGAGAAATTAGGAGGAGAAGAAACGAACAACATCAGCCATTGAAATTAGGGGGCGGCGGCAACGAAGATGGTGAATAGTAAATTAGGGTTTTGTCCTATTTTTATAATATTTTATGTGTAATTTTATAATTAAATCCATAATTTATAAACTATTTCGATTTCAGCCCAGATGAAGGTGCCCCTAGCCAATAACCCATATTCCGGACCCAATGGGACAGGTCCCGTCAGCCCAAACGGTTGTCTGTGGCTTGTATTATTTAATTTAATATTTAATTCCTTTATTAATTTAATTCGTCTGCATAAATAAATTCACCGAGGCCACAAACGGACTCAGAATAATCCAGAAAAAAAATATTTGCCTATGTTATAACGATACGGTCCTAACAAAATTAATTTCGTCGAATTCTGACACTATTTGAAAAATGGCTATTTTTCAGTCGATTAAATTTGACTGAAATCGACCAAACACATTTTCCTTCGCCACGCTCACATATTAAATCGAAAAATTCTAAAAATTGAAACCTAGCAATAATATGACATTCTGGTTCCGATGAAAGTGGTTTCGTCGAAAACAGAGATCGTTTGAAAATTGACTATTTTCACTGGCTTTAATATTATTTAAAAATGGATTTTTTTTTAATTTCTGCCACATTTTTCCACCAAATAATTTAAAATAAAATTTTAAATTGGCTCGAATTTTCCGGGTCGTTACATCAGAGTAACCTGAATCTCACAACAGAACGAATAAAATATACTATACAAAATAACATTGAAACACAAATCTTTATTTGTATATTAGAGTATAACACTTACATCACAGCGGAAATAAACATTAGCTATAAAATGCTGCTGATGCCCCCTGCTCCAAGCTCCATCTAGTGTATTTGTAAATCCCGACTACTTGACTGCCCGTACAAATTTTGCGCACCCAAGAGTTTAGGGAAAACAAAACAAAATAAACTCTGGGTTAGTCATGGGACTGGTGTGAGTAAACTCCAACCACTTGGTTTAATTTTTAAAAATAATTTTCAAAAGAAATGATAATCGTAAGACCAATCCACACATAAACACGGATGGTTTTTACCTTACGATAACCCAAAACATTTTAAAAATCAATACTTTTATGATATTATAATAATGTCTAATCACAAATAATTAACAATCTACCAAAACGCTTACATCTCATGCTCCACATATATATAGTATACAATCAAAACCGGAGGCGCTTATTGGAGATTGGATTCCGACTATGACTAGGTATGGAACCACCTGTCGATAGTGTATCTCTTGAGAGGAATACACTGGATTTAACAAGAACGTCTTGCAACCCGGCCCACACATGACCGACCACTCATTTCTCTTGAGTGTATCGGATATATTGCCACCTACGGTTGCTAGCAACATAACCGTTCCTGGGAGATACAAATGCGAAAAGAAGTACCAAATATGAATATTCTCTAGATGGTGACAATACACCCTAATGGAGGCGATCCACATAGCCATGCTGCCTGCCCGATTTTTGCCATTTCCCTTGATGAGGCTTGAGGTAATAACATATGTTTTGACAGATCACACCTCCATTTACTTTGAATGTCACATCGTCATATCCGCCAAATCACAAATTGATTTCCCCAAAAATATCATAGGTATAAAGCTAAGAGAAACGAATTCTTCCGCCACCAAACATGGATACGTTTGAAGCGATCAACTTACGTGATCCATTAGATATACTCTGTTAGACATTCGTCCATACACGTTGCTCTGGATCTGGACAAACCGAAGGCACTATTCTGTAAATCCATCTTGGGCAATTTCTACCTAGGATCGCCAAAACATCCCTTGTACAACTCCGTCTTCAATTATCTTCATCATATTTGATTCGCAACGCTAATGCCCATACGGAGTGGTTTTCAGATAATGAATCTAACTCCGGTCTCTCCATATTAACAATGAAAAATGGTCAAAAACTTTGATAGTCGGTGATTTAACTATCAAAGGAAAACATGTATACAAACAACGATCGTATTTCCAAATGGAAATCTTACCGAGCAAATCATCACTCAACACTGATCCCTTTAATTTAATTTGCCATTCAATTGTTCATTTCCCCATTTCCAATCCCATATATTCGTATATTCTTAATTTCTAAATATATGTTATTAATCATTGGAAAACATTTCCGTATTTACGCCTATTTCTTATTTTCTATATTAGAAACATTTCTGATTTCTTATTTGGAAAACATTTCCAAAACTTGTTCATTTGATTAAATGAATGTTTAAATAAAATATTGCTGTGCCAACTCGAACCATTAACACTTGTTAACTAAAATCAATTAACTAACCTTCCCTATCGAACCTTAACCATTCCTTAGTTAAAAATGAAGTCAAATTGGGGTATAACTATGTCTCAGACCTTAATTGAACAACACTTCTAACCTCGCAATAGACAAGGTTCACTTTTAAATCTTCAACAAACTTTCTTGCATAACTCTCGGATTCTATTTACGAATCCACTTCCTTTATAGAATTCATTTGATTATAATAATAGTGTTATAATCCCATACTTCCGATATATATATATATATAATAACTTAAATATAGCTTTAACTCTTCATATAAATAAATAGATAAATGTTGTATTAAATAAACAAATCTTGATTTAAAACCCAGAATGTAAATAATACTTTCCTACCTTCGATATATTCGAATCCCAATGTATAATCCTCTCTCGAGTAATCTCTATTCGATAACTCCCTTTCGAATAAACTACATTCGATAATGCCTCTTTGAATAAACTATATTCGATAATCTCCTTTCGAATAACTATATTCGACAATCTCTCCTTTGAATAACTATATTCGAATAACTAATATTCGATTAACTCTAATTCGAATAATCAATATTCGACTAACTCTTATTCGACTAACTAATATTATTAACTCTATTTCCTTTCTCATTCAAATTCCCATTTGAATTCGTATTTCAAAACCCAAGTTTCTTTATAAATGTTTTAATTTATAAAATATTTATTTTAATCCATTGTTCACATCGATATGAAAATATTTCTTTAATATAATCCATTAAGTTTGATTTCGTATTTTAAGAATAATATCCCACTTCCAAATTCTATTTACACTTCAATTTAAAGAATTGTTCATATGAAATCTCCTTTTTATTTCTAACACTTAGATCTGATTTATAAATCCCTTTATAATTGCTACATTTTAACTTCAGTCTCAAATATCGGTGTTAAACCCGATTTTTACTTCTATATATAAATTCAGACTTATATGTTTAATTTATCCAATGATAAATAATTTACTTAATTTATAAAACATTATTAATAAATTAATCTTCTACATTTTATCTGTTAAAACAGATTTCTATTTATTTCTACTTTAAATTAATCTTTTCCCTTTTATCTGTTAAAAACAGTTTTCCATTTAATATTTAATTTCCACTTATTTTCTTTTATAAAATTCTATTTATTATAAAAGAATACTTCCTTTTTATTTCCTAAATAATTCCTTTTATTTGATTTACAAATATTTCCTATTCAATTCTATTTGGTTTACAAATATTTCCTATTCAATCTTATTTATTTCCCAAATAAATATTCCTTTTATAATTCTATTTATTTTCTAAATAAGTATTCCTTTTATAAAATCCTTTGATTTTATAAGTAATTCCTTTTATAAAATCCTTTGATTTTATAAATATTTTATTTTCAATATACACTTTGAAAATTTCCTTTTCTACATTCCAGTATCACTTATGGTATTAAAATACCAAATCAAAAGGATCGATCATCATCCAAACACACATAATCAATAACAGATTATATACCACATCATATATTAGAATATATGAAAAACAATTTTATAAATATTTGAGGAACCCAGTTGGATCCCTCCAACCTATTTTCCCTGCATCCATAGATGTTACACAATATAATTCACATCAATTTCATTTCAATATGTACTATTCTGATAAGCAGAATCAATGTTTGTTTGATGATAGGTGTGTATATCGTTATCTATAATTCCAAACAATAAATCAGCAATTCAACCAAACAATCAACACGTAGCAATCAACCATCATTTATTAATTCTAAAAATACGTTATAAAAATATAATTGAGCCGAGTTAGTGAGATTTACTCACATTCGATGGTCATCGTTAAATAACGATAACTATCTGTTGATTCAGACAGACAATTTATTTCGCTATAAATTGTAACGAGCTCTGATTCACTCCTAATCAGTTCCATTACGTAGCCACCATCCATACGATCCCATCGGATCTTGTTTCATTGAATTATGATAATGTATGATAAAGATATACATTATACAAGTTTGTACATCGATTTAAATAAATTAAAACTTGGATTTTATAAATGGGCCTTAACCTTATTTCTTCCAGTCCATTTACGCAAATACCAGCCCGTTAAAATGAATCATTCTTCCCCAACAAAAAGCTCCTGTGACCTGCTCCCTTAAAACACCATAGCCGAACCTAAGCTCAATCCCATTCACGCCTTACTCCATGAATTTCCAAACGAAGACCACCATCCTCTTTCTTATCAAAATCTCGTTTAACTTAAATCAATTTTCTCTAACTCGAAACCATGAAACCAGACGCGACTTTCAACTCTCCTTCACGATGCACCCTAAAAGCATCGACAGTTTTAAATTCTAAAAATTCTAATAAAATCACAAACCGAGCTATTCGATCTCCTGATTACCAATACGAATTCAAATTGATTTAAAACTCCTTACATCTCACCCAAAACCGAACCCTAGGTGGCGCCTCACTAATTTCAGCGAATGAGAAGGACGTTGAACACAGCAAAATGCGTACTAGATTAAAGCTTACACCAATTCAAACTCAAATCTATATATTATACGATTTATAGGATTTTATTTAGTTTTATTTGGAATTTTGAAGTGGTCGATTTCTATTTGCTGAGGAAAAGAAAATAAACCTAGCGGCTGTTGAGAGGATTGACTACGAAAATGAAAATTTAGGGTTAAGGTTAACTTGTGGGGGTATTTATAGTAAGATAAAAATATTTTTAATTCGTGTGATCACATACAACATCCAAAAATCATGAAAATGAGCATGCAGCTGCAGTTCGACATTACGGACCCAACGAAACTTGTTTCATTGAATTCCGACTCCGTTTTCTCACACAATGTATTTTTAACCATCAAAATACTAACTGTTTTTCACGTTAAAAATCCGTATGCCACACACTGACTCCAAAAATTACGAAAATTGAAATCTAACAATAATTTACTATTCTGGATCCAATAAAATTAGTTTCGTCGAAAACGGAGGTCGTTTGCAGAACTGGCTATTTTTAAAGCTCTAAATAAACCCATTTAAATATTAATATATTTAAAAATAAATAAGTTAAATAAAAATAATTTAATATTATCATATATATTAACACAGAATGTTATACAACTCCACAATATACTTGTCTGGGTTTACAACTCAATATTTCAAACCCGTGTTAAGTCTATATTCAATTTATATTGAAAATCCATTTATAATTTAAATAAATTGTTATAAATTATAAAGGAATTCCATAGCGACTTTTCGAAAATTTGATTTGGTCATAACTCACAATCTATACGACGAAATCCCGATTTTTCTCTTCTATTAGAAAAATATATTTCACTGGCTCTGAATGTTTCTTGTTTCACATAAATCCGATTTAAAACGGATTCTGTATATTCGTTTAAAGTTCAAATCGCCAAATTATGAACTACCATGCCATTTCGAGCTCGATTATAATTATAATATAATTATACGTTCATACTGTTGTTTAAATAATATATTCGTTATTATAATCAAATTCTAAACTGAATTATATCTTATATACAATCCAATTCACACAATACTGTGAATTCAACTTAATTCCGATTATTTCGGAATTAAATATATTATTATATTATTTATATTAATTAAATATTCAATATTATTTAATTAAATGACCATTTAAATCTCTAAATCACTATTTAAATAATTAAATAAATTAATTATTATACCGTAAAAATATACGAGACATTACATTCTTCCCCCCTTAAAATAATTTCGTCCTCGAATTTGCTAAGGTAGAAAACAAATCTTATTAACTGGGTTAAAAATTATATGTTTACTTCTTAACTCCGGTTTCACTGAACCAATTTATATTAATTAAATTATTTATTTAATTCTATTAACAAAAATTTTAAAAATTCTGAAAATTTTCTAACACTTGAAATTTTTGAAAAATTTCGTCAGCACCTCTTTTGTACTGGTCAATTGGTACAACTGCAACTCGCCTCTCTAGGCCTTCTCCAACCCAAAAGAAAACCAAATAGCCAAGCGGCTTGCCAATTCTTCTCATCAAAATCTCATACCCAATTAGAATATAAACGTGTACCTTTTTGTCGGGCATATCATTATATCATTTCCATCTGTTACCAATTCAACATATTCCAATATCATCCCAATCAATCTCCAATCAGTATACCCTCAAAACAATTATTCGCTTATACCACAACCAAATTTCATGTAACTGAAAGGAATTTCGCTCGATCTGAATCAGTCGCTAAACCGACCAAGACCGTTCGAAACCCCTGATTGTTTTGAGAACACGACAAATTAGAATGCAAACAAAAGAACATTTCATTGTATATTACAACAATTCTATCAGAATACAAGAATATATAGAGTGTGAATAAATATTACACATTATAAAATATCAGAGATTACAATACATTACATAGCAGCGGAAAATAATACAATACACAACTAGAAGTAGTATACGGATACAGAGCTTTCCAGGCATCGTTCCAGCTGTAAATCAGGATCCTGTCAAAATAAATCTGCAAAACCAAAACTACTAGCTGCCCGTGCGAAAAATAGGGGCACCCAGAGTTTAGGTTAAAACAATAAACTCCAGGTTAGTCATGTGACTGGTGTGAGAACTAAAACAGTTATTAATCTTCATTTTAAAGTTAGGTAAATCAAGGGACCACGCCATATAACACGGAACGGGTTTCCTCCCAAGAATACCAGTGCATAAAACAACAACGCAATGCTAAATAAAGAAATATGAAGCTATTATAAGACCCAGGTCCCATCGCACAATGCAACACAAGACGGAGGATAGGGTTTTACCCTATAATAGCCAAAGAATACTTGATACGCTAAATTTCATCTTTTGTTATTACTATAAGTGTATAGTGTCGAAACAATTTCAATCATAAGTATCAATCATAGACGGCATGGGTACCATATATCATGTCGCTATATATAGGTTTACAATCAAAAACGCAAAGTCACGTATTGGAAGTTGGATTTCCATTTGTGAACCGAGGCAACGGATCGTCCTCACCGCTTCGAGACTGTTTAGCCCGAGCTTCAGGCAAGCACGCAGGCAAGCCTTGGATCGTCAGGGCCGGTCCACCCGATGTGGATTAAACTTAAACCCTGGGCACTGCGCTTCCGTGCTCTTTGGGGCGTACATGAGCCAACAAATGACTCCATCGGTCCCGGGTCGACCGATATAACCGAGGTGCCTTGCAACAGCAGCAACCACATAAGTCAAACTCATCAGGGCGTGTCAAACCACTGACGCACCTTCTAGCTAGAAGGAAACGCATGCCCTCGCTGATGTCCTCTCCCATTTCTGGTTCACAACCGGGGTGTGAGGCTTGCGAATCAATGCTACACAAAGCTATGCCACACAAGCGGTGCTTTGATCATAAACCATAAGACTCTGCTTTTCAATAGAAGCCTTGATCATTTGCATCTCAGCATGCCACACAGGCAATTCACGCTATGCAACCGATATCAATCACACAGAATGAAATCCGATGTCAGACACACATCCATTTACAAGTCCGTTCTAGGTCTGAACGAAACCGGAGGCACCTTGTACCTCGCATATCCATCGATCTCCAAGTACGTCTGGACGACCACTAACTGATTCCCTCCTCTTGGGTGTACGGCCTAATCAAGATCATCAGTAATCACCCAAACGACGTGAAGACCTACGGTCTTCAACCACCGTCTTCGTCTTCGACACCACGTCGAATCAGTTATTCAGAATGGGATAAACCCGGTCTTTCTGAATAACTCGCATATATAATAAACAAGTGTTACACAAACACAACATACGCCTCATTCCAATTCATCAGTCACTAACCGTAAATTAGCAAGAGAATAATTCCCCAAACATTAACCCCGAAGGCCGAAACCAACATCAGATCAATACTAGGAAACCATTCTTCTTATCTAACCTACAGTTAGTTTCTAAATTTCACATTCTTAGGGAAAGGTTCCCATTAATTTTATCAAAGATAAATTCTTTTAAATTTATTCTTTAATCTTCCTTTGAATATCACTTCAAACTAGTCGGGATTAGCAAACCACACCGAAGTAATTATTTATTTTATTTCCCAATCCCAACCTATTCATCCCAAGGAGCAAAACTGGTAATACTCCACACCTAACACCACAATGTTATCGGTAAAGTTAATTACCATTTCACGTTCAAATCTAGTTAAAGATTTAACTATCGCTTGGAGCAAAACTGGTGATACTCCATTCTCGATCATTTCAATCTAATTAAAGATTCATTAAAACTACACTTAGTTTTAATCTTTAACTCGGTTAAAGAACTGATGTCATTTAAAACACGATTCACGATAAACCCCAAAATCACATCGTATTTCAATCAGTCCCTAACCGTAAATTAGTAAGAGGACAGTTCCCTAAATATTAACCCCGAAGGCCGAAACCTACATCAGATCAATATCCAAGAAACCATCCAACTTAACTGATCCCCAGTTAGTTCTTAATTTTCTTAACTCCATTTGGGTTTAAGAACGGTATTATTAAAGATACCGTTCACGACAACCCAAAATCCCATTTGATATTAAACACAAGGCTCTGAATAGAAAATATATCGGCTTATATTCAATATCAAATTCTGAAACCAATAAATATCGTATTGGAAATAACGATATAAATATATCTTTCAAATTTCCATAACAACATCTGTATAATCACGAAATCCAGCATCGAACTATTCCGAAGACGATTTCAATTCAAATCCATTCCAATTCATATATTGGACACTTCTGGTTATTTTAAAACCATTTCAAATCTAGTTCAAAACTAGTTCAAAACTAGTTCATTTCGATAAAAATATATTTTTATCCCTTAAAATAGGGAATTTTCCATCCTAGTTCTTTCTAAATCATTTATTATGATTTTACACAAATTATTAGTACTTTTAACAATTTTATCAAGGCCCGTACAGTCGATTTCCAATAACGGCCACCGAACTGCACTTACAGCGACCTTTTCTAAATTTGATTTGGTCGTAACTCCAAATCCAACTGTCAGATTTCCAATTTCTAATATTCATTGGAAAGCTCTTTTCGATACGAACCCAATGGTTCCAGTTTCAGGAGAATCCGACGGTCGGATCCCCCGTAACGTCAATTCGAAGTCAATGGTCGAAATTCGCGAACAACCGCGGCGCGACGCGTTCTATTCAGGCCATTAATATATAATATATATATATATTATATATATTTCGTCGATTTTGATTCAAAACGTATTTTATAAATCATTTTAAATTTGTTTAAAACGACTTCAACTTCATATTCAATTTTAAATCTAAATTGAATATTCCATATCGTCAATATATAAATGATGATATTTTCAAAACGTTATATTTCGAAATCACTTCTTTTTCGATATTCGAATAAAATCGATATAAATATCGTTCGTATTAAAATGGCGCAAATCTAATCAACACGGCTTTTATTCAACACATGAATGTTTACTCTATTCAATACATGAATATTTATTCTATTCAACACATGAATATTTATTCTATTCAACACATGAATTTATTTCTATTCAACACATGAATTTATTTCTATTCAACACATGAATTTATTTTTATAATATTCCTTATTATCCAAATTGGAATGAGGCCCAATCAATCACCATATAATGTTAATTATATGGATTTTCTACAACATATGTAGGTAATAACAACGATAAATCATCAACCATCATCCAGAGTGCACCACACAACTGCATAAGCATTAAATATCAATAATTAATGCTTACACAGTCTGTCAATCCATCGATTGACATAAAACTAAACGATCGGGATTAGTGTACGTCAAATATCATCCCAATACCCTTATGGGGTTTTAAATCAACAAATATAGATTTTTATTTGTGCAGTTGGGCGTCCCAATCAATATCAGTCAAATCGGTGTACATCAAAAAATCGTTCGATTTGTAAATGAATATTTATTTTGCTTCAACGCATGAATATATATTTTATTTCAACACATGAATATATATTTGATTTCAACACATGAATATATATTTTATTTTACACATGAATATATAATTGGTTTCATTACACATCACATATCAAATTCACACCAATTCATCAATCAAACCAAACAATCAAACAAGTCGTCCATGGTCTGTGGACGACGGGTGTCGGGTGCTATTAAGCACCGTCTGCATCCTAGTATATATTTCAAACTAGAAAACAAAATAAAAGTGAGAAGTTCTCACATTTGGGTTCCACTCCTCCGTTCTTTATTTCTGAATGGTTTGGAATTGTCCACCATTCGAACGCAATCTTTTCACGCTGTTGATATTAAAAATCACATTTTTAATTCGCTACACATATAAAAATCATATTTTTATTCTCCTCATTATATAAAAATCATATTTTTATAAAAACCATATCCTTTCAAATATAAAATCATTTCTTTTCAAATTAAAATAAATAAGTTTTTCAGTTTTAAAATTCATATGTTTTCAGTTTTAAAACAAATCAATTTTCAGTTTTAAAAATAAATAAGATTAATGAATGAGGTGAAAGCTTACAGCGAGCGAGAGGGGGTGGGACCGCAGTTCGTCGGAGTGGGGCGGATCCGCGGCATCAGGTGCAGTGATGTGTGGCGCTGGTCTTCGGTGAAGCAGGGGGTCGGGAGTGGTGGTGTGGCGGCAGGGATGGCCGGCGGCGGTGGAATAGGGTGGCAGCGGTTGGATTTTGGCCGTGGGGCGTGATGTTGATCGTCGCATCGGAGGGTAGGGCGAGGAGATGGAGGGGAAGGCGATGGAGATGGTGGTGCAGGGCCGATTGCGGCGGAGGAGGGTGGAGGGAACGATCGCCAGTGGCGGCGGATCGCGATGGGAGGGTAGTGACTGGTTTAATTGAATTGGCGGGCTCGATTATTTCTGAGAGAATTAGGGTTGGGAGCACTCAGCTTTTAATATATATATTATTTTATTAATACTTTATTCCTTGAAAGTTGATTTTACATTTGAACTCAGAACGAGGCCCACCAACTGTCGCCCCTAGCTAATTACCCCATTCCGAACACAATGGGATAAGTATCATAAGCCGATTCGATCGTTTCGATCAGTTTCTATCAAAAATCAAAATATAACTCTATATATTGAATTTGAACGCGCTTTTCAATTTACCAGGGCCACATACGGACTCTAAAAATTCCCAAAAAATATTTTCTAGCTTCATATTGACGATACGGTCCTAACAAAACTTATTTCATCGAATTCTGAAACCGTTTGAAAAATGGCCATTTTCCAGTCGATTAAAATCAACTGAAACTAGTCAAACGCGTTTTCCTTTGCAACGCTCACATATTGATTCAAAAAATTACGAATTTTGAAACCTAGTAATAACTTAACATCCTGGATCCAACAAAAGTGGTTTCGTCGAAAACAGAGGTCATTTGCAAAATTTCCATTTTTAAGGGCCATAATTCCATAGCGACTATTCTGAATTTTCAACTGGGCACATCTTTTTATTCCCGCTATGAAATTTCAATTTTTCGGATTCGTTGGAGAGATTCCCAAATAGATTCTAATATTTTTGGTTTCACTAAAATCCGGTTTATTATGAATCCTGTGCGTTCGTTTGAACTTTGAAATCGAATTTTCAAACTACCGCGCCATTTTCAATTCCTTTTATAATTAAAATAAAATATTTATATTCAAACGACGATCTATATAACTATATATGTTCGAATTCTATTCAAAATAAATTTCTTGTCGTTATTATTTAAAATAATTCATTTTAGATATTCTAAATTCATAAAATTACCAAAATAAAAATTTTAAATTAGCTCGGATTTCCGGGTTATTACAATTCATTTTAAACTCGAGTTCCATTCTCGATTCCAAACTCCTAACTCATCCATCCAATAAGATTTAAATTTCCTACATCATAGATCCAATATTTTTCGATATCATTCTAATACAATTCAATTTTCCATTTAACTGGCTTTAATTAAATTTTCAATTTCTATTGACTTTTACAAATTCTACCTTAATTTGTTTTAATTCAAATAATCTATTTCTGGGAGTTTTAAATAGCTTAGCCTTTTCCAAAAATCAAAATATTCATTTTGGAATATCAAAACAACTTGTTTTCTCAAAACAATTCAAAAACAAAAAATTTGGTACTAATCCGTCACTCAACTCGAAAATGAACACTGATGAGGTGGCCAGCATCATCAGAGTTATTTCCCAGCGATCAAAGTGAGTTCAATACTATATCACTTTTCAAAACCATTTCTTAATCATTTCTGTTTTGAAATTATTTCAAAATATCATTCACAATGTTTGGTAAAACAATTTAAAATCTCCTGGGTTTTTAAAATTCTCATATATTTAATCTGAATCCATTTATAAACATTTATTCAACTTTTAGGAATCTTAATTCCAATTCTGATTTAAATTCAGTTTTAATCCATCTGTTTTCATATATTACACTTATATGAACCCCGATTGGCTATTTACATACCCATTTTACCTTTATAATATCATTTGATTATAATAGCAACCAACACATCCTATATACTATAATAATCCAAATATAAATCATTCTTTTGTATCAAAACATAATTTGGGTAAATTATTTCATTTACCCTCTTTTCAAAACATATTGTGTCTGTTTATTGTATTCAAGTGTTTAGTAACCCCTATCGATACAGTGGATTAAACTGATCAACCAGAATTCACAAACTGCTCAACTAATAAATCCCCACAATATAAAACATTTTTTTTATGAAACCTTCAGCTCTGATACCACTGTAACGACCCGGGGATTTTTGACTCCGAAAATCGATGCATATACCAATGTCGACTATTCAGACATCGGAAATACCAGATAGTTAATAGAATAGAGGGTGAGAATAGATAAGGTAGAACTATTAGAATAGAAAAAGAAGAAGAACACAACAACATCAAAGTAACCCGAATCTCACAGTGGAACGAATAAAATAAAGTATACAAAATAACATTGAAACATTAATCTGTATTTGTATATTAGAGTACAACACTTACATCACAGCGGAAATAAACGATAGCTATAAAATGCTACTGAAGCCTCCTGCTCCAAGCTCCATCTAGTGTATCTGTAAATCCGGACTACTTGACTGCCCGTACAAATTTTGGGCACCCAAGAGTTTAGGGAAAACAAAACAAAATAAACTTTGGGTCAGTCATGGGACTGGTGTGAGTAAACTCCAAACACTTGGTTTAACTTTTAAAATTCATTTTCAAAAGAAATGATAATTGTAAGACCAATCCACAAATAAACACGGATGGTTTTTACCTTACGATAACCCAAAACATTTTCAGAATCAATACTTTTCTAATATTATTATAATGTCTAATCACAAATAATTAACAATCTACCAAAACGCTTGCATCACACGCTCCACATATATATAGTATACAATCAAAACCGGAGGTGCTTATTGGAGATTGGATTCCGACTATGACTAGGTATGGAACCACCTGCTGATAGTGTATCTCTTGAGAGGAATACACTGGATTCAACAAGAACATCTTGTGACCCGGCCCACACATGACCGACGACTCATTTCTCTTGAGTGTATCGAATATATTGCCACCTACGGTTGCTAGCAATATAACCGTTCCCGGGAGATACAGAAGCGAAAAGAAGTAACAAATATGAATATTCTCTAAATGGTGACAATACACCCTAATAGAGGCGACCCACATAGCCATGTTGCCTGCCCGATTTTTGACATTTCCCGGTTGATGAGGCTTGAGGTCATAACGTATCTTTTGACAGATCAAACCTCCATTTACTTTGAATGCCACATCGGCATGTCCGCCGAATCACAAATTGATTTCCCCAAACATATCACGGGTATAAAGCTAAGAGAAACGAATTCCTCTTCCAACAAACGTGTATACGTTTGAAGCAATCAACTTACGTGATCCATTAGATATACTCTGTCATACATTCGTCCATACACGTTGTCCTGGGTCTGAACAAACCGAAGGCACTATTCTATAAATCCATCTTGAGCAATTTCTATCTAGGATCGCCAGAACAGCCCTTGCACAACTCTATCTTCAATTATCTTCATCATATTTGATTCGCAACGCTAATGCCCATACAGAGTGGTTTCAGATAATGAATCTGATCCCGGTCTCTTCATATTAACGACGGAAAATGGTCAAAATTTTTGATAGTCAGTGATTTAACTATCAAAGGAAAACATGTGTACAAACAATGGTCGTATTTGCAAATGGAAATCTTACCGAGTAAATTATCACTCAACACCGATCCCCTTTAATTTAATTTGCCACTCAATTGTTCATTTCCCCATTTCCGATCCCATATATTCTTATATTCTTAATTTCTAAATATACGTTATTAATCATTGGAAAACATTTCCATATTTACGCCTATTTCTTATTTTCTATATTAGAAACATTTCTGATTTCTTATTTGGAAAACATTTCCAAAACTCCTTCATTTGATTAAACAAATGTTTAAATAAAATATCGCTATGCAAACTCTAACCATTAACACTTATTAACTAAATTCAATTAACTAACCTTCCCTATCAAACCTTAACCATTCCTTAGTTAAAAATGAAATCAATCAAGTTTGTGTATAACTACCTCTCAGACCTTAACTAAACAACATTTCTAACCTCGCAATAGACAAGGTTCGCCTTTAAATCTTCAACAAACTTTCCTGCGTAACTCTCGGATTCTATTTATGAATCCACTTCCTTTATAGAATTCATTTGATTATAATAATTGTGTTATAATCCCATACTTCCGATATATATATAATTACATAAATATAGTTTTATTTCTTAATTTAAATAAATAAATAATGGTTTTAATAAATAAACAAATCCTGATTAAAAACTCGAAAATTAAATAATACTTTCCTACCTTCAATATATTCGAATTTCAATGTATAATCCTCTCTCGAATAATCTCTATTCGATAACTCCCTTTCGAATAAACTACATTCGATAATGCCTCTTCGAATAAACTATATTCGATAATCTCCTTTCGACGAACTATATTTGACAATCTCTCCTTTGAATAACTATATTCCATAACTCTATTCAAATAACTAATATTCGATTGACTCTAATTCGAATAATCAATATTCGGCTAACTCTTATTCGACTAACTAGTATTATTTTAACTTTATTTCCTTTCTCATTCAAATTCCCATTTGAATTCGTATTTCAAAACCCAAGTTTCTTTATAAATGTTTTAATTTATAAAATATTTATTTTAATCCATTATTCACATCGAATGTGAAAATATTTCTTTTATATAATCCATTAAGTTTGATTTCATATTTTTAAAATAATGTCCCATTTCCAAATTCTATTTACACTTCTATTTATAGAATTGTTCATACGAAATCTCCTTTTTATTTCTAACACTTAGATCTCATTTATAAATCCCTTTATAATTGCTACATTTAACTTCAGTCTCAAATCTTGGTGTTAAAACCGATGTTTACTTCTATATATAAATTCAGACTTATATATTCAATTTATCCAATGATAAATAATTTACTTAATTTATAAAAAATTATTTATAAATTAATCTTCTCCATTTTATCTGTTAAAACAGATTTCTATTTATTTATACTTTAAATTAATCTTTTCCCTTTTATTTGTTAAAAACAGTTTTCCATTTAGTATTTAATTTCCACTTATTTTCTTTTATAAAATTCTATCCATTTTAAAAGAATACTTCCTTTTTATTTCCTAAATAATTCCTTTTTTGTTTTATTTGTTTTACAAATATTTCCTATTCTATTCTATTTGATTTACAAATATTTCCTATTCAATCCTATTTATTTCCTAAATAAATATTCCTTTTATAATTCTATTTATTTTTTAAATAAATATTCCTTTTATTAAATCCTTTGAGTTTATAAGCAATTCCATTTATAAAATCCTTTGATTTTATGAATATTTTATTTTCAATATACACTTTGAAAATTTCCTTTTCTACATTCCAGTATCACTTATGGTATTAAAATACCAAATCAAAAGGAACAATCATCATCCAAACACACAGAATCAATAACAGATTATATACCACATCATATATCAGAATATATGAAAAACAATTTTATAAATATTTGACGAATCCAGTTGGATCCCTCCAACCTGTTTTCCCTGCATCCACAGATGTTACACAATATAATTCACATCAATTTCATTTCAATATGTACTATTTTGATAAACAGAATCAATGTTTGTTTAACGATAGGTGTGTATATCGTTATCTGTAATTCCAAACAATAAATCAGCAATTCAACAAAACAATCAACACATAGCAATCAACCATCATTTATCAATTCTAAAAATATGTTATAAAAATATAAATGAGCAGAGTTAATGAGATTTACTCACATTGGACGGTCATCGTTAAATTACGATAACTATCGGTTGATTCAGACAGACAATTTATTTCGCTATAATTGTAACGAGCTCTAATTCACTCCCAATTAGTTCCATTGCTTAACCACCGTCCGTACGATCCCATCAGATCTTGTTTTGTTGAATTCTGATAATGTATGATAAAGATATACATTATACAACTTTGTACATTGATTTATATAAATTAAAACTTGGATTTTATAAATGGGCCTTAATCTTATTTCTTCCAGTCCATTTACACAAATACCAGCCCGCTAAAATGAATCCTTCTTCCCCAACTAAAAGCTCCCGTGACCTGCTCCCTTAAAACGCCATAGCCGAACCTAAGCTCAATCCCATTCGCACCATACTCCATGAATTCCCATACGAAGACCACCATCCTCTTTCTTATCAAAATCTCGTTCAACCAAAATCAATTTTCTCTAACTCGAAACCATGAAACCAAACGCGACTTTCAGCTCTCCTTCATGATGCACAGTAAAAGCATCGACAGTTTTAAATTTTAAAATTCCAATAAAATCACAAACCGAGCTATTTGATCTCTTGATTACCAATACAAATTCGAATTGATCTAAAACTCCTTACATCTCACACAAAACTCAACCCTAGGTGGCGCCTCACTTATTTCAGCGAACGAGAAGGACGTCGAACACAACAAAATGTGTACTAGATTAAAGCTTACACCAATTTAAACTCAAATCTATATATTATACGATTTATATGATTTATTTAATTTTATTTGGAATTTTGAAGTGGTCGTTTTCTAGTTGCTGAGGAAAAGAAAATAAACCTAGCGACTATTGAGAGGATTGACTACGAAAATGAAAATTTAGGGTTAAGGTAAACTTGTGGAGGTATTTATAGTAAGATAAAAATATTTTTATATTCGATTTTATATTTATTTTTAATCTATCGCTTTTTCTTTTGCTATTTAAAAATTCGTGCGATCACATACAACATCCAAAAATCATGAAAATGGGCATGCAGCTACAGTTCGACATTACGGACCCAACGAAACTTGTTTCATTGAATTCCGACTCCGTTTGCTCACACAGCGTATTTTTAACCGTCAAAATACTGATTGTTTTTCACGTTAAAAATCCGTACGGCCACACACTAACTCCAAAAATTATGAAAATTGAAATCTAACAATAATTTACTATTCCAGATCCAACAAAATTAGTTTCGTCGAAAATGGAGGTCGTTTGCAAAACTGGCTATTTTTAAAGCTCTAAATAAACCCATTTAAATATTAATATATTTAAAAATAATTAAATTAAATAAAAATAATTTAATATTATCATATGTATTAACACAGAATGTTATCCAGCTCCATAATATGCCTGTGTGGGTTTACAACTCAATATTTGAAATCCGGGTTAAATCTATATTCAGTTTATATTGAAAACCCATTTATAATTTAAATAAATCGTTATAAATTATAAAGGAATTCCATAGCGACTTTTCAAAAATTTGATTTGGACATAACTCACAATCTACACAATTAAATCCTGATTTTTCTCTTCCATTAGAAAAATATAGTTCACCGGCTCCGAATGTTTCTTATTTCACCCAAATCCGATTTAAAACGGATTCTGTATATTCGTTTAAAGTTCGAATCGCCAAATTATGAACTGCCGCGCCATTTCAAGCTCGATTATAATTATAATATAATTATACGTTCAAACTGTCGTTTAAATAATATATTCGTTATTACAATCAAATTCTAAACTGAATTATATCTTATATGTAATCCAATTCACACAATATTGTGAATTAAACTTAATTCCGATTATTTCTGAATTAAATATATTATTACATTATTTATATTAATTAAATATTCAATATTATTTAATTAAATGACCATTTAAATCTCTAAATCACTATTTAAATAATTAAATTAATTAATTACTATACCGTAAAAATATACGGGACATTACACTACAATACATAACGTTAGAATATTCTAAGTATATTCCTATCCTTTACTATATATTATCGTTAAAATCCTTAACCCTTCATTCCATTTATTCCATGGTAAATCTAAAATTTGAGCCGCAACTATAGTCCCTCAGCAATAAACAAAATTTCTTTCCTAAACTGAAATCGTTCCTTTCTAAAATAAAAAGGGGATCCAAAATGAATTGTTGTTAATCCCTCTTCTACTACAAACCGATCCCAAATTCCTCAATTCTTTCCTCACCTTCCCGTTCTTTCCTCAACACCAATTTCCGTTTCCAGTAAATGATATCGCCAATGGAAATTCAATTAAAAATCAAATGGATTTCTAAAATTGTCGAAACCTATAATCTTGAACCCGATGTGAGGCAAGCATCTATCTCCTACCAAAGTTATGAGGTGCGGCCGAGTACACTGTTGTAACAACCCGTATTTCGATAACATGATTAAGACGAGAATCAAGGCAGAATTTAATTTTAAATTCTGAATCAAGCGAAATGGGCTATGCAATTGCGTTCGTCTCGGAAAAATACGCGAAATAGAGTCCGAGTTTTCGAAAATCGGAGTCCGTATGACCCGGTTAAGGCCCAACGAAGTTTTCAGAAAATTTCTAAGTAAAAACAGATTTCAAATTCAAACTTGGATTTGGAAAATTGGGCCAGGCGGGAAAAATTCCCGCCACAGTACCCAAGTCGACAGCCCTGTCGACTTGGGAGTCGACTTGGTCTGACCAAGTCGACAGCCCTGTCGACTTGGCTGTTGACTTGGCTCAGACGAGCATTCCTGGCTTGGTGCACCTGCACTGGTCTTTGGTCTTGTTCTGGAAGCTTCTGACATAGTTTGATGGTTCAGATCTATCCTAGGGTTAATCTAAGGGCCTAAAACTATCCTAATCTCTATAAAAAAAACCTAAACCTAACCTAAATCCCTAAAAATCAAACCTAGCAACTAAGTGCTGCCAAAATCAATCTTGATCATTGCCTCCATCTCCAATCCCTAGAGCCTATGCATTCAAATCGGGTTCAAATCAAAAGGTGCAAGCTTGCTACACCAAATAGAGGCCAAATCAACGTTGCTATGCGAGTTTCATGACGGATCTTCATCAAAGGAGCCACCTTTCTTCGTCAAAACGATTCATGCTCCTAGTCCTCTTGCCACGCTATGTAAGTTCTAGCTACTTGTAGATTTAAACGATGATCTTGATGTGACATGGGATAAAATGCAAAGTAACATGAGTATGTTAGCCTATGGGAACCTAGTTTGCCCCTTTAGCATGAACATATGACTTTGGGTTATGTTGTAGCGACTAAACCATGCTATTCATGTTACATTGGACCTAGTTTGCCATGCAAGATTGGACCTTTGCTTGTGGTATGTTAGCATGCACACTTGAAACCGCTTTGACTCATGAAACATGTGCATGAATGTGACTTTGAGGCTATGCAAGTATATGAACCCGAAATCCCTTATGATAATATGCAAGTTTACCTTTTTATCACATGAGTAACATGGGCATGTTCATCCCTTCATGATAGGTTTATGACATGAACACTTATGCAAGTAATCCCCTTTTATGCTATGCATGTTTGTGGCCAAATCCCCTTGAGATACTATGCATGTTTGTGGCCAAATCACCTTATGACACTATGCATGTTTTTGGCCAAGGTTGTGCATGTGGAAGCCAATCCCTTTTTGGCATCATGCATGTTTTGAGGTCAATATGTGACGTAGTATCCTTACTATGTTGACTCGCTTTTGCTTGCGTTGGAAAGCACGACTTTGGGGTAGTTAGATAAACATGAACATGACGCGAAATCTTGACTTGAATATGACATGAAAACTTGACTTGAGGTTACATGTGAACACGACATGTAAGTTGAACCAAAATGGGGGCATGACACGTGGGGTAAACTTGGGACTTGAAATTAGACACGTATGGGTTGTAAGTGTAATATAACACTAGACCAAACATGGAAGTGGCCAACTCGAGGTTGGGTTGAGTTTGTAGCATAAATCTACCCGGACCCGCCCGGCTTAACTAGTAGCTACAAACAATAGGATCCAATGTGAGAAGTTGGTCATGTCGCGCTTAAGACCCGAGGTTAGACTAGGTTGTGGTGTAAATCTACCCGGACCCGCCCGGCTTAACTAGTAACCACAACAAGGTCTAATGTGAGAGGTTGAGGGTGCATTAATTAAATTAATGCCACATGATAAGGTTAAGTAAATTTGACTAATGACACTTAACCGATATGACACGAATGGGTAGGTTAAGTGGGACCGAACTTGATTTCTTAATGACACTTAACCATGCAAGATGATTAGGGGATGAGGTTAAGTAATTTACACTTAACTAATCCGACCCGGTAATTAGATGGGGTTAAGTAATTGACGCTTAACTAATCTAACCACGGTAATTAGATGGGGTTAAGTAATCCACACTTAACTAATCTAAACACGGTAATTAGATGGGGTTAAGTAATCCACACTTAACTAATCTAAACACGGTAATTCGATGGGGTTAAGTTAAACACTTAACCAACTTAAACTTGGTAATTCAATGAGGTTAAGTAACCAATACTTAACCAACTTAACGTGATAATTTAATGGGGTTAAGCAACTTATACTTAACCAATTATACATGATGATTTGATGGGGTTAAGTAACCTACACTTAACCAATCTAATACGCGGACCTGATAAGGTTAAGTCACAAGCCCTTTCTAGAATATACTTAACCATTGTAGTACGATTAGAGGATGGGGTTAAGCCCACCTATACTTAACCAATCCGACTCGATAATTTGATGGGATTAAGATAATCTATGCTTAATCGATCTAGCAAGATAATCTGATAGGATTAAGGTAAGCTAGTACTTGACCGATTTGACTTGATAGGGTTAAGTCATGAGCCTCTGGGTACACTTAACCAACTTGTAGGGCTAAGTCTTGAACTTAAATACTTAGCCAATCTTGACGTGATTCGTGGGCGGGTTAGGTCATGGACTTGAATGATAACACTTAACCCAATAGACAAACCCTAGTTAGAGGAACTAGGTAGAAAATCTTGGTTAATCAAGGATAACGGGAAAGGAAGCTAAGTGGTAAACCTTAGTTAAGGGTAACTAAGTAATAATTCTTAGCTAAGGACATAGGACTAATTCATAAAGCGATGAGTAACCTGATACGGTAGGTCATCGCTTAGTATGCGAGGAGGAGCTAGTTATCTGACTTGGATAAAAGCTCCAGCGCACTGGGTGCCGAAGTGGAAGCTTCTGGGGACGTGAGGATATTCTTGGGATCCCTCTGTGGGCTGCTAGGTAATTATACTAGGCCCATGAGAGGTTAAGGTCTGCGTTAGAAGGACCAAGAGTATGCCTTGGTTGCTATGCGAGCGACCTAAAGACTGGGATGGATTAGCGTGGAGTCGACGATTCTTGGTTTTTGCCCTGGATAGCACATCGCCGACTACCTACCATCTTTAGTCAATCGTGTACGAACGGAAAGGCAGGGAACCCCCAACAGACCATGTTCTTGCTATCGAGTCATGGGTGAGGTAGGCCCGTAGGAAAGTGGGGCTATAGTGGGGCCGGGATGTGGTTCTCATACATGATTTTTCTTGGGTTGCCTTTCAGTAGTTGAGGGAGGGGTCACGTGGGACCATAGCCACGGGTACAAAAACAGACCTTGATATCTGCATCAACAGACGACTTAAAGCTCCCGACCGAGTTCCGTATTTCTTGGTTTGCCCTGGCACGGAACTCGGATGGCACATTGAGGAACATGTGCGTCTAGACATGGAAAACGATTCACGATACCTACGTGGGATAAAGGGCGCGGTTGGCGGGTGACATAATTCCTAGTGGCCCTAGGTGGCTGAACCCAAACCGAGACACGGAGACGTTCATTAGGTAGCATAATCCCTAGCGGTCCTAGGTGGCATAAATCCTAAATGGACGCGCGATAGTTCATGGTAAGGAAACATAACTAGATCAAGGGAGGCAGTCCAAAATGACCTCAAGGATAAAACGTTTAGATAGGAAAGCCCGTATGGCCTACGGCAAAGGACTGAACTTATACATGGAAAGAAACATACGAGTTGGGAAAACCAACATATGATATATGTTAGGTTGACATGGACCATTACATGACATTGGGCAAGGGACATTCATGGTTAACACATGACGCGGGTTGGGATACTAGTACGAGAGGTGCAGAGCAAATATACATGTTAGAACCAAGAGCAAATATACATGTTAGAACCAGGAAAAATATACATAATAGACACCGGGGGATGTTAGACAGGATAGATACCTTGGGATAGTATAGAAACCTGACGATGTGATACCTTGATTTATCACGACACCGTAGTTTATCACTATATCTTAGTTTACCTTGCTACAGTAGTTCAGCCAGTTACCCTGGTTTAGTTTATCTATCTTGTAGTCATCCTTATGTTTACTTTCAGTTTATGCATGTCATGTTACCTTTACCTGTTTTTATACTGGGAGTAGATAGGACTTACCAGTCTTTATGACTGACCCCGTTTTCTTTCGCCTCTTTGTCTTCCGTTTCCCCCCAGGTTCCAGGGAGGAAATGATGTTGTTTAGTTCGGACCTCTTATGCTTGAAGGTCATCATGTATAGCTTGATGTATAGCTTGGTCTTCTCTTGGCTATGGCTGCTTCACCGCTTTATTTTGGGGGAATAATTTATGAAAAGGTTTTTATGCTTCTTTATTATTGCAAGACAGGTTTTGATGTACTCTGATGTAAAAGGCTTTAGACCTTAATTATTAATGTTTATGAAAGTTCGATTTTACTTCCGCTATTTTATATGTTCTGTCTTGTGATACTTCTGTGCATGTTTACCAATAATGCCCCTCTAAAGCTAGTGCATTCCCTTGTGAGTGACCCTAGCGGAGGTGGGGTGTTACATTTGGTATCAGAGCAGAAGGTTACCAGACTAGGAAAAAGTTTTTAAAGACCTTCTGAAAACTATTTGAAAAACCGTTTATAAAGAAGCATTTTTCAAGAAAAGTTTGTTTTAAAGGCTATTCCCCAAAAGCCATTAGCACCATCCTTTGATTCCTTGATTAAATCTCGTTTCCTTTCTTTTCTCCATCCATGGTCACAGTAGTTCTCACTGTGACTAATCTTGGTCTAGCCACGTAGGTGTTTCCCGTACGATGGAGGTGGTTCTCGAGAGACCCATTGCCGTGTTACAAGAAAGGATAATAAGAGTAAGGATAAAGGATACCAGCTTAAGGATAAGCAACTGTTGTTAGGGCTTGGTCCATCAAGGAGGACAAGGACAAGATCAGTGGAGAGGGAAATAGTACGCTCCCACTTCTGGGGTGCCTAAAAGAAATGGTACCGTTTCTATTAGAGGTTCAGCCTTCCTTCTCTATCATCCCGTCCAGACTTTGTTTTGATCATCGTATCACTTAAGTCTGCTTAGATAGTTGAGTCTCTGCACCTTAGTACTAGCATGGTAGAGGATCCCAGTTTTGTCCCAAAAATCTGGTTGGAGAGTTGGTCCATTCCTTCATGACTTGTTGGATTTGAGAATGACATGTCTCAACTACGGATAGATTCTAAGGATAAAGTGGTCACCCAATAAGGGGTGCCATTCTCGGTTTTGAAAAGAGGGTAGTTAGACTCTCAACTCAGCTTGGTGATACCCTCAAAGTCTCGTGTAACCTTTTTGGGTTCTGTCATAGTTAGTTACCTAGAATCCCGGGATGCAGTTGTTGGTAATCCGTTCAAATAGGATTCGCCGCTAAGGCGGATGGTTCGTTTCGATTATGCATGGGTTATGGCAATCACCCTAGTAAGAACCCTTGGCAACATGGATCGGCATCGGAAAACGAGATCCAGAATTCACTAGTGAATTTTGGAGAGCTTGCATGAGTACGCAGACATATTTGAGCCGAGCATACTAGGGAAAGAATAAGTGAAAGTGAAACGGGAGGCGATAGTGAGATGAGTTCCACTCACACCTTGGAAATAGGAATCAAGGAGCTACGAAATCATGAAGTCAAAGGCGGTCAAGGCCTGATGGGATTGAGCTCATGGAAATGCGGCTTGGACGCACGCATCACGTCTCTTTTTAAGAGTATATTTTTGATCCTTGGTTCACCTGTAAAGCTTACTTGCATGCTATCGCTTGGTGGATATCCTCTCGGTCCTGTTTCTGTTACAAACCCCGTAAGGAGTTTGTCTTGTTTATCTTCTCGATCTTATCCTGGGAACCTTAGGTAGAACGTTATGGATGTAAACATGTATTTGAGACATGTTATGATTGATATGGTTGCAAATGGTTGCAAGTGGTTGCTCGTGGATGCGCGAATACACGTTAGATACTAGATTGACGCGATCACGTTTCATGTTGCATATGCACGAGCATTTATACTTCTTTATGGATAAAATTGAATGTGTTGTCATGTGGATGTCGCATATGAATGAATGGTTGTGCACGCATATAGTATCTATATGACTAGGACTATTTGCATACATGTTGGATTCATGGCACTATGCATATTTTTGCATTAGAAAAATTATTCAGGCCTGATCATTAGCATTAGCTAAGGAACATGTACACACACGTTTTGCATATATTCATACAGCATTAGAAATCATCTAAGGACAATGGTTGCTTGTGGATGATGTTTTGAGTAGATGGATGATGGATGGTAGGATATGTTCTTCCTAACTTGGAGATTTCGGGGACGAAATCCTAAAAGGTGGGGAGAATGTAACAACCCGTATTTCGATAACATGATTAAGACGAGAATCAAGGCAGAATTTAATTTTAAATTCTGAATCAAGCGAAATGGGCTATGCCATTGCGTTCGTCTCGGAAAAATACGCGAAATAGAGTCCAAGTTTTCGAAAATCGGAGTCCGTATGACCCGGTTAAGGCCCAACGAAGTTTTCAGAAAATTTCTAAGTAAAAACAGATTTCAAATTCAAACTTGGATTTGGAAAATTGGGCCAGTTGGGCCAGGCGGGAAAAATTCCCGCCACAGTACCCAAGTCGACAGCCCTGTCGACTTGGGAGTCGACTTGGTCTGACCAAGTCGACAACCCTGTCGACTTGGCTGTCGACTTGGCTCAGACGAGCATTCCTGGCTTGGTGCACCTGCACTGGTCTCTGGTCTTGTTCTGGAAGCTTCTGACGTGGTTTGATGGTTCAGATCTATCCTAGGGTTAATCTAAGGGCCTAAAACTATCCTAATCTCTATAAAAAGACCCTAAACCTAACCTAAATCCCTAAAAATCAAACCTAGCAACTAAGTGCTGCCAAAATCAATCTTGATCATGGCCTCCATCTCCAATCCCTAGAGCCTATGCATTCAAATCGGGTTCAAATCAAAAGGTGCAAGCTTGCTACACCAAATAGAGGCCAAATCAACGTTGCTATGCGAGTTTCATGACGGATCTTCATCAAAGGAGCCACCTTTCTTCGTCAAAACGATTCATGCTCCTAGTCCTCTTGCCACGCTATGTAAGTTCTAGCTACTTGTAGATTTAAACGATGATCTTGATGTGACATGGGATAAAATGCAAAGTAACATGAGTATGTTAGCCTATGGGAACCTAGTTTGCCCCTTTAGCATGAACATATGACTTTGGGTTATGTTGTAGCGACTAAACCATGCTATTCATGTTACATTGGACCTAGTTTGCCATGCAAGATTGGACCTTTGCTTGTGGTATGTTAGCATGCACACTTGAAACCGCTTTGACTCATGAAACATGTGCATGAATGTGACTTTGAGGCTATGCAAGTATATGAACCCGAAATCCCTTATGATAATATGCAAGTTTACCTTTTTATCACATGAGTAACATGGGCATGTTCATCCCTTCATGATAGGTTTATGACATGAACACTTATGCAAGTAATCCCCTTTTATGCTATGCATGTTTGTGGCCAAATCCCCTTGAGATACTATGCATGTTTGTGGCCAAATCACCTTATGACACTATGCATGTTTTTGGCCAAGGTTGTGCATGTGGAAGCCAATCCCTTTTTGGCATCATGCATGTTTTGAGGTCAATATGTGACGTAGTATCCTTACTATGTTGACTCGCTTTTGCTTGCGTTGGAAAGCACGACTTTGGGGTAGTTAGATAAACATGAACATGACGCGAAATCTTGACTTGAATATGACATGAAAACTTGACTTGAGGTTACATGTGAACACGACATGTAAGTTGAACCAAAATGGGGGCATGACACGTGGGGTAAACTTGGGACTTGAAATTAGACACGTATGGGTTGTAAGTGTAATATAACACTAGACCAAACATGGAAGTGGCCAACTCGAGGTTGGGTTGAGTTTGTAGCATAAATCTACCCGGACCCGCCCGGCTTAACTAGTAGCTACAAACAATAGGATACAATGTGAGAAGTTGGTCATGTCGCGCTTAAGACCCGAGGTTAGACTAGGTTGTGGTGTAAATCTACCCGGACCCGCCCGGCTTAACTAGTAACCACAACAAGGTCTAATGTGAGAGGTTGAGGGTGCATTAATTAAATTAATGCCACATGATAAGGTTAAGTAAATTTGACTAATGACACTTAACCGATACGACACGAATGGGTAGGTTAAGTGGGACCGAACTTGATTTCTTAATGACACTTAACCATGCAAGATGATTAGGGGATGAGGTTAAGTAATTTACACTTAACTAATCCGACCCGGTAATTAGATGGGGTTAAGTAATTGACGCTTAACTAATCTAACCACGGTAATTAGATGGGGTTAAGTAATCCACACTTAACTAATCTAAACACGGTAATTAGATGGGGTTAAGTAATCCACACTTAACTAATCTAAACACGGTAATTCGATGGGGTTAAGTTAAACACTTAACCAACTTAAACTTGGTAATTCAATGAGGTTAAGTAACCAATACTTAACCAACTTAACGTGATAATTTAATGGGGTTAAGCAACTTATACTTAACCAATTATACATGATGATTTGATGGGGTTAAGTAACCTACACTTAACCAATCTAATACGCGGACCTGATAAGGTTAAGTCACAAGCCCTTTCTAGAATATACCTAACCATTGTAGTACGATTAGAGGATGGGGTTAAGCCCACCTATACTTAACCAATCCGACTCGATAATTTGATGGGATTAAGATAATCTATGCTTAATCGATCTAGCAAGATAATCCGATAGGATTAAGGTAAGCTAGTACTTGACCGATTTGACTTGATAGGGTTAAGTCATGAGCCTCTAGGTACACTTAACCAACTTGTAGGGCTAAGTCTTGAACTTAAATACTTAGCCAATCTTGACGTGATTCGTGGGCGGGTTAGGTCATGGACTTGAATGATAACACTTAACCCAATAGACAAACCCTAGTTAGAGGAACTAGGTAGAAAATCTTGGTTAATCAAGGATAACGGGAAAGGAAGCTAAGTGGTAAACCTTAGTTAAGGGTAACTAAGTAATAATTCTTAGCTAAGGACATAGGACTAATTCATAAAGCGATGAGTAACCTGATACGGTAGGTCATCGCTTAGTATGCGAGGAGGAGCAAGTTATCTGACTTGGATAAAAGCTCCAGCGCACTGGGTGCCGAAGTGGAAGCTTCGGGGGACATGAGGATATTCTTGGGATCCCTCTGTGGGCTGCTAGGTAATTATACTAGGCCCATGAGAGGTTAAGGTCTGCGTTAGAAGGACCAAGAGTATGCCTTGGTTGCTATGCGAGAGACCTAAAGACTGGGATGGATTAGCGTGGAGTCGACGATTCTTGGTTTTTGCCCTGGATAGCACATCGCCGACTACCTACCATCTTTAGTCAATCGTGTACGAACGGAAAGGCAGGGAACCCCCAACAGACCATGTTCTTGCTATCGAGTCATGGGTGAGGTAGGCCCGTAGGAAAGTGGGGCTATAGTGGGGCCGGGATGTGGTTCTCATACATGATTTTTCTTGGGTTGCCTTTCAGTAGTTGAGGGAGGGGTCACGTGGGACCATAGCCATGGGTACAAAAACAGACCTTGATATCTGCATCAACAGACGACTTAAAGCTCCCGACCGAGTTCCGTATTTCTTGGTTTGCCCTGGCACGGAACTCGGATGGCACATTGAGGAACATGTGCGTCTAGACATGGAAAACGATTCACGATACCTACGTGGGATAAAGGGCGCGGTTGGCGGGTGGCATAATTCCTAGTGGCCCTAGGTGGCTGAACCCAAACCGAGACACGGAGACGTTCATTAGGTAGCATAATCCCTAGCGGTCCTAGGTGGCATAAATCCTAAATGGACGCGCGATAGTTCATGGTAAGGAAACATAACTAGATCAAGGGAGGCAGTCCAAAATGACCTCAAGGATAAAACGTTTAGATAGGAAAGCCCGTATGGCCTACGGCAAAGGACTGAACTTATACATGGAAAGAAACATACGAGTTGGGAAAACCAACATATGATATATGTTAGGTTGACATGGACCATTACATGACATTGGGCAAGGGACATTCATGGTTAACACATGACGCGGGTTGGGATACTAGTACGAGAGGTGCAGAGCAAATATACATGTTAGAACCAAGAGCAAATATACATGTTAGAACCAGGAAAAATATACATAATAGACACCGGGGGATGTTAGACAGGATAGATACCTTGGGATAGTATAGAAACCTGACGATGTGATACCTTGATTTATCACGACACCGTAGTTTATCACGATATCTTAGTTTACCTTGCTACAGTAGTTCAGCCAGTTACCCTGGTTTAGTTTATCTATCTTGTAGTCATCCTTATGTTTACTTTCAGTTTATGCATGTCATGTTACCTTTACCTGTTTTTATACTGGGAGTAGATAGGACTTACCAGTCTTTATGACTGACCCCGTTTTCTTTCGCCTCTTTGTCTTCCGTTTCCCCCCCAGGTTCCAGGGAGGAAATGATGTTGTTTAGTTCGGGCCTCTTATGCTTGAAGGTCATCATGTATAGCTTGATGTATAGCTTGGTCTTCTCTTGGCTATGGCTGCTTCACCGCTTTATTTTGGGGGAATAATTTATGAAAAGGTTTTTATGCTTCTTTATTATTGCAAGACAGGTTTTGATGTACTCTGATGTAAAAGGCTTTAGACCTTAATTATTAATGTTTATGAAAGTTCGATTTTACTTCCGCTATTTTATATGTTCTGTCTTGTGATACTTCTGTGCATGTTTACCAATAATGCCCCTCTAAAGCTAGTGCATTCCCTTGTGAGTGACCCTAGCGGAGGTGGGGTGTTACAACTGTAACCCAGAAATGTGAACAGCGTTTCTGGCATTCATTTTTTTGGGAAAACTGTTAATTTTTCGGTAAAAAGAAGATTGTAGTTGTGTTTATTGTAAAGATTGCTGGCACCATCTGCGATTTTCTTTTCAAAATTTTGTGAAATAAGATGACGCGACTGTTATGGGGCGAGTATACGAGTGTCCTTGGATAGCTGAAGGGTGGAGCTGCGTCGATGTTGAATTTCCTATGCAAGGGATAGTGCGAAATTGATGAAACAGTGACAAATGATTGGGGTTTGTGATTTTTAAGCTTGGCTTTGAACCTAGTTGAATGTTTGAACATTTGCGTGTTTTTATTTTGGGGAGAATTTGATGATCTAGCTGCGTTTATGGGAGCAACTAATAAAGGGGAAGTGAATGGGGTAATGGAATTCAATTTTTATTGAAAGATCGATGAGTTACGAGAGGAGATAGAGAAGGCTGTAGTGTTTTCATTTGCTGGAGTGCTTTTGGAAATAATACTGGAAGGGTGAAGGTGAATGTCAGGTTTGGGTTGAAGCGTAGCAGGAGAAGGAGTGGGTGCTGTTTGTTCTAATCTAGGAAGAAGAGGGAAACATTGATATTTTTATTTTAAATTGTAGTAGAGAGACAAGGCAAGTTGAAGGGATTAAAACTCGGCCATGAAAGTCTGGGTTGGAGCTTGCGGGTACACGGAGAGAATATGGATTTAATGGTTATAAGAATGGTATTAGGTATTGATAATAAGGAAATTACATTAATTAAGTAATTCAAAGTTAATTTAAACCGTATAAACTAAAATGTGGATAACTTTCTATTTTGTAAACAGAATCAAATAAAATAGGTCACGTTGGAGTCATAGCGACAAGGTCTAGACTGTGGATCTGACGTGACTGAGAACGAAGCTACTAGAATTTATGATAAAATCAAACGCCTATTTCATTTTAAATGAAACAGAAGCAGAATCGTCAACTGCAAACAAGGTGAGTAAACTCACTAACTCTGGCTCGTTTATATTTTTATATAAACTAATTTTATATATTTTTATAGTAATTTTATACTGTGTGATGGTTGTTTGGATGAATGGTTGATAAAATCAGTTGATATAGTTATAGCGTTGATCAGTTATTAATTCTATTACTTTGATATTTCATATTTATGTGAAATAAAGGTTGATTAACATCTATGGATGCAGGGAAACAGGTTGATCTCTCAACATTTATATTATTGTGTTTACATTGATTGTGACATATGCTAAGATATATTGACTGTGATTGATGTTGTTGTGTTTAAATGTCATTGGCCCTAGAATTTTGATATTTAAATACCATAAAATATTGCCGAATATAGAAAATGAAACTTGAGTTTTAAAAAGGAAATTTATTTACAAAAATAGAAATGTAATTTCGAATAGAGTTGAAATTAAAACATGTTAATGGAGAAAACAAGAAGTTGTTTATAAACGAGAATATATATTAGGTGAATTATTTATTATTGGATAAATTGGAATATAAATTCAAATTTGAATTTATATGAAAAAGTGGAAATCGCTTTTGAAACCAATATTTGAAATGAGATTTGAACTTAGCAAATTATAAAGGAAATTATAAATGAGATTTTAAATGATTGCAATACAAATGAGATTGGTATAGATAAATGTGAATGGAAGTTATAAATAAAATTTGGGTTTAAGATACGTTTATATGTATGAAATCAAACTATCTATAAAGAAATATATTCACGATTTCAGTGAATGGTTTAAAGAATTTTTTTTACAAATGAAATGTCCTTAAAGGAAATTAGTTTTGAAATATGAATCCAAATTGGAACTGAATGAAAAGGGAAATGGATATAATAGTTTCTAAGAAAACGATGGCTTTAGTTCAAAATTCAGAATATAAAGTGTGATAACGTTGTGTAGACTAGAATGGTTATAAAGGATTTTTTAATGATTTGGAAAGGATAAATTCAAAAGTGAATTTGGAATTTGAATTAACCTGAAATGGTTGATAAATTCCGAAGTTCGGAATATAAATCGAATATAGATTATTCGAGAGAAAGTTATTTATTGGAATTTGATTATATCGGATTTAGGAAAGTAGTCATTTTTACTATCCGTTTGAATAAAATTTAATTATTTAGTTATTTATTTATTTATTTATTTATTGAAATTAATAAGTACAAGTTACATTGTTATAAATCAAATATTAGGTAACATAGATTATAACGTTGTCGTTATAATAAATGTTTTGTAAATCTAAACAGCGATTTTAACGCTATCATTATAATTAATGTTTTACAAATCAAATATTTGGAAACAGCGATTATAACGTTGTTGTTATAATCAATGTTTTTCCATAAAAGATGTGATGAACCCCAAACTCTCGTTGTATGAAAGCAAGGATAATCATTGGAATATAACATATTTAACACAACATCAGATTACAGATAAATAGCATGACTCATTAAATCATAAAATAATATGTTATCATCACAGCGGAACTAAAATGTCATCCATATCAGAGTTGCATAGGATACTGGATACAACTTAGCACTTAAAAAGTCTCAGCAAATAAAAATAGTTCTAAATCATCATCAAGTACAACATAGATAAATGATGTCTAAATGTTCTAAAATAGAAATAAAAGATAGAGGTGATTTTCAACTTCTGCCCAAGAGCATACTCCACTTCAGTACATAGCCAACACAAACCTGTTATCTATCACTTGGCTTCCCATGTAAAAAATAAGGGCACCCGAGTTTGCAGTGAAAACAAACTACGAGTCAGTCATGGGACTGGTATGAGAAATCTTTACTTAACTTATCTAGTAATAAGGCTAATCACAGGACCACGCCGCTAATGTGGAATGGTTTTACTACATTGGGTTGCCAGTGCATAAATTTAATAAATCTTTTAAAAACAACGTAATGCTTTTTAGAAAAATGAAATCATTATAAGACTCAAGTCCCATCACACAATGCAACGCAAACTGGAGGATAGAGTTTTTAACTTATAATGATCAAACATGCTTGATAAGTGTAAAATAATATATAACATTATTATTAGTGTCTTATCATTTTAAAAACACTTTCAAAGTAAATGTATCAATCCTAAATGGCATAGTACCCCATCCTACTATGTCACCATATATAGGTTTACAATCAAATCCGTAATGTCGTATTGGAAATTGGGTTTCCATCATGAGCCAAGGCTAGGGATGGTCTCCTTACCGATTCGAGACACTCTAGCAAAATGTCTCAAGGCCCAGACGCTGGCGAGCCCTTGTATCCTCCAAGGCCATTCCACAAATACTTTTGTGGATTAGTTATGCCTGAACAATACGTTTCCCGGTCCTATTGGACCTAACACTTGGCCAGTAGCGACCAATATTCCGAGGCCTCGCAATCTATCATCCACATAAGTAAAATTACTAGGCTCCATACCATGACACCACTTCTAGCTAGAAAGAAACGCATGCACTCCTTGGGTCCCTTATCCCGTTTTTGACTCCTACCGGGGTGTGAGGCTCGCGAAGTAACGCTATACACAAAGCTATGCCTAAATAAAGCTATGCTTTGATCATCAACCACAAGGCTTTGCTTTTCACCAAAATTCTTAATCATTTGTAACACCCCGTACTTTCTGTTAACGGTATAGTAACGAATTAAACAATATTAATTTAAAATATGAGAATTAATGGAAACGGGTTACGCCATTGTGTTCATCGCGGAATTCTGGTTGAGATAGAGTCTGAGTTTACGTAAATTCGACTTCGTATGAAAAATTTATGGCTGTCGGAAGTTTCCAGAAAATTCAAATAAGTTCAAATTCAAATTCAAAACAAAAGTCAGAAGCGGGCTGGGCGGGAAAATTCCCGCCCAGGACCCAGGTCGACCAAGGGGTCGACCCTAGTGTCGACCTCCCCCTGCAGGTCACCTAGCGGTCGACCTTGCCTCCCCCCACGTAGATATGAAAGGTGACGATTTTGTGACTCAGTGCTGAGTCACTAGGGCTGAGGTGTCACCCTATCTTGATTGAATGGTTGTGGTTAACCCTAGGATCATCCGACGGCTCAAATTAAATTGAAATTCTATATAAACAACCCAATGCTCAAACCTAAAAATCACTCAAAAATAATCCTAGAACTATTATGCTGTCAATAGAAAACTTGGAGTAGCCGTCACCAACTCAAAGACAAGATAAGAATTTGAATCAAAAATCAAATTAAAAGTTATCAAATTCAACGATCTACATCAAAGGCGAGCTTACCAATTTCAGAATTCAGATTTCAGAACGCAAGAATTCCTTTTTAGTTTGTAAGTTGGTTATTATGAAAATTTAAACATTCTTTCAAATGAATCATGACATGTTGTAATTTGGATATAGAATGATGCTTATGTATAAGATTTGATTCTCGTTTATCTTAAAGTATCATTGTAATTAATCATGTCTATATGCTTGTGGTGATGAACATGTTGTATATTAATCATGTCTACATGCTTGTGGTGATGAACATGTTGTTTATTAATCATGTCTATATGCTTGTGGTGATGAACATATTGTATGTTATTGGAATCTATTATGATTTGGTAATGGATCTATTTTGCCAATTAAATGGTGAAACATGTCATGTTATAAATTGGTGGTTATTTGCAAGTTTATGATCTAAAACACATGCTTATATGTTAGATCAACACTCATGTATATTCATGTTAGGTTGAATCTATTTATGCTGTAAAATTTGGAATTGTAGTCCTCTTAAGTATCATGCTAAATTGTGATTCGAATATGTTTATAATAGCCCTCTTATGTTTAACACACATAAGTTATCATTCTAAGTTGCAATTTAAAAATGATTATAGTAGCTTTCATATAGTAGCTTTCATATGTTTTGACATACATAAGTTAATATGCTAAGTTGTGGGTTGAAACTGTGATTATATGTTAAACCTCCATGCTAGACCTTTGCCAAGTTTACATGACAATTAGACCCAACTTAGTCACAAGTTCACCTTTACCCATTTAATTAAATTTAAATGATACCTCTATGACAAGTTACACATGACAAGTTGAAATGTATGCTATTTTATGTTTATTTCATGTCCCTTGTTCATTACCCCTTTCTTGTTTATGGGTTAGGCTAACTTACTAGCCCAACATTTTATGTGATTCATGCGTACGTTCCACGGGGGTAGCGATGGGAAAATATGAAAATTCATGGCATAGATTTGTTCATAAAATGGTATATTTGATATACCATTTATGGTGATCATAATCAAAGGAATCAAAGGATAATTATGGCATGATTAAATTTAATTTAATTTACATAAAGAAATTAGACATATATAGAAAAATGTGAATTAAAAAAAAAACGAATATGCCTAACCCGAGGTTAGACTGAGTTGTGGTGTAAATCTGCCCGTAACCGACCGGCATATCCAGTGACCACAACAAGACCTGTCTATATGGATGGTTAGTGCATCAAGCCCAGAAAGAACCCGAGGTTAGACTGAGTTGTGGTGTAAATATACCCGGAACCGACCGGTATATCCAGTGACCACAACAATACCGTCTAATGTGAGTGGTTGGAGCTTTAATAAATTAAAGCTAATTCAGGATTGGTAGGGTTAAGTCGATTAGGGAAACACTTAACCGATTCAACATGTTAACTAAACGAATGGGTGGGGTTAGGTAAACTTGGACACTTAACCAAATAAACATGTTGATTAGAAAACCCTAGTAGCGAGGACCCATTTCAGCAGTAACCCACATAGATGTATCATGGTACCCTGGAACTAGGCAGGGTGGGGCACAATTACTGGGCTGATTATAAGTGGTCAAAACGTCAGTGGTTGGTGGGTCAGTGTAGGTTCCGACGGGGTATGGGCGTGCACGTACTCCGGAGTGGAAAAATCAGTCATTGGGCATCAGTAGTATACATTATGCACCTTGAATCGTGTCGGGTTGCCACCAGAGGGACTGATAGACCCCATGGTGGGACCAGCGCAGGTATATACAGTCAAGCAGGGCCGAATGACATAGGATATGAATGCATACGAGTAGGAGCCGATCATTAAGGGGATCGTTTGTTATGAACACGTAGGGCTGGTTGGGCCAATGGTTAAGTAGGTGCAGAGACTATAGAAATGGGTGCGATCACATGTTCCTTTTATCTTATATTAGGGTATTGTCCTATGTTCTGTTATTACTATCATGATCCCTTTCCTTGTTTAAATAGTAGTAATCACCGAACTTACCAGACTTATTTTCTGACCCGTTTTCCTTCGTCCTCTTATCTTCCATTCCCCTTCCCCCCAGGTCCACAGGGAGGGAATACTGCAGCTTAGTCGGACTCTTTGCAAGCTTCAAGAAAGTAGATGTATGATTTGGACTCTCTCACCTTGGCTATGGCTCTTGGACATTATCCTTAGGGATTTATGGTTTATGCTTCTTTATTAAATTATCAAGACAGACATTATGTTGTAATGTTTTGGAAGTTATTTTAAGACAATTTGATGTAATGCTTTTATACTGAACCACGTATGAAATAAATAATTGAATTTCGCTGCTTATATTTATCTGTCTTGTAATGTTTTCTGTGTCTTGTACCTATAACCCTCCACCAAAGTTAAGGCATTCCCTTTGTATGTCACCTTAATGGAGGCAGGGTGTTTCACTTGGTATCAGAGCGAGGTTCACTATATCAGATAAGAGTTTGTGAAAATTATTTTCAAAAAGGAATATAAAGAAGCATTTTACAAGAATGAGTGTTGTTTTAAATTTAAAAAGGCATAATCCGCAAAGCCATATGCACTATCTTTCTATCCTTTGTTTTGAATCTTTTCTTTTTCGTTTCAGCATGTCTAGGAATCTTAACCTTCCAGAGGGTGTACCGATACCTGGCTGGTTCAGGAGGTACTTAGAGGCTAGGGCCAACGACGCAGGCCCAGCAGATATTCCTCCTCCTCCAGCTGCAGCGGTTCCTCCTCCTCCTCGTGCAAATGCTTTCTCAAATATTTGTAGAGACTTTAGGGCCATGGGTGGAAAGGATTTCAAGGGAACTGAATCATTCGTAGAAGCAAGAAACTGGCTCAAAGAAACTAAGGATTTGATCGTTATCTTCGAGGTGGACGATAGGCAGAAGAAACAGTTGGCTGTATGGTTGCTCAAAGACGAAGCTTCTTATTGGTGGGAAGTCACTAATGCTGAAAGACCAGTTGACACATGGATGGATTTCAGAATAAGGTTTGAGATGAAATTCCTCTCACATGCTGAATGAAGTTTACAGCTGGAAAAGTTCTTATCTCTTAAGCAAGGAAGTATGACGGTCAAGGAGTACGTCAACCAATTCAATCAGCTGCCCCGATTCGGACTGGACTTAGTGAATACTCCTCATAAGAAGGCTCTCCGTTTTGTCAAGGTATTGAATGAGCCACTTCACAGCTTGGCTATGACCCATATACCTATGGGGGCTACTTACGAGAGGTTAGTGGACATGGCACTCTTACATGAGGAAGACAAGGACAAGAAAGTGGCAAAAGCGGAAGCGCCTCAAGATAGGAAGGGGGAGAGGTCGCAGAACAAGAAGGCTGATTCAAGGAAAGGCGGGAAGAACAACAAACCCCATGACAAGAGAAAGTGTAATTTCTGTGGCATTCCCGGACATCTGATCAAAGACTGCAAGAAGAAGAAAAGGAAGATGGGTGGCTGTTTCCACTGTGGTGAGAAAGGAACATGGCTAGGGCCTGCCCAAGGAAGCACGGGCAAGGAGCTGGACATTCTTCTGGAGGACAAGTTCACGCTCTCACGACACCTCCGCAAGAATGAGGTAGAAATATTTCTATTGAAAGTTTAGTCTATCTTTTTGACCATCCTATTCGTACACTATTTGATTCTGGCGCATCGCACTCTTTTATATCTACTGCTTTAGTGGAATCTCTGCACCTAAACACCAGTATAGTAGAGGATCCCTTGGTTATTTCAAATCCAATTGGGGGCTCAGCTTATTTGTCAATGGTTTGTTTGGATTTGAAAATATCTATACTTAGCGTTGGGTTTAGATGTAATGCCTTTATTTTGGGCTTCACGGGCTATGGGTTGATTCTAGGCATGGATTGGCTATCCAGTAATGGTGCCGTCCTCGATTGTGAAAAGAGAGTGGTTAGACTCATGACTCGCCTTGGTAACACTCTCGAAATTTCTTGAAATCCTGTGAACTACGTTATGCTTAGTTATCTAGAATCTCTTGATGCGTCCGTTGAGAACTTGCAGTCTGTAAGGGTAGTCCGTGAATACTCAGATGTCTTTGAAGAGGTAAAAGGCTTACCTCCGAAGCGGGAGATAGACTTCCACATATACCTCGTGGACAACGCAAAACCCGTTGCTTTACCTGTTAGACACATGGCTCCGAGGGAGAGGAAAGAACTCAGCAAGCAAGTTAAAGAATTGCTTGAGAAGGGGTTTATAAGGCGGAGTATTTCTGAATGGGGTGCTCCAGTAGTGTTCGCAACTAAAGCGGACGGTTCGCTTCGCCTGTGCGTTGATTATAGGGAGCTAAACAAGCTGATCAAGAGGAATAGGCACCCACTCCCAAGAATAGATGATTTGTTCGATCAGCTTGTAGATGCATCGGTTTTCTCCCAATTAGAATTAGCTACCGGGTTTCATCAGCTAAGAGTGGCTGAAGACAGCATTGATAAGACCGCGTTCAGAACTCCAGATGGTTTCTTCGAGTGGCTTGTCATGCCTTTCGGCTTGACATGCACCCGCTTACTTCGTTGATTTAATGAGCAGGGTGTTCCGAGAGTTCCTCAATAAGTTTGTGGTGGTCTTCGTAGACGATATTTTGATCTTCTCAAAGAATGAGGAAGAGCATGCTCATCGTCTAAAGGAAGTCATGGATACTCTTCATGCACATCAGTTGAAGGCGAAGTTCTCCAAATGCCATTTCTGGAGGGAAGAAGTTAGGTTCCTTGGACACGTGGTGTCCAAAGAGGGGATAGCCGTGGACCCCGCGAAAGTGGTTGCTGTGCAGGATTGGAAGGTTCCTCGAAATGCAACTGAAGTCCGAAGCTTTCTCAGGCTAGCAGGCTTTTATCGAAAATTTATCAAAGATTTTACAAAAATATCAGCTCCACTGACAAGATTGACAAAGAAGAACCTAGCTTTCAATTGGGATTTGGATTGCAATATTGCTTTCCAACATTTGAAAAGGGCTCTAACAACAGTCCCAGGTCTGACATTGCCTGATGGAAGCAAGATGTTTACACTATACACAGATGTTTGCAGAACGGGACTAGGCATTGTTCTGATGCAAGAAGGGAAGGTAGTGGCTTATGGTGGAAGATAGTTGAAAGTACACGAGAAAAACTATCCAACCCATGACCTAGAGTTGGCAGCCATTGTTTTTGCGCTTAAGTCTTGGCGCCATTATCTCTTAGGTGAGAAATTTGAACTGTATACTGACCATAAATCGTTGAAATACATTTTCTCATAGAAAGATCTCAATTTGAGGCAGCAAAGATGGATTGAGTTTCTTGCCTCGTTCAATTTTGAGATTTCTTACACTCCTGGCAAGGGCAATGCAGTAGCAGATGCCTTAAGTAGAAAGAAGCTGGCCTTAAGCCCTCTCTTTGTGGAAAGGCAAAGCTTGGAGTTCATAGCAAGCTTTAACTTCAGACCCTCCTCTGACTTTGTACCTGGCTTGCTAGCAACGTTAGAAGTGCGGCTACCTCTATTAGACTTAATCGGAGCCGCGCAAAGAGAAGATCCTCAGCTAGCCGATGTGATGGACAAGTTAATTAGGGGTGAGACTTCCAGTCACCTCAATAGATACTCCAATGATGCCAAGGGCTGGTTGTGATGAGATGGAAGACTATGTGTCCCACAAATAAGGGATTTGGTAAATGCGGTTCTAGAAGAGGCACACCATTCCAAGCTGACCAAACACCCAGGCGGAGACAAAATGTATAAAAATATCAAAAGAGTTTTCTTTTGGAATGGCATGAAGAAAGACGTAGCTGAATTTGTTTCTAAGTGTTTAATATGCCAAGAAGTCAAGGCGGAGTAGAAGAAGCCTAGTGGTCTGCACCATCCTCTAGAAGTCCCACAGTGGAAATGGGATAACATCTCGATGGACTTTATAGATGGGTTGCCTAGGTCAAGAAGGGGCAATACCAGCATTTAGGTAATAGTGGACAGGCTCACAAAAGGCGTCCACTTTATACTCGTCAAGAGTAGAAGGACTGCCTCATCTCTAGCATCCATATATCTTAAAGAGATAGTTCGACTCTATGGGATACCCTCTAGCATAGTGAGTAATCGAGACCCTATCTTCACAAGCGAGTTTTGGAAGAGTTTACAAAAGGTTGTAGGCACAAAGTTATGCTTAAGCACGGCCTATCACCTTCAAACCGATGGCCAGACGGAAAGTGTCAATAGAGTATTAGAAGACCTCTTGAGATTATGCATTATTGACTTCGGAGTTACATGGGAGGATCATCTATCTTTGGTGGAATTCGCTTACAACAACAGCTACTAAGCCACCATAGCCATGGCGCCTTTCGAAGCTTTATATGGAAGACCATGCAGGTCACCAACTTGCTGGTGGGAGTCCGCAGAAAAGCTCATACTTGGACCAGACATGATTAGGGAAACTTCAGAGAAAGTAGACTTGATACGAAGAAGAATGAAGACCGCCCAAGATTGACAGAAGTCCTACGCAGACAAAAGAAGAACTGACCTTGAGTTCGAAGTTGGAGACAAGGTGTTCCTTAAAGTATCTCCTTTGAGGAACGTCGTTCGCTTTGGATCCGCAAGAAAGTTAGCACCAAGATTTGTAGGGCCGTTCCCTATCATCGAGAAGATTGGTAAGATGGCTTATAAGGTACAGCTCCCCGAAAGGTTGGCTGGGGTTCATAATGTCTTTCATGTCTCTCACTTGCGGAAATGCTTACACGACTCTGCGGAAGTGGTAGAACCAAGTATGTTAGAGGAAGTTGAAGTTGAACGAGAAGCAACTGTGAGGAGAGTTCCAACCCGTATCTTGGGAACAAAAGTCAAAAAGCTATGCAACCATGAAGTTAAGCTCGTCAAAGTTCAATGGAGCGACACCGAGGAAGACACGACTTGGGAAACCGAGGACAGAATACGCGCAGCCTACCCTTTTCTTTCTGAGGGTACATCCTTAATCTCTTTTTCCTTAAGTTTATGCTCGTATCTATCTTTTTAGGTATATCTCCTCGATCCTATCCTTTATCCTTAGGTAGGAGCCCATTTGGATGTAAACATGTAATTGAAACATGTTATGATTGATGGTTGCAAGTGGTTGCTAGTGGATGCATATACACATACATTAGGTATTAGATCGGCTCAGTCACTTCCATATTGCACATGCATATATGTATTGGTATATGGATTGAAACTTGATGTGTTATTATATGGATGTTGCATTTGTATGAATGATTGTGCACTCATGTAGGAAATTTTAAGTAGGAAAAATTGCATTCATAATGGACTCATGCACTGACATAATTTGCATTAAGGAGGTCAACTGAATCAACAGACCGCCTGATTTTGCATTAGATAAGGACATGTACACACACAATGCATATGATCATGAAGCATTAGAAATCTTTTAAGGACAATGGACGCCTGTGTTTGATGGTTGAGTAGATGGGTGATTAGATGGTAGGATATAAGTTCTTCCCGACTTGAAGATTTCGGGGATGAAATCCTAAAAGGAGGGGAGAATGTAACACCCCGTAGTTTCGGTTAACGGTATAGTAACGAATTAAATAATACTTGATCTAAAATGTGAGAATTAAGGGAAACGAGTTATGCCATTGTGTTCGTCTTGGAATTCTGGTTGAGATAGAGTCCAAGTTTGCATAAATTGGACTTCGTATGAAAAAGTTATGGCTGTCGGAAGTTTCCAGAAAATTCAAATAAATTCAAATTCAAAACAAAAGTCAGAAGCGGGCTGGGCGGAAAAATTCCCGCCCAGGACCCTGGTTGACAAGGGGGCCGACCCTAGTGTCGAACTCCCCCTACAGGTCGACCTGGGGGTCGACCTGCCCTCCCCCTCCCCCCGGCAGATCTGAAAGGTGACGATTTTGTGACTCAGAGCTGAGTCGCTAGGGCTGACGTTTCACCCTATCTTGATTGAATGGTTGTGGTTAACCCTAGGATCATCCGACGGCTCAAATTGAATTGAAATTCTATATAAACAACCCAATGCTCAAACCTAAAAATCACTCAAAAATAATCCTAGAACTATCATGCTGTCAAAGGAAAACTTGGAGTAGCCGTCACCAATTCAAAGACAAGATAAGAATCTGAATCAAAAATCAAATTAAAAGTTATCAAATTCAGCGATCTACATCAAAGGCGAGCTTACCAATTTCAGATTTCATATTTCAGAAAGCAAGAATTCCTTTTTAGTTTGTAAGTTGATTATTACGCAGATTTAAGCGTTCTTTCAAATGAATCATGACATGTTGTAATTTGGATATAGAATGATGCTTATGTATAAGATTTGATTCTCGTTTATCTTAAAGTATCGTTCTAATTAATCATGTCTATATGTTTGTGGTGATGAACATGTTGTATATTAATCATGTCTACAAGCTTGTGGTGATGAACATGTTGTATATTAATCATGTCTATATGCTTGTGATGGTGAACATATTGTATGTTATTGGAATCTATTATGATTTGGTAATGGATCTATTTTTCAAATTAAATAGTGAAACATGTCATATTATAAATTGGGGGTTATTTGCAAGTTTATGATCTAAAACACATGGTTATATGTTAGATCAACACTCATGTATATTCATGTTAGGTTGAATCTATTTATGTTGTAAAATTTGGAATTGTAGTCCACTTATATTTTAACACATAAGTATCATGCTAAATTGTGATTCGAATATGTTTATAACATCCCTCTTATGTTTAATGCACATAAGTTTTCATGCTAAGTTGCAATTTAAAAATGATTATAGTAGCTTTCTTATGTTTTGACATACATAAGTTAATATGCTAAGTTGTGGGTTGAAACTGTGATTATATGTTAAACCTCCATGCTAGACCTTTGTCAAGTTTACACGACAATTAGACCCAACTTAGTCACAAGTTCACCTTTACCCATTTAATTAAAGTTAAATGATACCTCTATGCCAAGTTACACATAACAAGTTGAGATGTATGCTATTTTATGTTTATTTCATGTCCCTTGTTTATTACCCCTTTCTTGTTTATGGGTTGGGCTAATTTACTAGCCCAACATTTTATGTGATTCATGCGTACGTTCCACAGGGGTAGCGATGGGAAAATATGAAAATTCATGGCATAGATTTGTTCATAAAATGGTATATTTGATATACCATTTATGGTGAGCATAATCAAAGGATAATTATGGCATGATTAAATTAAATTAAATTTACATAAAGAAATTAGACATATATAGAAAAATGTGAATTTAGAAAAAGACGAATATGCCTAATCCAAGGTTAGACTGAGTTGTGGTGTAAATCTACCCGGAACCGACCGGCATATCCAGTGACCACAACAAGACCTGTCTAATGTGGATGGTTAGTGCATCAAGCCCAAAAGGAACCCGAGGTTAGACTGAGTTATGGTGTAAATCTGCCCGGAACCGACCGGTACATCCAGTGACCACAACAATACCTGTCTAATGTGAGTGGTTAGAGCTTTATTAAATTAAAGCTAATTCAGGATTGGTAGGGTTAAGTCAATTAGGGAAACACTTAACCGATTCAACATGTTAACTAAATGAATGGGTGGGGTTAGGTAAACTTGGACACTTAATCAAATAAACATGTTGATTAGAAAACCCTAGTAGCGGGGACCCATTTCAGCAGTAACCCACATAGATGTATCATGGTACCCTGGAACTAGGCAGGGCGGGGCACGATTACTGGGCTGATTATAAGTGGTCAAAACGTCGGCGGTTGGTGGGCCAGTGTAGGCTCCGACGGAGTATGGGCATGTACGTACTCCGGAGTGGAAAAATCAGGCACTGGGCATCAGTAGTATACACTGTGCATCTTGAATCGTGTCGGGTTGCCACCAGAGGGACTGGTACACCCCATGGTGGGACCAGCATAGGTATCTACAGTCAAGCGGGGCCAAATGACACAGGATATGAATGCATACGAGTAGGAGCCGATCATTAATGGGACCGTTTGTTAAGAACACGTAGGGCTGGTTGAACCAATGGTTAAGTAGGTGTAGAGACTACAGAAATGGGTGCGATCACATGTTCCTCTTATCTTATATTAGGGTATTGTCCTATGTTCTGTTATTACTGTCATGATCCCTTTCCTTGTTTAAATACTAGTAATCACCGAACTTACCAGACTTATTGTCTGACCCGTTTTCCTTTGTCTTCTTTTCTTCCGTTCCCCGCCCCAAAGCTCCACAGGGAGGGAATACTGCAGCTTAGTCAAACTCTTTGCAAGCTTCAAGAAAGTAGATGTATGATTTGGACTCTCTCTCACCTTGGCTATGGCTTTTGGACATTATCCTTGGGGATTTATGCAGTTTTATTTATGGTTTATACTTCTTTATTAAATAATCAAGACAGACATTATGTTGTAATGTTTTGGAAGTTATTTTGAGACAATTTGATGTAATGCTTTTATACTGAACCACGTATGAAATAAATAATTAATTTTCGTTGCTTATATTTATCTGTCTTGTAATGTTTTCTGTGTCTTGTACCTATAACCCTCCACAAAAGTTAAGGCATTCCCTTTGTGCGTGACCTTAACTGATAACTATCAATATATAACCTCTAAGCTCGAACGTCTCAGAGAAGAGTGTTAAGCAAGCGAATAAATTCTCCGCCACTAAATAGATATATGTTAAACAGAAACCAATTCACATAGAACGAAATCCAATGTCAGACATGCATCATTTACAAGTCCATTCTGGGTCTGAACGAAACCAGAGACACCTGATTCCTCATCCGGTATGTCCAATACAGAAGTGAGGTTCTCGTATATCCGGACAATCAACAAGTACGTCCGGAAATCTAACAATTTAACACTTTCAAGGCAGCAACTCCCATCAAAGGCATCAGTAGTCGCCCATTCGATGTGAAGATCGCTAGTCTTCAAACACCGTCTTCAATATCTTCGATTTAAATCATCATATAATTATTTGAAATGAGATTGAACTCGGTTTTTTTCAAATAATTCTCGAATATATATAATTTAAATAATTTCATGTTGTTAATATTATTTTATATCGATTTATCGCTATTTTTATTTATATAAAAATAGCGCAATTTAATTTAACGACGCTTCAGATCAATAGACGGCCCTGACACTGTTTTTCTCCAAATTTGAATTACATATTTCTCGAAATCTAACCATTGGATTTTAATAAACTTAACATCGTTGGAAAGAATTTCCCAAAGCGGACCAAATAGTTCCAGTTTTGAAAAAACCAGACGGTCAGATCTTTTGGTATAATCATTTAAAGTTATGATTGCCGAAACGCGAACTACCACGCGCGATTCGTTTAATTTTAATTTATTTTTATATATATAAACATATATATATATACACATAAATCGTTCGACGATTTCACTGACATGTTTAAAGTGATATTTTCAACTAAACGAAACATATCTCAACATATAAACATTTTTAATGTTTCAAATTTTTTTCATAAATATGATTCTTTTTATAATGACTCAACATATATAATAAAAATATCATTTTTAATGTTTCAACAAATTTTCCTAAATATGATTCTTTTTATAATGAATAAACATATACATTAAAAATATTATTTTTAATGTTTCAACAAATTTTGCTATACATGTCTCTTTTTATAATGAATCAATGTATATATTAAAATACCATTTTTAATGTTTTCAACAAATTTTCCTATACATGTCTCTTTTTATAATGAATCAATATATACATTAAAAATATCATTTTTAATGTTTTCAACAAATTTTCCTAAATATGATTCTTTTTCATGTTTAATAATTTTGACAATTCCTATGTTCACATATACAATAAAAAGATAATTTTATTGTATAAATTATTTTACCAATTTCTATAACTTACATGTTACAATAAAAAGAGTATTTTTATTGTTTAACACATTCTAACAATTCTATTATTAACATGTACAATAAAAAGAATATTTTTATTGTTTAACAAATTCTAACAATTCTAATATTAACATGTACAATAAAAAGAATGTTTTTTATTATTCTAAAAATTCCCTACATATCATATATAAATAAAAAGGATATTTTATTGTCTACATGTTTTCTACATTTCATATGACAAATAAAAAGAGAATTTTATTTGTATAACAATTTCTATGTTTCTAATGACGAATAAAAAAAGTTTTATTTGCATAACATTTTATGTTTCTAACGACAAATAAAAAGAGAATTTTATTTGCATAACATTTTATATGTTTCTAATGACAAATAAAAAGAGAATTTTATTTGCATAACATTTTGTATGTTTCTAATGACAAATAGAAAAAGAATTTTATTTGCATAGCATTTTCTATGTTTCTAATGACAAATAAAAAAAGAATTTTATTTGCATAACATTTTCTATGTTTCTAATGACAAATAAAAAGAGAATTTTATTTGCATAGCATTTTCTATATTTCTAATGACAAATAAAAAGAGAATTTTATTTGCATAACATTCTCTATGTTTCTAATGACAAATAAAAAGAGAATTTTATTTGCATAACATTTTCTATGTTTCTAATGACAAATAAAAAGAGAATTTTATTTTGTGGTATAACAAATTTTGCCAATTTTATTATCAACATATACAATAAAAGGAATTATTTTATGGTATAACAAATTTTGCCAATTTTATTATCAACATATACAATAAAAAGAATTATTTTATTGTATAACAAATTTTTGTTCGATCTTATCATTCATGTATATACAACAGGTCAACACAATCAAGATATTTCAAATCAAATCACATACAATGCACAACTGAATCTTAACGGCGGATATATAAAAATTTCAACAATTATTTTTAATTTTAATTTTTAAATAAGAAATCTCACAGTGCTTTGTAATTCCTCGAAAATTTTATATCGATCTAAATTCTCTGGTCGCTTTTAAAATGAAGTAGACTCCGTCACGATCCAAACGATTCCTGTTTCACGCGATTCCGATAACATATGAACAAGTTACGAAATTTATTATGTTGATAACATTATAAATTTAATTAATTAAATAATTCAAATTAAAATACTTCGCCTTCTTCCTTGTAGATAACCATGGCCACAACTTTTTGTTTTTGTTCAAACTTAGGTCAGGACTTTTTGCTCACACTACTCGACTTCGTGATGATCGGAAGCTACCATGTCAAAGGGGAAAGGAGTGTGCGCTAGGTAGCGGTGGTGGGGCCCAGCTCGATGGCACCCAGGCGATGCGGCGACGGTTCGAACAATGAGTGTTTGGGGCTTTGGATCTCGTCGAAGACTCGATGACAAGAGGGGTTGTCCGTACAGATTTGAAGAGGATGAAAAGTTCTACAAAATTGTCAAAAGGAGGAAGGGATTTCACTGAGTGGATGGAGAAATTTTAAGGGATGAAATTCGGATGGTTCTAGCCATGGAATAACGATGGCGGCAGCTTGTGTATTACGGATTAGGGTTTTGATCCTAGGTATTTATAATAAAATATTATTAAATTCTCTAATTTACAAAAAAACCCGTTAATTCCTAATAACTCCAAATCCAGCTCAGCGAATGTCTCCCCTAGCCAAATACCCCTATTCCAGACACAATGGACCAGGACTCATAAGCCCATTTGATTGTTTCAGCCCACTTTTCTTTAAATTAAAATATAAACCATTTAATTATTTAATTTGATCGTACTTTTTAATTTAAATGGGCCACATACTGACTCCAAAAATTCCCAAAAAATAAATCTAGCTATGTTTTGACGATACAGTCCTAAAAAAATTAATTTCGTCGAATTTGGAGACCGTTTGAAAAATGGCCTTTCTAACGGTCGATCCAATTCAACAAAAATTACCAAACACATTTTAATTTACCACACTCATATATTAATTCCAAAAATTATGAAAAATTAAACCTAGTAATAATTTGACATTCTGGATCCAACAAAATTGGTTTTGTCAAAAACGGAGGTCATTTGTAAAATGGCTATTTTTAATAGCTTTAATATCATTTAAAAATAGAAATTTTAAATTCTGGCGCATTTTCCAACAAAATTTCTTAAAATAATTTTTTAAATTGGTTCTAGTTTTCAAGGTTGTTGCAATCTCCCCCAGTTAAAAACTTTTCGTCCCCGAAAAGGAAACAATAGTAAAGTAGGAACAAAACGGAAAATGCAAAATATTGTAAATGTACCTCAACACAAGAGCTAATCAGAAATATCCACTCTGCGCTTGGGATAGGCCTGTTTTATGCCATCCCCAGTCTCCCATGTACAGTCTCTAGGATCTCCGCTCCACTGCACTTTGACTAAATGGATCCTCTTGTTTCTCAGAACTCGGGTTTCTTTGCCAACAATTTTTACTGGCTCTCTTCTCACTGCTAAGCTCGGGGTGTTCTCCAAATCTTGATGTGCTACTTTCTCCACAATTAAGTCTGGATCATGTACATGCTTTCGAAGTTGAGACACATGGAATACATCATGTACCCCTGGCAACTGGTCAGGCAACTGAACCTTATAAGCGAGAGTTCCAATTCTTTCGAGAATAGGAAATGGATCAATGAATCTAGGCGCCAACTTCCCAGTCTTCCCGAAGCGAACTACTCTTCTCAATGAGGAAACCCTCAAGTACACATAATCACCAACATAAAATTCTAAATCCCTTCTTCTTGAATCTGCATATCTCTTCTGTCGGCTCTGAGCTGTCTGAAGCCGCTTCTTAATGAAATCAACTTTATCCGAAGCTTCACGAATCATGTCGGGACCCAATACTAGTCTATTGCATGGTTCGACCCAACATGCGGGAGATCTACATGGCCTGCCATATAATGCTTCTAATGGCGACCTTCGCAGGCTTGCTTCATAACTGTTATTATAAGAGAACTCAACCAAATGCAAGTGATCCTCCCATGACCCGCCAAAATCAAGAATGCATGCCCGCAACAAGTCTTTTAGTATACGGTTCACCCTCTCAGTCTAGCCATCTGTTTGAGGATGATAAGCGGTGCTCAGATTCAACTATGTCCCCAGCTCCTTGGAATGCTTCCCAGAATTTACTAGCGAATATCGGATCACAATCACTAATAATGCTGCTGGGAACTCCATGTAGTCTGACGATTTCTCTGAAATAAAGATGCGCCAGACTTCGAGCTGTTCTATTAGATCGGACATGAATAAAATGGGCGGTCTTCGTGAAACGATCTACAATCACCCATATATTGTCATTGCCTTTCCTGATTCAGGGCAAACCATCAATGAAATCCATAGAAATTTGATCCCACTTCCAATTTGGAACCTCTAGTGGTTGCAACAATCCAGCGAGCTGTTGTCGATCGCTTTTGACTTGTCGGCAAGTGAAGCATCTGCTAACATATATGGAAATGTCTCTTTTCATCGCCTTCCACCAGAATATGCGCTTAAGATCACGATACATATTACTTACTCCTGGATGGATGCTAAGTTTAAATTTGTGACATTCATCCATAACTTCTCTTTTGAGCTTGGGAATATCTGGCACACATATTTGCCCTTGCAATCTAAGAGTCCCCTTGTTGTCAATTTGGAAGCTTGAAGCTTTGCCCTTTCGAACTCGTTCGCTAATCATCTGAATAAATTTATTTTTTTTTGAAGAGAAGAGATCTTATCAATTAATGAAGGCATAATGATAAGATCGGAGATGATCGTATTCTTTCTGCTAAGCGCGTCAGCTACAACATTGGCTTTCCTTGGAGTATACAAGATGTCTAGATCATATGCCGCAAGAAATTCTAACCAACGCTGCTGCCTCAAATTCAAGTCCTTTTGGGTGAACAGATACTTCAATGATTTATGATTTGTATATAATTCGAACTTCTCACCCAAAAGATAGTGCCTCCATATCTTCAAAGCAAACACAATGGCTAACAACTCAAGATCGTGAGTAAGATATCCCTTCTCATACGGCATCAACTGATGGCTAGCATAAGCAACTACTTTGCCTCTTTGCATTAACACCGCACCAACACCTTCAATAGAAGCATCAGTATAGATGGCCAAATCTTGATAGCCATAAATAATGGTTAACACTGGAGCAGTTGTCAACCTCAATTTCAGATCTTGGAAAGCTGCCTCACATTCAGGTGTCCAATTAAACTTTGTATGCTTCTTTATAAGCTTCGTCAATGGACAAAATAGCTTTGAAAAATCTTTAATGAATTTCCGATAATAGCCAGCCAATCCTAGAAAACTTCTGACTTCTGTAGGAGTGCTAGGCCGCTTCCAATCTCGAATGACTGAAATTTTGCCTGGGTCTACTGAAATTCCTTTCCTCAATACGACATTACCAAGGAACTTTACCTCTTCTTGCCAGAATATGCATTTGGAAAATTTGGCTTTTAATACATTCTTTCTCAGAATTTCCAAACCTTCTTTTAAATGCTCTTCATGCTCAGTAGTGGACTTAGAGAAGATTAAGACGTCGTCAATGAAAACCAGCATAAATTTATTCAAGACATCACGGAGTACTCTGTTCATCAGATCGACAAAGTAAGCAGAAGCGTTACATAAGCCGAATGGCATTACTAGCCACTCGTAGAATATGTCTGGCCCTCTGAAAGCTGTCAAAGGGACACATTCTTCGGCAATGCACAATTAATGGAAACTTGTAGCTAAGTCCATCCTAGAGAATACTTGCGCTCCATTCAAGCGAACTAATAAATCATCAATACGCGACAATGGATATATATTCTTCAATGTCTGCTTATTGAGGTCTCGGTAATCCACACACAATCAGAGAGTACCATCAGACTTTGGGACAAACACCACTGCTGCACTCCAATTTGAGAAGCTAGGCATGATCAGACCTTTCTATAAGAGTTGTTTAGTTTGATTTCTCAATTCTTCTTTCTCATTCAGCATCATCCTCCGAATAGCATGCACAACTAGCCTTGCATTCGGAACTAAAACGATCCTGAAGTCAATTTCTCTTCGCGGAGGTAAGCTATCAACTTCTTCAAACACATCCGCATAATCTTTAACTACAGGAATATTCTCAATAGAAGTAGGAATGACTTCTATAGAAGACCAAATTTTTTTTCTACCAATTTCTGAGCCGTGGCATGGTATAAATATATCTCCGAGCTTCGTTTATTCTCTAACAATTCTTTCGGTGCATATAACTTCTGCCTCATGTTTTGTTAGCCAATCCAGCCCCAAAATAATATCGAACTCAGAAAAGTTCATCGAAATCAGATTAAAAGGAAACCGGTAAAAAGAATAGGAGATGGGCACTTTGCAAAATAACCCGAGAAAAAGAGAACCTCCTACTGGATTGTTGACACTAATTGATTCTTTAAGATCCTTTGTTTTCAAATTTAACTTTTTAACTGTGTTACTAGAAATGAAACTTCGTGATGCACCAGTATCAAATAATACTGCAACATGAATATTTTTAATAGTAAGGATACTTCCCAAAACATCCGGTTTACCTTCTCCTTCGAAAGAAGCTGGTGCACTCGCTCCATCGTACACATGTGCCACTTGGGACTTTTTCAGCAATGGACAGTCCTTGATAAGATGACCTGGCTTGTGGCAATTAAAGCATTCCTTAGTCCCCCGAGGATTCTGACGAGGATTCTGGCTGGGCCCTGATTCGATCCTTTTTGGAGCTTTGCATTCATAATTGTAGTGTCCAAGCTTCTAGCAGTTAAAGCACTTGACCTTGGCCCTTTTACTCTCTTGAGGCTTGGCGGTTGCAGAGTTGCCCGCCTCTGGCTTCTTATCAGACTTCTTCCTCTTGTTATTAGTTTGATTCCTTTCCCGATCCTGCTGAGAATTCTTGTCATTTTCTTCGTATCTACATGCCATCTCAATCATCTTGTTAAATTGAAGCTCAATATGTGCCATCACCCTGTTGAGATACTCCTCGTAAGACCATTAATGAACCTCTTGTTTTTTTGGAACGGGTCTTGAATTAGTTCAGGTGCATATCCTGAAAGCTCCTCGAATTTCCTTACATACTTAGAAATAGTCCGATCTCCTTGTTGGAGATTAGCAAATTCAAATCATGAACACGCTCGACTTCTTGCCGAGGAATGAACTTCTCATTAAAAAGCTCCTTAAACTTTGCCCAAGTCATATCAGCATCAATATCTCCAATCATAGCTATCTCCCACCATATCTGAGCCTCATCCTTTAGCAGCACAATGCCATGAATCGCTTCCGATGGTCTTCTAGTTCCAAGCCCCCAAAAATCTTCTCGCATGTCTAGAGCCACTCCCGAGCCTCCTTCGCTGTCTCACGGCCAGTGAACGGCACGCCTCCCAAATTTCTGAATTTCTTAGCTACTTTATCTAGATCAAAAGGCTGGCGGGGTGGCGGCGGTGGTACTACTGCCTCTGGATTGGGTTGGTCTTGAGCAGCGGGGATTTCACCCCTTCCCCGTCCCCTGCCTCCACCTCTACCTATGGCTCCAGCTCTCGTACTCATTTTCAGTCAGTTCTGTACCATCAAGGAAAGAGTTAGACCGACATAAATGATAATTTTTAAGGAATGGTAAAAGTAAAGGACATACGGAAATATGATGATGTAATGACCGATTATTGTGTGCTATTTTGTTGTTCTCATTCTAGGACATTACTAATCCTATCTCTAATGAGATACTCGCCTTAGAATACTGCTGATTCTATCTTGACGAATTATTTTAAATATGTTATATTCCGAAGCTAAGGTTAACCTAAGCTCCGATACCAACTGTGATGAACCCCAAACTCCCGTAGTATGAAAGCAAGGATAATCATTGGAATATAACTTATTTAACACAACAACATATTACAGATAAAAAGCATAACACATTAAATCATAGAATAATATGTCATCATCACAGCGGAATTAAAATGCCATCCACATCAGAGTTGCATAGAATACAGATACAACTTAGCACTTAAAAAGTCTCAACAAATAGAAATAGTTCTAAATCACCATCAAGTACAACATAGATAAATTATGTATAATTGTTCTAAAATATAAATAAAAGATAGAGGTGATCTTTATCTTCTGCCCAAGAGCATACTCCACTTCGGTACATAGCCAACATAAACTTGTTACCTGTCACTTGGCTGCCCATGTAAAAATAAGTGCACCCGAGTTTGCAAGTGAAAACAAACTACAAGTCAATTATGGGACTGGTATGAGAAATCTTTACTTAACTTATCTAATAATAAGTCTAATCACAGGACCACGCCGCTAATGTGGAATGGGTTTACTCCACTGGATTGCCAGTGCAAAAATTTAATAAATCTTTTAAAAACAACGTATTGCTTTTTGAAAAATGAAATCATTATAAGACTCAAGTCCCATTACACAATGCAATGCAAACCGGAAGATAGAGTTTTTACCTTATAATGATCAAACATGCATGATACGTATAAAACAATATCTAATATTATTATTAGTGTCTAATCAGTTTAAAAACACTTTCAAAGTAAATGTATCAATTCTAGACGGCATAGTACCCTATCCGACTATGTCGCCATATATAAGTTTACAATCAAATCCATAATTTTGTATTGGAAATTGGGTTTCCATCATGAGTCAAGGCTAGGGATTGTCTGCTTACCGATTCGAGACACTCTAGCAAATGTCTCAGGGCTCGGACGCTAGCGAGCTCTTGGATCCTCCAAGGCCGGTCCACAAATACTTTAGTGGATTAGTTATGCCTGAACAATATGTTTCTCGGTCCTATTGGACCTAACACTTGGCCAGTAGCGATCAATATTCCGAGGCCTCGCAATCTATCATCCACATAAGTAAAAATGTTTGGGCTCCATACCATGACACCACTTCTAGCTAGAAAAAAAGCATGCACTTCTTGGGTCCCTTATCCCATTTTTGACTCCTACCGGGGTGTGAGGCTCGTGAAGTAATGCTATACACAAAGCTTTGTCTAAATAAAGATGTGCTTTGATCATCAACCACAAGGCTATGCTTTTCCACAAAAGCCTTGATCATTTGTATCTTGGCATGCCACATTGACAATCCACGCCATGTGACTGATTATTATCAATATATAACCTCTAAGCTCGTACGTCTCAGAGAAGGGTGTTAAGCAAGAGAATAAATTCTCCGCCATCAAACATATATATATATATATATATTAAATTGAAATCAATTCACACAGAATGACATCCAATGTCAGACACACATCCATTTACAAGTCCGTTCTGGGTCTGAATGAAACGGGAGACACTTTATTCCTCGTCCCGTATGTCCAATACGGAAGAGAGGTTCTTGCATATCCGGACAATCAACAAGTATGTCCGGACAACTACCACTTTAACCCTTTCAAGGCAGCAACTCCCATTAAAGGCATCAGTATTCGCCCATTCGATGTGAAGATCGCCGGTCTTCAAACACCGCCTTCAATATCCTCGATTTAAATCGTCGTATAATTATTTGAAATGAGATTAAACTCGGTATTTTCAAATAATTCTTGAATATATATAATTTAAATCATTTCATATCATTAATATTATTTTATAGCGATTTATCGCTATTTTTATTTGTATAAAAATAGCCCAATTTAATTTAACGACGCTTCAGGTCAGTAGGCGGCCCTAGCGCTGTTTTTATCCAAATTTGAATTACATATTTCTCGAAATCTAACCATTGGATATTAACAAACTTAACATCGTTGGAAAGAATTTCCCAAAGCGGACCTAACGGTTCTAGTTTTGGGAAAATCCGACGGTCGGATCTTTCAGATAATCGTTTAAAGTTACGATTGTCGAAACACGAACTACCGAGCGCGATTCGTTTAATTTTAATTTATATATATATAAATATAAATCATTTGACGATTTCATCGACATGTTTAAATTGACGTTTTCAACAAAACGAAACATATCTCAACATATAAACATTTTTAGTGTTTCAACAAATTTTCCTAAATATGATTCTTTTTATAATGAATCAACATATATATTGAAAATATCATTTTTAATGTTTCAACAAATTTTCCTAAATATGATTCTTTTTATAATGAATCAACATATACATCAAATATATTATTTTTAATGTTTCAACAAATTTTCCTATACATGTCTCTTTTTATAATGAATCAATGTATACATTGAAAATATCATTTTTAATGTTTTTAACAAATTTTCCTATACATGTCTCTTTTTATAATGAATCAATATATACATTAATAATATCATTTTTAATGTTTTCAACAAATTTTCCTAAATATTATTCTTTTTCACGTTTAACGATTTTGACAATTCCTATGTTCACTTATACAATAAAAAGATAATTTTATTGTATAAACTATTTTGACAATTTCTATGACTTACATGTTACAATAAAAAGAGTATTTTTATTGTTTAACACATTCTAAAAATTCTATTATTAACATGCACAATAAAAAAATATTTTTATTATTTAACAAATTCTAACAATTCTAATATTAACATGTATAATAAAAAGAATGTTTTTTATTGTTCTAAAAATTCCCTACATATCACATATAAATAAAAAGGATATTTTATTGTCTACATGTTTTCTGCATTTCATATGACAAATAAAAAGAGAATTTTAATTGTATAACAATTTCTATGTTTCTAATGACAAATAAAAAAAGAGTTTTATCTGCATAACATTTTCTATGTTTCTAGTGACAAATAAAAAGAGAATTTTATTTTCATAACATTTTCTAAGTTTCTAATGACAAATAAAAAGAGAATTTTATTTGCATAACATTTTCTATGTTTCTAATGACAAATAAAAAAAAGAATTTTATTTGCATAACATTTTCTATGTTTCTAATGACAAATAAAAAGAGAATTTTATTTGCATAACATTTTCTATGTTTCTAATGACAAATAAAAAGAGAAATTTATTTGCATAACATTTTCTATGTTTCTAATGACAAATAAAAAGAGAATTTTATTTGCATAACATTTTCTATGTTTCTAATGACAAATAAAAAGAGAATTTTATTTTATGGTATAACAAATTTGGTCAATTTTATTATCGACATATATTACAATAAAGAGAATTATTTTATGGTATAACAAAATTTGCCAATTTTATTATCAACATACACAATAAAAAGAATTATTTTATGGTATAACAAATTTTGATAATTTTATTATCAACATATACAATAAAAAGAATTATTTTATTGTATAACAAATTTTGCCAATTTTATTATCAACATATACAATAAAAAGAATTATTTTATGGTATAACAAATTTTTCCAATTTTATTATCAACATATACAATAAAAAGAATTATTTTATTGTATAACAAATTTTGCTAATTTTATTATCAACATATATAATAAAAAGAATTATTTAATGGTATAACAAATTTTGCCAATTTTATTATCAACATATACAATAAAAAGAATTATTTTATTGTATAACAAATTTTTTCTTCGATCTTATCATTCATGTATATACAAAAGATCAACACAATCAAGATATTTTAAATCAAATCACGTACAATACACAACTGAATCTTAACGGCGGATATACAAAAATTTCCAATAATTAATTTTTATTTTAATTTTTAAATAAGAAATCTCACAATGCTTTGTAATTCCTCGAAAATTTCAGATCGATCTAAATTCTCTGGTCGCTTCTAAAATGAAGTGGACTCCATCACGAACCAAACGATTCCTGTTTCACGCGATTCCGATAGCATATGAACAAGTTATGAATTTTATTGTGTTGATAACATTTTAAATTTAATTAATTAAATAATTTAAATTAAAAAACTTCACCTTCTTCCTTACAGATAACCACGGCCGCAACTTTTTTTTTTTCAAACTTTGGTCAGGACTTTTTTCTCACACTGCTCGACTTCGTGACGATCGGAAGCTACCATGTCAGAGGGGAAGGGAGCGCGCGCCAGGTGGCGGTGGTGGAGCCCAACTCGGCGGCACCCAGGCGATGCGGCGGCGGTTCGAACAACGGGTGTTTGGGTCTTTGGATCTCGTCGAAGACTCAATGACATGAGGGGTTGTCCGTACGGATTTGAAGAGGATGAAAAGTTCTACAACATTGTCAAAAGGAGGGAGGGATTTCACTGAGTAGATGGAGAGATTTTAAGGGATGAAATGGTTCTGGCCATGGAATAACGATGGCGGCGGCCTGTGTATTACGGATTAGGGTTTTGATCCTAGGTATTTATAATAAAATATTATTAAATTCTCTAATTTACAAAAAAAAAACCGTTAATTTTTAATAACTCCAAGTCCAGCCCAACCAATGTCTCCCCTAGCCAAATACCCTTATTCCGGACACAATGGACTAGGTCTCATCCGACCATTTGATCGTTTCAACCCACTTTTCTTTAAATTAAAATATAAACCATTTAATTATTTAATTTGATCATACATTTTAATTTACCGGGCCCACATACTAACTCCAAAATTTCCGAAAAATAAATCTAGCTATGTTTTGACGATACGGTCCTAATAACATTAATTTCATCAAATTTGGAGACCGTTTGAAAATGGACTTTATAATGGTTGATCCAATTCAATAGAAACTACCAAACACATTTTAATTTTCCATGCTCACATATTAATTCCAAAAATTATGGAAATTTAAACCCAGCAATAATTTGACATTCCGAATCCAACAAAAATGGTTTCGTCAAAAATGGAGGTTTTTTGTAAAATGGCTATTTTTAATAGCTTTAATATCATTTAAAAATAGAAATTTTAAATTCTGGCACATTTTCCAACAAAATTTCTTAAATAAATTTTTTAAATTGGTTCTGATTTTCCGGGTTGTTACAAAAGAAGTTGATTCTTATATTGAATCCGAGAGTCGTGTAAGCGAGGTTTTGTTTGAAGTTGTGAGCTTGAATTATTTCAAAGTTGATAATGTTGTTCAATTAAGGTCTGTGAGGTAATTATACCCCAACTTGATTGACTTCATGATTGGCGGAGGAATGGTTAAGGTTCGATAGGGAAGATTGGTTAGCAATATTGTTAGTTAATAATTATTTAATTGTAACACCCTGTATTTTCTGAGAATATTAAAATAACAAATTAAAGAATAATTGATTTGAAAAAAAGGAATAAGAAAAGAATAATGTTTAGCATTGTTCTAAGGTTTGTAAGCAAAAGACTTAGTAGCTCATTTGGTTAGAACATGTGACTTGCATACGAGAGGTAAAGAGTTTGATCCCCGCCAGCGCCATATTTTTGTTTTAGGGGAATGGCTAAAAAGTGGCTTAGTGTGAACGCAGTTCAAAAAAGTGGTTTAGTGTGAAAATGGTTAATTATGAAGAAGTTATTAAGCCTTGAAGTTTGTATGCATATGAGAGAAATATATATATTTATATATAAATTAAATAAATAAATATGCAAAAAAGTTCAAAATAACGAATTGGGAGGGGGAATAACCGAACCGGCCCATTTTTGAGGTCGACCCGAGTCTTGCTGGGTCGACTAGGGGTTAATCCAGGATGTTTGGCAGTCAACCCGTGGGTCGATTCGCTCAAATGCAGATTTTGCATTTGATTGGTTCTCATGGTTCAAGGTTAATCTAATGGTCCTAAATTACTTCCTACACCTATATATACATCCCTAACCTAAACCTAAATCTCTTACACAATTCTCTAGCCTCCATTGCTCTCTTCTTCTCTAAAAAATAAATCAATGGCATCTCTACTCTGCTGAAACCTAAGCTAGGACTTGTGCTTCTTCTTCCTCCAATTCTTATTAGGTTTTAAAAGAGAACAACTGCAACACCTTTTTCTTTTAGAATCCAACCAAGGCAAGTACAGTTATTTTCCGATATGAAATTTAATTATGATCCTAGCATGATAATGAATCTGAATCTGAGGTTATGTCCTTTTCTGTTTATCAGATCTGTTCTTCTGCTTTATTGTTATTATTCTGTTTGTTATGTATTTCTTCCTTCTTTCTTTCTTTTTGTTTGATAGCCAGACTACCACGAGCCTGAGCCAAATCTCATAAGAGATGAACGTATAAACGCTAAATTTTGGGAAGAATATTGAATGAGGCATATTTGGGTATAATTGATTTGTAACTAATTTGAGGACACAACGCATGTTGTAATTCTGGACATAAATTTGAGGCATATTGCATAAGATGACCTAAGACTTGGAAGAAGAGGATTATTGTGACTTAAAACATAAAATAAGTTGCAACTTAGAAACATAAATCTGAGGCATATAATTGAACATAGTTTTGAGGTATAAAGAATATTGGACATATGACATGGGATTTGGGGCGTAAAATTTAACTGTGAACATGTAACTGATTTGGAAGCATAGTACAAGTTGTAATTCAAGATCTAGATCTGGACATACTATACATATTATAGTCTATAATTTAAAAAAAAAGAGAATTAATTTGCATATGACTTAGGTGTAAAAATCTATATTAAGATTTGATAACTATTAAGTGTGAATACACCTAAATGGGGATTTTTGGATATGTGGCATGCATTGTAATTAATGGTTATATTTGGCATAATTTATGTGTGAATCACGATTGGGATTTTTGAGCATATTCTCTACTATGCAAATTTAACTAAAATTTGGGTATATGTCATATTATGAATCATGACCATGATTTAGGCATGTGAATTTAGGCCTAATTTATAATTAGGCAAGAATTGTCAATGAAACCTTAAGGAATGTTTTAGATCTGCTAAATCTGTTTAATCTATTGAATTGCCTAATCTGCTAAATCTGTTATTTGTTTAATCTGTTGAATTGCCTAAACTGCTAAATATGTTGAAACGCCAAATCTGCTAATTATGTTAAACTGCCTAATCTGCTAAATCTGTTGTGTCGCCTAATCTGTTAAATCTGTTGAAAAGCTGAATAATTGTAATTTGTAGGCAACCTAAGATTGAGTAAAACATGTTAATTTGATTAATCTACTGCGACTTGAGAAGAAGTTAAATTTGTTAAATGAACATATTTAGTCTGATATTTTCTGTAAGGGAATAAAGTGCCTATGACACGAGGTTAGACTCTGTTTGCGGTGGAAGCCTGCCCGGAACCAACCGGCTTAACCAGCAACCGCAAACTGTCAGTCTAATGTGAGAGGTTGTAGGCATAACTAAAATATGCTTAGACACGAGGTTAAGTCTGGCTTGTGGCAGAAGTCTGCCCGGAACTGCCCGGCACATCCAGCGGCCACAAGCTGGCGACCTAATGTGAGAGGTCTGTGCATTAATAATTAATTAATGCAAATCTAAGATAAATATGATGTCTAAAACGTGTTGGGTGGATAGGGTTAAACCAACTGGACTAATGAATTTGAAAAACCCGTTTTGTGCATCTATAGGCCCAATACAAAGTTAGACAAATCTGTAAATCTGTTAAATCCGTATATCTGATCCGTTTGTCTAAAAACTTGTTAACTTAGTTGTCTGATCGGTGAACTAGTTGATCTGAACTCTGTATGTCTGAACTTGTAAACAATTTAACCTGAAATCTGTTAGTCTGGGGACACAAGGTTAGGAAGGAAATTACTTGTGTCATCTGTTGTTTGGGACCCATATTAGTCAGTAACCCTTTCTGGTATTAAAAACTATGACCCAACAGTAGGTAGGGTCCGGGCACGCTTACTGAACTAATTATAAGCGGTTCATTCTGATAATGGCGAGGGGTGTTGATGGTGCGTTCTAACCGGGTCATGTGCGTGCATGGATCCCGGTCTGCCTCTGAGGATGTAAGACGCTGTGACATCTGTAAATAGGTCTGTGTCATTCAAAGGTTGCCACTTTAGGGAGTGATACACCCTTCTATGGGGCTGGCACAGGGTATTTATGTATTAGGGAGCCAATCGCAGGGGATAGGACTTAAGGTACACTTAGCTCTGTCTGTTTCTGTGGGGTACCGTCTGTATTCTGTTGAGTGGTAACACCTGTCTGTTTCTGCGTGGTACCTTCTGTTGGGGTGGTTAAGGCCCATTTACTAGTGTACACCTAATTCTACATTCTGTTTCCGTAGGGATTAATCTGTTTCTGTTTCTGTAACTTCTGTTCGGGTGGTAAAGGCCCATTATTAGCATTCTGTTTCTGTACTTTCTGTTGGGGTGGTAAAGGCCCATTACTAGCATTCTCTTCTGTGGAAATTATTCTTTTCCCGTTTCTGTTTCAGTTTAGATATTGGGGTGACACCTAATCCTGTTATACTAGTATTAGTGCAGTGAAGTGAAAAGTAATAGCTTATATCATCTTGTTTCTTCTGTTTAGTTTAAGTATATATGTTACTCTTATCTGTTACTTTGGTTGCTGTCATCCCTTATCCAGCTTTATTTTCATGTTATGATTATTATTATCTATTCATATGCTGAAAGTCACTGAACTTGCCATACTTTTATGTCTGACCCTTGTTGTTTCGCCTCTTTTCTTCCGTTCCCCCCTAGGATTCCAAGGAGGGAATACTCTAGCTTGATCCAGATTCCTTCTGCTTGAAGTGCTTGAAGTATGGCTTGGCTCTTTATAGCTTCTGTTCTGTGGGGATTATGATTTTAAAGTTTTGTACTCTGATGGTTTTGAACAAGGTTGATATATATGTACTTGAGTTTTTTGTAAAGTTGTAACCAAACTGATTTCTGTTTTTTTCCGCTACAATAAAGTTATAAAGTTATAAAGTTTTTCAAGTACTATTTTATATCTGTCTTGTAACATTTTGTTCTGCCTACTAAAACGCTCCATCAAAGTTAAGGCATTCCCTTTGTGAGTGACCTTAACGGAGGTGGGGTATTACACTAATGGTTTGAGTTAAATAACGATGTTTTATAACATCGCGTTAATTTAAAGGATTTTGAAATATTTCCCCAAATAAACCGAGGGATAATTTCTATGCATAGAAAATGAAATGAATTGGTTAACGAGGAATTAATAAATGGAATATGGAAATATTTTTCGATATTAATAAGGTATATTTTCTGAATATAGAAAATAAGGATTCATGAATGTTTAGAAATGTTTTCTAACTGGAAGAAGAGATGTTTTCTCGAATAAAGAAATTATAATATTGGATTTTTTTTCAAGAATCGAGAGAAAAAATAGAGCTTTGAAAGAAATGGAAGATGGGAAATGAGAAATTGGGAAATGATAATATAATAAGAAATTGATTTAAAAACGGGCCAATTTTGTTTGATGATTGATCGATAGAATTTCCATTTGGAAATAAGACCGTTGATTGTATGGATGTTTCTTTGATAGTTAAATCACCGACTATCAAAGTTTTGATTTATTTTATACCTTCATTGTTAATACATAGAGACCAGGATCAGATTTAATGTCTGAAAACCACTCCATATTGGTATAAGCGTTACGAATCAACTTATGCAGAAGATAACTGAAGACAGAGTAAAATGCAAGGGCTGTTCTGTTATACTAGGTAGAAATTGTCCAAGAAGGATTAATAGAATGGTGCCTTCGGTTTGTCTAGTCCTAGGACAACATATACGATTGGATCTTATAAGGTGGCATTCAAAGTAAATGGTGGCAATATGTTCTAGAAGGAAATCGTGACCTCAACCCTCATCACCCGGGAAATGATAGAAATCAGGCATGCAGCGTGGCCATATGGGTCATTCCCATTAGGGGTATTATCACCTGATCTAGATAAATTTCATTTTCTTCTTACTCTATTCGCTGCTATATGATTTCGGTAACGGTTGCTGATCACAACCATTGGTGATAATATGTTAGGTACACTCAAGTTATTGAGTGGCCAACCATGTATGGCCGGGTTGTAAGATGTTCTTGTTGAACCCCAGTGTATCCCCTCTAGAGTACACCGATCGGAAGGTGGTTCCATACCTTGTCATAATCGAAATCCAATCTCCAGTAAGCGCCCTACGGTTTTTGATTTAATATTATATATGGAGCGTGAGATTCAAGCGTTCCACTAGTTTTCTATTTATTTTATTTAGACACTGTTATAATATCACTAGATTTTGATATCAAAATATTTTGGGTTATCATAAGGTAAAAACCATCCGTGTTTATGTGTGGATCGGTCTTATGATTATCTTTTCTTTCTAAAGGATTTTTAAAAGTTAAACCAATGGTTGGAGTTTACTCTCACCAGTTCCATGACTGACCCAGAGTTTTTTTTAATTGTTTTCCCTAAACTCTTGGCTACCCAAATTTCTATGGGCAGTCAAGTAGTCAGGATTTTACAGATTCACTTTGAGGAGCTTGAAGCCGGAGGCTTCATCAGTTAGCTACTACCATATTTTCCGCTGTGTAATATGTTATATCCGGAAATAGGCATTTATAACTGTTCCCGAAATTGATGCTATACTCTGATAATGGTATGTGTATGCAAAACAGATTTGTATTTCAAAAGTTATGTTATATAATATATTTTATTCGTTCCGCTGTGAGATTTGTGTTCTTCGTTTTCTTCTATTCTAACTTTTCTTTCTTTCTGTTTCTCATCCTCTAACTTCTTTCTATTAGTGATTCATATTTCTGTGCAATTTGGGTTGGACGTGTGGTGTAATTAGTCAACTCAAAGGGTACGGAAATTCGGGCCATTACATTTGGTATCAGAGCTGAAAGTTAAGTAGTAACCTTGGCTCTGTGGTGTAACACAATTGAGATTGGGTTAGTAATACCCTAAATTGAGTTTGAGTGTATATATATGAGAGCGTATTTGTAGATTGTTTAATAAAATTGTTTTATATTGTATTGATTGATTGGTTGAGTGGTTTATGAATTCTGGTTAATACAGGATGTACAATTGTATCGATAGGTGTTTCTGAACTCTCGAACAAAGCTGTTCGATACAGTATTGTTTTAAAATGGGTAAATGAAATAATTTTGCCCAAAAATTATTTTGATATTTAAAGGAATAATTCATGAAATATTATAGTATATGGGTCTGTTGAATATTATTACAGTTAATGGAATTTTAAAATATTGAAATGGTTATATATAAAACTAAAATGAATTTGTATATGAATGGAATATACAAATAAACTGAATTACAATTAGATTTAGACTAGAATTTGGAATTTAGATCCCGGGTGATTAGAAATATTTCTTGAAGTATTTAAAAAGTGATATAATATTACAATTAAGGATTTTGAATAAGAATGGTTTTAAATGAATTTTAAAAGTGGTTAAACTCAGAAATCACTTCAGTGGCAAGAAAATAATTTTGACAATGGATCGCTACATTATCAGTATTCATTTTAAAGTTTCTGAGTGACGGATTACTACTGTAACACCCCGGATTTTTGAATAATCGAATTAACTAAATTAAAGAATAAATGTTTAGCATTGTTCTAAGGTTTGTAAGAAAAAGACTTAGTAGATCATTTGGTTGGAACATGTGACTTGCATACAAGAGGTACAAAGTTCGATCCCCGCCAATGCCATATTTTTGTTTTAGGGGAATGGCTAAAAAACGCTTAGTGTGAACGCGGTTCAAAAAGTAGTTTAGTGTGAAAATGGTTAATTAGGAAGATAGAAATATATATAGGTATATATATAAATAAAATAAAATTCAACCTAAAATTTAAGAAAAGAATTCAAAACAGCAGAAGCGGGAAGGTAAAACACCAAACAGACCTATTCCCGAGACCCACTGGGTCGACCCCAGGGTCGACTCAGGAGGTTTGGAATTGGTCCCGTCGGCCCTAAATGGTCTATGATGAAATTTTATGTTTTAGGGCTTAGGTGGCGATTTCTGGTTGGTCTGTTGACATCATTTCTTGGTTTCTAAGGCCTAAATGGATCCTAGAGTGATCCGACGGCTTAAATTAATTTAAAGCTCTATAAAAAGACCCATAGACTCAAACCCTAAATCAGAATTAAAACTAAAACTGTGGCCGTCATGCTGTCGTCTTGAACCCTAGAGTAGCTGCCACCAATTAGAGAGGAAGAACAGCAAATCAAATCAATTCTATTCAACCCTAACAACGAATCTTTTTCAAAGGAAAGCTAATTCAACTTTAGAAATCAGAATTCAGAACTCAAGACCGCCTTTGAGTTGTGAGTTCGATAGTTTTAATAAAATAATTAGTAATTTAATTGGATTTAGTTATGATGCGGATTGTATGGATGTGATGTGAATTATTGATCACATGTTGTAATTATGTTGTAGAATTGTGTTGAAATCTCTATGACGTTATGTTGTGATGCTATCATCTATGATGTAAAGTTATGTTGCTATCTTCTATGTTGTAATTTTATATATAACCAAATCATCATGTTTCATATGCTAGTTTGGTGATGTTGATTCATATGATAAATCATATGTATGCAAGTTTAGATTTTTATTTAAACATGAATCATATACAAGTTGGGTAAAATTATATGTGACCTTACATGGTTATGACATCTAGTTTATGTGAAAATTTGATTAAAAGTTAGGCTATGACATGGGTGAGTTATATGCTAAATTCTACATGATAGTTTACATGTTAGATGCAAGTTTACACCATTGTTATGATGCATAAATCACATATTCAAGTTTCTATAAATATATGAATTTGGGGTATGAATCATGTTATGCAAGTTTAGGGTTATTGCCTATGCAAGTTTACACCTTTAGATGTAGATCTATGACATACATGATTTATGCAAGTTCACACCTTTAGGTTTGGATCCATGACATATGTTGTTTATGCAAGTTGTAATTTTTGCCTATGCAAGTTTTAGATGTAGAACATCATTCACATATGCAAGTTCATCCCTATGTTTAGATCTATGTTTTCATTATGTGTACATTGTGATGTTTTCTCTTTATTCCATGAGTTAGACTATTCGAGTCTAACGTATATTTTACGTTAAACGAACAAACGTACAACGTGGGGTTAAAGGGGATAATATTAAAAAGATTTAATTGGCATAAATGCCTTAAAAGGCATAAAATGAAAATTGGTATGATTTTGCATACCATAAATGGATGGACATAATTGAGTTAATTATGGACATCATTAAATTTGGAATTGATTGATAATTTGAATAGGGAAAGTAATTCAAATTTGGGGAATGATTAATTAGGAGAAATTAATCGTCTAATACACGAGGTTAGGCTCTTTTGTGGTGTAAGACTGCCTGGACCCGCCCGCCAATCCAACTGCCACAAATGCCAGTCTAATGTGGGACGTCTTAGGCATAAATTGAATACGTAACAATTGTAAAGACACGAGGTTAGGCTTTTTTGTGGTGTAAGACTGCCCGGACCCGCCCGACAAATCCAGCTACCACAAATGCCAGTCTAATGTGAGAGGTCTTTATGAGGTTACGATCTTAATGAATTAAGAAACACTTAACCAGATAAACATGTAGTGGGACATGAGGGGGTTAAGTGGGTGCCTTGGATGGCATTTGAAATACAATTAGAAATACTTAACCAAAATTGAAACATGTAATTGAAACATGAATAAGAAGTGGGTTAAGTGGGAAATACTAGAGGGGACCAAGCTTAGGTGAATAGCTTGTGTCAAATCATGGGGGCCCATTTCAACCAGTAACCCATACGTGTCTTTGTGGGCTCGATCCAAGTCGAGGACGGGACACGCATACTGGTCTTGACTGTAAGAGGCCAAACCGGGTTAGCTGTGGCAACGCAAATCCAATGGTTTCATATGCGTGTGTGGACCCGGGCTGGTAGGTAAAATGTTGTTGCATCGTGTAGGTATAAGCCATGCGTCTCTGGCAGTATTGGGTTGCCACTTTGGGGAGTGATACACCCCACTGTGGGACCAGCACGGGTATCTACGAGTTAGGGAGCCGATCGAATGGGGAAGGTAGTGGGTATGACTAGTGGAGATAGGAGCAGGCGGCACCTATGACAACAGCTAGGAATACAGCTACCATATTATGAATATTGTAATTAGAATGGGGAGGGTAGTGAGTACCACTAGTGGTGATAGGAGCAGGCGGCACCTATGGCAGCAGCCAGGGGTACATGAAACTACCATTATTATTATCACTTATATTCTGTAGGCGGGATCAACCTTAGGGTGACTAGTGGTGGTGCAGTATACTAGTGGTGGTGCAGTATAGCAGTTATCCTATAGTGATGGTGTAGTTTAGTAATTATCTTACAGTGGGTTAGGTGCGCTTTAATGATATCGTTGTTCATCTTGTTTCCTTATTTACTCTTCCATATTCAATGGTTCATGGTCATTTCCTTATTTTCCAACTTATGCCTTAGCCTAGTTACTTTGTTAATTATATTGTTAAAATTATCGCACTCGCCAGACTTTATGTCTGACCCCCTTTGTTTCCACCTCTTTCCTTCCTTTCCCCCCCCAGGTGCTCAGGTTGGAACTAGCATTAATGGAGCTTGATCTTGGATTGCTTTTAGAAGATTGCTTGGATCGCTGGAGTAAAGTTCAGCTTCTCTTTTATTTATGGCTATTTTGATGTTGGGTATTATGTCTTTCAGTTTATGTACTTTTGATAGTCATGATGGATATTATGTACTTTGACTCTGGTTTTTGATGATGTAAGCAAACATATGTGTTTTCCGCTGCAATGAAATAAAGTTTTAAATCTTTGAGCACTATTTATATCTGTCTTGCTGTTAAGTTTCTGTTCTATACTTACTTAAAACGCTCCATAGAAGTTAATGCATTCCCTTTGTGAGTGACATTAATGGACGTGGGGTGTTACACGTGGTATCAGAGCTGAAGGTTACCAGAAAAGATATGAATTTTGAAGAAAAAAAAAACTGTTTTTCAAAAGCATTTTTATATAGAAGTACTTTCAAAAGTATGTTTTAAGGAAAGTATTTTCAAGAGAAAAGTATATTTTAGAAAGCATAAGCCCAAGAGTCATATATCTTTCCCTCGGTTCTTTTATATTGTATTTCCCTTTTTCGTTTCAGCATGTCTGAAGCATCTGAGATACCAGAGGGTGTTCATGTACCCGGTTGGTTTCATCAATATCTCGAGGCTAGGGCCGCCACCGCAGGTCCAGCAAATGCTCCTCCTCCTCCTCCCCCTCCTCCTCGCGTCGATACTTTTGCTAAGATATGTAAGGACTCGGAGTTAAGGCAGCAAAGGTGGATGGAATTATTAGCATCTTACGACTTCGAGATAGCATATACCCCTGGCAAGGGTAACGTGGTGGCAGACGCCTTAAGTAGAAAGAGGTTGTCCTTGAGTCCGTTGTTTGTTGAGCGGCGAAGCTTAGAGTTCATCTCTACGTTTGACTTTAAACCTTCCGTTGACTTTGTACCCGGTTTGCTAGCATCCTTAGAGGTCAGACCTACGCTTTTGGGACGGATTGGCGAGGCACATCGAGACGACCCACAGTTGGTTGAGTTAGTAGAAATGCTCAAAAGAGGGGAGTCATCGAGCCATCTCCGTAGGTATACCCTAGATGATAAGGGTTGGTTACGTAGGGACGGTAGACTTTGTGTACCACAGGACCAGAACTTGAGGAAGACCATCCTTGATGATGCACATCGTTCGAAGATGACCATCCATCCTGGCGGGGACAAGATGTATATGGACAGGAGACGGGTTTACTTTTGGGCCGGTATGAAGAAGTACATGGCAGAGTTTGTTGCTAGATGCTTGGTGTGCCACCAAGTAAAAGCAGAGCAAATGAAGCCCGGTGGATTGCTTCACCCATTGGAGGTCCCACAATGGAAGTGGGAAAGTGTTTCGATGGACATTGTTGACGGATTACCAAGATCGAGGAAGGGTAATACGGGGATTTGGGTCGTGGTAGACAGACTTTCTAAGAGCGCCCATTTCATTCCCGTGAAGAGTAAGAGGACTGCTCCATAGTTAGCCTACGTATACATTCGAGAAATAGTTCATTTGCACGGTGTTCCTTCTAGCATAGTGAGCGACCGCGATCCTATCTTTACTAGCGAATTTTGGAAAAGCTTGCAAGAGGCGGTAGGGACTCAGTTTTGTTTGAGCACCGCATATCTTCCTCAGACGGATGGCTAGACCGAGAGGGTGAATCGTATTCTAGAGGACCTATTGAGGTTGTGTGTCTTAGATTTCGAAGGTACATGGGAGGAACATCTTTCGTTGGTGGAGTTCGCATATAATAACAGCTTTTAGTCTAGCATTGGCATGGCACCGTTCGAGGCTCTTTATGGATGGGTGTGTCGTTCGCCTACATGTTGGTGGTAGTCTACAGATAAGATCTTACTTGGGCCCGATATGATTAGAGAGACTTCGGAAAAGATCGATTTGATTCGAAGGAGGATGAAGACGGCGCAAGATAGGCAGAAATCTTATGCGGACAAGAGGAGGACAGATCTTGGGTTTGATATTAGGGACATGGTCTTTGTCAAGGTGTCTCCATTACAGAACGTCGTTCGCTTTGGGTCCATTGGGAAGTTAGCACCAAGGTTCGTAGGGTCGTTTCCTATTAAGGAGAGGATTGGGCAAATGGCGTATAGAGTGGAGTTGCCCGAGAGACTTAGTGGCGTACACGATGTATTCCATGTGTCACATTTGAGGAAGTGCTTGCACGAGACCGCGGAAGTGGTAGATCCGAGCTTGCTTAGAGAGGTGGAGATAGAGCGTGATGCGACGATTCGGCGAGCTCTTACGTGCATTCTTGGGTCGGAGGTTAAGAAGTTGAGGAATTGAGAGGTCAAGCTAGTCAAAGTGCAATGGGGAGATGATGAGAGCAACGCTACTTGAGAGACGGAAGAGAAGATGCGTTCATTATACCCTTTTCTTTTCGAGGGTATGTCTTTTAGTTTCTTCTTTATCGCTTACCTTATACTTATCTTATCTTTAGTATGTCCTCTCTTTAGTACCTTTGACCTTTAGATAGGGTAGTCCTATGATTGAAACATGTGTTTGAGACATGTTATGTATGATGGATGCATGTGGATGCAAGTGTTTGCTAGTGGTTGTTCGTGGATGCATATACACACACTTTAGGCACTAGATCAGCTCAGTCACTTCATATTGCATATTGCATATAAATGTGTGTGCATATTTAAGCTAATGGATGTATAATTGTTGTGTTATCATATGGATGTTGCATTTTTGTGAATGGTTGTGCACACATGTAGAAATAATATGTATCGATAGGGTTCTTTCGCATACATAATGGATGCATGGCACTATCATGGTTTGCATTAAGGAGGTCAACTGAATCAGTAGACCGCCTGATTTTGCATTAGATAAGGAACATATACACGCACTTTTTGCATATGTTCATACAACATTAGAAATTCTATAAGGACAATGGATGCCTGTGTTTGATGGTTGAGTAGATATGCATTCTCCTTAACTTGGAGATTTCGGGGGCGAAATCCTTTAAGGAGGGGATAATGTAACACCCCGGATTTTTGAATAATCGAATTAACAAAATTAAAGAATAAATGTTTAGCATTGTTCTAAGATTTGTAAGCAAAAGACTTAGTAGCTCATTTGGTTGGAACATGTGACTTGCATAGAAGAGGTACAGAGTTCGATCCCCGCCAACGCCATATTTTTGTTTTAGAGGAATGGCTAAAAAGCGGCTTAGTGTGAACGCGGTTCAAAAAGTAGTTTAGTGTGAAGATGGTTAATTGAGAAGATAGAAATATATATATAGATATATATATATATATAAATAAAATAAAATTCAACCTAAAATTTAAGAAAAAAATTCAAAACAGCGGAAGCGGGAAGGCAAAACACCAAACCGACCTATTTTATGGGTCGACTCAGGAGGTTTGGAATTGGTCCCATCGACCCTAAATGGTCTATGACGAAATTTTATGTTTTAGGGCTTAGGTGGCGATTTCTGGTTGGTCTGTTGACATCATTTCTTGGTTTCTACGGCCTAGATGGATCCTAGAGTGATCCGACGGCTTAAATTAATTTAAAGCTCTATAAAAAGACCCATAGACTCAAACCCTAAATCAGAATTAAAACTAAAACTATGGCCGTCATGTTGTCGTCTTGAACCCTAGAGTAGCCGCCACCAATTAGACAGGAAGAACAACAAATCAAATCAGTTCTATTCAACCCTAATAACGAATCTTCTTCAAAGGAAAGCTAATTCAACTTCAGAAATCAGAATTCAGAACTCAAGACCGCCTTTGAGTTGTGAGTTCGATAGTTTTAATAAAATAATTAGTAATTTAATTGGATTAAGTTATGATGCGAACTGTATGGATGTGATGTGAATTATTGATCACATGTTGTAATTATGTTGTAGAATTGTGTTGAAATCTCTATGACATTATGTTGTGATGCTATCATCTATGATGTAAAGTTATGTTGCAATCTTCTATGTTGTAATTTTATATATAACCAAATCATCATGTTTCATATGCTAGTTTGGTGATGTTGATTCATATGATAAATCATATGTATGCAAGTTTAGATTTTTATTTAAACATGAATCATATACAAGTTGGGTAAAATTATATGTGACCTTACATGGTTATGACATCTAGTTTATGTGAAAATTTGATTAAAAGTTACGCTATGACATGGGTGAGTTATATGCTAAATTCTACATGATATTTTACATGTTAGATGCAAGTTTACACCATTGTTATGATGCATAAATCACATATGCAAGTTTCTATAAATATATGAGTTTGGGGTATGAATCATGTTATGCAAGTTTAAGGTTATTGCCTATGCAAGTTTACACCTTTAGATGTAGATCTATGACATACATGATTTATGCAAATTCACACCTTTAGATTTGGATCCATGACATATGTTGTTTATGCAAGTTGTAACTTTGGCCTATGCAAGTTTTAGATGTAGAACATCATTCACATATGCAAGTTCATCCCTATGTTTAGATCTATATTTTCATTATGTGTACATTGCGATGTTTTCTCTTTATTCCATGAGTTAGACTATTCGAGTCTAACGTATATTTTATGTTAAACGAACAAACGTACAACGTGGGGTAAAGGGGATAATATTAAAAAGATTTAATTGGCATAAATGCCTTAAAAGGCATAAAATATAATTGTGGTGAAAATTGGTATGATTTTGCATACCATAAATGGATGGACATAATTGAGTCAATTATGGACATCGTTAAATTTGAAATTGATTGATAATTTGAATAGGGAAAGTAAATCAAATTTGGGGTATAATTAAATAGGAGAAATTGATCGTCTAAGACATGAGGTTAGGCTCTTTTGTGGTGTAAGACTGCCCGGACCCGCCCGGCAAATCCAGTTGCCACAAATGGCAGTCTAATGTGGGAGGTCTTAGGCATAAATTAAATACGTAACAATTGTAAAGACACGAGGTTAGGCTCTTTTGTGGTGTAAGACTGCCCGGACCCGCCCTGCAAATCCAGCTGCCACAATTGCCAGTCTAATGTGAGAGTTCTTTATGAGGTTACGATCTTCATGAATTAAGAAACACTTAACCAGATAAACATGTAGTGGGACATGAGGGGGTTAAGTGGATGCCTTGGGTGGCATTTGAAATACGATTAGAAATACTTAACCAAAATTGAAACATGTAATTGAAACATGAATAAGAAGTGGGTTAAGTGGGAAATACTAGAGGGGACCAAGCTTAGGTGGATAGCTTGTGTCAAGTCATGGGGGCCCATTTCAACTAGTAACCCATACGTATCTTTGTGGGCTCGACCCCAGTCGAGGACGGGACACGCATACTGGTCTTGACTGTAAGAGGCCAAACCGGGTTAGCGGTGGCAACGCAAGTCCAACGGGTTCATATGCGTGTGTGGACCCGGGCTGGTAGGTAAGACGTTGTTGCATCGTGTAGGTATAAGCCGTGCATCTCTGGTAGTATTGGGTTGCCACTTTGGGGAGTGATACACCCCACTGTGGGACCAACACGGGTATCTACGAGTTAGGGAGCCGATCGAATGGGGGAAGGTAGTGGGTACGACTAGTGGAGATAGGAGCAGGCGGCACCTATGACAGCAGCTAGGAGTACAACTACCATATTATGAATATTGTAATTAGAATGGGGAGGGTAGTGGGTACCACTAGTGGAAATAGGAGCAGGCGGCACCTATGACAGCAGCTAGGGGTACACGAAACTACCATTAATTATCACTTATGTTCTATAGGCGGGATCAACCTTAGGGTGACTAGTGGTGGTGCTGTATACTAGTGGTGGTGCAGTATAGCAATTATCCTATAGTGTTGGTGTAGTTTAGCAATTATCTTACAATGGGTTAGGTGTGCTTTAACGATATCGTTGTTCGTCTTGTTTACTTATTTACTCGGCCATATTCAATGGTTCATGGTCATTTCCTTATTTTCCAACTTATGCCTTAGCCTAGTTTATTAATTATATTGTTAAAATTAACGCACTCGCCAGACTTTATGTCTAACCCCCTTTGTTTCCTCGTCTTTCCTTCCTCCCCCCCCAGGTGCTCAGGTTGGAACTAGCACCAGTGGAGCTTGAATTTGGACTGCTTTTAGAAGATTGCTTGGATCGCTGGAGTAAAGTTCAGCTTCTCTTTTATTTATGGCTATTTTGATGTTGGGGATTATGTCTTTCAGTTTATGTACTTTTGATAGTCAAGATGGATATTATGTACTTTGACTCTGGTTTTTGATGATGTAAGCAAACATATGTGTTTTCCGCTGCAATGAAATAAAGTTTTAAATCTTTGAGTACTATTTATATCTGTCTTGTTGTTAAGTTTCTGTTCTATACTTACTTAAAACGCTCCATAGAAGTTAATGCATTCCCTTTGTGAGTGACATTAATGGACGTGGGGTGTTACATTTACCATAATAATTTGGAAATGAAAAATTTGTTTGGAAAGGACAAGATGTTTTAGAAATTCAAATGTTTTGAATTGAGTTGATAATAAATGTATGTATATAAATATATATGATTTCAAACTAATTTGAAATAAAACCCGAAAATTTGAATTCTGAAATTAAAATTTAACTTGTATAAGTTGAATAGATTGAAATGGTAAAAACGTATCAAATAAATTGAAATTTAACTCAAGTTAAACAAAATTGGATTAGAAATAATTTCGAATGAAATTAAATAAAGAAAAATGTTGAGATTAGAATTTTTAATATGAATTCGACTTTGGAATAAGCAAGTTGAATATATATTGGATGTTGTTAATTGAAATTGAATTGTGATAAATTTGGATTCAAGTATAATAAGCGGATTGACTTAAATAGAAATCAGATTTGAATTGATAGAATGGAAGTGAACTAATTAGAAGTTGATTAGAGTGTTAAAAACTGGAAGTTGGATGGATTTGAAACCAACTGGAAATGGATATATGTATGCTAAGCAGATATTGAATAGAAGAAAATGCAAGAGATAGAATTATGCCCGACAAAAAGGTACGTATTTACAATACTACTTGGGTTTGATGGTTTAATGAGCCTATGGGCCAAGTCGCTTGGCTTTTTGATTTTCTATTGGATTGGAGAAGGCCTAGGAAGGCGAGTTGTGGTTGTATCGATTGAGTCGTGCAAAGGAGATGCTGGCAAAAAATTTCGAAAATTTAAAGAGTTAGAAAATTTTAAAGAATTTTTTTTAATTTAAAATCGAGTTGTTAATTGTAATTGAAATAAGAAAACCAGAATTGGTTAATAAAATTTCAAGTGGAATAATGAAATTGATAGATGGGTTTAAAATCAATTGGAATGGGTGTGGATATATCATTTGGAAAGACTTATGAATGGTCGAGTATTGGTATGAGAATTCGAAGGTTGGATAAGAACTGGATTATGAAGATATGGAATATAAGATTTCAACTAAGTAGGTTATGAGGAGTTAGAGTTTTAGCATTTTTACTACTTAGCAATTTCGAGGACGAAATTATTTTAAGGGGGAAGGAATGTAACGAACCGGATTTTTAACGATTTAATAATTAATTAATTTAATTATTAATAGTTGATTTGGAGATTTATATTACATGAATTCAAATGATTTGAATATTTAATTAATATAAATAGTTGAATAATAAATTTAATTTTTGAAATAATAGGAAATAAGTTGAATTTGCAATATTGGGTGAATTGGATAATTTAAGATATTTATTCGAGTTTCAATTCGAATTATATTAACGAATTTATTAATTAAACGAAGTTTGAACATATAATTTATAATATAATTTATAACGAGCTCGTAATGTCGCGGTAGTTCGTAATTTAATGTTTTGAACTTCAATTGAATATGCAGAATCCAATATAAATCAGATTTCTTTGAAACAAGAAACTTTCGGACCTGTTTAATTATATATTTCTAATGAAAGAGGAAAATCAAGATTTCATATTGTAGATTTTATTCTATATTCGAATCAAATTTTCAAATAGTCGCTATGGAATTCTTTACTAAAAATATAACGATATAATTTATAAAATAAAAGGGCTTTCTAATATATTTTATATCAATTTGGTTTGAAACTCAACCAAAAGTATTTTATGTTGATACTGTATATGTGACGACCTGCCCCGCACCAGCCGACATTTCAATGAAAGTGCGCCAAGCCAATGTCTAACCAGCACGGGATGGTCGTCAAAGAAAGGAAAGGAAAGGAAAGGTATTTGAACTAACAAGGTACATGTAGAATGTCTCACAGTGCATGGAATAAAATATAATAATGACATACTTGACATAAAACAGGCGAGAAAGTGCATAAGCTGAAAACTAAACATCATAGCAGCGGAAAAATCCAAATACAGCTTATGTTCGACATCATTATTATTGCAACTTTTGAAAACCGTCTCTAAAGCAAATAAGTAAGTTACACTACTAATGCCCAAAGTAGTGACCAGCAGCGACATAGGTAGAATATTTATATACATCATACGTGGGAGCCTCCTGCTCGTCTCCGGTACAGCAACTCTTGCATACCACCTAACCTGTCTCTAGTCTGCCCGTTTAAGAGCACCCAGAGTAATAAGAAGAGACATAAAAGTCTGGGTCAGACAAAAGTCTGGTATGACCGATAAGCATCAAAACAGAACAATAACAGGTATACTAAACCATACCTGAACCTGGACCTGCAATCAAAGAGTTGGCACAACATACCACTCAATACTCTAAGGTGCCACTAAACATAAGGTGTAAAGAATACGGGGGTGGGGGTGTGCATGACATAGTTATGGCAAACAATCAATCATAGCAACCATCCTCACATCTCTCACTCAGTGCGTAAAGCATACGATATCCACCGCTCCGACCACCCATTCCTTGCTATGATCACTCTGCCCCATGCAGCCATAATGACACCACTGCACTGATCCATAGCCACTAGTCCTTGCTATGTCCACTCTGCCCCATGTAGTCATAACAACTCCACTGCACTGGCTCATAGCCATGCTACGATCACTCTAACCTATTGAGTAATAACTACCCCACTGCATTGATACATAGCCTAACATCCGTCTTGGTAGTGGATAAAAGCTATGGACGTCGATAACCCCTTTGCACACGTCCCGCAGCAAAGCCCAACTCATGAAGTTGGCCCGTTGGTTCTCAACTGGATCTTGGGCAAAACTTCCCATTTGGACTTCCTTTGCATCTAGAGTTTTGGTTGAATTGGAGTTGGCCTTCAGAAAAGTCATCGCGTAGTAGTAATAGCACACGTCCGGTTCAGTTCAAATATGCATAGTGCTCCAGTCATCATCAGTTTGGTTCGGTGCAATGCTTCGTAGTAAGCTCCTGGGTGCGGTTCAGTTCGGTGGTTCTCCTCCTTCAGATGCCGGTTCGGTTTGGTGATGGCACTTAAGTCCTGGTTCGAAGCACCTTGCTCCGGTTCGGTTCGGGGGTCCTTCATCTCCAGTCAATCTGATCCGATCCCATGTCCAGCTTTGGTCCAATCCCAACTCCAACTCTCATACAAACGGCCTTTCTTTTTGCCAAGCTTCCTTTAGTGCAGAGTCCCGATCCGGATCGGATCCTCTTGCCCACCGATCTGAGCCCTATATCCAATCCGATCCGGTTTGGCTAGTTTCCTGCACTTCTTTCCAACGACCGTTTTACGCCATTCGACGGAGTTTTCGACCAATATAGCTTTTCTAATCAATCACAAAACATACCATACAGTCATAGCAACATGTATAATCAATCACAAACACCAAAACAATAATTTGATAGGTTAAAACGGATCAAACATAGCCGAAATCCCATATTTTCCCTTAAGCATGTTTAAGCAAAACTAACGATAGGATTAGTAAAACTTAACCAAATTAACCAAATTTTCTAACAGAGGTCTAAAACAAAATTTCAAAATTTCTAAATATTTTTCCAGAATTTAATCATGTTTAAATTTGCTAATCAACACTAATTACCATTAATTAACTATAATTAGTGAGGAACTATGCAAATCACTTACCTTTGCCACAAATAAAATATCAAATCTGAAATTATCTCTATTTGGGCACGAATACCAAGACAATACAGTAGCTCCAACCTTACTTTAGTGCTATTTCCCTTTGATTTGACGTAGATTAGGCTAATACTTGATTAGAAAGTGATTAGAGGAGATTCTAGATGTTGGAGGCCATTGCTAGGGTTCCTAAATGAAAGTGGCAGCTAGAAAACTGAACTGAAATGAAAAACTAGCTCATTTCAGCCTCCCCATAACCCTAATCCCGAAAAGGGTTATGGGCCCATTCACTAATCACCTCATTTGGCCCGGTTATGCAGTTTTTCATCTTCCAAACTTATTTCAGCCGTATCTCGCAAACGGTAAGTCCAATTTTCACATATGACCATCTACAAACAGGTAAACCATCATTCGGATCTAATGGAAGTGGTTTTAGGTCAAAACTCCTTTCCAATCAAAAGTTATGGCCGAAAAAGATCAGCTAGGGGCAAAATGGTCATTTAAAAATCGGCAAAAATCATGAATATGGGAAATGACCCCAATAGTCGTCTCCCAAGGTTACATGACCATATGACTTCGTATATGAAAGAAAGAAATATTCTACGATCCTTCGATGCATAGAATGAGGGTCGTTACATTCTCCACCCCCTCCCTTAAGAAATTTCGTCCCCGAAATTCCTTAACCCCAAAACATATAAAGGATCCCGCATGCCTACCAGCCATATACAACAATCAAGCATGCAAAACGAATAAAACAAACCTATCCTAGCATGCGGAAAGACTAAATCGAAACTGGAATCTTACCAGGCGAAGAGTTCTGGATACGTCTTCCTAATGCTCTCCTCTGTCTCCCAAGTACAGTCATTCTCATTCTCGCCCCACCGAACTTTTACTAGGTTCACCGGTTTCCTTCGAAGTTGCTTCGTATCGTTCCCAACAATACGCATAGGTCTGAGGTTCCCAACCGCCTCGGGTTCAACCTCGATATCATCCAACTGATCAGGCGAAACAGCCATATCAGGGTCGTACATGAATTTCCTTAACCGGGAAACATGAAATACGTTATGAACTCCTGCCATCTTCTCTGGTAATTCAACTTTATATGCCAAATTCCCAATTTGCTCAAGAACTGGGAATGGACCAACGAATCTTGGTGCTAACTTTCCTCTCCTTCCAAATCGTATCACGCTCTTCAACGGAGAAATCTTGACAAATACCAAGTCGCCAATGGAGAATTTTAAATCTCTTCTCCTCTTATCGTCATAGCTCTTCTGTTTATCTTACAGATTTCATCCGTTGTTGGATAACCCTGATTTTGTCTGAGGTTTCTCGTATCACATCTGGTCTAAGCACAAACTTCTCACCAGTTTCTAACCAACATGACGGTAAGTTGCACGGTCTTCCGTACAATACTTCAAATGGAGCCATATCGATACTGGATTGATAACTATTATTATAGGCAAACTCTACTAGATGTAGATGGCTATCCCACGGTCCACCAAAATCCAATACACTAGCTCGCAAAAGATCTTCTAACACTCGATTCACCCTCTCTATCTGACCGTCAGTTTGAGGATGATACGTGGTACTGAGATGTAATTCAGATCCTAACGCCTCTTGTAAGCTCTTCCAAAACCCACTAGTAAACAACGGATCTCGGTCACTCACAATGCTTTTAGGTACTCCATGAAATCTCACTACCCATTTCATATATAGCTCAGCTAACTTAGCTGTCGTTCTATTCGACTTGATAGGTATAAATCTTGCACTCTTGGTCAATCGGTCCACAATCACCCAAATGCTATCATGGCCCGACCTAGTCCTTGGTAACCCATCAATGAAATCCATTGATACTTGTTCCCATTTCCATTCTGGAACTTCTGATGGTTACAACAAACCACTAGGCTTCTTTTGCTCAGCTTTAACTAGCTGGCAGTTCATGCATTTCGATATAAACTTCCCAATGTCTCTTTTCATCCCTTCCCAGTAGTGGATCTGCTTCATGTCTCGATACATTTTATTACCACCGGGATGTATAGTCAGTTTTGAGTGATGACATTCACTAAGCACTTCATCTCTCAATCCATTGACATTGGGCACAACTAATCTTCCATTCTTTCTATGCCATCTATCTCGATCAAGCCCATACTTGCTCATCTCTTCGTCAATTCCCATCTCTAACTTTGAGATGATTTCCAATAGGTTAGGATCGTCCCTCTGACTGGAGCCGACCCGCTCAATCAAAGTGGTCTGATTGTCAAATTTGCTAACATTTCTGGATCCAATTCGCATTTTGGTCTGAAATCATACCCAACGATGTACTCCAGTTGCTTCCACTCAAGAAACATAGCCCCTAAACTAGCATGTCATCTACTCAATGCATCCGCTACCACATTGCCCTTTCCTGGTGTGTATGCGATATCGAAATCATAGGAAGCCAAGAATTCTAACCATCTTTGCTGTCGGTGATTTTGATCCTTTTGAGAGAAAAGATACTTTATCGATTTATGATCGGTAAACAACTCGAATCTTTCTCCTAAGAGATAATGTCTCCACATCTTCAAAGCGAATACAATCGCTGCTAATTCCAAGTCATGGGTAGGGTATCTTTTCTCGTGCGGTTTCAATTGCCGACTTGCATAAGCTACAACCCTACCTCCTTGCTTCAGTAAAGCACCTAGTCTGGTATCACATGCATCTGTATATACTGTCATCTCTTCATTCCCCTTAGGAATGACTAACACTGGTGCACATGTCAACTTTTCCTTTAGACTCTTGAATGCATTCTCGCACTTTTCGTCCCAGACAAAAGCTTGTTTTTTCTTAGTCAAATGAGTCAACGGTGCTGCTATCTTGGAGAAGTCTTGGATAAACTTACGATAATATCCAGCTAATCCCAAGAAACTTCTTACGTCCGTTCCATTCTTGGGCGTAGACCAATCTTGTACCGTAGCCATCTTCGTAGGATCCACGGCAATACCATTCTCTGAAATGACATGGCCCAAGAATCTCACTTCCCTCCTCTAGAAGTGACGATTAGAAAACTTTTCTTTCAATTGGTGCTTTCTTAACGCCTCCATCACTATCCTCAAGTGTTCCTTTTGTTCTTCCTCTGCCATCGAATAAACAAGGATATCGTCCACGAACACAAGAACAAACTTATTAAACTGATCACTGAATACCCTATTCATAAGATCCACAAAATATGCTGGTGCATTGGTCAACCTAAATGGCATGACCAGCCACTCATAAAATCCAGACGATGTCCGAAAGGCCGTTTTAGCTATACTCTCAGCTTCCACTCTAAGTTGATGAAAACCTGCCGCGAGATCCAACTGAGAGAACACTCTCGCGCCACTTAACTGATCAAACAAATCATCTATTCGCGGAAGAGGATACTTATTCTTCCTCGTCACTTTATTCAATTCGCTGTAGTCCACACATAATCAAAGGGAACCATCTGCCTTGGTAGCAAACACAACTGGTGCTTCCCACTCAGAAACACTTCTTCTGATAAACCCCTACTTCAACATATCGCTTACTTGCACCCCGAGATCTCGTTGCTCCCTTGGCGCCATACGACGAAGTGGCATCACTATAGGTCTGGCATCTTTCACTAAGTCAATACGGAACTCAATCTCTCGGTGTGGTGGAAGTCTGGTCACTTCCTCGAAGACGTCCGAATACTGGCCAGCCACGGGCACATCTGACATCTCATCATGCGGGATGTCGAGGGAATTTAGAAAACTAGCCATTACCCCATCATTAGATAGATCACCAAACAATACCCTTCGCCCATCATCCGCTCTAACTGTTACCAAAAAGCCCTCACAGTCTACCACCACCCCGTATCTTTGGAGCCAATCGACACCCAAAATAATGCCAAACCCGGTAAAGCCCAAAACAAAGCAACCACAAACAAACATGCATCCATGACTCGATAAGACCACATTACGACAAATCATACAAAGGCTCGTCGAACCACCAATCGGGTTCGTCACTGCTAAAGGTCTATCGACTAGATATGAAGGAACGGGAAGCTCCGGTATCAAACAATACTCGAATAGGAACATCATAAACAGAACGCATACCTTGAATAACAACAATCTTTCCTTTCTCCACCGCGGTTGGGGCATTCGAAAAAGAAGGAACAACATTGATAGCATATGCTTTCACAATCTGCTTTTCTTTAGGGGGTTGCAGACACTTATCCTTGTGATGTCCCATTTGGCCACAGTTGAAGCACTTCCTATCCGCTGGCTTGGCCCGACATTCTTTGGCATAGTGGCCCTTCTTACCATAGTTGAAGCACTCAACATCTTTCTTATTCTTTTTCTTCTGGCCATCCTTGGTCTGATTCTGTTTTCTCTTATTCTGAGAACCATTCTTGCCTCCACCGCTTGCTTGCGGCTTTGGCTCCTCTGCAGATGCAACCTCAGTCTTCGATTTAGGGTAAAGACTCTCTGACCTCAATGCTTTCCCCACAATCGATTCAAACGTCTCATCGATGTGGTTAATAAGCCTTTCCCCCAAGTAAGGATCTATGCCTGTTATGAACTTCTCGTTCTTCTTCTCAGGAGTGTCGATAAGGGATAATCAATACTTTGATAAAGTATCGAACTCAGCAATATACTCCGAGATAGCTCTACCATTCTGCTTTAGCTCCAAGAACTTCCTAAATAACTCTGACTTCTGAGTAGCTGGGATAAATTTTTCACCGAATCGGGCCTTAAACTGATCCTATGTAACTTGGTCCTCTGGAGTAGTTGCCTTAATAGCATTCCACCTATTCATTGCCCGTCCTTGCAGCTGACGGGATGCTAGCTTTCTCTTCATCGCATCCTCGATACCTAAGTCTTCGAAAATACGCTCACAACTATCCAACCAATCCTGAACATTCGTGGCCGATTCCATTCCATGAAATGGCTTTCCACCAAGACTAGTGTAATCCTTGCATAGCTTGGCGAAATCGGCCTTAGGCGCCTGCACCACTGCACCACCACCATTTGCAGCATTGGGAACTTCTCCTTGCACATTTCTAAGCATCTCTCTCATGAAGTTAGTAAACATAGCCCTCATGTCAGGAGCATTCCCATTGTTGGCTCCTCTACCAGCACCCCTCGTATATCGACTCATCGTTCAATCTGTAAAGAGAAACGATTAACCATCCTATTTGTGGTGTCAGTGCAGTGCGACTTCATCCTTAGCTATACTAATAGTATATATATATATAGCTTTTGAAAACCAAAATAATCACAAATACGCGCTCTCATTGTAACACCCTGAATTTTTGAATAATCGAATCAACTAAATTAAAGAATAATTAATCCTAGATGTGAGAATTAAGGGAAACGGGTTGTGCCATTGTGTTCATCTCGGAATTCGGGTTGAGATAGAGTCTGAGTTTGCGTAAATTAGATTCTGTATGAAAAAAATATCTTTAAATTAAATATTGCAGCAAAACATGAAAAAAAAAGAATGAGAAAAGAATAAATGTTTAGCATTGTTCTAAGGTTTGTAAGAAAAAGACTTAGTAGCTCATTTGGTTGGAACACGTGACTTGCATACAAGGGGTACAGAGTTCGATCCCCGTCAGCGCCATATTTTTGTTTTAGGGGAATGGCTTAAAATGGCTTAGTGTGAACACAGTTCAAAAAGTGGTTTAGTATGAAAATGGGTAATTGGGAAGATAGATAAAAAGAAAATAAATATAGAAAATACACACACACACACACACACACACACACACACACACACACACACATATATATATATATATATATATATATATATATATGACGTGTACACATCATGTGGCGTACGTGGCGCATTTTTGGTTGTCAATGATTGTTTTTTTTATGTGGCCTTCTTTGATTGGCTTTTATGACAAATTAAAGGTAAGAAAAATTTATGCATGTATAAATGGTTATTTGTATATGGGTAATTAATGTATATGGTAAAAGGGAGAATATGTAATTAACAATAATAGATTTATAATTTACATATAAATATAAAGGATAAACATGAAAATTACATGGCATAGATTGGTTCATGAAATGGTATATTTAGTATACCATTAATTGTGAGCATAATTAAAAATGTAGTTATGGCATAATTAAAATGGGAATAATTTACATATGGAATTTGTCATAAATAAGAAATATGTAAATTATAGAAAAAAATGAACATTTAATACACTGTGCTGAGTCATTAGGGCTGAGGTGTCACCCTATCTTGTTTGGATGGTTCAGGTTGCTTCTAGGTTGATCGGATGACCTAAATTAATCCTAAACTCTATAAAGACACCTCTAGACTCAAACCCTAAAATCAAAACAAAATTAGATTCATGGCCTCCATGCCGTCACTTAGCAACTCAGCATAGCCGCCACCAAATAAAGAGGAAGAAAGCTAGTCTAAATCAATCCTTTTCAACTTTAACAACGAATCTTCTTCAAGGGAAAGATATTACAACTTCAGAACTCAGAATTCAGAATTCAAGACCTTCTATGAATTGTGAGTTCGATAATTTTAATAAAATAATTAGCAAACTAATTGGATTGAGTTATGATGTGGACCATTTGGATATGATGTGAATTATTGACCGCATGTTATTATTCATGTAGTAAAATTGTGATGTTTATGTTGTAACTTCTATAATGCTATCTTGTAAAGTTGTGATCATCTATGTTGTAATTTTATGATTGGCTTATGTATAATCGAATCACCATGTTGTTCGTATGCTAGTTTCGGTATGTTGATTCATATGATAAATCATAAGTATGTATGCAATTTTAGATTTTTATTAAGACATGAATCATATGCAAGTTGGGGAAAATTATATGTATAACCTTATATGCTTCATGACACCTATTTTAGATCTAAAGTTAGGCTATGACATGTGTGAGTTATATGCCAAATTCTACATGCTAGTTTACATGTTTAGATGTAAGTTTATACCAATGTTATGTTGCATAAATCACATATGCAAGTTTATATGAATACATATGTTTGAAAATGAATCATGTTATGCAAGTTTGTGGTTACTGCCTATGCAAGTTTACACCTTTAGATGGAGATATATGACATACATGATTTATGCAAGTTTGTGACCATTATCTAAACAAGTTCACACCTTTAGATTTGGATTTATGACATATGTAATTTTATGCAAGCTGTAACTTTGGCCTATGCAAGTTTTAGATGTAGAACATCATTCACACATGCAAGTCCACCCCTTATGTTTAGATCTAGTTTTAATTATATGTATGTTGTGATGTTTTCTGTTTATTCCATGAGTTAGAATATTCGAGTCTAACGTATATTTTACGTTAAACGAACGAAAGTACAACGTGGGGTAAAGGGATAATATTAAAAGATTTAATTGGCATAAATGCCATAAAAGACATAAAATAAATTTGTGATGAAAATTGGTATGATTTTACATACCATAAATGGACGGACATAATTGAGTCAATTATGAACATCGTTAAATTTGGAATTGATTGATAATTTGAATAGGGAAAGTAATTCAAATTGGGGAATGATTAATTAGGAGTAATTAATCGTCTAAGACACGAGGTTAGGCTCTTTTGTGTTGTAAGACTGCCCGGACCCACCCGGAAAATCCAGCTGCCACAAATGCTAGTCTAATGTGGGAGGTCTTAGGCATAAATTAAATACGTAACAATTGTAAAGACACGAGGTTAGGCTCTTTTGTGGTGCAAGACTTCCCGGACCCGCCCGACAAATCCAACTGCCAAAAATGCCAGTCTAATGTGAGAGGTCTTTATGAGGTTACGGTCTTAATGAATTAAGAAACACTTAACCAGATAAACATGTAGTGGGACATGAGGGGGTTAAGTGGGTGCCTTGGGTGGCATGTGGAATCTAGTGGGTGCCTTGGGTGGCATTTGAAATACGATTAGAAATACTTAACCAAAATTGAAACATGTAATTGAAACATGAATAAGAAGTGGGTTAACTGGGAAATACTAGAGGGGACCGAGCTTAGGTGGATAGCTTGTGACAAGTCATGGGGGCCCATTTCAACCAGTAACCCATACGTATCTTTGTGGGCCCGACCCAAGTCGAGGACGGGACACACATACTGGGCTTGATTGTAAGAGGCCAAACCGGGTTAGCGGTGGCAACGCAAGTCCAACGGGTTCATATGCATGTGTGCACCCGGGCTAGTAGGTAAGACGTTGTTGCATCATGTAGGTATAAGCCGTGCATCTCTGGTAGTATTGGGTTGCCACTTTGGGGAGTGATACACCCCACTGTGGGACCGGCACGGGTATCTACGAGTTAGGGAGCCGATCGAATGGGGAAGGTAGTGGGTACGACTAGTGGAGATAGGAGCAGGCGGCACCTAGGACAGCAGCTAGGAGTACAGCTGCCATATTATGAATATTGTAATTAGAATGGGGAGGGTAGTGGGTAACACTAGTGGAGATAGGAGCAGGCGGCACCTATGACAACAGCTAGGGGTACACGAAACTACCATTATTATTATCACTTATGTTCAGTAGGCAGGATCAACCTTAGGGTGACTAATAGTGGTGCAGTATACTAGTGGTGGTGCAGTATAGAAATTATCTCATAGTGTTGGTGTAGTTTAGTAATTATCTTATAGTGGGTTAGGTGCGCTTTAACGATATCGTTGTTCATCCTGTTTCTTTGTTTGCTTTGCCATACTCAATGGTTCATGGTCATTTCCTGATTTTCCAACTTATGCCTTAGCCTAGTTACTTTGGTGATCATATTATTAAAGTTATCGCACTCGCCAGACTTTATGTCTGACCCCCTTTGTTTCCTCCTCTTTTCTTCCTTCCCCCTCCCCAAGGTGCTCAGGTTGGAACTAGCACCAGTGGAGCTTGATTTTGGACAGCTGTGCTTCTTGCTTTTATAAGATTGCTTGGATCGCTGAAGTAAAGTTTAGCCTCTCTTTTATTTATGGCTATTTTGTATTGGGGATTAGGTCTTTCAATTTATGTACTTTGATTTAGTCAAGATGGATATTATGCTTGGCTTTGGTTTTGATGATGTAATCAAACATATGTATTTTCCGCTGTAATGAAATAAAGTTTTTAATTTTTCAAGTACTGTTTATATCTGTCTTGTTGTTAAGTTTCTGTTCTATACTCACTTAAAACGCTCCATAGAAGTTAATGCATTCCCTTTGTGAGTGACATTAATGGACATGGGGTGTTACACGTGGTATCAGAGCCGAAGGTTACCAGAATAGATATGAATTTTGAAAAGTTTTTTTTCAAAAACAATTTTATGAAGAAGTACCTTCAAAAGTATGTTTTAAGGAAAGTATTTTCAAGAAAAAAAGTTTTATTTTAAAAGCATAACCCCAACGGCCATATATCTTTCCTTCGGTTCTTTTGTATTGAATCTTATCTTTAGTATGTCCTCTCGATAGTATCTTTGACCTTTAAGTAGGATAGTCCTATGGTTGAAACATGTGTTTGAGACATGTTATGTATGATGGATGCATGTGGATGCAAGTGTTTGCTCGTGGATGCATATACACACACTTTAGGCACTAGATCGACTAAGTCACTTCATATTGCATATTGCATATAAATGTGTGTGCATATTTAAGCTAATGGATGTATAATGGTTGGGCTATCATATGGATGCGGCATTTTGGTGAATGGTTGTGCACGCATGTAAAGATAATATGTATCGATAGGATTCTTTCACATACGTAATGGACGCATGGCACTATCATGGTTTGCATTAAGGAGGTCAACTGAATCAGTAGACCGCCTGATTTTGCATTAGATAAGGAACATATACACACACTTCTTGCATATGTTCATACAACATTAGAAAATTTTAAGGACAATGGATGCCTGTGTTTGATGGTTGAATAGATGGTTATTTGGATGGTAGGATACGCTCTTCTTGACTTAGAGATTTTGAGGACGAAATCCTTTAAGTAAGGGAGAATGTAACACCTTTAATTTTTGAATAATCAAATCAACTAAGTTAAAGAATAATTAATCTCAGATGTGAGAATTAAGGGAAATGGTTTGCGCCATTGTGTTCGTCTCGAAATTCTGGTTGAGATAGAGTCCGAGTTTGCGTAAATTGGATTCCATATGAAAAAGATATCTTTAAATTAAATATTGCAGCAAAACAGGAAAAAAAGAGAATGAGAAAAGAATAAATGTTTAGCATTGTTCTAAGGTTTGTAAGAAAAAGACTTAGTAGCTCATTTGGTTGGAACACGTGACTTGCATACAAGGGGTACAGAGTTCGATCCCCGCCAGCGCCATATTTTTGTTTTAAGGGAATGGCTTAAAATGGCTTAGTGTGAACACAGTTCAAAAAGTGGTTTAGTGTGAAAATGGGTAATTGGGAAGATAGATAAAAAGAAAAAAAGAAAATATATATTAAGAATATATATATATACAAATATATATATATATGACGTGTACGCATCATGTGGCGTACGTGGCACATTTTTGGTTGTCAATGATTGTTTTTTTTATGTGGCCTTCTTTGATTGGCTTTTATGACAAATTAAAGGTAAGAAAGATTTATGCATGTATAAATGGATATTTATATATGGGTAATTAATATATACGGTAAAAGGTAGAATATGTAATTAACAATAATAGATTTATAATTTACATATAAATTTGAAGGATAAACATGAAAATTACATGGCATAGATTGGTTCATGAAATGGTATATTTAGTATACCATTAATTGTGAGCATAATTAAAATTACAGTTATGGCATAATTAAACTGGGAATAATTTACATATGGAATTTGTCATCAATAAGAAATATGTAAATTATAGAAAAAAGTGAACATTTAATACACTGTGCTGAGTCATTAGGGCTGAGGTGTCATCCTATCTTGTTTGGATGGCTTAGGTTGCTTCTAGGTTGATCGGATGGCCTAAATTAATCCTAAACTCTATAAAAACACCTCTAGACTCAAACCCTAAAATCAAAACAAAATTAGATTCATGGCCTCCATGCCGTCACCTAGCAACTCAGCATAGCCGCCACCAATTAAAGAGGAAGAAAGCTAGTCTAAATCAATCCTTTTCAACTTTAACAACGAATCTTCTTCAAGGGTAAGCTATTACAACTTCAGAACTCAGAATTTAGAATTTAGAATTCAAGACCTTCTCTGAATTGTGAGTTCGATAATTTTGATAAATTAATTAGCAAATTAATTGGATTGATTTATGATGTGGACTATTTGGATATGATGTGAATTATTGACCGCATATTATTATTCATGTAGTAAAATTGTGATGTTTATGTTGTAAATTCTATAACGCTATCTTGTAAAGTTGTGATCGTCTATGTTGTAATTTTATGATTGGCTTATGTATAATCGAATCACCATGTTGTTCATATGCTAGTTTGGGTATCTTGATTCATATGATAAATCATAAGTATGTATGCAAGTTTAGATTTTCATTAAGACATGAATCATATGCAAGTTAGGGAAAATTATATGTATAACCTTATATGCTTCATGACACCTATTTTAGATCTAAAGTAAGGCTATGACATGTGTGAGTTATATGCCAAATTCTACATTCTAGTTTACATGTTTAGATGTAAGTTTATACCATTGTTATGTTGCATAAATCACAAATGCAAGTTTATATGAATACATGTGTTTGAAAATGAATCATGTTATGCAAGTTTGTGGTTACTGCCTATGCAAGTTTACACCTTTAGATGTAGATCTATGACATACATGATTTATGCAAGTTTGTGACCATTATCTAAACAAGTTCACACCTTTAGATTTGGATTTATGACATATGTAATTTTATGTAAGTTGTAACTTTAGCCTATGCAAGTTTTAGATGTAGAACGTCATTCACACATGCAAGTTCACCCCTTATGTTTAGATCTAGTTTTAATTATATGTATGTTGTGATGTTTTCTCTTTATTCCATGAGTTAGACTCTAGTCTAACGTATATTTTACATTAAACGAACGAACGTACAACGTGGGGGTAAAGGGGATAATATTAAAAGATTTAATTGGCATAAATGCCTTAAAAGACATAAAATACATTTGTGATGAAAATTGGTATGATTTTACATACCATAAATGGATGGACAAAATTGAGTCAATTATGGACATCGTTAAATTTGGAATTGATTGATAATTTGAATAGGGAAAGTAATTCAAATTGGGGAATGATTAATTAAGAGTAATTAATCGTCTAAGACACGAGGTTAGGCTTTTTTGTGGTGTAAGACTACCCGGACCTGCCGGCAAATCCAGCTGCCACAAATGCCAGTCTTATGTGGGAGGTCTTAGGCATAAATTAAATACGTAACAATTGTAAAGACATAAGGTTAGGCTCTTTTGTGGTGTAAGACTGCCCGGACCCGCCCGGCAAATCCAGCTGCCACAAATGCCAGTCTAATATGAGAGGTCTTTATGAGGTTACGGTCTTAATGAATTAAGAAACACTTAACCAGATAAACATGTAGTGGGACATGAGGGGGTTAAGTGGGTGCCTTGGGTGTCATGTGGAATCTAGTGGGTGCCTTGGGTGGCATTTGAAACACGATTAGAAATACTTAACCAAAATTGAAACATGTAATTGAAACATGAATAAGAAGTGGGTTAAGTGGGAAATACTAGAGGGGACCAAGCTTAGGTGGATAGCTTGTGTCAAGTCATGGGGGCCATTTCAACCAGTAACACATACGTATCTTTGTGGGCCCGACCCAAGTCGAGGACGGGACACGCATACTGGGCTTGACTGTAAGAGGCCAAACCGGGTTAGCGGTGGCAACGCAAGTCCAACGGATTCATATGCGTGTGTGGACCCGGGCTGGTAGGTAAGACGTTGTTGCATCATGTAGGTATAAGCCGTGCATCTCTGGTAGTATTGGGTTGCCACTTTGGGGAGTGGTACACCCCACTGTGGGACCAGCACGGGTATCTACGAGTTAGGGAGCCGATCGAATGGGGAAGGTAGTGGGTACGACTTGTGGATATAGGAGCATGCGGCACCTATGACAGCAACTAGGAGTACAACTACCATATTATGAATATTGTAATTAGAATGGGGAGGGTAGTGGGTACCACTAGTGGAGATAGTAGCAGGCGGCACCTATGACAACAGTTAGGGGTACATGAAACTACCATTATTATCATCACTTATGTTCAGTAGGCAGGATCAACCTTAGGGTGACTAGTAGTGGTGCAGTATACTAGTGGTGGTGCAGTATAGCAATTATCTCATAGTGTTGGTGTAGTTTAGTAATTATCTTACAGTGGGTTAGGTGCGCTTTAACGATATCGTTGTTCATCCTGTTTCCTTGTTTACTCTGCCATACTCAATGGTTCATGGTCATTTCCTGATTTTCCAACTTATGCCTTAGCCTAGTTACTTTGGTGATCATATTGTTAAAGTTATCGCACTCGCCAGACTTTATGTCTGACCCCCTTTGTTTCCTCCACTTTTCTTCCTTCCCCTCCCCCAAGGTGCTCAGGTTGGAACTAGCACCAGTGGAGCTTGATTTTGGACAGCTGTGCTTCTTGCTTTTAGAAGATTGCATGGATCGCTGAAGTAAAGTTCAGCCTCTCTTTTATTTATGGCTATTTTGTATTGGGGATTATATCTTTCAATTTATGCACTTTGATTTAGTCAAGATGGATATTATGTACTTGGCTCTGGTTTTGATGATGTAATCAAACATATGTATTTTCCGCTGCAATGAAATGAAGTTTTTAATTTTTCAAGTACTGTTTATATCTGTCTTGTTGTTAAGTTTCTGTTCTATACTCACTTAAATTGCTCCATAGAAGTTAATGCATTCCCTTTGTGAGTGACATTAATGGACATGGGGCGTTGCACTCATATACATATTATCTCTCCCTGGTGTCTTTCCCTAGGTTAACTACGCAGCCTGGCTTTGATACCAAATGTGACGGTGCGCCCCGCACCAGCCGACATTTCAATGAAAGTGCGCCGTGCCAGTGTCTAACTAGCATGGGATGGTCGTCATAGAAAGGAAAGAAAGGTGTTTGAACTAACAAGGAACCTGTAGAATGTCTCATAGCGCATGGAATAAAATATAATTATAACATACTTGACATAGAATAGGTGAGACAATGCATAAGCTGAAAACTAAACATCATAGCTGTGGAAAAATCCAAATACAGCTTATGTTCGACATCATTATTATTACAACTTTTGAAAACCGTCTCTAAAGGAAATAAGTAAGGTACACTACTAATGCCCAAAGTAGTGACCAGCAACGACATAGAGAGAATATTTATATACATCATACGTGGGAGCCTTCTGCTCGTCCCTGGTACAGCTACTCGTGCATACCACCTAACCTGTCTCTAGTCTGTCCGTTTAAGAGCACCCAGAGTAATAAGAAGAGACATAAAACTCTGCGTCAGACAAAAGTCTGGTATGAGCGATAAGCATAAAAACAGAACAATAACAGATATACTAAACCATACCTGAACCTGGACCAGCAACCAAATAGTTAGCACAACATACCGCTCAATACTCTAAGGTGCCACTAAACATAAGGTGTAAAGAATACGGGGGTGGGGGTGTGCATGACATAGTGATGGCAAACAATCAATCATAGCAACCATCCTCACATCTCTCACTCAGTGTGTAAAGCGTACAGTATCCGCCGCTTTGACCACCCATTCCTTGCTATGATCACTCTGCCCCATGGAGCCATAATGACACCACCGCACTGATCCATAGCCACTAGTCCTTGCTACATCCACTCTGCCCCATGAAGTCGTAACAACTCCACTGCACTAGCTCATAGCCATGCTACGATCACTCTGCCCCATGGAGTAATAACTACCCCACTGCACTGATACATAGCCTAACATCCGTCTCGGTGGTGGATTAAAGCTATGGAAGTCGATAACCCCTTTGCACACGTCCCGTAGCAAAGCCTAACTCATGAAGTTGGCCCGTTGGTTCCCAACATGATCCTGGGCACAAACTTCCCATTTGGACTTCCTTTGCATCTAGGGTTTTGGTCGAATTGGAGTTGGCCTTCAGAAAAGTCGTCGCGTAGTAGCACATGTCCGATTCAATTCGAATATGCATAGTGCTCCAGTCATCATCGGTTCGGAGCAATGCTTCGTAGTATGCTCCTAGGTGCGGTTCGGTTCGGTGGTTCTCCTCCTTCAGATGCCGGTTCGGTTCGGTGATGGCACTTAAGTCCTGGTTCGAAGCACCTTGCCCCGGTTCGGTTCGGGGGTCCTTCATCTCCTGTCAATCCGATCCGATCACATATCCAGCTTTGGTCCAATCCCAACTCCAACTCTCATACAAACGACCTTCCTTTTTTCCAAGCTTCCTTTAGTGCAGAGCCCCGATCCGGATCGGATCCTTTTGCCCACCGATTCGAGCCCTATATCTGATCCGATCCGGTTTGGCTAGTTTCCTGCACTTCTTTCCAGCGACCGTTTTACGCCATTCGACGGCGTTTTCGACCAATCTAACTTTTCTAATCAATCATAAAACATACCATACAGTTATAGAAACATGTATAATCAACCACAAACACCAAAACAATAATTTGATAGGTTAAAACGGATCAAACATAGCCAAAATCCCATATTTTCCCTTAAGCATGTTTAAGCAAAACTAATGATAGGATTAGTAAAACTTAACCAAATTAATCAAATTTTCTAACAGAGGTCTAAAACAATATTTCAAAATTTCTAAATATTTTTCCAGAATTTATTTTTGTTTAAATTCACTAATCAACACTAATTACCATTAATTAACCATAATTAGTGAGGAACTATGAAAATCACTCACCTTTGCCATAAATACAATATCAAATCTGAAATTATCTCTGTTTGGGCATGAATACCAAGACAATACAACAGCTCCAACCTTACTTTGGTGCTATTTCCCTTTGATTTGACGTAGATTAGGCTAATACTTGATTAGAAAGTGATTAGAGGGGATTCTAGATGTTGTAGGCCATTGCTAGGGTTCCTAGAATGAAAGTAGCGGCTAGAAAACTGAAATGAAAACCTAGCTCATTTCAGCCTCCCTATAACCCTAATCCAGAAATGGGTTATGGGCCCATTCACTAATCACCTCATTTGGCCCGGTTAAGCAGTTTTTCATCTTCCAAACCTTATTTCAGCCATATCTCCCAAACGGTAAGTCCGTTTTTCACATATGAGCATTGTACAGAAAGGTAAACCATCATCCAGATCTAATGGAAGCGGTTTCAGGTCAAAACTCCTTTCCAATCAAAAGTTATGGCCGAAACAAGATCTAATAGGGGCAAAATGTCATTTAAAAATCAACAAAAATCATGGATATGGGAAATGACCCCAATAGTCGTCTCCCAAAGTTACATGACCATACGACTTCGTATGTGAAAGAAAGAAATATTCCACGATCCTTCGATGCGTAGAATGAGGGTCGTTACAATATAAAATTCTGCCAAGTATGTCCGATTGCAATATTTTATTATTATTATAATGACGAATTTTAAATTTGATTTATTTTAATTTAAATTGGACCCTTAAAAGAGCTATTATTCAAACAACCTCCGTTTACGACGAAATCAGTATCATCGTGTTCGGAATATTTAATTATTGTGAGATTTCACATTTCAATCCAATTGGAGTTTTTACATGAGTGTATGAAAAATAAATGTGAATCAACCGAAAAATTTTAATATTCAAAATTTCGCTATTTGTCCAAATGAAATCGGAATTCAACGAAACAAGTTTCGTTAGAACCGAAATGTCAAACTATAGTTGTATGCCCTTTTTCATGGCAAATGGAATTCGTATGTGCCCAAACGAATATAACACATCCTACAATACATAACGTTAGAATATTCTAAGTATATTCCAATCCTTTACGATATATTATCATTAAAATCCCTAACCCTTCGTTCCATTCATTCCATGGTCAATCTAAAATTTGAGCCGCCACTATAGTCCCTTAGTAATAAACAAAATATCTTTCCCAAACTGAAATCGTTCCTTTCTAAAATAAAAAGGGGATTCAAAATGAATTGTTGTTAAGCCCTCTTCTACTACAAACCGATCCTAAATTCCTCAACACTTTCCTCACCTTCCCGTTCTTTCCTCAACACCAATTTCTGTTTCCAGTAAATGATATCGCCAATGAAAATTCAATTAAAAATCAAATGGGTTTCTAAAATTGTCGAAACCTATAATCTTGAACTCGGCGTGAGGCAAGCATCTGTCTCCTATAAAAGTTTTGAGGTGCGATCGAGTATACTATAACCCATAAATGTGAATACCGTTTCTTGGGTTCATTTTTTTGGGAAAACTGTTAATTTCGGTCAAAGTGAAGATTGTATTTGTGTTTATTGTAAAGGTTGGCACCATCTGCGATTTTCTTTTCAAAATTTTGTGAAACAAGGTGACGCGACTGTTATGGGGGGAGTACATGAGTGTCATTGGATAGCTGAAGGGTGGAGCTGCGTCGATGTTGAGTTTCCTATGCAAGGGACAGTGCGAAATTGATGAAATGGTGACAAATGATTAGGGTTTGTGATTTTTGAGCTTGGTTTTGGGTCAAGTTTAATGTTTGAACATTTGCGTGTTTTTATTTTACGGAGAATTGGATGATATAGTTGCGTTGATGGGTGCATCTCATAAAAGGGAAGCGAATGGCGAGATGGAATTCGATTTTTGTTGAAAGATCGATGAGTTGCGAGAGGAGATAGAGAAGGCTGTAGTGTTTTCATTTACTATAGCGCTTTTGGAAATAATACTGGAAGGGAGAAGGTGAATGTCAGGTCCGGGTTGAAGCATAGCAGAAGAAGGAGATGGTATTGTTTGTTCTAATCTAGGAAGAAGAGGAAAACATTGATATTTTTATTTTAAATTGTAGTAGAGAGACAAGGCAAGTTGAAGGGATTAAAACTCGGCCATGAAAGTCCGGGTTGGAGCTTGAGGGTACATCGAGAGAAGATGGATTTAACTGGTGTAAGAATGGTATTAGGTATTGATAATAAGGAAATTACATTAATTATTTAATTAAGGAATTCAAAGTTAATTTAAACCATATAAACTAAAATGTGGATAACTTTTTATTTCGTAAACAGAATCAGATAAAACAGGCCATGTTGGAGTCATAGCGATAAGGTCTACACTGTGGATCTAACGTAATTGAGAACGAAGCTACTAGAATTTGCTGATAAAATCAAACGCCTATTTCATGTTAAATGAAACAGAAGTAGAATCATCAAATGCAAACAAGGTGAGTAAACTCACTAACTCTGGCTCGTTTGTATTTTTATATAAATGAGTTTTAAATTTTTTTATAGTAATTTTATACTGTGTGATGGTTTTTTGGATGAATGGTTGATAAAATTGATTGATATAGTTATAGCGTTGATCGGTTACTGATTCTGTTACTATGATATTTCATATTTATGTGAAATAAAGGTTGATTAACATCTATGGATGCAGAGAAACAGGTTGGAGGGATCCAACTAGATCTCTCAACATTTATATTATTGTGTTTGCATTGATTGTGACATATGCTGAGATATATTAACTGTGATTGATCTTGTTGTGTTTAAATATCACTAGCCCTAGAATTTTGATATTTAAATACTGTAAAATATTTTCGAATATAGAAAATGAAACTTAAGTTTTAAAAAGGAAATTTATTTCCAAAAATAAAAATGTAATTTCAAATAGAGTTGAAATTAAAACATGTTAATGGAGAAAACAAGAAGTTGTTTATAAACGAGAATACATATTAAGTGAATTATTTATCATTGGATAAATTGGAATATAAATTCAAATTTGAATTTATATGATAAAGTGGAAATCACTTTTGAAACCAATATTTGAAATGAGATCTGAACTTAACAAATTATAAAGGAAATTATAAATGAGATTTTAAATGATTGCAATACAAATGAGATTGGTATGGAAAAATGTGAATGGAAGTTATGAATAAAATTTGGGTTTAAGATATGTTTATATGTATGAAATCAAACTATATATAAAGAAATATATTCACGATTTAAGTGAATGGTTTAAAGGAATTTTTTTGCAAATGAAATATCTCTAAAGGAAATTAGTTTTGAAATATGAATCCAAATTGGAAACTGAATGAAAAGGGAAATGGATATAATCGTTTTAAAGAAAACGATGAGCTTTAGTTCAAAATTCAGAATATAAAGTGTAATAACGTTGTGTAGACTAGAATGGTTATAAAGGAATTTGGTAATAATTTGGAAAGGATAAATTCAAAAGTGAATTTGGAATTTGAATTAACCTGAAATGGTAGATAAATTCCGGAGTTCGAAATATAAATCGAATATAGATTATTCGAGAGAGAGTTATTTATTGGAATTCGATTATATCGGATTTAGGAAAGTAGTTATTTTTACTTTCCGTTTGAATCAAATTTAATTATTTATTTACTTTTTAATTTATTTATTAAAATTAATAAGTACAAGTTATATTGTTATAAATCAATTACTTGGAAACATCGATTATAACGATACCGTTATAATAAATGTTTTGTAAATCTAGACAGCGATTTTAACTCCATCATTATAATTAATGTTTTATAAATCAAATATTTGGAAACAGCGATTATAACGTTGCCGTTATAATCAATGTTGTTCCATAAAAGAAGTGGATTCTTATATTGAATCTGAGAGTCGCGTAAGCGATGTTTTGTTTGAAGTTGTGAGCTTTGACTATTTCAAATTTGAGAATGTAGTTCAATTAAGGTCTGGGAGGTATTTATACCCCAACTTGATTGACCTCATAATTGTCTAGGAATGGTTAAGGTTTGATAGTAAAGATTGGTTAGCAATATGGTTATGAAACGACCTAAACTCGCCCTTACGGGAAAGCCCGGATTGAGTTGAGAACAAGACAAATCAGAATGCAAACAGAGAAAAATTTCATTGCTTATTACAACAATTTACATCATAATACAAGAATATACAGAGTATGAGCAAATAATATACATTTGACAAATATTAGAGATTTACAAATTACAATGCAGCGGAAAATAATACAAAACACAACTGAAAGAAATTCATGGATACAGAGCGTTCAGAATATAGCCCCAGCTATAAACCAGGATCCTGTGAATACCTTATCTGCAAAACCAAAACTACTAGCTACCCGTGTGAAAAATAGGGGAACCTAGAGTTTAGGTTAAAACAATAAACTTCAGGTCAGTCATGTGACTGGTGTGAGAACTAAAACAGTTACTAAATTTTTACTTTAAAATGGAGTAAATCATGGGACCACGCCGTATAACACGGAACGGGCTTCCTCCCAAGAATACTGTGCATATAACAAACAACGCAATTCCCTCCCTGTGGGGCGTAAATGCATGAACAATACATTTCCCCGCCCTATGGGGCGTAAATCTATTCAGTATATCAACCATGTCATCCATCGGCCTCGTAGTGACCGATATATCCGAGGCGCCTCGCTATCCATCATCCACATAAGTAAAAATTATGGGCTCCATACCATGACACCACTCCTAGGTCGAAGGAAACGCATGCCCTCCCTGAAATCCTCTCCCGTTTCTGGTTCACACCGGGGTGTGAGGCTTGTGAATTAATACTATACACAAAGCTATGCTATAATAAAGCTGTGCTTTGACCATCAACCGCAAGACACTGCTTTTCAAAAAAAAGCCTTGATCATTTGCATCTTAGCATGCCACACTGACAATTCACGCCATGCGACTGGTGCCTATCTGTAGCGACCCGAACTTCCCCGGTAAGGAAAGCACGGATGGCGTTGAGGACAAGACGAATCAGAACGCAAACAGAAGAACATTTCATTGTTTATCACAACAATCCCATCAGAATACAAGAATATACAGAGTATGAATAAATATTACACATTCGATAAATATCAGAGATTACAATAAATTACATAGTAGTGGAAAAATATACAAAACACAACTGAAAGTAATACACGGATACAGAGCTTTCCGAGCATCGTTCCAGCTGTAAATCAGGATCCTGTGAATATAAATCTGCAAAACCAAAACTACTAGCTGCCCGTGCGGGAAATAAGGGCACCCATAGTTTAGGTTAAAACAATAAACTCCAGGTCAGTCATGTGACTGGTGTGAGAACTAAACAGTTATTTAAAACTTTACTTTAAAGTTAGGTAAATCAAGGGACCACGCCGTATAACACGAAACGGGTTTTCACCCCAAGAAAACCAGTGCATATAACAACAGCGCAATGCTTTTTGAAAAAATGAAGCTATTATAAGACCCAGGTCCCATCACACAATGCAACGCAAGCCGGAGGATAGGGTTTTCCCTTATAATAGATAAACATGCTTGGTACGTTTAAAGCAAATCATTTGATACTATTATAAGTGTATAGTGTCAAAACAATTCAAATCATAAATATCAATCATAGGCGGCATGGGTACCATCTATCATGTCGCCATACTAGGCTCTACAAATAAAACCGCAATATCACGTATTGGAAATTGGATTCCATCATGAGTCGAGGCAAGGGGCAAGCTCCTCTCGAGACACTCTAGCAAATGTCTCAGGACCCCACTTTGATCCTTTGGAACCTCCAAGGTCGGTCCTCTCTTACTTTTGAGGATTAATTATTCCTGAACACACGTTTCCCGGTCCTAATAGACCTATATCCGAGGCGCCTCGCATTCCAACAACCAAACAGGTGAAAAGTATATATAAATGTCATCCAGTTTAAGCACTGACACCACCACAAGCTAGAAAGAAACGTCATGCACTCCTTGGGTCCTTATCCCGTTTTTGACTCATACCGAGGTGTGAGGGTCGCGAATTCACGCCATACACAAAGATGCGCCACACAGGCCGTGCTTTGATCATCAACCACAAGACTTTGCTTTTCAACAGAAGCCTTGATCGTTTGCCACTTAGGCGTGCCACACAGGCAATTCACTCCATGCGACTGATGTCCATCGATATACAACCTCTGAGCTCGTACGTCTAAGAGAAGGACGTTAAGCAAGAGAATAAATTCTCCGCTGCCAAAAGATGTATAATTAATCGAGATCAATCAACACAGAATAAAATCCAATGTCAGACACATAGTCCATTTACAAGTTCGTTCTAGGTCTGAATGAAACCGGAGGCACTTTCCTCGCGTATCCATCGATCTCCAAGTACGTCTGGACGATCACCAACTGATTCCCTCATCTTGGGTGTACAGCCCAATCAAGATCATTAGTAATCACCCAAATGATGTGAAGACTTCCAGTCTTCAACCACCGTCTTCATCTTCGACATACCGTCGAATCGGTTATTCAGAATGGGCATAAACCCGGCCTTCCCGAATAACCCGCGTATATAATAAACACGTGTTACACTAACTCAGCATACGCCTCATTCCAATTCAGAATATTCTTTTATTCCAATTTTCACATTCTTAGGGAAAGGTTCCCATTAACTTTATCAAAGATAAATTCTTTAAAATTCATTCTTTAATCTTCCTTTGGATGTCATTTCAAACCATATTATGGTTTTCCAAACTAGTCGGGATTAGCAAACCACACCGAAGTAATTATTTATTTTATTTCCCAATCCCAACCTATTCATCCCATGGAGCAAAACTGGTAATACTCCATATCTAACACCACGGTGTTATCGGTAAAATTAATTACCATTTCACGTTCAAATCAAATTAAAGGTTTAACTATCACCTTGGAGCAAAATTGGTGCTACTCCATTCCCGATCACTTTTCAGATTTGATAGTTTAAATTATCAATTCACTTTCGATCTAATTAAAGATTCATTAAAGCTCCACTTAGTTTTAATCTTCTCAAAAATCAATATCCTGTCTTTAACTGGGTTAAAGAACCAATGTCACCTAAAACACGATTCACGACAAACCCAAATCACATTTGATATTAAATACAAGGCTCTGAATAGAAAATATACCGGTTTATATTCAATATCAAATTCTGAAACCAACAAATATTGTATTGGAAATAACGATATAAATATATCTTTCAAATTTCCATAAAAATATCTGTATAATCACGGAATCCAACATCGAAATATTCCAAAGACAATTTCGATTCAAATCTACTTCCACTTTATGTATATTGGAAATTCTGGTTATTTTCTTAACCAATTCAAATTCAATTTATTTATTTCAAAAATAAAATGATTTTAATTCTAGTTCAAAACTAGTTCATTTCAATAAAAATCAATTTTTATCTTTTCAAATATGGAGTTTTTCACCCCAGTTCTTTTCAAATCATTTCTTATGATTTTACACTAATTATTGATATTTTTAATAATTTTATCAAGGCCCGTACAGTCGATTTCCATCAACGGCCATCGAACTGCACTTATAGCGACCTTTTCCAAATTTGATTTGGATATAATTCCAAATCCAACCGTTAGATTTCAAATTTCTAGTATTCATTGGAAAGCTCTTTTCGATACAAACCCAACGGTTCCGGTTTTAGGAGAATCCGACGGTCGGATCTCCCGTAATGTCCATTCGAAGTCAATGGTCGAAATTCTCAAACTGCCACGGCGCGGCGCGTTCTATTCAGGCCATTATATATATATATTATATATATTATATATATATTTCATCGATTTCCTTTTAAAACGTATTTTATAAATCGTTTTAAATTTGTTTTCGAAACGATTTCAACTTCATATTCAATTTCGAATCGAAATTGAATATTCCACATCATCGATATACAAATGATAATATTTTCAAAACATTATATTTTGAAATAACTTTTTTTCTATATTCGTTACAAAAACGAATAAAATCAATATAAATATCGTTCGCGTCAAAATGGCGCATCCCTAATCAACACGGCTTTATATACTTTAATAAATTCGTTATTCTATTCAACAAATGAATATATATTCTATTCAACACATGAATCTATATTTCTTTCAACACATGACTAATCTCAACACATGAGTACTGTCAACACATGACTATTTTTGTTATGTAATATATTTTATAAAATTATGGTATCTATCGTTTGATTTTTAATCAGACCCCAACCGTAAAGTAGTTTCTAATCTTAAATATGATAAAGATGTAAATTTTATTGTTAAAATATTTTACTCAACACATGAATAGTTTGAACACATGAATATTCTCAACACATGAGCATCGTCAACACATGACTATTTTTATATTCTAATATTGTTTATTTTCCCAATTGGAATGAGGCTCAATCAATTACCATATAAGGTAAATTATATGGATTCCGTACAACACATGTATATAATAGCAACGATAAATAATCAACCATCATCCAAAGTGCACCACACAACTTCATAAGCATCAAATATAAATAATTAACGCTTATAACAGCCTGTCAATCAATCGATCGACATACAACTAATTATTGGGATTAGTGTATGCCGTATTTTATCCCAATACCCGTGTGGGGTTTCAAATCAACAAACACAGATTTTTATTTATTCAGTTGGGCGATGTGTAAAATTTATCGTCCCAATCAATATCAGTTGAATCAGTGTATATAAATAAATCGGCCGATTTGTTTATAAATATTTATTTATTCACATTCACGTTAAAAATTATATTTTTAACGATAATTAATTTATTTCAACACATGAATATTTAGTTTTCAATCATTCCACAACACAATCAATTTTCACAACACATCAATCAAACAAACAAGCCGTCCATGGTCTGTGGACGACGGGTGTCGGGTGCTACTAAACGCCGTCTGCATCCTAGTATATATTTCTAACTAGAAAAGTAAATTTAAAGTGAGAAGTTCTCACCGACTAGCTAAACTAACGCCACGACTCTTATTATGTAGGAAATCTTGTCGTTCCCGCCTTTGGTCACTTTCATTGCCCGTATTCACTACATATATAAAAATCAAATTTTTATAATCACTATATATCGATAAAAATTCTATTTTTACACCGCTGTTCATATAATAAAGATTATATTTTTATCACGCTATTATCTGTATAAAAATTATATTTTTATATATATAAAGATCGTATTTTTATATCACGGCTTCATATGTTAAAATCACTCCTTTACAACGCTACTTCCATGATAAAAATTATATTTTTATCTTGCTATCAATATAATAAAAATTATATTTTTATTACTCTACATGAATAAAAATCATATTTTTATATCTCATACATAATAAAGATCCAATTTTTATTATCTATATAATATAAAAATCATATTTTTCTCTCGTTGTCTTGTATATAAAAATCACTTCTTTATATCGTTATGAAAACATTATAAAAATCGAACCTTTTCTCATATGAAATCATAGCTTTCATGTTTATAAATCCTAACTTTCATAAATAAAAATCATATTTTATTTTTCCTGTAAGTAAAAATCGTATTTTTAACACTAATCTATCTTATAAAAACCGTATTTTTTTAATCCTATATCATCTACTTACAATCAGATTTTAAAACATCGATTTATAATAAATTTAAATTAATAAAACTTACTGATTTTCGGAGGAGGTGGGATTGGCTTCGCCGGAGTCTGGTGGTGGGCCGGAGGCGGTCTCGAAGAGGTCGTGGGGGGCTTGGCTGACAGACGGTCGGGGTCAGGAGCTGGGTGGAGGGAATGGGCGATTTGGGGAGGGGTTTGGTCGCCGTCTCGAAGTGGAAAGGGGGGAAGGTCTCCGGTGTCGCGACAAGGAGGAGGGAGGGGTTTCCGGTGGTGGCGCCCCCTGGAGCAGCGACGACGAGCGAATCGGGGGAGGGGGGTCTGGGCACGACGGGTTTTGGTCTCCTTTTTTTTCCTTGAATTTGCGTTGACTTGAATGGAGTGGGGGTTAACTACATAATATATATAATTAAATTAATTTTAATTCCCATAAAGCAACTTCAAAATTCGACCTCCAAACGAGACCCACCGACTATCGCCCATAGCTAATTACACCCATTCTGAACAACCTGGGATATGTTTCGCAAGATTAATTCGGCTGTTTCGATCAGGTTCCGTTTAAATTAAAATTTAAATCTATATATTCAATTTTAAACGCACATTTCAATTTACCGGGGCCACATACAGTCTCTAAAAATTCCCGAAAAATTATTTCTAGCTTCGTATTGACGATATGGTCCTAACAAAACTAATTTCATCAAATTCTGAGACCGTTTGAAAAATGGCCATTTTCCAGTCGATTAAAATTGACTAAAACGGTTAAAACACGTTTAACTTCGCCACGCTCACATATTGATTCAGAAAATTTTGAATTTTGAAACCTAGCAATAACCTGACATCACGGATCCAACAAAAGTGGTTTCGTCGAAAACCGAGGTCGTTTGGAAAATTTCCATTTTTAAGGGCCTTTATATATATTAAAATATATATAAATTCCACAACGACTTTTCTGAATTTTAAAATGGACATATCTTACACTGTATAAAGTGAAATCTTAGTTTCTTAACTTCGTTAGAAAGATATCGCCAAACAGATTCAAATATTTCTTGTTTCGTTCAATTCCGACTTAAAACGAATTCTGTATATCCATTTGAAATTCGAAATCGAATTTTCGAACTGCCGCGCCATTTCAGGCTCGTTATATAATTAAAATAAATATATTCGTTTTAACTTCGTCGGAAATAAATTTTCCGTCGCTATTATTTAAAATAATCCATTTTAAATATTCAAAATTCATTAAAATAACCAAAATAAAAATTTTAAATTGGCTCAGAATTTCCGGGTTGTTACAATCTCCCCCACTTAAAACTTTTCGTCCCCGAAAAGAAACGAAGCCGAAAGTAGTTTAACTAATCAACTCAACTTTCTTTATTTTCTTTACGGATTAAGTTCTTCAACTTTTCAGTTTCTAAGAACTTTTCAATTTTTTTTCAAAAATTTGGCTAACACCCTAAATTTTCGAAAAATTTCGCCATAACCTCCCCTGCACCGGGGACTCGGGATATTTCATATAGCCTCCCATGGCCTTCTTCAATCCAAAAGAAAAAGAAAAAGCCAAGCGGCTAGCCAATCGGCTCATAAAATCATCATCACCCAAATAAAACAGTAAATTATGGCAAACATGTACCTATTTGTCGGGCAAACAATTTTATTCTTCTGCTATAGCCTCCTTGCTATGACCTGTTCAATGTAAGTACATGTATATGCATGCATTTGTAATCATTTTTCAATACAATTCTAAATTTGGTTCAATAAGGCTAAATGGTTCAAAATTTATCAAACAAATAAACAACAACACAATCATCAATCAATTAGTGAATTAACGTTTCAAATTCATAATTTTGATACATATACAGAAAATCATGTTTTTGATGCCAAATCACAACAATAAACCTATCTAGTTTTGGTTCTCACACCAGCCTAATGGAAATATATAGATATCACACCTTCGAAACACAAACATAAATACTGATGATGTCCGAACATCACCAGAATTATTCCCGAGCGACTAGAGTGTGATTCTATATCTAACCAGTATATTAAATCTTCGAATATACGTTCATGACGCGTATATGCGAAATCTTTATATACTCGGTTGTCCAAAATCAATATAAATAAAATATTCAAATACGTATATTTAAATTTAATTTTCAAAACAAAGTTTGTTTTCATTTGAAAAATATATTCTTCACACTCGTTCTAGGATACTACTGATCCCATCTCTAACGAGTCATTCTTATTGGATATTACTAATCCAATATCAGATGAATTCTTTCGTTCAGTTCTAATGTGTCTTGTTCTCGAGCTCTGTAAACCAAAGCTCTGATACCACTCTGTAGCGACCCGAACTTCCTCGGTAAGGAAAGCACGGATGGCATTGAGGACAAGACGAATCAGAACGCAAACAGAAGAACATTTCATTGTTTATCACAACAATCCCATCAGAATACAAGAATATACAGAGTATGAATAAATATTACACATTCGATAAATATCAGAGATTACAACAAATTTCATAGCAGCGGAAAAATATACAAAACACAACTGAAAGTAATACACGGATACAGAGCTTTCCGAGCATCGTTCAAGCAGTAAATCAGGATCCTGCGAATATAAATCTGCAAAACCAAAACTACTAGCTGCCGGTGTGGGAAATAAGGGCACCCAGAGTTTAGGTTAAAACAATAAACTCTAGGTCAGTCATGTGACTGGTGTGAGAACTAAACAGTTATTTAAAACTTTACTTTAAAGTTAGGTAAATCAAGGGACCACGCCGTATAACACGGAACGGGTTTTTACCCCAAGAAAACCAGTGCATATAACAACAGCGCAATGCTTTTTGGAAAAATGAAGCTATTATAAGACCCACGTCCCATCACACAATGCAACGCAAGCCGGAGGATAGGGTTTTCCCTTATAATAGCCAAACATGCTTGGTACGTTTAAAACAAATCATTTGATACTATTATAAGTGTATAGTGTCAAAACAATTCAAATCATAAATATCAATCATAGGCGGCATGGGTACCATCTATCATGTTGCCATACTAGGCTCTACAAATAAAACCGCAATATCATGTATTGGAAATTGGATTCCATCATGAGTCGAGGCAAGGGGCAAGCTCCTCTCCGATTCGAGACACTCTAGCAAATGTCTCAGGACCCCATTATGATCCTTTGGAACCTCCAAGGCCGGTCCTCTCTTACTTTTGAGGATTAATTATTCCTGAACACACGTTTCCCGGTCCTAACAGACCTATATCTGAGGCGCCTCGCATTCCAACAACCACATAGGTGAAAAGTATATATAAATGTCAGCCAGTTTAAGCACTGACACCACCACTTGCTAGAAAGAAATGTCGTGCACTCCTTGGGTCCTTATCCCGTTTTTGACTCATACCGAGGTGTGAGGCTCGTGAATTCACGCCATACACAAAGCTGCGCCACACAGGCCGTGCTTTGATCATCAACCACAAGACTTTGCTTTTCAACAGAAGCCTTGATCATTTGCCACTTAGGCGTGCCACATAGGCAATTCACTCCATGCGACTGATGTCCATCGATATACAACCTCTAAGCTCGTACATCTCAGAGAAGGGCGTTAAGCAAGAGAACAAATTCTCCGCCGCCAAACAAATGTATATTTAATAGAGATCAATCAACACAGAATAAAATCCAATGTCAGACACACAGTCCATTTACAAGTTCGTTCTGGGTCTGAATGAAACCGGAGGCACTTTCCTCGCATATCCATCGATCTCCAAGTACGTCTGGACGATCACCAACTGATTCCCTCATCTTGGGTGTACAGCCCAATCAAGATCATCAGTAATCACCCAAACGTTGTGACGACTTCCGGTCTTCAACCATCGTCTTCATCTTCGACATACCGTCGAATCGGTTATTCAGAATGGGCATAAACCCGGCCTTCCCGAATAACCCGCGTATATAATAAACACGTGTTACACTAACTCAGCATACGCCTCATTCCAATTCAGATTATTATTTTATTCCAATTTTCACATTCTTAGGGAAAGGTTCCCATCAATTTTATCAAAGATAAATTCTTTAAAATTCATTCTTTAATCTTCCTTTGGATGTCATTTCAAACCATATTATGGTTTTCCAAACTAGTCGGGATTAGCGAACCACACCGAAGTAATTATTTATTTTATTTCCCAATCCCAACCTATTCATCCCATGGAGCAAAACTGGTAATACTCCATATCTAACACCACGGTGTTATCGGTAAAATTAATTACCATTTCACGTTCAAATCAAATTAAAGGTTTAACTATCTCCTTGGAGCAGAACTGGTGCTACTCCATTCCCGATCACTTTTCAGATTTGATAGTTTAAATTATCAATTCACTTTCAATCTAATTAAAGATTCATTAAAACTCCACTTAGTTTTAATCTTCTCAAAAATCAATATCCTGTCTTTAACTGGGTTAAAGAACCAATGTCACCTAAAACACGATTCACGATAAACCCAAATCACATTTGATATTAAATACAAGGCTCTGAATAGAAAATATACCGGCTTATATTCAATATCAAATTCTGAAACCAAAAAATATTGTATTGGAAATAACGATATAAATATATCTTTCAAATTCCCATAACAATATCTGTATAATCACGGAATCCAACATCGAAATATTCCAAAGACAATTTCGATTCAAATCTACTTCCACTTTATATATATTGGAAATTCTGGTTATTTTCTTAACCAATTCAAATTCAATTTATTTATTTCAAAAATAAAATGATTTTAATTCTAGTTCAAAACTAGTTCATTTCAATAAAAATCAATTTTTATCTTTTCAAATATGGAGTTTTTCATCCCAGTTCTTTTCAAATCATTTCTTATGATTTTACACTAATTATTGAAATTTTTAATAATTTTATCAAGGCCCGTACAGTCGATTTCCATCAACGACCATCGAACTGCACTTACAGCGACCTTTTCCAAATTTGATTTGGACATAATTCCAAATCCAACCGTTAGATTTCAAATTTCTAGTATTCGTTGGAAAGTTCTTTTCGATATGAACCCAACGGTTCTGGTTTTAGGAGAATCCGACGGTTGGATCTCCCGTAATGTCCATTCGAAGTCAATGGTCGAAATTCACGAACTATCGCGGCGCGTTCTATTCAGGCCATTATATATATATATAATATATATATTATATATATTTCATCGATTTCCTTTTAAAACGTATTTTATAAATCGTTTTAAATTCGTTTTTGAAACGATTTCAACTTCATATTCAATTTCGAATCGAAATTGAATATTCCACATCATCGATATACAAATGATAACATTTTCAAAACGTTATATTTTGAAATCACTTCTTTTTCTATATTCATTATAAAAACGAATAAAATCGATATAAATATCGTTCGCGTCAAGATGGGGCATCCCTAATCAACACGACTTTATATACTTTAATAAATTCGTTATTCTATTCAACAAATGAATATATATTCTATTCAACACATGAATCTATATTTCTTTCAACACATGACTAATCTCAACACATGAGTACTGTCAACACATGACTATTTTTGTTATGTAATATATTTTATGAAATTATGGTATCTATCGTTTGATTTTTAATCAGACCCCAACCGTAAAGTAGTTTCTAATCTTAAATATGATAAAGATGTAAATTTTATTGTTAAAATATTTTACTCAACACATGAATAGTTTCAACACATGAATATTCTCAACACATGAGCATCGTCAACACATGACTATTTTTATGTTCTAATATTCTTTATTTTCCCAATTGGAATGGGGCTCAATCAATTACCATATAATTTTAATTATATGGATTCCATACAACACATGTATATAATAGAAACGATAAATAATCAACCATCATCCAAAGTGCACCACACAACTGCATAAGCATCAAATATAAATAATTAACGCTTATAACAGCCTGTCAATTAATCGATCGACATACAACTAATTATTGGGATTAGTGTATGCCGTATTTTATCCCAATACCCGTGTGGGGTTTCAAATCAACAAACACAGATTTTTATTTATTCAGTTGGGCGATGTGTAAAATTTATCGTCCCAATCAATATCTGTCAAATCAGTGTATATAAACAAATCGGCCGATTTGTTTATAAATATTTATTTATTCACATTCACGTTAAAAATTATATTTTTGACGATAATTAATTTATTTCAACACATGAATATTTATTTTTCAATCATTACACAACACAATCAATTTTTACAACACATCAATCAAACAAACAAGTCGTCCATGGTCTGTGGACGACGGGTGTCGGGTGCTACTAAACACCATCTGCATCCTAGTATATATTTCTAACTAGAAAAGTAAATTTAAAGTGAGAAGTTCTCACCGACTAGCTAAACCAACGCCACGACTCTTATTATGTAGGAAATCTTGTCGTTGCCGCCTTCTGTCACTTTCGTTGCCTGTATTCACTACATATATAAAAATCACGTTTTTATAATCACTATATATGGATAAAAATTCTATTTTTACACCGCTGTTCATATAATAAAGATTATATTTTTATCACGCTATTCTCTGTATAAAAATTATATTTTTATATATATAAAGATCGTATTTTTATATCACGGCTTCATATGTAAAAATCACTCCTTTACAACGCTACTTCCAAGATAAAAATTATATTTTTATCTTGCTAGCAATATAATAAAAATTATAATTTTATTACTCTACATGAATAAAAATCATATTTTTATATCTCCTACATAATAAAGATCGAATTTTTATTATCTATATAATATAAAAATCATATTTTTCTCTCGTTGTCCTGTATATAAAAATCACTTCTTTATATCGTTATGAAAACATTATAAAAATCGAACCTTTTCTCATATGAAATCATAGCTTTCATGTTTATAAATCCTAACTTTCATAAATAAAAATCATATTTTATTTTTCCTACAAGTAAAAATTGTATTTTTAACACTAATCTATCTATATAAAAACCGTATTTTTTTAATCCTACATCATCTACTTACAATCAGATTTTAAAACATCGATTTATAATAAATTTAAATTAATAAAATTTACTGATTTTCGGAGGAGGGGGGATTGGCTTCGCCGGAGTCTGGTGGTGGGCCGGAGGCGGTCTCGAAGTGGTCGTGGGGGGCTTGGCTGACCGACGGTCGGGGTCATGAGCTGGGTGGAGGGAATGGGTGATTTGGGGACGGGTTTGGTCGCCGTCTCGAAGTGGAAAGGGGGGAAGGTCTCCGGTGTCACGGCAAGGAGGGGGGAGGGGTTTCCGGTGGTGGCGCCCCCTTGGAGCAGCGGCGACGAGCGAGTCGGGGGGGGGGGGGGTCTGGGCACGACGGGTTTTGGTCTCCTTTTTTTCTTTGAATTGGCGTTGATTTGAATGGAGAGGGGGTTAACTACATAATATATATATAATTAAATTAATTTTAATTCCCATAAAGCAACTTTAAAATTCGACCACCAAACGAGACTCACCGACTGTCGCCCATAGCTAATTACCCGCATTCTGAACATCCTGGGATATGTTTCGCAAGCCAATTCGGCTGTTTCGATTAGTTTCCATTTGAATTAAAATTTAAATCTATATATTCAATTTTAAACGCCCATTTCAATTTACCGGGGCCACATACAGTCTCTAAAAATTCCCGAAAAATTATTTCTAGCTTCGTATTGACGATACGGTCCTAACAAAACTAATTTCGTCAAATTCTGAGACCGTTTGAAAAATGGCCATTTTCCAGTCGATTAAAATTGACTGAAATTGTTAAAACACGTTTAACTTCGCCACGCTCACATATTGATTCAGAAAATTATGAATTTTGAAACCTAGCAATAACCTGACATCACAGATCCAACAAAAGTGGTTTCGTTGAAAACCGAGGTCATTTACAAAATTTCCATTTTTAAGGGCCTTTATATATATTAAAATATATATAAATTCCACAGCGACTTTTCTGAATTTTAAAATGGACATATCTTACACTCTATAAAGTGAAATCTCAGTTTCTTAACTTCGTTAGAAAGATATCGTCAAACATATTCAAATATTTCTTGTTTCGTTCAATTCTGACTTAAAACGAATTCTGTATATTCATTTGAAATTCGAAATCGAATTTTCGAACTGCCGAGCCATTTCAGGCTCGTTATATAATTAAAATAAATATATTCGTTTTAACTTCGTCGAAAATAAATTTTCTATCGTTATTATTTAAAATAATTCATTTTAAATATTCAAAATCCATTAAAATAACCAAAACAAAATTTTAAATTGGCTCAGAATTTCCGGGTTGTTTCACTATCGTTATACAATCTTTAAGCTCGTACGTCTCAGAGAAGGGTGTTAAGCAAGAGAATAAATTCTCCGCCACCAAACAGATATATATTTAATAGAGAGTAATCAACACAGAATAAAATCCAATATCAGACACACATCCATTTACAAGTTCATTCTGGGTCTGAACGAAACCGGAGGCACCTTATTCCTCGTCCCATATGTCCAATACAGGAGAGAGTTCCTCACATATCCGGTCGATCTCCAAGTATGTCTGGACGATTACCACTTATTACCTCGTCTGGGGTGTACAGTCCGATCAAGACATCAGTAATCATCCAACCGATGTGAAGACCTTCGGTCCTCAACCACCGTCTTCATCGTCAACTTATTGTTGATTCAGTTATTCAGAATGGGATGAAACCGGTCTTTTTGAATAACTCGCGTATATGATAAATAAGTGCTATAAAACACAACATGCGCTTTAATCAGTTATTCAAATATTCTCATTTTTAGGGAAATGTTCCCATTAATTTTATCAAAGATAAATTCTTTTAAATTTATTCTTTAATCTTCCTTCAGATATCATTTCAAAAGTTTTTATTATCTTTTCCATTTTAAACATAATTAAGGTTTATCTAACTAGTCGGGATTATCGAACTATACCGAATTAATCATTTGTTTTATTTTCCAATCCCAACCTATTCATCCCATGAAGCAGAACTGGTAATACTTCATATCTAACACCACAGTGTTATCGGTAAACTTAATTACCATTTCAAGTTCAAATCTAATTAAAGATTTAACTATCGCTTGGAGCAAAACTGGTGATACTCCATTCTCGATCATTTCATGAATTCGATAAATTTAATTATCCCATTCACATTCCAATCTAATTAAAGATTCATTAAAACTCTAATTTAGTTTTAATCTCAAAAATCATTTCTTAACGATTATTCAAAATTAACAAATTAATCTTATCTTTAACTAGGTTAAAGAACTAATGTCATTTAAAACACAGTTCACGATAAACCCAAAATCCCATTCCATTAACTATGGAATCTTCATGGAAAATAGAATCAATATATATAATCGATATCAATTTCTGTGTCCGACTAATAATATAAATGGAATAATGACAAAGCCTGTTAAATTCCATATATATTAACAATCTTTCTCCACAGAAGCTCACTTCGATTATTAACAAATCGAATTCCATTCCATTCCAATTTATTGTATTAAATTGGAAAACTTTATTTTGGAAAATTTCCTTTAAATCTTAATAAAAGATTTATAAATTCCAAATCACATTTCACTGTAAATCAGGTTAAAGAACGAATGCCGTTAAAAGCACACTTCACAATAAACCCGATTAACATTCCATTTTATTCCAATTACCAAATGTAACTGGAAACTCTAATAATCTTAATTAAAAGATTTATTCTTTTCAAACAGGGTTTAAGAACAGTGTTACTGAAGACCGCGTTCATGACAACCCAAAATCAAATTCTTTTATTCAATTCCAATTAAATATTAATTAATTGGAAAATTTCACTAAATCTTAATAAAAAGATTTATTCTTTCCTCAACTGGGTTTAAGAACAGTGTTATATAAGACACCGTTCACGAAAAACCCAAAATCCCATTGGATATTAAATACAAGGCTCTGAATAGATAATATATCCGCTTTTATTCAATATCAAATTCTACAACCAACAAATATCGTATTGGAAATAATGATATAAATATGTCTTTCAAATTTCCATAACAATATCCGTATAATCATGAAATCCAACATCGAAATATTCCAAAGATAATTTTAATTTAAATCCATTCCAAATCATATATTGGAAATTCTGGTTATTTTTAAAACCATTTCAAATCCAATATATTTATTTAAAAATATTGGATTATAATTCTAGTTCATAACTAGTTCATTTTGATAAAAATATATTTTTATCTTTACAAACGTGGAATTTTTCATCCAAATTCTTTCCAAATCATTTATTATGATTTTACACAAATTATTGATATTTTTAATAATTTTATCAAGGTCCATACAGTCGATTTCCATAAATGGTCATCGAACTGCACATACACCGACCTTTTCCAATTTTGATTTGGACATAACTCCAAATCCAACCGTTAGATTTCAAATCTCTTGTATTCATTGGAAAGCTCTTTTTGATACCAACCCAATGGTTCCGGTTTTAGGAGAATCCGATGGTCTGATCTCCCGTAATATCAATTCGAAGTCAATGATCGAAATTCGAGAACTACCGCCGCGTGGCGCGTTCTATTCAGGCCATTATATATATATATATATATATATATTATATTTCATCGATTTCCATTTAAAACGTGTTTTATAAATTCTTTTTTAAAACAATTATAACTTCATTTTCAATTTTAAATCAAAATTTGATTTTCCTTATCATTATAATATATAAATGATAATATTTTCAAAATATCGTATTTTGAAATCATTTCCTTTTCGATATTCATTATAAAAATGAATAAAATCGATATAAATATCGTTCACATCAAAATGGCGTTAATCTAATCAACACAGCTTCATATATTTTAATATTTTCGTGTCCATCTTAAATCGGACATCAAAATCATATTTGGATCCATTACTGAATATTATTTTAAAATATTAGTTATTTTACAATATTCATTATTTGTTATTTTAAAATATTCATTAATTTAAAATATTCATTCTTTCCGAATTGGAATCAGACATAGTCAATTACCATATAATTTTATTTATATGGATTTCATACACACATGGACATAATAATAATCAAACACGATCAACCATCATCCCGAGGGCATTATACAACTGCATAAGCATTAGATATAAATAATCAATGCTTACAATAGTCTGTCAACCAATCGATTGACATACAACTAAACATTGGGATTAGTGTATGTCCAATATAATCCCAACACCCGTGTGGGGTTTTCAAACAACAAACACCAATTATTATAAGTGCAGTTGGGCGATGCGTAAAATATTATCGTCCCAATCAATGTTAGTTAAATGGGTATGCATAAACCAATCGTCTGATTTGTAAATGAATATTTATTTCAACTCATGAATATTTTATTCAGTTCATTTATACAATAAAAATGATGTTTTTATTATTCAAATATTTTATTCCATACATGTATATTTTATTCAGTTCATATATACAATAAAAATGATGTTTTTATTATTCAAATATTTTATTCCATACATGAATATTTTATATATTCTATTCATTCAATAAAAAAGGCACAATCAATTCAATCCAAACAAACAATCATGGTTTGTACAATAAATGGTGTCGGGTGCTACTAAGCACCGTCTATATCCTTGTATATATTTTATTGAAAAATAAATAGAGTGAGAAGGAGTTCTCACTTTGGGATCCACTCCGTCATTCTTTAAAGGACGGTTTGGATTTGACTTTGCCTGAAATTCTAACGTGCTCCAAATTGGGACCAGTCAGTCTTGTTGTGAAGCTCTCGACTCCACGATCGCAATGGATCCAGTTTCACACGATTTGGACCTCGTATGGAAAAGATATGGTGTATAACATCTTGGATAGTTAAATATATAATTAACTAAATTAATTAAATACTAATAACGTTTAAATTATCGTTACCCATCTTCCCCGATGACCCAGAAAACCCGTTGCCACCTAGGGTTGGATTTCGCCTCAATTTCTGACCATCGGAGGTCGATCGGGCCTCGCCACACCCTCCTCCTACGCATCGCCGACTATCCCCTTCCATCCGCTGGTGACTCGGTAGCACTGCCACCGTGAAAACGGCTTCGAACCGACACCTTTTGTGCTCGAATTTCAAGCCCCTCCTTAAACAAGGGATTTTTCAAATTAATGTCTGGATTTTGAGCGATTTGTGGATGAATTTTGGAGCTTCTCGTTCATCGGTTTTAGCTCAAGGCGGCAAAATTCGGGTTTAAATATTTTTTTTCTTGAATTATGATTGGCCGGTGGAGTATTTATAATATTTTTATTTCCAAAAATAGGTCGTTTAATCTTCGAACTCCAAATCGAACCTAACGACTGTCGCCCCAAGATAAATACCCCCATTCTGGACATAATGGGTAATGTTTCGTATGCCAATTCGACTGTTTCGATTAGTTTTATTTTAAATTAAAATATAAATCAATATATATTGAATTTGAACGCACATTTTAAATTATCAGGGTCACATACTGACTCCGAAAATTCCAGAAAAATAAATCTAGTTATGTTTTGACGATACGGTCCTAACAAAACGAATTTCGTCGAATTTGGAGACCGTTTGAAAAATGGTCATTTTCCAATCGATTAAATTCAAACTGAAATTACCAAACGCGTTTAAATTCACCAGGCTCGCATATTTATTCCAAAAATTATGGAAATTAGAATCTAGCAATAACTCGACATTCTGGATCCAACAAAAGTGGTTTCGTCGAAAATGGAGGTCATTTGCAGAATGGCTATTTTTAAGGGCTATATATTATATAAAATTCCATAACGACTATTCTGAATTTTCAACTGGACATAAATTTTTATTCCCATTATGAAATCTGTTTTTTCACATTAGTTGGAAAGATATTTTCGAATAGATTCAAATATTTCTTGTTTCACTGAAATCTGATTTATTTTGAATCATGTACATTCATTTGAAATTTGAAATTTTAAATCGATTTTTCAAACTACTGCGCTCTTTCAGGCTCATTATATAATTAAAATAAATTTATTCCTCCAAACTTCAATTAAAATAAATTTTTATAAATTATTATTTAAAATAAATCATTTTAAATATTCAAAATTCATTAAAAATTCCAAAATAAAATTTTTAAATTGGTTTCTGTTTTCCGGGTTGTTACAATCTTCCCCACTTAAAATCTTTTCGTCCTCGAAAAGGAACAGAGCTGAAAGTTGTTTAACTAATCAACTCAACTTTCATTTTGGCTTTCATTCTTCCACTTTTCAGTTTCTAAGAACTTTCAAATTCTTCAAAATTTTGGCTAACACCCTAAAATTTTGAATTATTTTGCCATAACCTCCTTTGTACGGGGAGACATTAAAAACCACAACTAGCTATGCAGGGCCCTCACTAATCCAAAAGAAAAAGAAAAAGCCAATCGGCTTATAAAATCATCCAAATCCAATAAATTAGTAAACGTGTACCTATTTGTTGGGCATACAATTTTATTCCTCTTCTCTAGCCTCCTTGCTATGACCTGTCCAATTTATATGCATGTACATGTATGCAATTTCAACCAATTTCAATTTAGTTCAATATTTGACTCAATTTGGCTTAATGGTTCAAATTTTAACTAATCAAACCAATAATAAAACAAGACAATCAGTAATCAATTAGTTGATTATCGTTTCAAACTCAAAACTTTTATATATATAAAAATCCATTTTTGATGCCAAGTCACAACCATAGACCCTGTCTAGTTTTGGTTCTCACACCAGTCAATTGGAAATATATAGATATCGCACTTTCGAAACTCGAATACAAGTGCTGATGATGACATGTCATCATAAGAACCATCTCCGGGCGACTAGAGTGTGATTCTATAACTATCCAATATTTTAAGGCTTTGTATACACGTTTGCAAGACGTATATGAAAAATCTTCATATATTTGATTGTCTAAAATCAATATAAAATAGATATTCAAAAACGTATAATAGGGTTTAAATTTTCGAAACAATATTTGCTTTCATTTTTATTATGAAAATAATACTCTTCGAACTCATTCTAAGATACTACAGATCCCATCTCTAACGAGTCATTCTCACTGGATATTACTAATCCAATCCCTGATGAATTCTCTCATTCGGTTCTAATATGTCTTGTTCTCGAGCTCTGTAAACCAAAGCTCTGATACCAAAATGAAACGACTAAAACTCGCACTTATGGGAAAGCCCAGATTGAGCTGAGAACATGACAAATCAGAATGCAAACAGAGAAACATTTCATTGCTTATTACAGCAATTTACATCAGAGTACAAGAATATACAGAGTATAAGCAAATAATATACATTTGATAAATATCAGATATTTATAAATTACAATGCAACGGAAAATAATACAAAACACAACTGAAATAAATTCACGGATACAGAGCTTTCCGAATATAGCTCCAGCTGTAAATCAGGATCCTGTGAATATAAAATTTGCAAAACCAAAACTACTAGCTGCCCGTGTGGAAAATAGGGGCACCCAGAGTTTAGGTTAAAACAATAAACTCCAGGTCAATCATGTGACTGGTGTGAGAACTAAAACAGTTACTAAATCTTTACTTTAAAATGGAGTAAATCAAGGGACCACGTCGTATAACACGGAACGGGTTTCCTCCCAAGAATACTTGTGCATATAACAAATAGTGCAATGCTTTTTGGAAAAATGAAGCTATTGTAAGACTCAGGTCCCATCACACAATGCAATGCAAGCCGGAGGATAGAGTTTTCCCTTATAATAGCCAAACATGCTTGGTACGTTTAAAACAAATCATTTTGATACAATTATAAGTGTAAAGTGTATAAAACAACCTCAAATATAAATGTATCAATCCTAGACAGCATAGTATCCCATGCTACTATGTCGCCATACTAGTTCTACAATTAAAACCGCACAATGTCTATTGGAAGTTGGATTTCCATCTGTGAACCAAGGCAAGGGATTGTCCTTATCGCTTCGAGACTATCTAGCAGGAGCCTCAGGATCAGAGCTCGAGCGACCCTTGGATCTTCAGGGCCGGTCCACACGGAGTGGATTAAAATGCCTAAACAATACGTTTCCCCACCCTATGTGGCGTAAATATGGTCAGTATATCGACCATGTCATCCGTCAGCCCCGTAGTGACTGACATATCCGAGGCGCCTCGCTATCCATCATCCACATAAGTAAAAATGTCTGGGCTCCATACCATGACACCACTCCTAGCTAGAAGGAAACGCATGCCCTCCCTGAAGTCCTCTCCCGTTTCTGGTTCACACCGGGGTGCGAGGCTCGCAAATTAACGCTATACACAAAGCTAGGCTATATTAAAGTCATGCTTTGATCATCAACCACAAGACTCTGCTTTTCAACAAAAGCCTTGATCATTTGCATCTTAGCATGCCACACTGACAATTCATGGCATGCGACTGATGCCTATCGATAAATAATCTCTGAGCTCGTTCGTCTTAGATAAGGGTGTTAAGCAAGAGAATAAATTCTCCGCTACTAAGCAGATATATATTTAATATAGATCAATCAACAGAGAATAAAATACAATGTCAGATACACATCCATTTACAAGTTCATTCTAGGTCTGAACGAAATGAGAGGCACCTTATTCCTTGTCCCATATGTCCAATACAGGAGAGAGGTCCACACATATCCGGTCGATCTCCAAGTACGTCTGGACGATCACCACTTATTACCTTGTCTTGGGTGTATAGCCCAATCAAGACATCAGTAATCATCCAAACAATGCGAAGACCTCTAGTCCGCAACCACCGTCTTCATCGTCGACTTATCCTCGATTCAGTTATTCAAAATGGGATAAACCCGGTCTTTCTGAATAACTCGCGTATATAATAAACAAGTGCTATAAAACACAACATACGCCTCATTCCAATCCAGAATGTTCCTTTATTCAAATATTCTCATTTTTACAGAAATGTTCCGATTAATTTTATCAAAGATAAATTCTATTAAATTTATTCTTTAATCTTCCTTTGGATATCATTTCAAAAGATTTCATTATCTTTTCCATCTCGAACCAAATTAAGGTTTATCCAACTAGTCAGGATTATCGAACCATACCGAAGTAATCATTTGTTTTATTTCCCAATCCCAACCTATTCATCCCATGAAGAAAAACTAGTAATACTTCATATCTAACACCATGGTGTTATCAATAAAATTAATTACCATTTCACGTCCAAATCTAATTAAAGATTTAACTATCGCTTGGAGCAAAACTGGTGATACTCCATTCTCGATCATTTCATGAATTCAATAAATTTAATTATCCCATTCACATTCCTACCTAATTAAAGATTCATTAAAACTCTAATTCAGTTTTAATCTCAAAAATCATTTCTTAATGATTATTCAAAGTAAAGAAATCAATCTTACCTTTAACTGGGTTAAAGAACTAATGTCATTCAAAACATAGTTCACGATAAACCCAAAATCCCATTCCATTAATTATGGAATCTTCACGGAAAATAGATCAATATATATAATCGATATCAATTTCTGTATCCGACTAATAATATAAATGGAATGATGACAAAGCCTGTTAAATTCCATATATATTAAAAATCTTCCTCCACAGAAGCTCACTTCGATTATTATCAAATCGAATTCCATTCCATTCCAATTTATTGTATTAAATTGGAAACCTTTACTTTGGAAAATTTCCTTTAAATCTTAATAAAATATTTACAAATTCCAAATCCCGTTTCACTGTAAATCTGGTTAAAGAACGAATGTCGTTAAAAACACCCTTCACGTTAACCCGATTCACATTCCATTTTATTCCAATTACTAAATGTAACTGGAAATTCTAATAATCTTAATTAAAAGTTTTATTCTTTTCAAACGGGGTTTAAGAACAGTGTTACTGAAGACACCATTCGTGATAACCCAAAATCCAATTCTTTTATTGAATTCCAATTAAATATTAATTAATTGGAAATTTTCACTAAATCTTAATAAAAAGATTTATTCTTTACTCTGCTGGGTTTAAGAACAATGTTATTTAAGACACCATTCATAACAAACCCAAAATCCCTGTGGATATAAAATACAAGGCTCTGAATAGAAAATATATCGTCTTATATTCAATATCAAATTCTGCAACCAACAAATATTGTATTGGAAATAACGATATAAATATGACTGTCAAATTTCCATAACAATATCTGTATAATCACGAAATCCAACATCGAAATATTCCAAAGATAATTTCAATTCAAATCCACTCCAATTCGTATATTGGAAATTCTGGTTATTTTTAAAACCATTTCAAATCCAATATATTTATTTAAAAATATTGGATTATAATTCTAGTTCATAACTAGTTCATTTTGATAAAAATATGTTTTTATCTTTTCAAACATGGAATTTTTCATCCAAATTCTTTCTAAATCATTTATTATGATTTTACACAAATTATTGATATTTTTAATAATTTTATCAGGGCCCGTACAGTCGATTTCCATAAATGGTCATCGAACTGCACTTACAGCGACCTTTTCCAATTTTGATTTGGACATAATTCCAAATCCAACCATTAGATTTCAAATCTATTATATTCGTTAGAAAGCTCTTTTCGATACGAACCCAACGGTTCCGGTTTTAGAAGAATTCGATGGTCGGATCTCCCGTAATATCTATTCGAAGTCAATGGTCAAAATTCGGAAACTACCGCGGCGCGGCGCGATCTATTCAGGCCATTAAATATATATAATATATATTATATATATTTCATCGATTTCCATTTAAAACGTATTTTGTAAATTCGTTTTAAAACGATTCTAACTTCATTTTCAATTTTAAATCAAAATTGAATTTTCCTTATCGTTATAATATATAAATGATAAAATTTACAAAATATCAGATTTTGAAATCATTTCTTTTTCTATATTCATTATAAAAATGAATAAAATCAATATAAACATCGTTCATGTCAAAATGGCATTAATCTAATCAACATGGCTTCATATATTTCAATATTTTCGTGTCTGTCCCAAATTAGACATCAAAATCATATTTTTATCCATTACTGAATATTATTTTAAAATATTAATTATTTTAAAATATTCATTATTCGTTATTTTAAAATATTCATTAATTTAAAATATTCATTCTTTCCGAATTGGAATCAGACACAATCAATTACCATATAATTTTATTTATTTGGATTTCGTACACACATGGACACAAAAATAATCAAACACATTCAACCATAATCTAGAGTGCATTACACAACTGCATAATTGTTAAATATAAATAATCAACGCTTGCAACAGTCTGTCAACCAATCGATTGACATACAACTAAACATTGGGATTAGTGTATGTCCAATATCATCCCAATACTCGTGTGGGATTTTCAAACAACAAACACTGATTATTATTGGTGCAGTTGGGCGATGTGTAAAATATTATCGTCCCAATCAATGTCAGTTAAATGGGTGTACATAAACAAATCTTCTGATTTGTAAATGAATATTTGTTTCAACTCATGAATATTTTATTCAGTTCATATATACAATAAAAATAATGTTTTTATTATTCAAATATTTTATTCCATACATGGATATTTTATATATTCTATTCATTCAATAAAAACAGCACAGTCAATTCATTCCAAACAAACAATCATGGTTTGTACAATAAATTGTGTCGGGTGCTGCTAAGCACCGTCTGCATCCTAGTATATATTTTACTGGAAAATAAATAGAGTGAGAAGGAGTTCTCACTTTAGGATCCACTCTATCATTCTTTAAAGGAGTGTTTGGATTTGATTTTACCCGAAATTCTAACGTGCTCTAAATTGGGCCCAGTCAGTCTTGTTGTGAAGCTCTTGACTCCAAGATCGCAGCGGATCCAGTTTCACATGATTTGGACCTCATGTGGAAAAGATATGGATTTTAACATGTCAGATAGTTAACTATATAATTAACTAAATTAATTAAATATTAATAACGTTTAAATTATTACTACCCTTCTTCCCCGGTGACTCAGAAAACCCGTCGCCACCTAGGGTTGGATTTCGCCTCAGTTTCTGACCATCGGAGGTCGATCGGACCTCGCCACACCCTCCTCCTACGCATCGCCGACCATCCCCTTCCATCCGCTGGTGACTCTATAGCGCCGCCGCCGTGAAAACGGCTTCGAATTGATGCCGTTCATGCTCGAGTTTCGAGCCCCTCCCTAAACAATAATCGATCAAATCGGTATCAAAACGAAGAGGAGAAAGAGAGCTTCAGTTTTTGTTCTAGGGATTTTGCAAATTAATGTCTAGATTTTGAGAGATTTGTTGATGAATTTTGGATCTTCTCGTTCGTTGGTTTCAGCTGAAGGCGGCGGAATTAAGGTTTTAATAATTTTTTTCCTGAATTATGATTGGCCGGAGGAGAAATTATAATATTTTTATTTCCAAAAATAGGTCGTTTAATCTCCGAACTCCAAATTGAACCCAACGACTATCGCCCCTAGCTAAATACCCCCACTCCGGACACAATGGGATATGTTTCGTAAGCCATTTCGATTGTTTTGATCAGTTTTCTATTAAAGTAAAATATAAATAAATATATATTGAATTTGAATGCACATTTTAATTTACCGGGGTCACATACTGACTCTGAAAATTCCAGAAAAATAAATTTAGCTATGTTTTGATGATACGGTCCTAATAAAACTAATTTCGTCGAATTTGGAGATCGTTTAAAAAAAGGTCATTTTCCAGTCGATTAAATTCAAACTGAAATTACCAAACGCATTTAAATTCACCACGCTCACATATTTATATTCCAAAAATTATGGAAATTGGAATCTAGCAATAACTCGACATTCCAAAACCAACAAAAGTGTTTCGTCAAAAATGGAGGTCGTTTGCAAAATGGCTATTTTTACGTGATATATATTATATAAAATTCCATAGCGACTATTCTAAATTTTCAACTGGACATAATTTTTTATTCCCGTTATGAAATCTGGATTTTTTGCATTCATTGGAAAGATATTTTCAAATAGATTCAAATATTTCTTTATTCGCTGAAATCCGATTTATTTTGAATCCTGTACATTCATTCGAAATTTGAAATCGAATTTTCAAACTTCGCGCCATTTCAGGCTCATTATATAATTAAAATAAATTTATTCATTCTAACTTCGATTGAAATAAATTTTTAGTTGTTATTATTTAAAATAAACCATTTTAAATGTTCAAAATTCATTAAAATTGTCAAAATAAAAATTTTAAATTGGTTCCGATTTTCCGGGTTGTTACTGGTTAGTTAATAATTATTTAATGGCTTGAGTTAAATAACGGTGTTTTATAACATTGCGTTAATTTAAAGGATTTTGAAATGTTTCCCCAAATAAAATGAGAGATATTTTCTATGCATAGAAAATGAAATGAATTGGTCAATGAGGAATTACTAAATGGAATATGGAAATATTTTCCAATATTAATACGGTATATTTTGTGAATATAGAAAATAAGGATTCATTAATATTTAGAAATGTTTTCTAATTGGAAGAAGAGATATTTTCTCGAATAAAGAAATTATAATGTTGGAAATATTTTTTTTCAAGAATCGAGAGAAAAAATAGAGCTTTGAAAGAAATGGGAGATGGGAAATGAGATGTTGGGAAATGATAATACAATAAGAAATTGATTTAAAAATGGGCCAATTTTTTTTGATGATTGGTCAATAGAATTTCCATTTGGAAATAGGACCGTTGATTGTATGGATGTTTCTTTGATAGTTAAATCACCGACTATCAAAGTTTTGATTTATTTTTATACCTTCGTTGTCAATATGGAGAGACCAGGATCATATTTAATGTCTGAAAGCTACTCCTTATTGGTCTAAGTGTTATGAATCAACTTATGCGGAAGATAACTGAAGACGGAGTAAAATGCAAGGGTTGTTCTATTATCCTTCGTAGAAATTGCCCAAGATGGATTAATAAAATGGTGCCTTCGGTTTGTCCAGTCCCACGACAACATATATGGATGGATCTGACAAGGTGGCATTCAAAGTAAATGGTGGCAATATGTTCTAGAAGGAAATCATGACCTCAAGCCTCATCACCCAGGAAATGACAGAAATCGGGTAGGCAGCATGGCCATGTGGGTCATTCCCATTAGGGGTATTATCACTAATCTAGAGAAATTTCATTTACTTCTAATTCTATTTGCTGCTATATGATTTCAGTAACAGTTGCTGATCACAACCGTTGGTGATAATATGCTCGGTACACTCAAGTTAAATGAGTGGCCAACCATGTGTGGCCGGGTTGCAAGATGTTCTTGCTAAACCCCAGTGTATCCCCTCTAGAGTACACTGATCGGAAGGTGGTTCTATACCTTGCTATATTCAGAATCTAATCTCCAATAAGCGCCCTGCAGTTTTTGATTTAATATAGTATATGGAGCGTGAAATGAAGCGTTCCGCTAGATTTCTATTTATTTGATTTAGACACTATTATAATATCACCATATTTTGATATCAAAATGTTTTGGGCTATCATAAGGTAAAAACCATCCGTGTTTATGTGTGGATAGGTCTTATGATTATCTTTTCTTTCTAAAGGATTTTTAAAAGTTAAACCAATGGTTGGAGTTTACTCACACCAGTCCTATGATTAACCCAGAATTTATTTTGTTTTGTTTTCCCTAAACTCTTGGGTGCCCAAATTTGTACGGGCAGTCAAGTAGTCAGGATTTTATAGATTCACTTGGAGGAGCTTGAAGCAGGAGGCTTCATCAGTTAGCTATAGACTATCATATTTTCCGCTATGTACTATGTTATATTTGGAAATAGGCGCTTATAACTATTCCCGAAATTGTTGCTGTACTCTAATAATGGTAAGTATATGCAAAATAGATTTGTATTTCAAAAGTTATGTTATATGATATATTTTATTCGTTCCACTATGAGATTTGTGTTCTTCGTTTTCTTCTATTCTAACTTTTCTTTCTTTCTATTTCTCATCCTCTAACTTATTTCTATTAATGATTCGTATTTCTGTACAATTTGGGTTGGATGCATGGTGTAATTAGTCAACTCAAAGGGTACAGAAATTCAGGCCATTACATACATGATACTATAATGAGATTTTGAACAAGATCTCTTCAGTCAGGTATGAATATGTATAGTCGGACTTGTGTTAAATGTATTAATGTTGTGTTTGTATTGCTGATGCATGTGCTTTTTATGATAAGTCATGTGTATATTATTATTATTCATTTTGATTGCAGTTCAAGAGGCAGTGCAAGTGCGTTTGACGTTGAAATTATTAATGGTTTAAAGACGATGTTGGATCGTTACAACCCTCCCGCTAAGGCATTCCGGATGGCAAGAGATCGATTTGATTTAAATCAATTTAAAGATGTCCAACTAAAATTGATTGAAAGGAGGAGTAAGGATGGAAGGAGATATAATCTTCCTACGACTTCTGTGGTGGCTGCATTAATAGTTGGTGATGTATGCAGCAATTTTGATAAGTGAAATATTACTGTTCAAAGAGAGAGGGGATCACTTGAACGTATATGTGAACTGCATCCTTCTTACCTTGCCCTTCAGTATCCGTTATTATTTCCCTATGGTGAAGATGGTTCAGAGTTGATATTCCATTAGGAGATAATGACAATTCTTCTTCGAGAAAAAGAAGTAGATTGAGTATGAGGGAATTCTTTGCTTTCAGAATTCAAGATAGGCAAAATGAAGTTCGAACAATTCTTCATTCAAGGAAGTTATTTCAACAATTTTTGGTTGATGGCTATACAATGATTGAGGCAGAAAGGTTGTCCTACATTCGAAAAAATCAGAAAAATTTGAGATCAGAATCGTACAAAAACCTATTTGTGGCTTTATGTAGGGGAACTACTGCAGCTTCATCGATAGGAAAGCGTATAGTGTTACAATCTTCTTTTACTAGTGGTGCTAGATACATGATGCAAAATTACTTAGATGCAATGTCCCTATGTACGTTTTATGGATATACAGATTTATTTGTAATGTTCAAATGCAACCCAAAATGGCCAGAAATTACTAGATTTGTTCAGTAGCATGGGATTCGGTCGGAAGACAGGCCTGACATCATTTGTAGAGTTTTTAAAATTAAGTTGGCTCACCTTATCAAAGATCTAAAAGACGGACATATATTTGGTCGTGTGCAAGCAGGTATGTCATCAACATCATTTCTACATATTTGCATTCATATTTAAATGCTATTCATGTCAATGATATTATATGTTGTTTCTCTACTAATTTCAATCCTTCGTTTCCAGTGGTTTATACAGTGGAGTTTCAAAAACGTGGACTTCCTCATGCACGCATATTGTTATTTATGTATAAAGGCAACAAATTTCCCACATGCGATGATATTGAAAAAATTATATCAGCCAAGATTCCGAACAAAGAAGAGTTTCCAATATTGTATGAAACTATTGTGGCTTTCATGATACACAGTCCTTATGGTACATCGAACGTGAACTCACTATGTATGAAGGATGGAATGTGTTCGAAGTTTTTTCCAAGGAATTTTCAAGATAGAACAAGTATCGATCAGGATGGTTATCCAATTTACAGAAGGCGAGATAATGGGAATGTGGCAGGAAAGAATGGAATTTTTATGGATAACAGATTTATCGTTTCGCATAATCAGAAACTTCTTGTGAAATATCAAGCACATATCAATGTTGAATGGTGCAATCGATGTCGGGCAATTAAGTACTTGTTTAAGTACGTTAACAAGGGTCATGATCGTGTCACAGCTACTATTTGCTAAGATAATCGAAGTAGAGATGCTAGAAATGATAATGTTACTAATGAAATTAAGATGTACTTAGATTGCAGATATGTTTCTCCATGTGAAGCTGTTTGGAGAATATTTGGATTTGATATTCGTTATAGAAGTCCTGCAGTGGAGAGGTTGTCTTTCCATCTACCGAATGAGCAAAATGTTGTTTTCCAGGACGAAGATATAATTGATTCAGTTATAAATCGGCCGCGAATTAATGAATTAATGTTTTTGGCATGGATGGATTTTAATAAAGTCAATGAAAAAGCAAAAAAATCTTACTTTCATGGAATTCCCAACCAATTTTTTTTGGAAGCAAGATTTAAGGAAATGGAAGCGAAGACAAATTAGGTTTTCTGTTGGAAGAATACAATATATCCCTCCCTGTTCAGGTGAGATTTATCACTTAAGAATTTTGTTGAATAAAGTGAAAGGACCTACATGTTATGAAGACATTCGCACTATCAATGGAATAATATGTCCTACATTTAAATAGGCTCGTTACGCTCTTGGATTGGTGGATGATGATAGAGAGTATGTTGAAGCTATAAGAGAATCAAGTTTTTGGGATACCGCTCACTATCTACGAGTTCTTTTTGTAATGTTGTTTACAAGTGGTATCATGTTCAGACCTCTAGCTGTATGGGAACAAAGTTGGCAATATCTGTCGGATGACATTCTTTATAGGCAGAGAAGAATTTTAGGGATTCAAGGTATGTTATTAGTTTTAAAATTAAATACTAACTATTTTTTAATAAGAATGCAATTTATTCTGTTTACATGTATTTGTATATTAATGCATGTGCTGAATTTTTATAGACTTCCATCTTATGGAGACACAATTGAGAAATTATACATTGTTGGAGCTGAAATTTTTTTAAACAAAAACGGTAGTAGTCTTTGAAGTTATCCTGACATGCCTTTTCCAGATGAGCTGGTCATATCCAAAGGAAACAATATACTGATTCAGAATGAGTTTAGATATCATATACCATCCTTGCAGGAGGAATATGCCTCTTTGTTTAGTAACTTAACCTCTAAGCAGAAAGAGGTATATGATACTATCATGACAGCTGTATCAAGTGGTCAAGGTGGTGTTTTTTTATTTATGGTCATGGAGGAATAGGAAAAACTTACACTTGGAGAACTTTATCATCTTCTGTTCGTTGCAAAGGTGGTATTGTAATAATAGTTGCTTCAAGTGGCATTGCTTCCTTGCTTCTTACTGGAGCAAGAACAGTGCATTCAAGATTTACAATTCCCATAGATGTAAGTGAGGAGTCTACATGTAATATTAGAGCAGGATCAGAATTAGCAGAGTTGATTGAAAAAATTGACCTCATCATTTGGGATGAAGATCCAATGATTCATAAATTTTATTTTGAGGATTTAGATAGAACTATGAGAGAGATCACTCGGAATTGTAATCAAAATGGCACGGAACGACCATTTGGAGGAAAGGTTATTGTATTTGGAGGTGACTTTCGGCAGATACTTCCGGTCATCCCAAAAGCGAGTAGAGAAGAGATTGTTTTTTATACTATTAAATCTTCATATCTTTGGAATTTTTGTAGAGTCTTAAGATTGACCAAAAATATGACACTGGGGGTTGATAACATTGGTTCAAATTTATGTGAGATTAAAGAATTTGCTGAATGGATATTAAAAGTTGGCGACGGTTGTATTGCAGGAGATAATGATGGAGAGGCAATTATTGAAATACCTGATGACTTCCTGATAAAGATACAAATGATCCCATGACTTCTATAGTTGAATGCACCTACCCGTTACTATTAAATAATCTAGGGGATTCAATGTATTTGAAGAAAGAGCTATTTTGGCTCCAACTCATGGAATTGTTGAACAAGTAAATCAATATCTGTTGATGAAGGTGCCGGGAGAAGAAAAAAATACATTTTAGTTCATACACTGTGCCTGATGCCGATTGTAGTCCAAATTGCCATGATGACTTTTGTTCTCTTGACATTTTAAACAGTATAAAAGACTGTGGATTACCAAATCATAAGCTAACTCTTAAAGTGGGTGTTCCAATAATGTTACTTAGGAATATCAATCAAAACAAAGGAAAGTCCAACGGTACTAGACTGCATGTAACCAGCTGGTTGGAACATCATGTTATTGAGGCTAGGATCATTATAGGTCGCAGTGTTGGACACAAAGTATTTATATCTCGCATGATTCTGATTCCATCAGATAACAAATACCCATTCAAATTTCAAAGATGGCAATTTCCAGTTATGCTTAGTTTTGCTATGACCATCAACAAAAGTTAAGGTCAATCTCTTAATCATGTGGGATTATACATACCTGGACCTGTATTTAGTCATGACCAATTGTATGTAGCAATTTCAAGAGTAAAATCGAAAAAAGGATCGAAAATTTTGACATGTGATGAGCACGGTAACACAAAAAACAGTACAACCAATGTAGGATACAAGGAGGTGTTCCAGAATTTGTGAACTGGTAGGATTGGTTTGCTGGAAAAGGTGTGCACATACTGCATGTGCATAATTTAATAGGTTTATATGTTTTGCATGCATATTTTATTGACGATGGACCGAATATACAGGTATGTCTATATATATTCCTGAGCATGCATGTTGTAGTTTAGTATTTATATTTGTATATTGTTAACGAAACTTTTCCAGTAAAATGCATAATATTCTATGTTGTCCGTTGCATATAAAAGGACGTCTTACGTTGCCCCATCTTGATCATATATTTAGTTTTAAATAAACTCATTAATGCATGTCCTACTTCTTTTGAATTTAATACAATCAAGTTGTTGAAGTACCGAAACTTAAACTTCAGATTAATGTTTCTGCGCGGCTGGACACAAAGAAGATAACTCTTACTCAAGAAGAAAGTGCAGAAGAAAAGCAGACACTTCTTTAATTACCACAAAAGAGAAGATAGTCTAAATGCCAAAGAATTCATAAAAAGGTTCATATATTTAATGTTATAATGAAGACTTTTAAGACAAATTGTATGTGTTTCATGCTTTTATATCAGTTTTCGTTGCTTGGTCGCATTTTGTTTTTAGACAATGAAAGTTGATATTTATCTACACACCATAAATATCAATTTTTAGTCAATAGCTGTGAAAACCCGTAACTTCCCCGTAAAGGAAAGCGTCGGATAGTTCGAGAACAAACCACAACAGAACGCATACAGAAGAACATTTCATTGTATATTACAACAATGCATCAGATTACAAGAATATACAGAGTATAAATGAATATTACACAGAAATATCAGAGATTTAAATTACATTTAAATACATAGCAGCGGAAAATAATACAATACACAACTAGAAGAGATATACGGATACAAAGCTTTCCGGATATCATTCCAGCTGTAAACCAGGATCCTGTGAATATAAATCTGCAAAACCAAAACTACTAGCTGCCCGTGTCAAAATAAGGGCACCCAGAGTTTAGGTTAAAACAATAAACTCCAGGTCAGTCATGTGACTGGTGTGAGAACTAAAACAGTTATTTATCTTTATTTTCAAAGTTCGGTAAATCAAGGGACCACGCCGTATAACACGGAACGGGTTTCCTCCCAAGGATACCAGTGCATAAAACAAACAGCGCAATGCTAAATAAAGAAAAATGAAGCTGTTATAAGACCCAGGTCCTATCACAATGCAACGCAAGCCGGGGGATAGGGTTTTCCCTTATAACAGCCAAAGAATGCTTGATACGTTTAAAACAAATCATTTGATACTATTATAAGTGCATAGTGTATAAAACAACTTCAAATCATAAGTATCAATCATAGGCAACATGAGCGTCCCATGCCACTATGTCGCCATATATAGGTTTACAAATTAAAACCGCAAATGTCACGTATTTGGAAATTGGATTTCCGTCTATGAACCGAGGCAAAAGATAGTCCTCTACCGATTCGAGACAATCTAGCCCATGTCTCAGGCAAGCGCGCAGGCAAGCCTTGGAGCGACAGGGCCGGTCCACACGGAGTGGATTATTATGCCTGAACAATACGTCTCCCCACCCTATGGGGTGTAAGTCTGGTCCGTCAGCCGACCAGAATGCATTCGGCCGAAACCGATATAACCGAGGCGCCTCGCAACCGCAACAACCACATAAGTCAAACTCATCAGGGCGTGTAAAACCACTGACGCCACTTCTAGCTAGAAAGAAACGCAAGTCCTCCCTGAGGTCCGTCTCCCGTTTTTGGTTCATACCGGGTGTGAAACACGCGAGGTAAACATTACACAAAGCTACGCCACAAAGGCCGTGCTTTGATCATCACCACAAGACTTTGCTTTTCAACAGAAGCCTTGATCATTTGCATCTTAGCATGCCACACAGGCAAACCATCCTATGCAACCGATATCAGTCACACAGAATGAAATCCAATGTCAGACACACAGTCCATTTACAAGTCCGTTCTGGGTCTGAACGAAACCGGAGGCACCTAGTACCCCGCATCTCCTTCGATCTCCAAGTACGTCTGGACGATCACCAACTGTTTCCATCTTCTTGGGTGTACAGCCCAATCAAGATCATCAGTTATCACCCAAACGACGTGAAGACCTCCGGTCTTCGACCATCGTCTTCATCTTCGACTTATCGTCGTATCAGTTATTCAGAATGGGATAAACCCGGTCTTTCCGAATAACTCGCGTATATTTTAAATAAGTGTTACACAAACACAACATACGCCTCATTCCAATTCATTAGTCACTAACCGTAAATTAATCAAGAGAATAATTCCCCAAATATTAACCCCGAAGGCCGAAACCAACATCAGATCAATATCCAGAAAACCATTCTACTTAGCTAACCGACAGTTAGTTTCTAAATTTCACGTTCAAATCTAATTAAAGATTTAACTATCGCCTGGAGCAAAACTGGTGATACTCCATTCTCGATCTTTTCAATCTAATTAAAGATTCATTAAAACTCCACTTAGTTTTAATCTGTGACTGGGTTAAAGAATCAGTGTCATTTAAAACACGGTTCACGATAAACCCAAAGTCACATCCCATTAATTATCGGGTTAAAGAACAAGTGTTATTTAAAACACTGTTCACGATAAACCCAAAAATCAATATCCATTCAATTCCAATTAAATATTATTTAATTGGTACACTTCATTAAATCTAAATAAAAAGATTTAATCTTTTCTCAACTGGGTTCAAGAACAGTGTTAGTGAAGACACCATTCACGACAAACCCAAATCACATTTGATATTAAATACAAGGCTCTGAATAGAAAATATCCCGGCTTATATTCAATATCAAATTCTACGATTAACAAATGTCGTATTGGAAATAACGATATAAATATATATCTTTCAAATTTCCATGACAACATCTGTATAATCACGAATTCCAACATCGAAATATTCCGAAGACAATTTCGATTCAAATCCACTCCAATGCAATCATTGGAAATTTTGGTTATTTTTAAAACCCTTTTTCAAATTCAATTTATTTATTTAAAAATAAATAGAATTATATTTCTAGTTCAAAACTAGTTCATTTCGATAAAAATCTATTTTTATCTTTTCAAATATGGAGTTTTTCATCCCAAATCTTCACAAATCATTTCTTATGATTTTACACAAATTATTACTATTTTTAATAATTTTATCAAGGCCCGTACAGTCGATTTCCATCAATGGCCATCGAACTGCACTTACAGCGACCTTTTTCGAATTTGATTTGGACATAATTCCAAATCCAACCGTTAGATTTCTAATTTCTAATATTCGTTAGAAAGCTCTTTTCGATACGAACCCAACGGTTCCGGTTTCAGGAGAATCCGACGGTCGGATCTCCCGCAATGTCCGATTGAAATAAATGGTCGAAATTCACGAACTGCCGCGGCGCGGCGCGTTCTATTCAGGCCATTATATTATATATATAATATATATAATATATACTTCGTCGATTTCTATTTAAAACGAATTATATAAATAGTTTTAAATTCGTTTCAAATTCTATTTCAACTTCTATTTCAATTCAAAGCAAAATTGAATTCTTCTTTACAAATTCGTTTTAAAATTCATTTCTATTCAATTCGAATTTCAATTCAATTTGAATTCATTTCAATTCGCTTTCAATTCCATTTGAATTCGTTTTCAATTCAATTCATTTCGAAATCGTTTTCAAATCATTTTATTTCGAAATCGTTTTCAATTCAATTCATTTCGAATTCGTTTTCAATTCAATTCATTTCGAAATCGTTTTCAATTCAATTCATTTCGAAATCGTTTTCAATTCAATTCATTTCGAAATCGTTTTCAATTCAATTCATTTCGAATTCGTTTTCAATTCAATTCATTTCGAAATCGTTTTCAATTCAATTCATTTCGAAATCGTTTTCAATTCAATTCATTTCGAAATCGTTTTCAATTCATTTTGAATTCAATAAAATCGATATAAATATCGTTCACGTCAAAATGGCGTCAATCTAATCAACACGGCTTCATAAATTTCTATTTTCAAAATAGTTGTTATTATCAAAATATTTCGTTCAACACATGACCAATCTCAATGAATGAGTACTGTCAACACATGAACTTTTATTTTATAATATTATTTATTTTTCAAATTGGAATGAGGCCCAATCAATTACCATATAAAGTTAATTATATGGATTTTCATACAACACATGTATATCATAGCATTGAAAAATAATCAATCATCAACCAAAGTGCACTACACTGTATAAGCATCAAATATAGATATTCAACGCTTATAACAGCCTGTCAATCGATCGATCGACATTTTTAATCAATCAGGATGAGTGAACTTCAAATTTTATCCCAACACCCGTGTGGGGTTTCAAACAATCAAACACCTATTTTATTTGTGCTGTTGGGCGATGTGTAAAATTTATCGTCCCAATCAATGTCATTCAAATAGGTGTACATAAACAAACCGTCCGGTTTATAAATGAATATTTTATTTTATTCACTTCACGTTAAAAATTATATTTTTAACGACAAAACATTTTATTTCAACATATGAATTCCTATTCAATTCATTCTTTAAATAAAATGATATTTTTATTTTTCTAACATATTTTAGAAAATTTCGGCGGCATAACGGCACGATACTAGAAACGGGACGAGGCCTAGCCTTATCCCCGGTCTAGTGAAGGCCCACGCCATTCACTCATCAATCAAATCAATTTCATCTCACCAAACAATTCAATTCAAACAAATAATTCAACTAATCTATGCAACCAAACAAACAAGTCCATGGTCTGTGGACGATTGTGTCGGGTGCTACTAAGCACCGTCTGCATCCTAGTATATATATATAATTAGAAAAGAAATTGAAAGGTGAGAAATTCTCACCTATAGCTATCCTAGCTCCCCGGCACTTCATTGATAGAAATCTTCATCGCTATCGCATCTTCGTTGCCCGTATTCTCTACATATGTAAAAATCGAATTTTTACTTCGCTATTCCATATATAAAAATCGAATTTTTACTTCAAAGTTCAATATATAAAAATTGAATTTTTATTTCGAAGTTCACTATATAAAAATCATATTTTTATCTCGAAGTTTTATATATAAAAATCATATTTTTATCTCGAAGTTCTATATATATATAAATCATATTTTTATCTCGAAGTTCTATATATAAAAATCATATTTTTATCTCGAAGTTCTATATATAAAAATCATATTTTTATCTCGAAGTTCTATATATAAAAATCATATTTTTCTATCGACTTTCTATATATAAAAATCGAATTTTTACTTCAAAGTTCAATATATAAAAATCGAATTTTTATTTCAATTAGAAATCAAGTCTTTTTCTATGAACTAGAAATCAAGTTTTTCTATAAGTTTTTATTAGCAAATCATATATTTTTATAACATAAAAATCTAATCTTTTCATGTGTTCAAAAATCCAATCTTTCTCAGTTTTAAACTAAACAAAAATCAGTTTTTCATATAACTAAAAATCAGTTTTTTTTTTACTATAAACAAAAATCAGTTTTTACTACTTCAAAAAAACAGTTTTTACTATAAAACAAAATCAGTTTTAACTACTTAAAAAAAAACAGTCTTTACTATAAAACAAAATCAGTTTTTACTACGTAAAAAAAACAGTTTTTACTATAAAACAAAATCAGTTTTAACTACTTAAAAAAAACAGTTTTTACTATAAAACAAAATCAGTTTTAACTACTTAAAAAAAAACAGTCTTTACTATAAAACAAAATCAGTTTCATAAGCTTATAAATATATTCAAATTCAGTTTTTAAATATAATCAAATATAAAATAAATAAATTAAAAGGAAAGACTTACAAGGGGGGTTTTACTGGCGGCAGCAGGCTTAGGGGGGGGGGGGGGGCTCGCGCTCTGGCTGGACGGTGGAGGACTGGGCGGAGGCGCCTCGATTCTGGGGGTTTAGGGCTTGGAGGTTTCAGAAGGGGGTGCGGGTTCTCGAGGCGGGCGAGGAGGAAAGGGGGGGGGGGGAAAGAGAGAGGGTCGGCGAGAGGAGGAGGGGGGGAAGCGCCGTCGATCGGCAGTGGCGGTGGGGAGGCTGAACGAGGCTCGATTTGTTTTTTTTTTCTTTAATTCTGAATTTTTGAAGTCAACGGTAGGGGAGAGGGAGGTAGTTAAAGGGGAGGGTTATTTATTAATTTATTAATTTAATTTTAATATTAAATCCATAAAGCAACTTTTTCGTTCGGACTCGAAACGAAACCCGCCGACTGTTGTCCATAGCTAATTACCCCCATTCCGAACTCAATGGGATATGTACCGCAAGCTGATTTGATCGTTACAATCAGTTTCCTTTTGAATTTTCATTTAAATCACTATATTGAATTTTAAACGCACATTTCAAATCACCGGGGCCACATACTAACTAGAAAAATTCCCGAAAAATATTTTCTAGCTTCGTATTGACGATACGGTCCTAACAAAACTAGTTTCATCGAATTCTGAGACCGTTGGAAAAATGGCCAATTTCCAGTCGATTAAAATCAACTGAAACTGGTCAAACGCGTTTTCCTTTGCCACGCTCACATATTGATTCGAAAAATTATGAAATTTGGAATCTAGCAATAACTTGACATCACGGACCCAACAAAACTGGTTTCGTCGAAATCCGAGGTCGTTTACAAAATGTCCATTTTTAAGGGCTATATATTATTAAATATATATATAAATTCCATAGCGACTATTCTGAATTTTCAACTGGACGTATCTTATCATTTGTTTTAATTTCCCAATCCCAACCTATTAATCCCATGAAGTAAAACTGGTAATACTTCATATCTAACACCACAGTGTTATCGGTAAATTCAATTACCATTTCACGTTGATATTATTTAAAATAATTCATTTTAAATAATCAAAATTCGCTAAAATAGCCAAAATAAAAATTTTAAACTGGCCCAGATTTTCGGGTTGTTACAATCTCCCCCACTTAAAACTTTTCGTCCCCGAAAAGGAACAAAGTCGAAAGTGGTTTGATCAATTCAACTCTACGCTCGATCTGTATTCTATTCTCCAACCTTTCAGTTTCTGAGAATTTTCAAAATCTCAAAAATTTGGCTAACACCCTAAATTTTTGAAAAATTTCGCCATAACCTCCCCTGCACCGGGAGCATCGGGGAATTTCAAATAGCTTCCCCGGTCCTTCAGATCTCAAAAAGAAAAAGAAAAAGCCAAGCGGCTAGCCAATAGGCTCATAAAATCATCATCACCCAAACAAAACAGGAAATTATGTAGTAAACATGTACCTATTTGTCGGGCAAACAAATTTTATTCTCGGCTCTAGCCTCCTTGCTATGACCTGTTCAATGTAAGTATATGTATATGCAAGCAAATGCGACCAAATTTTCAATACAATTCAATATTCGATCAAATTAGGCATAATAGTTCAAAATTTGCAAACAAATAAACAAACAACACAAACATCAATCAATTAGTGAATTAGAGTTTCAAATTCCTAATTTTGATATATATACTGAAAATCATGTTTTGATGCCAATTCACAACAATGTATTCTATCTATATAATCTTTGGTTCTCACACCAGTCTAATGGAAATATATAAATATCACACCTTCGAAACACGAATATAAATACTGATGATGTGGCCACATCATCAGAATTATCTCCGGGTGTCTAGAATGTGACTCTATATCTATCCAGTATATTAAAACTTCGAATATACGTTTGCAAGGCGTATATGCAAATTCTTTATATACTGAATTGTCCACATCAATATAAATAATCAAATACGAATAATTGATTTAAATTTTCAAAACAAAATTTGTTTTCATTTTAAAGATATACTCTTCACACTCGTTCTAGGATACTACTGATCCTATCTCTAACGAGTCATCCCCATTGGATATTACTAATCCAATATCTGATGAATTCTTTCGTATGGTTCTAATGTGTCTTGTTCTCTAGCTTTGTAAACCAAAGCTCTGATACCAACTGTGAAAACCCGTAACTTCCCCGTAAAGGAAAGCGTCGGATAGTTCGAGAACAAACCACAACAGAACGCATACAGAAGAACATTTCATTGTATATTACAACAATGCATCAGATTACAAGAATATACAGAGTATAAATGAATATTACACAGAAATATCAGAGATTTAAATTACATTTAAATACATAGCAGCGGAAAATAATACAATACACAACTAGAAGAGATATACGGATACAAAGCTTTCCGGATATCATTCCAGCTGTAAACCAGGATCCTGTGAATATAAATCTGCAAAACCAAAACTACTAGCTGCCCGTGTCAAAATAAGGGCACCCAGAGTTTAGGTTAAAACAATAAACTCCAGGTCAGTCATGTGACTGGTGTGAGAACTAAAACAGTTATTTATCTTTATTTTCAAAGTTCGGTAAATCAAGGGACCACGCCGTATAACACGGAACGGGTTTCCTCCCAAGGATACCAATGCATAAAACAAACAGCGCAATGCTAAATAAAGAAAAATGAAGCTGTTATAAGACCCAGGTCCTATCACACAATGCAACGCAAGCCGGGGGATAGGGTTTTCCCTTATAACAGCCAAAGAATGCTTGATACGTTTAAAACAAATCATTTGATACTATTATAAGTGCATAGTGTATAAAACAACTTCAAATCATAAGTATCAATCATAGGCGACATGAGCGTCCCATGCCACTATGTCGCCATATATAGGTTTACAAATTAAAACCGCAAATGTCACGTATTTGGAAATTGGATTTCCGTCTACGAACCGAGGCAAAAGATAGTCCTCTACCGATTCGAGACAATCTAGCCCATGTCTCAGGCAAGCGCGCAGGCAAGCCTTGGAGCGACAGGGCCGGTCCACACGGAGTGGATTATTATGCCTGAACAATACGTCTCCCCACCCTATGGGGTGTAAGTCTGGTCTGTCAGCCGACCAGAATGCATTCGGCCGAAACCGATATAACCGAGGCGCCTCGCAACCGCAACAACCACATAAGTCAAACTCGTCAGGGCGTGTAAAACCACTGACGCCACTTCTAGCTAGAAAGAAACGCAAGTCCTCCCTGAGGTCCGTCTCCCGTTTTTGGTTCATACCGGGTGTGAAACACGCGAGGTAAACATTACACAAAGCTACGCCACAAAGGCCGTGCTTTGATCATCACCACAAGACTTTGCTTTTCAACAGAAGCCTTGATCATTTGCATCTTAGCATGCCACACAGGCAAACCATCCTATGCAACCGATATCAGTCACACAGAATGAAATCCAATGTCAGACACACAGTCCATTTACAAGTCCGTTCTGGGTCTGAACGAAACCGGAGGCACCTAGTACCCCGCATCTCCTTCGATCTCCAAGTACGTCTGGACGATCACCAACTGTTTCCATCTTCTTGGGTGTACAGCCCAATCAAGATCATCAGTTATCACCCAAACGACGTGAAGACCTCCGGTCTTCGACCATCGTCTTCATCTTCGACTTATCGTCGTATCAGTTATTCAGAATGGGATAAACCCGGTCTTTCCGAATAACTCGCGTATATTTTAAATAAGTGTTACACAAACACAACATACGCCTCATTCCAATTCATTAGTCACTAACCGTAAATTAATCAAGAGAATAATTCCCCAAATATTAACCCCGAAGGCCGAAACCAACATCAGATCAATATCCAGAAAACCATTCTACTTAGCTAACCGACAGTTAGTTTCTAAATTTCACGTTCAAATCTAATTAAAGATTTAACTATCGCCTGGAGCAAAACTGGTGATACTCCATTCTCGATCTTTTCAATCTAATTAAAGATTCATTAAAACTCCACTTAGTTTTAATCTGTGACTGGGTTAAAGAATCAGTGTCATTTAAAACACGGTTCACGATAAACCCAAAGTCACATCCCATTAATTATCGGGTTAAAGAACAAGTGTTATTTAAAACACTGTTCACGATAAACCCAAAAATCAATATCCATTCAATTCCAATTAAATATTATTTAATTGGTACACTTCATTAAATCTAAATAAAAAGATTTAATCTTTTCTCAACTGGGTTCAAGAACAGTGTTAGTGAAGACACCATTCACGACAAACCCAAATCACATTTGATATTAAATACAAGGCTCTGAATAGAAAATATCCCGGCTTATATTCAATATCAAATTCTACGATTAACAAATGTCGTATTGGAAATAACGATATAAATATATATCTTTCAAATTTCCATGACAACATCTGTATAATCACGAATTCCAACATCGAAATATTCCGAAGACAATTTCGATTCAAATCCACTCCAATGCAATCATTGGAAATTTTGGTTATTTTTAAAACCCTTTTTCAAATTCAATTTATTTATTTAAAAATAAATAGAATTATATTTCTAGTTCAAAACTAGTTCATTTCGATAAAAATCTATTTTTATCTTTTCAAATATGGAGTTTTTCATCCCAAATCTTCACAAATCATTTCTTATGATTTTACACAAATTATTACTATTTTTAATAATTTTATCAAGGCCCGTACAGTCGATTTCCATCAATGGCCATCGAACTGCACTTACAGCGACCTTTTTCGAATTTGATTTGGACATAATTCCAAATCCAACCGTTAGATTTCTAATTTCTAATATTCGTTAGAAAGCTCTTTTCGATACGAACCCAACGGTTCCGGTTTCAGGAGAATCCGACGGTCGGATCTCCCGCAATGTCCGATTGAAATAAATGGTCGAAATTCACGAACTGCCGCGGCGCGGCGCGTTCTATTCAGGCCATTATATTATATATATAATATATATAATATATACTTCGTCGATTTCTATTTAAAACGAATTATATAAATAGTTTTAAATTCGTTTCAAATTCTATTTCAACTTCTATTTCAATTCAAAGCAAAATTGAATTCTTCTTTACAAATTCGTTTTAAAATTCATTTCTATTCAATTCGAATTTCAATTCAATTTGAATTCATTTCAATTCGCTTTCAATTCCATTTGAATTCGTTTTCAATTCAATTCATTTCGAAATCGTTTTCAAATCATTTTATTTCGAAATCGTTTTCAATTCATTTCATTTCGAATTCGTTTTCAATTCAATTCATTTCGAAATCGTTTTCAATTCAATTCATTTCGAAATCGTTTTCAATTCAATTCATTTCGAAATCGTTTTCAATTCAATTCATATCGAAATCGTTTTCAATTCAATTCATTTCGAAATCGTTTTCAATTCAATTCATTTCGAAATCGTTTTCAATTCAATTCATTTCGAAATCGTTTTCAATTCATTTTGAATTCAATAAAATCGATATAAATATCGTTCACGTCAAAATGGCGTCAATCTAATCAACACGGCTTCATAAATTTCTATTTTCAAAATAGTTGTTATTATCAAAATATTTCGTTCAACACATGACCAATCTCAATGAATGAGTACTGTCAACACATGAACTTTTATTTTATAATATTATTTATTTTTCAAATTGGAATGAGGCCCAATCAATTACCATATAAAGTTAATTATATGGATTTTCATACAACACATGTATATCATAGCATTGAAAAATAATCAATCATCAACCAAAGTGCACTACACTGTATAAGCATCAAATATAGATATTCAACGCTTATAACAGCCTGTCAATCGATCGATCGACATTTTTAATCAATCAGGATGAGTGAACTTCAAATTTTATCCCAACACCCGTGTGGGGTTTCAAACAATCAAACACCTATTTTATTTGTGCTGTTGGGCGATGTGTAAAATTTATCGTCCCAATCAATGTCATTCAAATAGGTGTACATAAACAAACCGTCCGGTTTATAAATGAATATTTTATTTTATTCACTTCACGTTAAAAATTATATTTTTAACGACAAAACATTTTATTTCAACATATGAATTCCTATTCAATTCATTCTTTAAATAAAATGATATTTTTATTTTTCTAACATATTTTAGAAAATTTCGGCGGCATAACGGCACGATACTAGAAACGGGACGAGGCCTAGCCTTATCCCCGGTCTAGTGAAGGCCCACGCCATTCACTCATCAATCAAATCAATTTCATCTCACCAAACAATTCAATTCAAACAAATAATTCAACTAATCTATGCAACCAAACAAACAAGTCCATGGTCTGTGGACGATTGTGTCGGGTGCTACTAAGCACCGTCTGCATCCTAGTATATATATATAATTAGAAAAGAAATTGAAAGGTGAGAAATTCTCACCTATAGCTATCCTAGCTCCCCGGCACTTCATTGATAGAAATCTTCATCGCTATCGCATCTTCGTTGCCCGTATTCTCTACATATGTAAAAATCGAATTTTTACTTCGCTATTCCATATATAAAAATCGAATTTTTACTTCAAAGTTCAATATATAAAAATTGAATTTTTATTTCGAAGTTCACTATATAAAAATCATATTTTTATCTCGAAGTTTTATATATAAAAATCATATTTTTATCTCGAAGTTCTATATATATAAAAATCATATTTTTATCTCGAAGTTCTATATATAAAAATCATATTTTTATCTCGAAGTTCTATATATAAAAATCATATTTTTATCTCGAAGTTCTATATATAAAAATCATATTTTTATCTCGAAGTTCTATATATAAAAATTCTATTTTTCTATCGACTTTCTATATATAAAAATCGAATTTTTACTTCAAAGTTCAATATATAAAAATCGAATTTTTATTTCAATTAGAAATCAAGTCTTTTTCTATGAACTAGAAATCAAGTTTTTCTATAAGTTTTTATTAGCAAATCATATATTTTTATAACATAAAAATCTAATCTTTTCATGTGTTCAAAAATCCAATCTTTCTCAGTTTTAAACTAAACAAAAATCAGTTTTTCATATAACTAAAAATCAGTTTTTTTTTTACTATAAACAAAAATCAGTTTTTACTACTTCAAAAAAACAGTTTTTACTATAAAACAAAATCAGTTTTAACTACTTAAAAAAAAACAGTCTTTACTATAAAACAAAATCAGTTTTTACTACTTAAAAAAAACAGTTTTTACTATAAAACAAAATCAGTTTTAACTACTTAAAAAAAACAGTTTTTACTATAAAACAAAATCAGTTTTAACTACTTAAAAAAAAACAGTCTTTACTATAAAACAAAATCAGTTTCATAAGCTTATAAATATATTCAAATTCAGTTTTTAAATATAATCAAATATAAAATAAATAAATTAAAAGGAAAGACTTACAGGGGGGGGTTTTACTGGCGGCAGCAGGCTTAGGGGGGGGGGGGCTCGCGCTCTGGCTGGACGGTGGAGGACTGGGCGGAGGCGCCTCGATTCTGGGGGTTTAGGGCTTGGAGGTTTCAGAAGGGGGTGCGGGTTCTCGAGGCGGGCGAGGAGGAAAGGGGGGGGGGGGGAAAGAGAGAGGGTCGGCGAGAGGAGGAGGGGGGGGAAGCGCCGTCGATCGGCAGTGGCGGTGGGGAGGCTGAACGGGGCTCGATTTGTTTTTTTTTTTTTCTTTAATTCTGAATTTTTGAAGTCAATGGTAGGGGAGAGGGAGGTAGTTAAAGGAGAGGGTTATTTATTAATTTATTAATTTAATTTTAATATTAAATCCATAAAGCAACTTTTTCGTTCGGACTCGAAACGAAACCCGCCGACTGTTGTCCATAGCTAATTACCCCCATTCCGAACTCAATGGGATATGTACCGCAAGCTGATTTGATCGTTACAATCAGTTTCCTTTTGAATTTTCATTTAAATCACTATATTGAATTTTAAACGCACATTTCAAATCACCGGGGCCACATACTAACTAGAAAAATTCCCGAAAAATATTTTCTAGCTTCGTATTGACGATACGGTCCTAACAAAACTAGTTTCGTCGAATTCTGAGACCGTTGGAAAAATGGCCAATTTCCAGTCGATTAAAATCAACTGAAACTGGTCAAACGCGTTTTCCTTTGCCACGCTCACATATTGATTCGAAAAATTATGAAATTTGGAATCTAGCAATAACTTGACATCACGGACCCAACAAAACTGGTTTCGTCGAAATCCGAGGTCGTTTGCAAAATGTCCATTTTTAAGGGCTATATATTATTAAATATATATATAAATTCCATAGCGACTATTCTGAATTTTCAACTGGACGTATCTTATCATTTGTTTTAATTTCCCAATCCCAACCTATTAATCCCATGAAGTAAAACTGGTAATACTTCATATCTAACACCACAGTGTTATCGGTAAATTCAATTACCATTTCCCGTTGATATTATTTAAAATAATTCATTTTAAATAATCAAAATTCGCTAAAATAGCCAAAATAAAAATTTTAAACTGGCCCAGATTTTCGGGTTGTTACAATAGCCTTTTGTTTGTAGACGATGCTTTGATTTTTGAAGCTAATATCAACATATTACATAACCAAATTTTATCAAACTTAGTGGCGTTACAATAGTTTTAAGAGTATAAGGATAATGTATCAACTTCAAGTGTTCTATTAACCAAATTCTATCAAACTAAGTTATATAACATCATGAAAACGAGGATATAACAAATGCAATGAAGTTCATAGGGTGTGCGTGAATAAGCAGCAAAACAAGGCAGCACAAATATAAACAAAATAGTGCATTTGAAGGCAAACAACAAAACAGTTACATATGGGAACATTAACCAAGTAAGATGCAATTTCCAAGTGACAAGGCAACTCAATAACAAACCCAAAGTAGCAATAGCATGCCAGCAAGTGTTAAATCAAGTGAACAATGGTTTTAAGTTTATAGACAAGGTAGGTTTAAACATTTTAAGGTGATTTCAACTAATAAAATCAAGTTGGCAAATAAATAAGGTGATGTGTGGATATATTTGAACATTTAGTGCCAGGCTTCAAGTTTGTAAAATACAACAAGTCCAGTTTGGCAAATAAGGCAAATGAATATGTACATTTCAAGTTTCAAGAACGGTGCAACAGGTTATAACGCGATAGGTGCAGATTTTACAGGGTTAATTTAAGCAACTTATAATATCCATTCTGGTACATGTACACATATATAACATAACAGGGGAAGTGCAGAAACATAAGGCACATGCACTTCAATACATGCAAGCATAAAAAAGGGAAGTGCATGCAAGAATAAATAAGGGTTTAAACATATGTATTTGTAGTTCCAGATTAACATGGCATAGTGCGTGCATATTTCTACATGAAGACAAATGGGTATAAGTGAGCCTAAACATACACATATGACAATATTATATGGGTTTCGTTTTCATGAATATGACACACAATTCAAGGTTGCATAGGTTTAACATGTAGTTCAAGATATGTACTAACAATAGGTCTCAAGTGTATGCAAGTACAACAATACAATGACCATGGCTACACAGAAGGGGTACCCAAAAAAATAGTGATTAGTAGCAAGTATTAAACAACAAACAGTTGAAATATGGAAACAAGCAACATAAGTGTCATTAGAATGTTCATGCAGGTCACTAAGGCTTCAAACTTAAGTTCATAGTTTCAAGATGTAAATTGATATGTTAATACTTCATCTGGTTATCTTCTGATCTGCCGTTATAAAGATGCACTCGCAAGCATTTTCATAACTTCTACATAATTTGTAGCTTATAGGAGAATCAAGCAATAATAATAAATCAACATATTTCTACGCACCTACGTACCATGGTTAATTAATATATCTGATCTACAGGCCAGATCAGTGGCCAAAAAAATAATGTTTCGGAATTCAACCACAATCCCCATTGTACCAACCAGTCAACCACATACCATCATAAACTGAGATATACAAATGTGTACATATATGTTCATACATAAACATAGCGCACATAAGACATGCACAAACAAACCAAATCAGTACTGATCAGTTTTACCTCCTTGCTATCCATTCTGCATTTGTGCTCCCCTTCGATTCCTCGTGTTGTACTTCCATCGAAACAGTGAGTCTGCATGGGGATGAGTATGCAACACCAAATGTCCCAGGAAGCGACCTACTCTTGCTTACCAGCGATGGGTGTCGAAGCGTTGCATGTCTACGCTCTGGCTGAATTGGTTGGAAGATTGGATTAATAGAAGATTCATCAGACATCTGTGGTAGCTGTTGTTGTATGACTTCAAAGTCGTAATCATGCACTAGCCGTTCAGGAGATTCAGGCCACGCTCTCCAAACTTCTGGTCTCACCACTTCTATTGAGTCCCTAGGAACGACGACACGTAAAAATGAAGGAGTAGGTCTAGGGGATGAAGGTGGTTCATACCCCTGTCTATCCCAAGGATTAGCTAAATTCAAATGTTCAATGTCCTCGCTATGAACCCGTTCATTAAAACATTTCATGTCGCTTTCATAATCGATGCCAATGAGTACGGTTTCAGGGTTTCTGGTGTGATGAAAATGTTCCCAACGTTCCACTTCGAGCATGTATCTTGAATTGTTAATGTGCGCAACTATGGTACAAGGAGTATTAACACCAACGAAAAATTGCATTTTAACAAATATGTACCTGTGATCTAAGCGAGAATGCCAAAAGTTATCCATTGCATTTACCACACCCATTGTCTTCAATGCTTCTCTAACTTCTTCAATGTTGTTTCTTAATTTTTCTTGAAATCTATCAATCTTTGCCCAGGATAGAGGTTTAAGATGTGGAATTTGCTCTTTTTCGTAGTTCGACCATGATTGGAGAACAAGCGTAGCACTGAAAACACCTGTTTTCCTTAACTTTCCTATCTTCAACGCACGTACAAAGGTTTCGTTGTCAGGACATTTGATTAGAAAACGCTTTTCACTTATGAGCCTTGTCTACCGATCATTGCGTTCAAAAATGCCGGAGAGAACAAATTGAAGCATCTCCAAGGTCATGAGACCGCTTTCTACCTAGGTTATTATGCACAGAGAAATGTCTTCTATTTTTTATCTTAATTTTTTGTGAGAAATAGTTTGGGATTTTTTGGTTTATCGGAGGATGAAGTGAAGCAAAAAGACTTTTGCAGGAGATGAAGTGCCGAGAGATGAAGTGACGCTGCTGAGTTATTAAATTAAATCTGATTTTGTTGAGAATTGACTTTCTACAGATTTGCGGACCCATTTTCTTTGTGTAATGAACACGTGGAAGTTGGGTGACAGAGAGAATGATTACGTTCTCGAGGGATATTGCAAATTGTTGTTACCAAAAAAAAAAATCAAATTTGGTATGATATAAAATCTAAAAAAAATGATGACATGATATGTTTTGGATTTTTTTCCTTATGGCAGAATTCATTTAGCATTCTTCCTCAAATTTTGCCTAGGGAAGTGGACTCTTTTTGCTGTGAACATTAACAACTATTAGTGTTGAAAAAAATGACAAAGTGCTTGATTTTTAATCCTTTTTTTTAATGAAAACAACAAACAAAAAATCGTTGTACCAGTTTAGTGAGTTTTATTTATATCAAATTAATATTAATACAACAATATATCGTCGTAAGGACACAATGACAAGCAAGTTTGGGCTAATAGCAGCAAATAAATTGCTATAATAACAAAAAGATGCAATGCTAGATAGTTAAGCTTAAAAAAACCAACGCTTTAATGAATAATACATCAGGTTAATATTAATATAACAATATATTGTCATAAATGACATAATAACAAAAAAAATTGGATTAATCCCATTAAATTAAAGAAAGATGCATTAAATAATGTGAATGTGCCAGTTATTTGGCGCGGTATTACTTGGATGTTTCATTAAAAGCAGTCGTGCATCTGGATGGGTACTAAGATAGTTCAAATCTAAAGACAACACATTTTAGAGGGCCCGTCTTTTACTCGGGTCGACTAACGGGTCGACCCATGTGAGGTCGGGTGGACCTTAGGGTCGACCCATGGTGTTAGGTGGGTCGACTCATCCCTTTGGGTCGACCTATGGGTCGACCTATGGGGGTAGATGAATCGACCCAACCTTATGTAGTGCGATTTTCTGACGTGTTTCTGAGGTTGTGTACAGTTTGGATTTAATTTATTTGAATCTGATGGTTCAGAGCTTTCATGGGCACCTACAAATAAGCCAGTAGAGCCTAGCCTAAATCTCATATTTTCTAAGAGGCTGTCTAGACTCGGTCTTTTTTCTTCTTCCTCAAATCTCTTCAGAAAATAGAATAATTAGTCTAAGGAAATTTTGATTCAAGATCTGGAGGAAAAGAATGTATATCTGCAAATGGTACTCAGAATTCTGATCGAAGTGAGGTAAATTCTTGGATCTGATCAATTTAGTTTTCTCTTTTCTCTTCCCTTTTTCCCCTTTCTGTCTGAGAAATGTGAATCCATGGTTATTTAGATTCTAGATTCAATTAAAAGAGCCATGGAATGCTAGATCTGGACCAGATCCATGAATTGGAAAGCTTTTAGGGGAGTGGATGTAACACCCCACACCCGCTACGGACACTCACTAAGGGAATGCCATAACATTGGTGGAGTATTTTAAGTGAATATAGAACAGAAAAATTACAACAAGATAGATATAAGTAATACTTGAAAATTTAAATCATCATTTCATTTCAGCGGAAAGTAAAACATGTTTGGTTACATCACAAAACCATAACAAGAGTCAAGTACATAATATCCATCTTGATAAACTAGAAGTACATAATCCCACTACATAGATAATAGCCATAATAGAAAAGATAAACCGAGCTTTACTTCTACGATCCAAGCCCAAAAGATAGATATAGCGGTCTGATCCAAGCCCACTAGTGCTAGGCCCACTCTGATAACCTGAGGGTTGGGAAAAAGATAAAACCAACGGGGTCAGACATAAGTCTGAGTGAGTCCTATAACCCTAACAATACAACCATTAAAGTAATTAGGGTATGACATAAATAAGGTACGGTACCTCTGGGGATAATGACTACACTAAGTAGCCAACTAAACACCGGATGTACTACGATAACCGAAAAGACGCATTTATCCACTCAAGGATAGTTCTTACGCCACCCCAGACTTATTCACCCAAGGGTAATTCCTACACTGCACCACACCAGTTCTACCCACCAAGAGTAATTCCTACTTAAAGGTTGATCCCACTAAGTGTATTTAGTAATTTAGTAGTTTCGTGTACTCCTAGCCCACTACATAGGTGCTGTCTGCCCCTATCTCCACTAGGTGTACCCAGCAATTTTACCCAGTAGTTTCGTGTACCCCTACATAGGTGCCGTCTGCCCCTATCTTTACTAGGTGTACCCACTACTCCCCATCGATCGGCTCCCTACCGTAGATACCCGTGCTGGTCCCACAGTGGGGTGTATCACTCCCCCAAAGTGGCTACCCAATACTAACGATGCACGGCTTTATATCTACACGATGCAACAACGACTTATCTACCAGCCCGGGCCCACACACGCATATGAAACCCGTTGGACTTGCGTTGCCACCGCTAACCCGTTTTGGCCTCTTATAATCAAGCCCAATATGCGTGTCCCATCACTCGACATGGGTCGAGCCCACAAAGATACGTTTGGGATATTGGTTGAAATGGGCCCCCACAAGCTACTACCTAAGCTTGCAATTTTTATCTGGTGCATCCCACTTAACCCTTCTTTATAATCATGCCCACTTACATGTTAAGTTTTGGTTAAGTCATCTAATCATATTTCAATTGCCACTAAGGGCACCCACTAGATTTCCACATGCCACCCAAAGCACTTACTTGATTCCCACATGCCACCCAAGGCACTTACTTAACCCTTTAATCATGTTTAATTACATGTTCCACTTTGGTTAAGTATTCTAATCGTATTTTCTATTGCCACCCAAGGCAACCCACTAGTTTCCTCATGCCACCCGAGGCACCCCCACTAGTTACTACATGCCACCCCAGGCACCCACTTAACCCTCATGTCCCACTACATGCTAATTTGGTTAAGTGTTTCTTAATTAATTAAGACCGTGATCCTCATAAAGACCTCTCACATTAGACTATCTTTTATGACCGCTGGTTAGGCCGGTTGGGTCCGGGCAGCCTTACGTCATAACCGAGTCTAACCTCGTGTCTTTACATTAATCACGTATTTAGTTTGTGACTAAGACCTCTCACATTGGGCCAATCATTTGTAGCCGCTGGATGGCCGGTCGGTTCCGGGCAGACTTCTGCTACAAAAGGGTCCAACCTCGTGTCTTAGTTGATTAATTACTCCTAATTAATCACCCCCACAATTAATTATCCCTAATTAATTACACATTTTTCATAACATGGGTAGACCTAACTCAATAGGTAAATTCCCATGGGGTAGACCTAACTCAATAGGTAAATTCCCACTTATGTTAATTGATTTTCATGGTATGCTTATCATACCCAATCATACTTTCATTAACATATTTATTACCCCATCGTTCCCCACGTAAATCGTTCTCATTTCACGACATAATAAAAGGGAAAGATCCATCACAAATATCATGGGTTTAGCATATAACTTTGTCATGGGTTAAGAAGATGTCAACTTGCATTTATGAGCATATATTAACCCAACTACATTTAACCCAAACTTGCATATCATCATACACATATCTTGCATAACATGTTGAACTTGCCTATAAGCATTCTCATAACTTGCATAACATGTTAACGATGCATTTAAGCATACACATAACTTGCATAAGCATTCATATACTTGCATAAACATTCACATACTTGCATGAGCATTCACATACTTGCATAAGCATTCACATACTTGCATAAGCATTCACATACTTGCATGGGCATTCACATACTTGCATGAACATGCATAACTTGCATATCACATTAAACTTACATTTATGCATATACATAACTTGCATAGCATCATGCACATAACTTGCATAGCATCATTTGCATATGAACTTACATCTTAAATGAGGGTAAACATGCATAGCATATAAGGGTATCATCTTGCATATGTATGCATCATATTTAAAAGGGTAAACTTGCATGTTATGATTTATGCATAATACCAAACACTTAGCATGCATAAAACCACTTACTTATCATGCATGAAATCAAATACTTATTATGCATAAACCCACCACTTAACTTGCATAAACCCAAACACTTATCATGCATAAAACCCCATACTTAGTATGCATACAATCAAATACTTAGCATGCATAACGTCAAATACTTTAGCATGCATAACATCAAATACTTAACATGCATAACACCAACTACTTAGCATGCATAAAATCATATGCATATCTTGCATATCATGTTACATATAACTTGCATAAATTCTCACATATAGTTTGCATAACATGTCACATATGCATAAATGTTTAACATGGTGTTTTGCATCATAAAACATGGCCTTAAACTTGCATATCACATATCATACAAACTTGCATAAATACATTTATCCACAAACATAGCCATGTCTTATCACATCCTACCATAATCAATTTAACAATTGATTATTAAAGCCATAGAAACTCACCAAAACCAAGATTAGCAAACTTATGAAGTGGAATTAGTGGCTTTAATTGAAGAAGATGTTGATTAGCTTGCAACCCTCTTCATTGATTTGTGGTGGCCATGATCAAGTTTCATTTTGCCATAGTTTAGTTACTAGATTTAATTATGAATGAATTAGGGTAGGGTTAGGGTCTTATTTATAGGATTAGGTTGCATTCTAGACCCTTAGATTAACCCTAGATTGGATTAGGACCCTTAGATTTAGGAAATCTCTAGAACCAGCCCTCCAAGCCAGCCTAGAACCCAACCTGGTGCAACCTGGTGCACCCAGGTTCTCTGGACGACGCACCCTGTCGACAGGCAAGTCGACAGGGCAGTCGACTTGGTCTGGGCCCAAGTCGACAGGCCTGTCGACAACCCTGTCGACATGGCCTTGGCGGGGAATTTCCCGCCTGGCCCAATTTAAAATCTGAATTTTAAATTCTTAATTCTGCTTTTTGTTTCAAATTTTCTGCAAACTTCATCGGGCCATAACTGGGCCATACGGACTCCGATTTTCGAAAACTCGGACTCTATTTCGCGTATTTTTCCGAGACGAACGCAATGACGCAGCCCGTTTCCCCTAATTCCCACATCTGAGATTATTTATTCTGTAATTAGTGAATTTTACTATTAACTAAAATTCGGGGTGTTACATTCTCCCCTCCTTAAAGGATTTCGTCCCCGAAATCTCTAAGCTAAGGAGAATGTATATCCTACCATCCAAACAACCATCTACTCAAACCATCAACCACGGGCATCCATTGTCCTTAAAACAATTTCTAATGATGTATGAGCATATGCAAAAAGTGTGTGTATATGTTCCCTATCTAACGTATGAACATATGCAAACCATGATAGTGCCATGCATCCATTATGTATGCGAGAGAACCCTATCGACACATACAATATCTACATGAGTGCACAATCATTCACCAAAATGCATCATCCATATGATAACACAATCATTATACATCCATAATATAGCTTCTTACACACAATTTTATGCAATATGCAATATGAAGTGATTGAGCCGATCTAGTGCCTAGAGTGTGTGTATATGCATCCACGAGCAACCACTAGCAAACACTTGCATCCATCATACATAACATGTCTCAAACACATGTTTCAACCATAGGACTATCCTATCTAAAGGTCAAAGATACTAACGAGAGGACATACTAAAGATAAGATAAGCACAAGATATGCGATGAAGGAGAAGCAAAAGGACATACCCTCCGAAAGAAAAGGGTATCTCGAACGCATCTTCTCTTCCGTCTCCTAGGTAGCGTCGCTCTCTTCATCTCACCTTCGTACTTTGACTAGTTGAACCTCTCTGTTTCTCAACTTCCAAATCTCTGACCCAAGGATGCAGGTAGGAGCTCGTCGAATCGTCGCATCACGCTCTACTTCCACTTCTCTAAGCAGGCTCGGCTCTACCGCCTCTGCGGTCTCATGTAGGAACTTCCTCCAATGTAACACAAGGAATATATCATGTTCACCCCTAAGCCTGTCGGGCAACTCCACTCTATATGACATCTGTCCAATCCTTTCCTTAATAGGAAACGGTCCAACAAACCTTGGTACTCACTTCCCAACAGATCCAAAGTGAACCATATTCCGTAACGGAGATATCTTAATAAAAAGCATGTCCTAATATCAAACTCAAGCTCTGTTCTCCTCTTGTCCGCATAAGATTTCTATTTATCTTGCGTCGCTTTCATCCTTCTTTGAATCAAATCAATCTTTTCCCGAAGTCTTTCTAACCTTATCGGCCCAAGCAAGATCTCATCCGTAGATTCCCACCAACGTGTAGGTGATCGACAAGGCCTTCCATAAAGAGCTTCGAAAGGTGCCCTATCAATACTGGACTGAAAGCTGTTATTATATGCGAACTCCACCAATGGAAGATGCTCTTCCCACGTACCTCTAATATCTAAGATACAAAGCCTCAAAAGGTCTTCTAGGGCATGATTCACCCTCTTGGTCTGGCCGTCCGTCTGAGGATGATATGCGGTACTCAAACATAACTGAGTCCCTACCGCCTCTTGCAAACTCTTCCAGAACTCGCTAGTGAAGATAGGATCTCGATCACTTACTATGCTAGAGGGTACCCCATGTAGTCGAACGATCTCTCGAAGATATACTGAAGCTAGTCATGGAGCAGTCCTCTTGCTCTTCACAGGTATGAAATGGGCGCTCTTAGTAAGTCTATCTACCACCACCCAAATTCCTGTCTTACCCTTCCTCGACCTGGGTAACCCGTCAATAAAATCCATCGAGACACTATCCCACTTCCATTGCGGAACTTCCAATGGGTGAAGCAACCCACCTGGTTTCCTTTGCTCTGCCTTTACTTGCTGGCACACCAAACATCGGGCGACATACTCGGCCACATTTTTTCATACCGGCCCAGAAGAAAACCCTCTTCATGTCTTGGTACATCTTATCCCCACCGGGATGAATGGTCATCCTAGAACGGTGTGCGTCTTCAAGAATATCCTTCCTCAAACCCTCGTCTTGCGGTACACAAAGTCTACCGTCTCTACGCAAACACCCCTATCGTCTAGGGTGTTCCTACTCAAATGGCTGGACGACTTCCCCCCTATGAGCTTCTCTACCAACTCAACCAACTGTGGGTCGTCCCTCTGTGCTCTTGCAATCCGCCCCAAAAAGAGTAGGTCTAACCTCCAAGGAGGCTAGCAAACGGAAGGTCCAAAGTCAAACTTAGAATAAACTCTAAGCTCCGTCGTTCAACGAACCACAAACTCGAGGACGACCCTTTTCTACTTAAGGCGTCCGCTACCATGTTACCCTTACTCATAGGATACTAAGGATCCCATCCACATTTGCTGTCCTAAGACTATGCGCTCGAAGAGTCTCCAACACTTCCCTAAGATATAGGGCATGCTCTTTTCCACCAGGATATCATCCCAAAATCATCACAACTGTCTCCCACGCAGACCACCCTAGTCGAATTCGGCATCCCCCAAATGCAAGCCCCAAAGGCCTAAACCAATATCAGACAAACACCCAAGGGATACCTCCTTCGAACTCAGGCAACCTACGTAATACTTAGTAAAAATGGCTAATCAATTAAGCCTTTAACCAACTTTGGATGTCCTTGCCAGTTTCACTCTAAACCACCGTTTCCCATAACTGGCTTTGCTCAGCCTATTGAGCACATACGAAAACTTATTTCGCTCCTAGAAAAGACCAAAATGTCATCCATGAAGACCATCACAACTTATTTAGGTACTCCCTGAACACCCTTCTCATCAAGTCAACAAAGTATGCGGGGGCGTTCGTCAATCCGAATGGCATCACCAGCCACTCCTAAAAAAAACATCCGGAGTCCTAAAGGTAGTATTTTCTATGCTGTCCTCAGCCACTCTCAACTGATGAACTTCCGTGGCTGAGTCCTACTACATAAATACTGAGGCGCCAGCCAACTGATCAAAGAGATCATCAATCCTCGGCAATGGGTGTCCATTCTTCTTTGTGAGTTTATTTAGTTCTCTTTAGCCTACACAAAGTCTGAGGGACCCATCCGCCTTCGTGACAAAAACTACTGGAGCGCCCCACTCTGATATACTTCGTCTTATGAACCCCTTCTTAAGCAGATCGCCTACTTACTTATGGAGTTCCTTCCTCTTACTAGGAGCCATGTGGCACACTGGCCAAGATACTGGGTTAGTATTATCCACCAGATATATTCGGAAGTCAATCTCCCGCTTCGGAGGTAAGCCCTTCACCTCCTCAAACACATCCGGGTATTCCCGGACCGCTCTAACAGATCGCAGACTCTAGACCAACGTGTCAAGCGATTCTAGATACCTTAGCATAACAGATTCTATGGGATTACAAGAGATCTCGAGAGTGTTACCCAGGCGGCCCATAAGCCTAACTACTCTCCCTTCAAAATGAAGAACGGCACCCCTACTGGATAACCAGTCCATGCCCAAAACTAGCCCATAGCCCGTGAAGCCCAATAAGCATCACACCTAAACTCAACGCTAAGTATAGAAACTTTCAAACCCACACACATCATGGAGCCCAATTGGGTTTGAAACAACTAAGGGATCATCTACCAAACTGGTGTCTAAGTGCAGTGACTCAACTAACTATGATGAGATAAACGAACTCGATGCATCAAATAAAGTTTGAACCGGATATCATAGAAATCCAAATCCCAACCTAGACGGTCCTATCCCCATCAGGTACCCTAGTCGCGAGGGAATACAACTACCCTCCAGGAGATTCCATAGCTTGCCTATGCCCCCTTTTGACAATCCTAATAAGATGTCCCATTCCTTCCCAAAAGGATAACCACTAGCCTTCTCCTTCCCATTCTCCACTAAGTAACTACAAGTCCTCCTCCTTTTTGAACCAACTTCCAATCCGACTAACGTCTAAGTCCCTTGAAGTGGTTTTCCATCCTTATCTATCTTAGAAAGATCATCTATATGCGGAGGGGAAACTCAAAACGAGAGAAAGGAAGAGATTCAAAATGGAGAATTCGAAAGATATAGATATGGCTATTGGGGATTATGCTTTTCTTTCAAAAACTTTTCTCTTAAAAGACATGTTTTTGAAAATACTCCTTTACAAAAATATTCTTAGAAAATATTTTTTCTAAAAATTTTATCTGTTCTGGTAACCTTAAGCTCTGATACCACGTGTAACACCCCACACCCGCTACGGACACTCACTAAGGGAATGCCATAACATTGGTGGAGTATTTTAAGTGAATATAGAACAGAAAAATTACAACAAGATAGATATAAGTAATACTTGAAAATTTAAATCATCATTTCATTTCAGCGGAAAGTAAAACATGTTTGGTTACATCACAAAACCATAACAAGAGTCAAGTACATAATATCCATCTTGATAAACTAGAAGTACATAATCCCACTACATAGATAATAGCCATAATAGAAAAGATAAACCGAGCTTTACTTCTACGATCCAAGCCCAAAAGATAGATATAGCGGTCTGATCCAAGCCCACTAGTGCTAGGCCCACTCTGATAACCTGAGGGTTGGGAAAAAGATAAAAACAACGGGGTCAGACATAAGTCTGAGTGAGTCCTATAACCCTAACAATACAACCATTAAAGTAATTAGGGTATGACATAAATAAGGTACGGTACCTCTGGGGATAATGACTACACTAAGTAGCCAACTAAACACCGGATGTACTACGATAACCGAAAAGACGCATTTATCCACTCAAGGATAGTTCTTACGCCACCCCAGACTTATTCACCCAAGGGTAATTCCTACACTGCACCACACCAGTTCTACCCACCAAGAGTAATTCCTACTTAAAGGTTGATCCCACTAAGTGTATTTAGTAATTTAGTAGTTTCGTGTACTCCTAGCCCACTACATAGGTGCTGTCTGCCCCTATCTCCACTAGGTGTACCCAGCAATTTTACCCAGTAGTTTCGTGTACCCCTACATAGGTGCCGTCTGCCCCTATCTTTACTAGGTGTACCCACTACTCCCCATCGATCGGCTCCCTACCGTAGATACCCGTGCTGGTCCCACAGTGGGGTGTATCACTCCCCCAAAGTGGCTACCCAATACTAACGATGCACGGCTTTATATCTACACGATGCAACAACGACTTATCTACCAGCCCGGGCCCACACACGCATATGAAACCCGTTGGACTTGCGTTGCCACCGCTAACCCGTTTTGGCCTCTTATAATCAAGCCCAATATGCGTGTCCCGTCACTCGACATGGGTCGAGCCCACAAAGATACGTTTGGGATATTGGTTGAAATGGGCCCCCACAAGCTACTACCTAAGCTTGCAATTTTTATCTGGTGCATCCCACTTAACCCTTCTTTATAATCATGCCCACTTACATGTTAAGTTTTGGTTAAGTCATCTAATCATATTTCAATTGCCACTAAGGGCACCCACTAGATTTCCACATGCCACCCAAAGCACTTACTTGATTCCCACATGCCACCCAAGGCACTTACTTAACCCTTTAATCATGTTTAATTACATGTTCCACTTTGGTTAAGTATTCTAATCGTATTTTCTATTGCCACCCAAGGCAACCCACTAGTTTCCTCATGCCACCCGAGGCACCCCCACTAGTTACTACATGCCACCCCAGGCACCCACTTAACCCTCATGTCCCACTACATGCTAATTTGGTTAAGTGTTTCTTAATTAATTAAGACCGTGATCCTCATAAAGACCTCTCACATTAGACTATCTTTTATGACCGCTGGTTAGGCCGGTTGGGTCCGGGCAGCCTTACGTCATAACCGAGTCTAACCTCGTGTCTTTACATTAATCACGTATTTAGTTTGTGACTAAGACCTCTCACATTGGGCCAATCATTTGTAGCCGCTGGATGGCCGGTCGGTTCCGGGCAGACTTCTGCTACAAAAGGGTCCAACCTCGTGTCTTAGTTGATTAATTACTCCTAATTAATCACCCCCACAATTAATTATCCCTAATTAATTACACATTTTTCATAACATGGGTAGACCTAACTCAATAGGTAAATTCCCATGGGGTAGACCTAACTCAATAGGTAAATTCCCACTTATGTTAATTGATTTTCATGGTATGCTTATCATACCCAATCATACTTTCATTAACATATTTATTACCCCATCGTTCCCCACGTAAATCGTTCTCATTTCACGACATAATAAAAGGGAAAGATCCATCACAAATATCATGGGTTTAGCATATAACTTTGTCATGGGTTAAGAAGATGTCAACTTGCATTTATGAGCATATATTAACCCAACTACATTTAACCCAAACTTGCATATCATCATACACATATCTTGCATAACATGTTGAACTTGCCTATAAGCATTCTCATAACTTGCATAACATGTTAACGATGCATTTAAGCATACACATAACTTGCATAAGCATTCATATACTTGCATAAACATTCACATACTTGCATGAGCATTCACATACTTGCATAAGCATTCACATACTTGCATAAGCATTCACATACTTGCATGGGCATTCACATACTTGCATGAACATGCATAACTTGCATATCACATTAAACTTACATTTATGCATATACATAACTTGCATAGCATCATGCACATAACTTGCATAGCATCATTTGCATATGAACTTACATCTTAAATGAGGGTAAACATGCATAGCATATAAGGGTATCATCTTGCATATGTATGCATCATATTTAAAAGGGTAAACTTGCATGTTATGATTTATGCATAATACCAAACACTTAGCATGCATAAAACCACTTACTTATCATGCATGAAATCAAATACTTATTATGCATAAACCCACCACTTAACTTGCATAAACCCAAACACTTATCATGCATAAAACCCCATACTTAGTATGCATACAATCAAATACTTAGCATGCATAACGTCAAATACTTTAGCATGCATAACATCAAATACTTAACATGCATAACACCAACTACTTAGCATGCATAAAATCATATGCATATCTTGCATATCATGTTACATATAACTTGCATAAATTCTCACATATAGTTTGCATAACATGTCACATATGCATAAATGTTTAACATGGTGTTTTGCATCATAAAACATGGCCTTAAACTTGCATATCACATATCATACAAACTTGCATAAATACATTTATCCACAAACATAGCCATGTCTTATCACATCCTACCATAATCAATTTAACAATTGATTATTAAAGCCATAGAAACTCACCAAAACCAAGATTAGCAAACTTATGAAGTGGAATTAGTGGCTTTAATTGAAGAAGATGTTGATTAGCTTGCAACCCTCTTCATTGATTTGTGGTGGCCATGATCAAGTTTCATTTTGCCATAGTTTAGTTACTAGATTTAATTATGAATGAATTAGGGTAGGGTTAGGGTCTTATTTATAGGATTAGGTTGCATTCTAGACCCTTAGATTAACCCTAGATTGGATTAGGACCCTTAGATTTAGGAAATCTCTAGAACCAGCCCTCCAAGCCAGCCTAGAACCCAACCTGGTGCAACCTGGTGCACCCAGGTTCTCTGGACGACGCACCCTGTCGACAGGCAAGTCGACAGGGCAGTCGACTTGGTCTGGGCCCAAGTCGACAGGCCTGTCGACAACCCTGTCGACATGGCCTTGGCGGGGAATTTCCCGCCTGGCCCCGCCTGGCCCAATTTAAAATCTGAATTTTAAATTCTTAATTCTGCTTTTTGTTTCAAATTTTCTGCAAACTTCATCGGGCCATAACTGGGCCATACAGACTCCGATTTTCGAAAACTCGGACTCTATTTCGCGTATTTTTCCGAGACGAACGCAATGACGCAGCCCGTTTCCCCTAATTCCCACATATGAGATTATTTATTCTGTAATTAGTGAATTTTAGTATTAACTAAAATTCGGGGTGTTACAGTGGATTTAATTTATGCCTTTTTGATAATAGTATATTTATTGTTTGGCTTTCCCCATTAACATGTATAATAAATCTGCTGAAATGTTTAATATGTTATAATCTGTTGAAATGATTAATCTACCGAACTGTAAACCTGTTGAAATATATTGAAGTTAGTATTGTGGAATACGATTAGAAATTTGGGGTTGTATGAACATGTAAATATGTAGGCTTAATTCAAGATTAAGTGGAACATGTTGATGAAACTGTAAGTAACTCATGGAATCTGTAAAATCTGTAGGGTTAAATAAACTTGTTGAATTTGTGGGGTTAAGTAAATATGTTTAATCTGTTGGGGTTATATGAACCAGTTAACCTGTAATACTTAACATGTTTAACCTATTGGCGTTATATAAAAGCCTGTTTCCATTAATCACCAGTCTGAATTGGTAATTTCTTTGAACACTGTAATTATGAAATTCACAATGAACATTTGTTAGGAATATTATTGTGCCAAAAGATTGTAAATAAGAATTACAGTAAAATTTGAAAGAATGATTATGCCTAAATTTATGATAAACAGAAAAATTATAACCGCACTTAGACACGAGGTTAGATTCAACTTATGGTAGAAGTATGCCTGGAACCGCCCGGCAAGTCCAGCATCCATAAGTGGTCAATTTAATGTGAGAGGTCCAGTGCGTAAATATGCATATAACGGTGCTAAGACACATGCTTAAGTCCAAACTTGTGGTAGAAGTCTGCCCGAAACTGCCCGGCAAATCCAGCACCCACAAGTGGTCGGCATAATGTGAGAGGTCTGCTGCATAAACATATATATGAATATATGTATATAACAGTATATAAATAAATGAAATTGATTGTAATTAATGGAGATGAATGAAAGTTACAACAGTAAAAGGATTGGAATGAACGGGGAATGCTAATAGCCTATTATAAATAACCTGGAAAGGGGACAAGGAATGATAATAGGCAGACTTGTCCTAGGGACAAGTGGAAATTATAACTTAGGTTATAATAAGCGATAGGGAGAATGAGATAACTTAGGTAATGAGATAAGTTGTACTTAATTATAAATTAAGTAACTTGTAAATCTAGAAACCTGAAATCTGAATCTTGCTGATAAGAACAACATATTATCTATAAACCTGAAATCTGAAATCTGCTGGTAAGAATAACATGTTGAAGGCTTATTAATTAACTTAAATGTGTTAAGTTGTATAACTACAATTAATAAGCTGGAGGAACTTGGTAACTTGAATAAGTAGTTAGTATGATTTGAAATGACCAAGTTAACTGGAAATCCGATGAGATAGAGAAAGCGCGTAATTAAATGGTTAGACATAGGGTCTAATAACAAATACACTTGAGGCGCTTGGACCAGTCCGTACGTCTGAAGATGAATAACCCAACAGGGTAGGTCATCGTAGTGTCATAAGGCATGAGGGGAGCACGCATCCATCTGATTATTCTGCTTGTTGTTCTGCTAGCTCCGAAGGACTGGAAAGGGATGCATGCAGCTTCCGGGGACATGGAGGGTACTCCTAGTAGTCCTCTGTGCGGTGGCAGCGTTCAAGCTGTGCTCGTAGAGGTTAGGTATGCGCGTTACTACTTAGTGAGTATACCTTGTGAAATACCCCACCTCCGTTAAAGTCACTCACAAAGGGAATGCATTAACTTTGGTGAAGCATTATAGGTAAAAGATACAGATAATTTACAAGACAGACATAGAAACAGCGGAAAACTGAAATCGTTTCATAAGCAGCGCAAAACATTACAACCATTGTCTCAAAACCCAACTTCCAAATCATTACAATAAAAGCTCTGTCTTGATTCAAAATTCCAAATACATAAAGAAGCATAAAACGGTAGTAAAGCAGCAATAATCCCCAATAAAAGTGTAACCACAGTAGTAGCCCAAGAAAAGAGAATCCAAGAAATACATTTACCCTCTTCAAGCTGGAAAAGGTCTGAACTAAGCTGGAGTATTCCCTCCCCGTGGAACTAGAGGGGGCAAATGGAAGAAAAGAAGACGAAAGAAAATGGGTCAGACATAAATCCTGGTAAGCCCAGTGATTTTCAGCATGTAAACAAGAAAAAGGATCATGACATGAATAAACCGAATATAAGACAATAACATAGTAACAAGATAACATAAGACAAGATAAGGTAATATAAACTGAATATGCTATCGCACTCATTTCTATTTCTCTGCACCTACTAACAATTGTTTCAACTAGCCTCATGTATTCATAATAAAATGATCCCTTTATCGATCGGCTTCTACTCGCATGTATTTATTACTTGTGTCATTCGGCCCCACTTGTTTGTAGATACATGTGCTAGTCCCACCATAGGGTGTATCAATCCCTATGATGGCGACCCAACATAATTCAAGATGAATAGTGTATAACTACTGATGCCCAGTGCCTGATTTTTCCACTCTGGAGTACATGCATGCTCGTACTCCATCGGAACCTACACTGATGCAACACCTGCCGCTATTTTGACCGCTTATAATCAGCCTAGTAATCGTGCCCACCCTGCCTAGTTCAGGGTACCGTGATACATCTATGTGGGTTACTGCTGAAATGGGTCCCCATTGCTAGGATTTCCTAATCAACATGTTATAACGGTTAAGTGTTCTGAATTTAACCTAACCCCACCCATTTGTTTAATTAACATGTTGCATTGGTTAAGTGTCGCTTATTCATATATTACTTAACCTTACCATTCTTAGTATGTCTGTTCATTGGCACTAATTAATTTTTTAATGCACTAACCTCTCACATTAGAACTGTTGTTTGCGGTTGCTGGATGTGCCGGGCGGTTCCGGGCAGACTTCTACCGCAAACTCGTTTTAACCTTGGGTTTTGGCCTTGATGCGCTAACCTCTCACATTAGACTTGTTGTTGCGTTTGCTGGATGTGCCGGGTGGTTCCGGGAAGTCTTACACCGCAACTCAATCTAACCTCGGGTTAGGCATGTTCATCTTTTATCCGATTTACATATTTACCATTCATATCCAAGCCTATATTTTTGTATGCCAATTATCCACAATTGTAGTCAATTCAAGTTATGTCCAGTATACTTGTTATGTCCAAATTTACTCCAATAGGTTGTAACCAATTCCCCGCGTTACAATCGCGTGTACAACAAGATTCAGCAAGGTTTCCAAATTCCAAGTACTCATAAAATAAAACAGAAAGGGGATAGAGAAGAAACACAAGAATTGACGTAAGGGAAAATAGGCATGTAAAGGTGTACCAAACACAAGAATCATGGTTCCAATTGGCATGTGTACATTAACAACGAATATGAGCAAACTAGTGAAAATACATCATACGTATACAGATTTGATAGGATTGAACATAAAGAAATTACTAATTTGATGTATAGCATGATAGGTTCAATAACAACAGTCTCATAGGCATAGGTAATTTCAGATTTGACAAAAGAACAAGCATGAATCAGAATTGATTATCTTACAATTAAGCGTAGTTCTAGATTCGATTCATTATAGTCACGATTTCTATTATGTGTTCAATTCTGAATAATAACTGAACTTACAGCAATAGGATTAGAAAAAGAGAATTAGTTGACGTTGTAGCGATTCTAATCTTTCTTTGTTGATTAAAGCGAAAACCTTTCCTTCAATTTGAAGCTCTCTAATTTAATTTCTAGTTTGGAGAACAAGGAGGCTAGGCTAGTTTAGAGATGGACAACAAGGATGCACCATAGAATAGGGTTATGAGGTTAGGGTTAAGTTTAGATATGTATTTATAGATGTTTTAGAAAAACTATGGCCTTTGATTAGCATAGGAGTCATCAGAGCCATCCAAACCAAAGAGACACGTCACCTAGCCAACCACAGCGCCGCACATAAGCCCTAATCCTTCAGAATTCGTCACCCAGATCTGGGAAGACAGGGGTCGATACCCCTATAGGGGGGTCTTCACCCTCAGGCGGGATTTTTCTCGCTCATCTTCTATTAGCTGATTTTCGAAATTTGAATTTGTTTTCTGATTTTTAGTTATTATTTAATTTAATTCTTCTTTTAATTGAAATCTTTTAAGCTTCATAACTTCACGGAGTCCGATTTACGAAAACTCGAACTCTATTCCAACCTGATTTCCAAGACAAACGCAATGGCGCTACCCATTTTACTTAATTCCTGCTTTTAAAATTAAGTATTCTTTAATTTGTTATTTTAATATTCATAGAAAATACAGGGTGTTGCATTCTCTCCTCCTTAAAGGATTTCGTCCTCGAAATCTCTAAGTTAAGAAGAATGTATCCTAACATCCAACATCCATCTACTTAACCATCAATCACAGGCATCCATAGTCCTTAAAAAAAGATTTCTAATGCTTTTATGATCATATGCATAGTGTGTGTAGTTGTCCTTATCTAATGCAAAATCAGACGGTCTACTGATTCAGTTGACTTCCTTAATGCAAATTATGTCAGTGCCATGAGTCCATCATGTATGCAATTATTCCTAATCGTACTTTATAACTTCTACATGAGTGCACAATCATTCAAACAAATGCAACATCCATATGATAACACATCAAGTTTCAATCCATATACAAATACATATATGCATATGCAGTATGAAAGTGACTGAGCCAATCTAGTACCTAATGTGTGTGTATATGCAACCACGTGCAACCACTAGCAACCATCAATCATAACATGTTTCAAATACATGTTTACATTCATTGGTTTCTACTTAAGGATCAAGAATAGGATCGAGGAGATATACTTAAAAGATATATACAAGCATGCATAAACTTATGAAAAAGAGATCAAGGATGTACCCTAAAAAAGAAAAGGGTAGGCTGTGCGTATCTTGTCTTCAGTCTCCCAAGTCGCTTCTTCTTCAGCGTCTCTCCATTGTACTTTAACTAGATTGACTTCACGATTGCGTAGCTTCTTATCTCATGTTCCCAAGATACGAGTCTGAACTCTTCTCACCGTCACTTCTCATTCCACTTCTACTTCTTCTAGTATGCCCTGCTCCACCACTTCCGCAGACTCATGTAAGCACTTTCGTAGATGAGAAACATGAATAACATTATGAACTCTAGCCAATCTTTTGGGAAACTCTACTCTATAAGCCATAGTTCCAATCCTCTCAATGATAGGAAATGGCCATACAAATCTTGGTGCCAATTTTCCTACAGATCCAAGGCGGACGACATTCTTCAAAGGAGATACTTTAAGGAAAACCCTGTCTCCAACCTCAAACTCAAGGTCGGTCCTTCTTTTTCCACGTAGGACTTCTGTCTATCTTATGCAGTCTTCATTCGTCTTTGTATTAAGTCCACCTTCTCCGAAGTCTCTCTGATCATGTCGGGCCCAAGTACGAGCTTATCTGTAGATTCCCACCAACAAGTTGGTGATCAGCATGGTCTTCCATATAAAGCCTCAAAGGGTGCCATGCCTATGGTGGCTTAGTAGTTATTGTTGTAGGCGAACTCCACCAAAGGAAGATGATCTCTTCCCACATTTTTCCAAAATCAAGAATGCACAATCTCAAAAGATCTTCTAATATTCTGTTAACCCTTTCAGTCTGACCATCGGTTTGAGGGTGATAGGCAGTGCTTAAGCATAGCTGTGTGCCTACAGCCTCTTGCAAACTCTTCCAAAGCTCACTCGTAAAGATAGGATCTCGATCACTTACTATTCTAGAGGGTATCCCATGCAGTCGAACTACTTCTTTAAGATAAATGGACGCTAATGATGAGGCAGTCCTCCTACTCTTAACAGATATAAACTAAGCGCTTTTAGTGAGCCTGTCAACTATTACCCAAATACTGGTATAGCCCCTTCTTGACCTAGGCAACCCACCTATAAAGTCCATCGAAATGCTATCCTATTTCCACTGTGGGACCTCTAGAGGATGAAGCAGACCACCAGGCTTCTTCTGCTCCGCCTTGACTTGCTGGCATATTAAGCACTTAGAGACGAATTTAGCTACATCCTTCTTCATGCCATTCCAAAAGAAAACCCTTTTTATGTCTTTATACATCTTGTCTCCACCTGGGTGTATGGTCAACTTAGAATGATGTGCTTCTTCAAGAATTTTCTTCACCAAATCCCTTGTTTGTGGGACACATAGACTTCCATCCCATCTCAACCAACACTTGTCATCTATGGAGTATCTATTGAGGTGACTAGAAGTCTCACCTCTAATTAACTTATCCATCACATAAACTATCCGAGGGTCTTCACGTTGCATGGCTCCTATTAAGTCCAAAAGCATAGGCCGCCCCTCTAGCGTTGCTAACAAACCAGGTACAAACTCAAAGGAGGGTCTAAAGTCAAAGGTTGCTATGTACTACAAGTTTTGCCTTTCTACAAAGAGAGGACATAAGGTTAGCCTTTTCCTACTTAAGGCGTCTGCTACCACATTGCCCTTGCCAGGGGTATAAGCAATCTCAAAATCGTATGAGGCAAGAAATTCCATCCACCTTTGTTGTCTTAAGTTAAGATCTTTTTGTGAGAAAAGGTATTTTAATGATTTATGGTCAGTAAACAATTCAAACCTTTCTCCTAGTAGGTAATGATGCCATGACTTAAGAGCGAAAACAATGGCAGCTAGTTCCAAATCATGAGTTGGGTATTTCTTTTCATGTACCTTCAATTGCCTTCCTCCATTACAAACTACCTTACTTTCTTACATCAAGACAGTGCCTAATCCCGTGCTGCATGCGTCTATGTATACTGTAAAACATCTTACTTCCATTAGGCAATGTCAGAACTGGAGCTGTTGTTAGAGCCCTCTTCAATCGTTGGAAAGCAACATCACAATCCAAATCCCAAGCAAAAGTTAGGTTCTTCTTCATCAATCTAGTAAGTGGGGCTGAGATTTTCGCAAAGTCTTTAATGAACTTTCTGTAATTGCCCGCTAGTTCGAGAAAACTTCGTACTTCGGTCGCATTCCTTGGAATCTTCCAATCTTGCACCGCCACTACTTTTGCAGGATCCACGGCTATCCCTTCTTTGGACATCATATGTCCAAGAAACCTTACTTCTTCTCTCCAAAAATGGCATTTGGAGAATTTTGCTTTAAGACGATGTGCTCGAAGAGTACCCATAACTTCCCTTAAATGCAAAGCATATTCTTCCTCACTTTTTTAGAAAATCAAAATGTCATCCACGAAGACTACTACAAATTTATTAAGGAACTCCCAAAACACCCTACTCATAAAATCTACGAAATAGGCGGGTGCATTTGTCAAACCGAAAGGCATGACAAGCCTTCGGAGAAACCATCCGGAGTCCTAAACGTAGTCTTATCTATGCTGTCTTTAGCCACTCGTAGCTGATGAAATTCGGTAGCTAGATCTAGTTGGGAGAAAACTAATGCGCCTACAAGCTGGTCGAATAAGTCATCTATTCTTGGAAGTGGGTTCCTATTCTTCTTGGTCAGCTTGTTTAGCTCCCTATAATCCATGCATAGGCGAAGTGAACCATCTTCTTTGGTTGCGAACACTACTAGAGCACCCCATTCAGAAATACTCCACCTTATGAACCCCTTTTCGAGAAACTCTTAAACTTGCTTGCTGAGCTCCTTCCTTTCCCTTGGAGCCATGTGTCTAACGGGTAAAGCAACTGGTTTTGCATTATCAACTAGGTATATGCGGAAATCTATCTCTTGCTTTGGAGGTAAACCCTTCACTTCTTCAAAGACATCCGAGTACTCATGGACTACTCTAATAGATTGAAAATTTTCAATAGACGCATCTAGAGATTCTAGGTAACTAAGCATAACAGAATTCATAGGATTGCAAGAGATTTCGAGAGTATTACCGAGGCGAGTCAAAAGTCTAACCACTCTCTTTTCACAATCGAGGATGGCACCATTACTGGGTATCCAGTCCATGCCTAGAATCAACCCATAGCCCGTGAAACCCAAAACATAAGCATTGCATCTAAACCCAGCGCTTAGTATACAAATTTCCAAATCCAAACAAATCATTGATAAATAAGCCCAACCCCCAATTGGATTTGAAACAACCATGGGATCCTCTACTATACTAGTATCTAGGTGCAAAGATTCAACTAAAGCAGTAGATATAAAAGAGTGCGATGTGCCAGAATAAAAAAGAGTACGAACAGGATGATCAAGAAGAAAAACTAAACTCTCAACAGAAATATTTCTACCACTTTCTTGCGTAGGTGTTGTGAGAGCGTGAATCTACCCACGAGAAGTAGATTATGTCCTCTACCCTTGCCCTTGCCTTCTTAGGCAACCCTTAGCCATATGTTCTGCCTCACCACACTGAAAGCAACCACCCATCTTCCTCTTCTTCTTTCTGCAGTCCTTAATCAGATGTCCAGGTATGCCACAAAAATTACACTTCCTCTTGTCATGGGGTTCGTTATTCTTTCCACCCTTCTTATAATCCGTCTTCTTATTCTACGATTCCTCCACTTTCTTGTTTAAAGGTTCTTCCATTTTCACCTCTTTCTTCTTGCCCTTGCTTTCCTCATGTAACAGTGCCATGTCCACCAGTCTCTCATAAGTCGCGCCCATAGATATATGGGACATAACTTGGCCGTGTAGTGGCTCATTTAACCCTTTAGCGAAACGGAGAGCCTTTTTATGTGGAGTGTTTACCAACTCCAATCCAAATCTAGCCAAATGGTTGAACTTGTTGACGTATTCCTTAACCGATAGGCTTCCCTGTTTGAGTGCTAAGAACTTCTCAATCATTATGCTTCGATCAGCTTGCGATAGGAACTTCATCCCATACCTCATTCTGAAGTCCTCTCAAGTCTCAACTGGTCTCTTAGCAGTAGTAACTTCCCACCAAAAAGAGGCTTCGTCCTTAAGTAACCATACGGACAGCTGTATCTTCCGCCTATCGTCCACTTCGAAGATAACAAAAAGATCTTCTATTTCCTTGAGCCAGTTTCTTGCTTCCACGAATGATTCAGTCCCATTAAAGTTCTTTCTGCCCCTAGCTCAAAAGTCCCTACATATCTTCGAGAAAGCATTCGGAAGCGGAGGAGGAGGAGGAGGAACGGCGTCTGCAGTCGGGGGAGGAGGAGGAGCAACATCTGCGGCTGGGGGATGAGGAGCGTCCGCTTGTCCTTCGGCGGGGGCTGTGGCCTCTAAATACCGAAGGAACCAGGCGGGTACTTGCACTCCCTCTGGAAGATTAAGATCCCCAGACATGCTAAAACAAAAAGAAAAAGATTCAAAACAAAGGATAGAAAGATAGTGCATATGGCTTTGGGGAATATGCTTTTAAAATAAAACAACACTTTTCTTGAAAATGCTTCTTTAAAACTTCTTTTTGAAAAATAGTTTTCAAAAACTTTTATCTGATCTAGTAACCATCAGCTCTGATACCAAGTGAAACACCCCACCTCCGTTAAGGTCACTCACAAAGGGAATGCATTAACTTTGGTGAAGCATTACAAGTAAAAGATACAGATAATTTACACGACAGGCATACAAACAGCGGAAAAACTAAAATTGTTTCATAAGCAGCGTGGTTCAGTCAAAACATTACGACCATTGTCTCAAAACCCAACTTTCAAATCATTACAATAATACCTCTGTCTTGATTCAAAACTCCAAATACATAAAGAAGCATAAAACAGTAGTGAAGCAACAATAATCCCTAACAAAAGTGTAACCACAGCCATAGCCCAAGAAAAGAGAATCCAAGCAATACATCTACTCCCTTTAAGATGGAAAAGGTCGGAACTAAGCTGAAGTATTCCCTCCCTATGGACCTGGGGGGGAAACGGAAGAAAAGATGACGAAAGAAAACGGGTCAGACATAAAGCCTGGTAAGCCCAGTGATTTTCAGCATGTAAACAAGAAAAAGGATCATGACATGAATAAACCGAATATAAGACAATACCATTGTAACAAGATAACATAAGACAAGATAAGGTAAGATAAACTGAATATGTTATCGCACCCATTTATATTTCTTTACACCTACTAACAATTTTTTCAATTAGCCTCATGTGTTCATGATAAAATGACCCCTTTATCGATCGGCTTCTACTCGCATGTATTTATTACTTGTGTCATTCAGCCCTGCTTGTTTGTAGATACCTGTGCTGGTCCCACCATAAGGTGTATCAATCCCTATGATGGCGACCCGACACAATTTAAGATGCATAGTGTATAACTGCTAATGCCCAGTGCCTGATTTTTCCACTTTGGAGTACGTGCACGCCCATACTCCGTCGGAACCTACACTGACGCACGACCTGCCGCTATTTTGACCACTTATAATCAGCCTAGTAATCATGCCCCGCCCTACCTAGTTCAGGGTACCGTGATACGTCTATGTGGGTTATTGCTGAAATGGGTCCCCGTTGTTAGGGTCTCCTAATCAACATGTTATAATGGTTAAGTGTTCTCAATTTAACTTAACCAAACCCATTTGTTTAATTAACATGTTGCATTGGTTAAGTGTCGCTTATTCATATGTTACTTAACCTTACCGTTCTTAGCATGTCTGTTCATTGGCATTAATTAATTTATTAATGCACCAAGCACTCACATTAGAACTGTTGTTTGCGGTTGCGGGATGTGTTGGGCGGTTCCGGGCAGACTTCTACCGCAAACTCATTCTAACCTCGGGTTTTGGCCTTGATGCGCTAACCTCTCTCACATTAGACCTGTTGTTGTGTTTGTTCTATATGTCGGGTGGTTCCGGGCAGTCTTACACCGCAACTCAGTTTAACCTCGGGTTAGGCATGTTCATCTTTTATCTAATTTACATATTTACCATTCATGTCCAAGTCTAGATTTTTGTATGCCAATTATCCACAATTGTAATCAATTCAAGTTATGTCCAGTATACTTGTTATGTCCAAATTTACTCCAATAGGTTGTACCCAATTCCCCGCATTACAATCGCATGTACAACAAGATTCAGCAAGGTTTCCAAATTCCAAGTACTCATAAAATAAAACAGAAAGAGGATAGAGAAGAAACACAAGAATTGATGTAAGGGAAAATATGCATGTAAAGGTGTACCAAACACAAGAATCATGGTTCCAATAGGCATGTTGTATATTAACAACGAATATGAGCAAACTAAGCAAATACATCATAGGTATACAGATTCGATAGGATTGAACATAAAGAAATAACTAATTTGATGTACAACATGATAGGTTCAATCACAACAGTCTCATAAGCATAGGTAATTTCAGATTTGACAAAAGAACAAGCATGAATCAGAATTGATTATCTTATAATTAGGCATAGTTCTAGATTCGATTCATTACAGTCACGATTTCTATTATGTGTTCAAATCTGAATAATAACTGAACTTACAGCGATAGGATTAGAAAAAGAGAATTAGCTGACGTTGCAGCGATTCTAATCTTTCTTCGTTAATTGAAGCGGAAAACCTTTTCTTCAATTTGAAGCTCTCTAATTTGATTTCTAGTTTGGAGAAGGATGCTAGGCTAGTTTAGAGATGGACAGCATGGAGGCACCATAGAATAGGGTTATGAGGTTAGGGCTAAGTTTAGATATGTATTTATAGATGTGTTAGACAAACTATGGCCTTTAGATTAGCATAGCAGTCATCAGAGCCATCCAAACTAAAGAGACACGTCACCCAGCCAACCACAACACGAGACATAAGCCCTAATCCTTTAGAATCCATCACCCAGATCTGGGAAGATAGGGGTCGACACCCCTATAGGGGGGTCGAGACCCCTATTGGGTGGTCGACACCTATGTCGACACCCCCTAGGGGGGTCGACACCCTCGGGCGGGATTTTTCCCACTCATCTTTTATTGGCTGATTTTCGAAATTTGAATTTGTTTTCTGATTTTTAATTATTATTTAATTTAATTCTGCTTTGAACTGAAATCTTCTAAGCTTCATAACTTCCTCAAACGGAGTCCGATTTATGCAAACTCGGACTCTACTCTAACCAGAATTCTGAGACGAACGCAATGGCGCTACCCATTTTTACTTAATTCATGCTTTTAAAGTTAAGTTTTCTTTAATTCGTTATTTTAATATTCATAGAAAATACGGGGTGTTACACCTTGATTGCCATGATAGTGGGCAGTCAGAAGGCCGTAGAGTTACATAGGTGATTCGACTATCCGGTTGCCTTGTGACTAGGCAGTTTACGACCATTTTATCTATTTGCCTTTAGGAGAGTCTAACCATCTGTTTGGTAGTAGTCGTCGGGTAGCAACCATCGACAGTCGGCATAATGCGGAAAGATGGAGAGCTAAACCTACAAATCATCGACATTTTGCTGTCAAGGTTTGGTTGCGGGACATGCTAATTAGGATGTTGTTTTTTGGTTAATTTCTGGCCCAGTCACTAGCTCTCAATTCTGTTTGTCTTTCACTAGTTGAGGGAGGGGTCGGGTGGGACCATAGCCACTGAAAATGTAGACCATAGCATCTGTGTATACAAATATCTGAAAAGGCTCCCGACTGAGTTCCGTGTATCTGATATAGCCCTGTTACGGAACACATTGCGTAGTAGATAATATATGCAGATACATGCATACCGTTTCCGGATGATGTTTCTTAAAGGTTACGGTATCGAGTACGATTAACGATACGTACGTAAGAAAGTCTAGATACATGCATGACCGCTCCAGGTGGTGTGTCGTAGACTCTAAGGCATTACTCTCTGATGGAATCTAATTCGATCGAATGGTTCGAAGGTGGTAGTCCGTACGCTTACATAGCATGGCGATGATAGTTCTATGCGGAACTAGCGTTGTCATAAAATAAAGATCCATACGTCGCCTCGGCGTAGGATGAGGGACTGCTTATATTTTCTATGACATTACAATGGAGACCGTGCGAGCGGGGTACCATAGGGTGTACCTTAATATTAGGAGTAGCTACATATATACTGTATTAAGTTAATCTGCTAGGGATTAGATGGGTACGACGTGTGTGTAATCCTTGAGTGCTATTAACCCAAGTAACCTAATAAACAAGAAAATGTAATTGAACGTTATATGTATGGTTATCCAAAATGTGTAGTTTAAATCTAGTCACTAGAATTTATGTTCTGTTCCCCTCCTCATAACATACTCACATGTTAGATTTGCGGTAGAGATATGATAGCTTTGGATACTGGTTATGCAGCATTACTATCTGGGTAAGGCTGTATTTTGATTATATTATTTTTTATTCCGTTTTGCTATGAGATGTTTTCTGAGCTCTGATATGTTTATTATCTCTGTCTTTTCTATAGCATACCAGACAAACTAACACGGGTTTCGATAGATTTGAATTTTGAAAAAAATTCGGTTTGTCGGAATTCGGGTTATTACACATCCCCAAGAGGGCGGTTGTAACACCCCGTAAAATTCATAAGTATTTACAAATAAATTAAATAATTAAAACAAGCAATTAAATGATATGGCTGGAAAATTGATTTTTTGCAGCTTTAGGAATTTGGCTAAGAAACTCTTTTATTTGGATTCGTGGTGAAATTATACATTGTTTTCATATATAATATGCTGAAAACGGTTAACGTATGAAGAAGTTATGAACAATTGAATATGGACATTGTATGTAGAAATTATATGTATTTATAATTATGTGGTTATATATATTGTCCAAATAATAATTTAAAATAAAAAAATAAAAAGAGGGAAACTCAAAATTTGAATTTGAAGATAAGATAATTTCAAGGGACAGAGAATACTGGATATATGGAAAGATGTAATTAGAATTAATTATGTTATTGAATGTGTTTGTACTGATAATATCTAAGGGATAAAGTACATGTTTGGACAATAATAACTTTCCCTTAGGTGGATTTGAAATCCAAATAAATAGATAAAACAAGGGGACAAAGGATGTGTTACATAAGGAAAAGGATTGCTAATAAAAGGCTAGCAGTTAAGCAAATAAAGAATGTAATTAATAAAAACGAACAACCCAATAAGGCTATGTAATTTGGTATTCTAAAGAGGTTATGTTTATGTAGACGGTTCAGATTAAATTTCTCTTTTATAAATGTGAATATTAGGCACACATCCCTAAAACGAAACTTAATTAGGCTCACCCCGGTCATAAACTTATTGTAAATTTAGTCCCTATTTTTTGAAAATTCATCAAAAAAATACAAAAAAAATAATTAAAAAACCATGTAAATTCGTATTTAATTAAAACAATTAATCGTGAAAAAAATCAGATAAAAAAAACATTAAAAACAACGTCAAAATCATGAAATACAGAAAATCAACGAAATGCAGTAAATTGCATCAAAACATGCATATAAATCGATTAGTTGCATACATGTATGCATTTATTTCAAATCTAGTTAAAACTGCAGTATAAATGCATACATGTATGCACATATTGTTAAAACATGCATCTGCTGATGCATTTATTTAAAAACTGCATACCTACATGCAACTTATTCACGTTTGCATATATTTTGACATATATGCACACATGTATGCAGTTATATAGAAAAACTGCATACATGTATGCAATTTTTCAAACAGGCGTGCATAAATATATGCATTTGTATTCGAATAGTTGCATAAATGTATGCAACTATTCGTAAAAGTTGCATACATTTATGCAATTTTTTTTTTTAATTTCTATGGACTTCCGAGAATATTTATAGATTTTAGAAATTTTTTTTTTTAAGTGATAGCGCCTGAAAATTTGGACAGAAAACGAAAGAGGCGGAGGTATGGAAAGTGGCAGGCGGAAGATTCCAGGCGGCAACTAAAATAGGGGGCGGGTTTACAGAGAAAACATTACAGGGATGTGGTGTGAATTTAAAACTATAATAGGGATGTGAGCCAAAAGTACCCTTTATAAATTTGATGCCTCATGCTCATACGAGCAAGTATAAATCCCCTCAAACAAAACTAGAACCCCTGATTATTCTAAACCTTTGCCTCCATGCTGCTGAATTCAATAGAAAATTAAAGAGAAAAAGGGCAAAGTTTCTTCTACTTCTCTACCTCCATTCCTATATCTCTCTTTTTCAAATTATATATGTTTAGGAAGTTGGAATTTAGCAAAAATAATATATATAAGAATCCAATTATATGATTCTTATATTTATATTGTTTGGAGATCAATCGGAGCCCGCATGAACGTTGAGAACCATCGCAGATCTTGAGATTTCTATCATATCTCCACTTAACTTGTGAGTGGAATCTAGTTTTACTTAAAGGCATATTCATATTATTACCAGTTTGCTATATTAATTGTTATGCCTATGAAGATTTGGTTTTGCGATAATAAACATGAAAAATCCCCAAATCTTCTACTTTGTAATCACATAGGAAATTGTTATGTAATATTAGTTTTGTAGAATTGTGGTTTTTGTATTTAAATTAAATGTAAACATGAGTATTATATTATTATCTATATTTTATGCTCACCGCTATTATCATTTGATTTGGCCTAAAAAGGTTGGGATTTGAATTATTTCATAATTGAATTGGGTTTGGATCCTAGTTTGGGTGTAAACGTATTCATAAATTGGAATAAGTCAAATGCGAACATTTTTTGGTGTATAACACCACAAAAAGGGTGGATTAGGTGCAGTATAGATACAATGTATGAAATACTGTACTTTTAATTTAATATTGAAACCATTTTCTACATGCTAAGGATACAGGTTGTAATTGATATGTATGTGTATGCATTCCATTACTGCTATTTGCTATATGTTCATTATGCCATCATGTTATGTTGCAGCGCTAAAATATGGAAAGATTTAGACTTGTTTGCCTTAATTTTGATAAATTACAATTGCCATCCAGATTAGGACGTTTCTCGTTTATACGAATGTTATGTTAATTAGGCGCTACTATTATATTAATTATTTAAACGTAAATAACATAATTAACGATATATTAGCGTAATAAATACGATTAGGTTAGAGTTTGAATTTGAAATGTCCCCTTAACAAATATACATATATATATTTGTTTGCTTGTGTGTGCGTATATATAGAACTGCATATATATATATATATATATATATATATATATATATATATATATATATATATATGACACATAGACATGAGGTTAGTTGCTATTTGTGATAAAAGCCTGCCCGGAACCGAACCGACGTATCTAGTAACAACAAGTGGGCTCAATTAATGTGAGATGTCTAGGTGTCATGGGCCATTCATAAACTTAGTACACTAGACACGAGGTTAAACTGACTTGTAGGAGAAGCCTGTCCGGAATCGACCGGCATATCCAGCATCTACAAGTATATGGGTTTATGTGAGAGGTCTAGTGTGTGTATATATATAACTATATATATATAAGTTGATATGTGAAAACAAATAAGCTTACTACGCCTTATGTAATAACCCGGAAATCCGAGCCAATTTAAAAATTTTATTTTGGCAATTTTAGTGAATTTTGATTATTTAAAATGAATTATTTTAAATAATATCGACGAGAAATTTATTTTGAATAGAATTCGAACGTATATATTATATAGATCGTCGTTAGAATATAAATATTTATTTTAAATTATAAAAGGAATTGAAAATGGCGCGGTAGTTCGATAATTCGATTTCAAATTTCAAATGGATGTACAAGATTTAAAATAAACCGGATTTTAGTGAAACCAAAAATATTTGAATCTAATTGAGAATATCTTTCCAACAAATCCAAAGAATCGAAATTTTATTGCGGGAATCAAAAGATATGTCCAGTTGAAAATTCTGAATAGTCGCTATGGAATTCAGGCCCTTAAAGATGGAAATTTTGCAAATGACCTCGGTTTTCGACGAAACCACTTTTGTTGGAACCGTGATGTCAAATTATTGCTAGATTCCAAAATTCGTAATTTTTCGAATCAATATGTTAGCGTGGCGAAGGAAACATGTTTTGACCAGTTTTAGTTGATTTTAATCGACTGGAAAATGGCCATTTTTCAAACGGTCTCAGAATTTAACGAAATTAGTTTTATTAGGACCGTATCGTCAATACGAAGCTAGAAAATATTTTTTGGGAAATTTTCTAGTTAGTATGTGACTCCGATAAATCGAAATGTGTGTTCAAATTCAATATATAGATTCGTATTTTGATTTTGACAAAAACTGATCGAAACGATCGAATTAGCTTATGATACATTTCCCATTGTGTTCGGAATGGGGGTAATTAGCTATGGACGACAGTCGGTGGGTTCGATTTCGAGTTCGGAATAAAAAGTTACTTTATCGGAATAATTAATTGTAAAATTTAATTAAATAAAAGGGGGAAGTCAACCCTTCCTTCCCCGTCACAATTCAGAAGTAAAATTATAATTAAAAAAAACCTACAGTCCTTCATCGCCCCCCCATCCGCCGCCACCGCCTGTACCTCGCCCCCACCTCCGATCAGAAGCCACACCCACCTCCTCCCCTCTCTCTCCCTTTCTTCATCGCCTCCTCCTTCCAATTGCACCCCCCCAAAACCCGCGAGACCCCAAAGCCTTCCCTCCAACCACCGCGCCGAGCACCAGCGCCCAGACCCCGCGCCACCTCCTGCGTGGCCCACTCCGACCCTCCACCAACCTCCGGCGAACAACAACCCCTCCCTCGCTGTAAATTATTGTCCTCCTCCGTTCAAACCGAGACCCTAGCCCAGAATTAAGCCGCTGCTCCACCCCATGATAACGCGCGCCACCAAACACCCCTCTCCTCTGAAGAAATCCAAAAATGTGAGTTTAAATTTTAATTTTTAATTTACATTTATTTTGTTTTCTGTTTTAACATATAATAGTATGGATAAAGGAGCGATTTTTGTTGTGATAAAGGAGTGATGTTTATTGTGATAAAGGAGCGATTTTTATTCTGATAAAGAAGCTTTATAAAAATTAGTTTTTTACTAAAGAAAAGGTGAGGTTTTTGTTTAGATAAAGTTAAGATTTTTAAACAAAGAAAGGTCAGATTTTTAACATGACAAAGATTTGATTTTTCATTTTACCGAAAAATTTGGTTTTCTCTTTATAAAAAGATTAGATTTTTGAAAAGAAAAGGTTTGATTTTTAACTAGAGAAAAGAAACGATTTTTATAAATTATAAAAATAAGATTTTTATATATGAAATATAATTTTTATTATATGAGAAGTGGAATAAAAATATAATCTTTACAGTATATAAAGTGAAATAAAAATATGAACTTTATTTTTATCATGAAGTAGTGAGGATAACGATTAGATTTATATATATATTAAGTAGAGATAAAAATTCGATTTTGATAAATATGAGGTAGTGGTATAGAAAATAAATTTTTAATATAAACTTCATATTAAAAATGTGATTTTTACTATGAACAGAGTAAAATAGACTGCGACGGAACCGACTGGGATCAAATTCAGAATCCAGACCGTTCAGAAATAAATAATGGAAGAGTGGATCCCTCGGTGAGAACTTCTCACTTTTAATTTAATTTTCTAGTTAAAATATATACTAGGATGCAGACGGTGTTTAGTAGCACCCGACACCCGTCGTCCAAAGACCATGGATGGCTTGTATGCTTGTTTATTTGATTTTGATGTGTAGTTGATTGTGTGATGTGAAATGAAATATTTTATAGTGAAAAATATTTTATAGTTAAAAATAGAATTTTTAACGTGTATTTAAAATGAAATAAATATAAACAAATCGAACGATTTGTTTATATACACACGTTTGACTGATATTGATTGGGACAATAAATTTTACATATCGCCCAACTGCACAAATAAAATCTGTGTTTGATTATTTGAAACCCCACACGGGTATTGGGATGATGTATGACATGCACTAATCCCAATAATTAGTTGTATGTCGATTGATTGATTGACAAACTGTTATAAGCATTGAATATTTATATTTGATGCTTATACAGTGTAGAATGCACTTTAGATGATGGTTGATTATTTGTCGTTGTTGATATATACATGCGTTGTATGCAAGTCCATAGAAATAAAATCTATGGTAATTGATTGGGCCTCATTCCAGATTTGAAAAGAAATATTTGAATAGAATATTTAAAAATAGAAATATTTGAAATAGAATACTTGAAAATAGAAATATATGAAGCCGTGTTGATTAGACTGACGCCATTTTGACGCAAATGATATTTATATCGATTATATTCGTTTTTATAATGAATAATGAAAAGTGATTTCAAAATCGAATATTTTGAAAATGAATTCGAATCGAATTGAAATTGAATGGAAATCAATTTGAAATGAATTCGAATTGAAATTGAATAGAATTGGATTCGAATTGAAAATGAATTCAAATTGAAATTAAATAGAATTGAATTCGAATTGAAATTGAATAGAAATGAATTCGAATTGAAATTGAATTGAATTGAAAACGAACTGAAATTGAATTACAAATCGATTTAAACTGAAATCAATCTGAGATGAATTTAAAATGAATTTATATCGAAAAATTCAATCTTGATTTGAATTTGAAAATGAAGTTGAAATCGTTTCGAAAACGAATTTAAAACGATTTATAAAATACGTTTTAAAAGGAAATCGATGAAGTATATATTATATATATAATATAATGGCCTGAATAGAACGCGCCGCGCTGCGGTAGTTCGTGAATTTCGACCATTGACTTCAAATGGATATTGCGGGAGATCCGACCATCGGATTCTCCTAATACCGGAACCATTGGGTTCGTATCGAAAAGAGCTTTCTAACGAATATTAGAAATTAGAAATCTAATGGTTGGATTTGGAATTGTGTCCAAATCAAATTTAGAAAAGGTCGCTGTAAGTGCAGTTCAATGGCCGTTGATGGAAATCGACTGTGCGGGCCTTGATAATAAAAGTATTGATAATTTGTGTAAAATCATAAGAAATGATTTGTGAAGAATTGGGATGAAAAAATCCATATTTGAAAAGATAAAAATAGATTTTTATCGAAATGAACTAGTTTTGAACTAGAATTATAATTCTATTTATTTTCAAAATAAATAAATTGGATTTGAAATGGTTTTGAAAATAACCAGAATTTCCAAATAGTGAATTGGAATGGATTTGAATCGAAATTGTCTTCGGAATATTTCGATGTTGGATTTCGTGATGATACAGATATTGTTATGTGAATTTGAAAGATATATTTGTATCGATATTTCCAATACAATATTTGTTAGTCGTAGAATTTGATATTGAATATAAGCCGATATATTTTCTATTCAGAGCCTTGTATCTAATATCAAATGTGATTTGGGTTTGTCATGAATGGTGTCTTCATTAACACTGTTCTTAAGCCCAGTTGAGAAAAAGATTAAATCTTTTTATTTAGATTTAATGAAGTGTGCCAATTAAATGGTATTTAATTGGAATTGAATTTGAATTGATTTTGGGGTTTATCGTGAACCGTGTTTTAAATGACACTGATTCTTTTACCCAGTCAAAGATTAAAACTAAGTGGAGTTTTAATGAATCTTTAATTAGATTGAAAAGATCGAGAATAGAGTATCACCAGTTTTACTCCAGACGGTAGTTAAATCTTTAATTAGATTTGAACGTGAAATGGTAATTGAATTTACCGATAACACCGTGGTGTTAGACATGAAGTATAACCAGATTTACTTCATGGGATAAATAGGTTGGGATTGGGAAATAAAATAAATAATTACTTCGGTGTGGTTCGCTAATCCCGACTAGTTTGAAGTGATATTCAAAGGAAGATTAAAGAATAAATTTAAAAGAATTTATCTTTGATAAAATTAATGGGAACCTTTCCTTAAGAATGTGAAATTTAGAAACTAATTGTAGGTTGGCTAAGATGAATGGTTTCCTGGGTATTGATCCGATGTTGGTTTCGGCCTTCGGGGTTAATATTTGGGGAATTGTTCTCTTACTAGTTTACGGTTAGTGACTGATGAATTGGAATGAGGCGTATGTTGTGTTTGTGTAACACGTGTTTATTATATACGCGAGTTATTCGGAAAGATCGGGTTTATCCCATTCTGAATAACTGATACGACGATAAGTCGAAGGTGAAGACGGTGGTTGAAGACCGGAGGTCTTCACGTCGTTTGGATAATTACCGATGATCTTGATTGGGATGTACACCCAAGAGGAGGGAATCAGTTGGTGATCGTCCAAACGTACTTGGAGATCGATGATATGCGAGGTACAAGGTGCCTCCGGTTTCGTTCAGACCCAGAACGGACTTGTGAATGGACTGTGTGTCTGACATTGGATATCATTCAGTGTGATTGATGGATATCGGTTGCATAGAGTGGTTTGCCTATGTGGCATGCTAAGATGCAAATGATCAAGGCTTCTGTTGAAAAGCAGAGTCTTGTGGTTGATGTTCAAAGCACGGCCTGTGTGGCATAGCTTTGTGTAGCGTTGATTCGCGAGCCTCACACCCCAGTTGTGAACTAGAAAAGGGAGAAGGACCTCAGGGGGACATGCGTTTCTTTCTAGTTAGAAGTGGCGTCAGTGGTTTTACACGCCCTGATGAGTTTGACTTATGTGGTTGTTGCTGTTGCGAGGCGCCTCGGATTTATCGGTGACTATGTGAAGTCGATGGAGTCATTTGTTGGCTCATTTACGCCCCAAAGGGCGGGGAAACGTAGTGTTCAGGCATTATAATCCACATCGGTGGACCGGCCCTGACGATGCAAAGGGCGGTTGCGGCTGTTACTGAGGCTCGGGCTAGAGAGTCTCGAATCGGTTGAGGACGATCCCTGGCATCGGTTCATAGATGGAAATCCAATTTCCAAATACGTGACTTTGCGGTTTTATTTGTAGAGCCTAGTATTGGCGACATGATATATGGTACCCATGCCGCCTATGATTGATACTTATGATTTGAAGTTGTTTTATACACTATGCACTTATAATAGTATCAAATGATTTGTTTAAAACGTACTAAGCATGTTTGGCTATTATAAGGGAAAACCCTATCCCCCGTCTTGCGTTGCATTGTGTGATAGGACCTGGGTCTTATAATAGCTTCATTGTTCTTTATTTAGCATTGCGCTGTTTGTTTTATGCACTGGTGTTCTTGGGAGGAAACCCGTTCCGTGTTATATGGCGTGGTCCCTTGATTTACCTAACTTTAAAATAAAGTTAAATAACTGTTTTAGTTCTCACACCAGTCACATGACTGATCTGGAGTTTATTGTTTTAACCTAAACTCCGGGTGCCCTTATTTTGACATGGGCAGCTAGTAGTTTTGGTTTTGCAGATTTATATTCACAGGATCCTGGTTTACAGCTGGAAATATATCCGGAAAGCTTTGTATTCGTATATCTCCTTCAGTTTTGTATTGTATTATTTTCCGCTACTATGTAATTTATTGTAATCTCTGATATTTGGTAAATGTGTAATATTGATTTATACTCTGTATATTCTTGTATTCTGATGGCATTGTTGTAATTAACAATAAAATGTTCTTCCGTCTGCGTTCTATTTTGTCGTGTTCTCAAAACAATCAGGCATTTCGAATGGTCTGGGTCGGTTTAGCGAATGATTCGGATCGAGCGAAATTCCCGGTCATTACACGTTAAGAAGGTCTTAAGTGGCAGACATTCCTTTTATCTAATTTGGGTCTTAAGTGGTTAGGACTAGGATCCCTCCGAAGGTTTATTCCTTGGAGAGGAACCCAAGTCATTGGCCCCACCCTTATTAGTATTAAGGTAAGTCTTTGGGTCATCCTTCTTTAAAAATGGTTTGGCATAAAACGACTAGCGGAGTAGGGTAGTTTACGGGGGATGTCCACTTCCTCTAGAAGCTTGTAAGGGCTCAACTAGGGACAGATTGGTAATTGAAGGATATGCGGCCATCGCATGCTCACCAACTATCTAAGGAAAGTCTTAAGTGACATAGGTGTTCTACCGGATAATTTCAGTTAGGTAGTAACGTTCGCAACAATACTTTTCATATTACAAATGAGAGATTAGATTAAGAACCTTAACGTACTAGGACGGGGTTCTTAAAGGGCTAGGGGTCCGCCTCAGGGTTATAAGAGATTATAAAAATTCACTTTTAATAGGGCCATAAGTGACCAAGAATGCCACCTCGTTGGGTCTTTACCCTAAAGACACTAAGGGGCGATTGACTTGGATATCCACCTCATTGGTTAGATATTTATGTTTGTGTGAGATTTTGTGTGGCGCTAGACATACCTTGACATATGTAACCTGCTAAAAATATAAGGTATGGACATTAAGTAACACTGTATTCCAGTCACAAAGAACTTTATGTTATGACCCCCTCTCCCTAACACCCAGCAGGTCAGTAGATGGGGTAAAGCCATGGATGAAGTCAGGATTGAAGCCGATAGAGAAGATGAAGTTATTATGATATTATTGGCATTTATTGCTTTGCTTCTTTTGGAATCTTATGAAAATGAACTATTTGATGTACCTATTGAATTAATGTAACAGTGACCATGTAGTTCTGCGATTTTGAAATAAATGGTACGTCTTATTTTTGGTATTAAATTTCTCTTTCCGCTGTGTGAGAATTCCATTCGAAGTATATATTATTGTTATCTGTGCAAATGTAATCCTTACAGGAACCAATGAACCGTTTAGAATGGCTCCAAGTTTCGATGGGACTTTTCTAGGTCAAAATTTAGGTCCATTTCGGGCAGGTTGTTTCATTTGGTATCAGAGCATAGGTTACCCAATCATAAGGGAAATATACGTATGAGACGCGTATTTGTAATTTGAAAAGATTACTCAGACTATATATACATATATAATATATGTTTACCCCAATAAGCATACACACTTATACTAGTCACCTTTATCGTTTCTTCCTTTTTTTAGGTTAAATACTATCTCAGGAGTATCCACTAAGGGATTCTTCCTTTTATTTTCAGATAGTAGAATAGATGAAAATCCTAATAAGCAGGGAAACCAAGCAAGACCCCATTACTTGCCAGAATGGTTCCAGCAGTACCTTCGCACTGTGGAGCAGGTCCTTATAGCAAATCTTGCCCCGACAGCTCCCGTAGCTCCTGCCGTCGATGTGGCCTTTGATTTTTCTTGCTTATGTAAGATCTTTATGAATTTTGGAGGGAAACCATTTTCTGGAAAGGAAGGTTTTGCTAGCGCCCAATCTTAGGTTATGGACTGTGAAAGAATCTTTTAGGCTACTGCTTGGCCCAATGAAATAAGAAGAAGGATAATGGTCTGGCATTTGAAGGATGAAGCCTTAGATTGGTGGAACTTAATATCAATGGAGAACGAGGGTCGGATCTTCACATGGGCCGAGTTCAAGACTGGTTTTGAAGAATTTTTTTTGCCAAAGGTATAAAAATGACTATTCCGCTAGAGAAACTCATCCACCTCAAGCAAGGAAACTTGAGTCTGCAATAATACATATCCAAATTCACTGAATTATGTAAGTTGGTAGGGGATTGGTAGACACCTCCATGAACAAAGCAATTTGATTTGTGAAAGGATTGAACTCCCTGTTGAAAGAAACTTTATTAGCTCAAGTAGTAGTTGGGGCGACTTTTGAGACATATACCCTTTGCACGGCTGAAAGCTCTAAGGAGGATAAGGAGAGTGAGAAAGAAGAAAGCTCCAACAATAATAAGAAGAAAGAATGGTGGAAAAGCAAGAAGAAAAAGAACTTAAAAAGGATGCAAAGACTTGCGGGAGGTGCAATCACAACGACCATGAGGCCAAGGATTGTAGGGTTTCATTGGCAAAGAAGGAGTTCAAGGGAAAATGTTACAACTACCATGAAGAAGGACATATGTCCAAAGACTGCCCAAAGCCAAAATCCCAAAGCTACCGAAAGTCGCCAGAACTATGCAATTGAAGCAACCCCAATTCAAATCCGACCCCTAAAAGATCAAGGGCATCCCGCAATTGAAGGTGTAATATATATTTTTGCAAATTCAACATACACTTTGTTTGATTTTGGATCTACCCATTCTTTTATCTCCAAGCGATTAGTAAATCTGTTGAACCTTTCCATATCTATCTCGGATAGTCCAATGGAGGACGCCAACCCTATCGGAGGATCTAAGTTTCTTAATCTGTTGTGTAAAGACCTAGAATTTGAGGTTGACAATGTTGAGTTCCATTGTGAAGCTTATGCGTTGGATTTTATGGGGTATGACCTTATCTTGGGAATGGACTGGCTATCGTTTTATGGGGCCGTTCTAGATTGCGATAAGGGACCCATTCGTCTCAGGAGCCAAGGAGGACGCAGCCTAAATATTCCTCAAAATGTTAGAAACAAGAATAAAGCCTTATTATATTCCTTGTCTCCTAGTTCTGAAGGACCATCTTCGGTCCCTACAGTTTGTGAGTTCTTGGACGTTTTTGAGGAAGTCACGGGACTTCCGCCCCACAGACAAATCTCATTTTGTATTGACCTAGAGAAGGACGCTAGACCTGTAGCACTGCCCTTGAGGCATATGGCGCCCAAGGAAAGAAAGGAGTTAGATAAGAAGATTTCAGAGTTGTTGCAAAAATGTTTTATTTGCCGAAGTACCTCAGAATGGGGTGCACCTGTTGCATTTGCCACCAAAGCAGATGGATCTTTGATACTTTGTGTGGACTATAGGGAACTTAATAAATTAACCAAAAAGAACAGGTACCCTTTACCAAGAATCAATGACCTTTTTGACCACTTTGGAGGAACCCGGGTATTTTCCTAACAAGACCTTGCTATTGGATTTCACCAGTTGAGAATTGCGGAGGACAGTAAGGACAAAACTACGTTTAGGATTGAAACACCCCACCTCCATTAAGGTCACTCACAGAGGGAATGCCTTAACTTCGGTGGAGCATTTTTAGTACAAGATGCAGAAAAATTACATGACAGAAAAATAAAGCAGCGAAAAATAAATAACCTTTATTGATTAAAACAACTTGTACAAAGATTGTTTTACAACACCAATACTTATTACAAGAAAGCATCTGTATTGTTTAATATATAAGAAGCACAAACTGACAATGATATTCCACAATAAAGCATGAGCCAGCCATAGCAGTAGAAAATGGAGTTCAAAGCAATGCGCCAAAGAATCTTCAAGCTCGAAAAGAGTAATGGCCCCAAAATGAGCTGAGCTTTTCCCTCCCTGACTACCTGGGGGGGGGGGGACGGAAGAAAAGAGGCGAAAGCAAATTAGGTCAGACATAAAGTCTGGTAAGTCCAGTGATTCTTAGTATTTAAACGAGGAAATGGGTTATGACATGAATAAACTAAATATAAGACTAAACCATAGTAACAAGATAACATGGGGGTAAGCATGGGATATGGCAAGATAAACTGAATGTACCGTTAAACTGAATGTACAGATAAACTGAATGCGCTTCTACTCCTTCTCTGCTTCGCAACTACCCTGTTATACTGATTTCTATATCTCTTCACTACCTACTAGTGTCCAAACTAGTAATCTATGATCATATGATAACGTGATCCCAATCCCCGTATTTGCGGTTGTCTTCAGGTGTACATCTATTATGGGGATTCCATTTATTACCTAGATCTAATCTAGGGTTTACTATTGAGCGCTTCCTAGATTCAACCAGGGTTTACGCTGCCTAGGTCCAGCTAGGGATTATGCTACCTACTTTGTATTAATTTTCCATGTGTCTGTGTCAGTCGGCCCTCTCTTGAGTGTAGATACTTTGTGCTGGCCCCACCATAAGGTGTATCAAGCCTTATGATAGCGACCCGACACGATTCAAGATGCACAGTGTATAACTACTGGTACCCAATGCCTGCTTTTTCCACTCCGGAGTTTGTGCACGCCCGTAAACCGTCGGAACCTACACTGACGTACCCCCTGCCGCTATTTTGACCGCTTATAATCAGCCCAGTAATCGTGCCCCACCCTGCCTAGTTTTAGGGTACCATGATACTTCTATGTGGGTTACTGCTGAAATGGGTCCCCGTTATTAGGGCTTCCTGTTGGTTAAGTTTGTGGGCCTATATATACAAATATTACCCACCTATACGAGCTGTACTTAACCCTCCCACCGATTCTAGCATGTTTTCTTAACGGTTAAGTTTGTGGGCCTATATGTACTAATATTACCCACCTATACGAGATGTACTTAACCCTCCCATCGATCCAAGCATGTTTATATAATGGTTAAGTTTTGTAGGCCTATATTTACTAATATTACCCACCTACCCGACGTGTACTTAACCTCCTACTCGTCAAGTCGTGTTGGTTAAGTGGTTCTTATTAACTTAACCTATCTCGCTTATCATGTTGGATTGGTTAAGTGTGATTTATTAACTTAACACTGTTCATTCATCAGGTTGTATTGGTTAAGTATTTCCCATTTAACTTAACCCCATTCGTTCATCAAGTTATATTGGTCAAGTGTCATTAATCAATTCAAGTTAACTCAACCCACCCACTCGTCACGTCATGTTGGTTAAGTGTTTCCTTCTGGTGTTAACTTGACCCTACCTCAAACCATGTTATATTGGTTAAGTGTTGACCTCTCGTTTTAACTTAACCCTTCACATACATCGTGTTATATAATTGGTTAACTGTTTTCCTCTTGTATTACTTAACCCCACCACATGTCATTATATATTGGTTAAGTGTTACTTTAGTTAACTTAACCCTATCATTTGCTTAATTAACATGTTACAATGATTAAGTGTTCAAAATTTACTTAACCTCACCCACTTGCCTAGTTAACATGTTATTACGGTTAAGTGTTTCCTTAATTTACTTAACCTCACCCACTTGTCTAGTTAACATGTTATTACGGTTAAGTGTTTTCCCTAGTTACTTAACCTCACCATTTCTAGCTTGATTTATTCATGATCCTTAATTAATTAATTAATTAAAGCACCAACCACTCACATTAGACAGATATTGTTGTGATTACTGGATGTGCCGGTCGGTTCCGGGCAGGTTTACACCACAACTCAGTCTAACTTCGGGTTCTTTTTGGGTTGATGCACTAATCACCCACATTAGACAGGTCTTGTTGTGGTCATTGGATATGCCGGTCGGTTCCGGGCAGATTTACACCACAACTCAGTCTAACCTCGGGTTAGGCATATTCGTCTTTTACTAAATTTACATATTTACTATTTATGTAAATTTTTCCATAAACCAATTTAGCCTAGATCATATTCAACTATCATGCAAATTAACATAAATATATTCTATGTCAAAACTTGATTTACCAATCAATTAACCCAACTTGCAATTTATACCAATTTAGATTTAATATTCCCCTTTTACAGTTCATGCCCAATCTAGATTAATATTCCAATTTACGGTTCATGTCAAAACTAGATTTAATATTCTTGTTTACCGTTTATGTCCAAAACTTGGTTTACACGCCAATTACACACTTTGCGGCCAATTAAATTTATCTATGCATGTAATTCATTCACTATTATAGAAAATTTAGATTATGCCAACATATTTATTATGCCAAATTAACTTAATTAAGCTACGCCAATCCCCGCATCATAATTGTACGTATAAAATGATTTCACAAGTTTCTAAGTACTCATGAAATGATACTAATAGTATCAAAGCAAGGAATAGGGGATAAGCACGAGAATTGACATAAAATAATAGCCATGCAAGAATGAACCAAATACAAAAATAATGGTTCCAATGGGTTTGATGTACATAACAGTGAATAGGAATAAACTAGACAAGTTACACCACACAAAAATGAGATCCAACATAATTAAGGGAATAGGCATTGGTGATTTGGTCCAACATAATGCCAGTTCGAAGTACAACCTAATAAGTTAATGGGAATAGGCATAAGTCACTGACTACAATAGTTATAGGCAATTAACCACAATAGTCGTGGGCGACTAATCACAATAGTTTCTTAATCAATGTCGTAGGCAATAGTCTCATAGTCATGAATCTTGGTAATAGTCTCATAGTCATGAATCATATGCAATAGTCTCAGAATTATGAATCATAGTCATAGTCATAGGCAACAGTCTTATAGTCATAGTCATATGTAATAGTCTCTTTGTCATGAATCATAGTCATAAGTTTCATGGGCAACAGTTTCATAGTCATAGTCTTAGGCAAAAGTCCCATAATCATAGTCATTGGCAATTAGCCACAATAAGTTCTAGGCCACAATCGAGAATCAGATCCAAAGGCATAGATAACGTTAGATTTGACATAAGCATGAATCAAAGATAATTAACTTGCAAATAGGCACAGTTCTATATTTTAATTTATTGCATTCATGAGTCCAATTACACGTTCAAATCTAAGGAATAACTGAACTTACAGTGATCGGTTTAGAAAAGGCGATTTGCTATGATTCGAGTGACGTTGCTTGAAGCAGAATGCCTATGGTCCAACTTGAAGCTTTAACTTGATTTGAATTTCCAATTTGAAGAAGAACTATAACTTGTTTTAATAGAGAATAAGACTTATTTTAATTAGGATTGAGGCAGAATGTAGGCGTAATGAAGTTTTGTGGAGAAAGTGAAGTTTGGGGGCGTTTATATAGCGTAGAACTCATGAATTTGGTCCAGAAATCAGCCCGGATACATAAAAATGAATTCTGCCTCGGATTTGGGAAAACAGGGCAGGTCGACCCCCAGGTCGACCTATAGGGGGAGGTCGACCTGGGTCCTGGGCGGGAAATTTCCCGCCCAGCCCGCTTCTGGGTTCTGTTTTGAATTTTGAATTCAGTTTCGAGCTGTTTTTAAATTTGAGCTGAAACTTCCGAAGGCCATAACTTCTTCATACGAAGTCCAATTCACGCAAACTTGGATTCTATATCAAGCAGAATTCCAAGACGAAGGGCAATGGCATAACCCATTTCCCTTAATTCTTCTCTTAAAAATTAAGTATACTTTGATTTGTTACATTAACGTTTATAGAAAACACGGGGTGTTACAAGGATGCCAGACGGATTGTTCCAATGGGAAGTTATGCCCTTCGGATTAATGAATGCACCCGCTTTCTTTGTGGACCTCATGAGTAGAGTGTTTAGGGGCATTCTAAATAAAATTGTGGTAGTCTTCATAGATGATATCCTTATATTTTCATAGGATCGTGAAGAGCATGAGAAACACTTGAGACAAGTGTTAAGGATATTAAGAAAGAACCAACTGAAAGAAAAATTCCCGAAGTACCATTTCTGTAGGGAAGAAGTGATATTTTTAGGACATATTGTGTCAAGTAAAGGCTTGACCGTAGACCCCACGAAGATCGAGGCAATCAAGGAATGGAGGATACCCCGAAATGCTACAGAGGCAAGAAGTTTCCTTGGATTTGCCGGGTATTATAGGAAATTTATTAAAGACTTCGCAAAGATTGCTACTCCATTAACCCAATTAACGAGAAAGAATTTGGTATTCACCTGGAGTAGTAAAACTGATAGAGCCCTTAGGAAATTAAAGAAGCATTAACTAGCGCACCTGTCCTAATTATATCTGACGGTTCAAAGTTTTTCACCCTTTACACTGACGCATGTGGGACCGGTTTAGGAGCATTCCTTATGCAAGAAGGAAGAGTAGTTGTCTATGCTAGTAGACAACTCAAGGATCCATAGAAAAGATATCCAATGCATGACCTTGAGTTAGTCGCAGTAGTGTTTTCCCTTAGATGTGGAGGCATTATCTCTTAGGGGAGAAGTTTGAGTTATTTACCGACCATAAATCCCTTAAGTATTTATTTTCTGAATGTGACTTAAACTTGTGACAACGAAGATGGATGGAATATATTGCCTCATTTGACGTTGCGGTTCATTATACCCTAGGCAAGATGAATGTTGTGGCGGATGCTTTAAGTAGGAAACGTGCAACATTAAATGCGATGATAGAATGGAAACAGTTAGAGTTCCTCGCAAATTTGAATTTGCAAACCTCACCAACCACTTCCAATGGTTTTCTTGGGGCTATGATAATTAGGCCTACCCTAAGAGAAAGAGTCCAAAGTGCACAAGACCTTGACATAGAGTTAAGAATAATAAAGGAGAAAGTGGCAAAGAGAGAGAGACCTTTCCTCACTCGGTTAAGTATTCGATCCATGATGATGGGAGTTTACTTTGTGATGGACGACTTTACGTCCCTAAGGAAAAAGGGTTGAGGAAAGAAATTTTAGAAGAGTGCCATAGGTCGAGACTGACCATACACCTCGGTGGGGATAAAATGTACAGGGATATGAAGAGGAATCTCCATTGGGAAGAAATGAAGAGAGACATAGCCGAGTTTGTGGCCAAATGTTTGACATGCCAAAAAGTCAAGACAAAACAAGGGAAGCCTGGAGGACTGTTGTTACATTTAGAGATCCTCACATGGAAGTGGGAACATATTTCCATGAACTTCATAGATGGACTTCCTAAAAGCCAAAAAGGGAATGAGACCATTTGGGTTGCGGTGGGTCTTTAAACCAAAAACGCCCATTTCATACATGTTAAAAAGACAAGGACTGCAACCTCGTAAGCCCAACTATATGTTAAAGAGATAGTTAGACTCCATGGTATTCCATCAAGTATCGTGAGTGATAGAGATCCCTTATTCACAAGCGAACTTTGGAGAAGCGTACAAGCAGAATTAGGGATGACCCTTAACTTAATCACAGCTTATCATCCACAGATCGATGGACAGACAGAGTAAACAGAATCTTAGAAGACTTGCTCAGAACTTGTATCATCGACTTTGTAGGAGTATAGGAGTAGCACCTACCGCTTATGGAGTTCATGTATAATAATAGTTTCCAAGTGACGATTGGTATAACCCCATTTGAAGCGCTATACGGGAGGCCATGCAAATCGCCAACTTGTTATTGGGAAACTACCGACAAGGTTATACTCGGACCAGACTTCGTCCATGAATCTATGGAGAAGATATCTTTGATTAGGAAGAGAATGAAGGCAGCCCAAGACCGTCAGAAATCATATGCCGATGAGCGTAGGAGGGAGTTAGAATTTAATGTTGGAGACATAGTGTTCGTGAAAGTATCCCCTCAAAACTGTTCGGTTTGGAAAGACTGCGAAGTTGGCTCCTATATTTATTAGACCTTTTAGTGCCATAGAGAAGATAGGATCTTTGTCTTATAGAGTGAATCTCCCTAAGTGTCTATCGAGAATCCATAATGTTTTTAATGTATCTCATTTAAGGAAATGCCTTCATGATTCTACTATCAGACTCAAGCTTGATGAAACTGGGGACATTGAGAAACTAGAGTTGGAGTCCAGGGTGCCCCGTGCCACTGTAAGGATTGTAGAGCATGGAATATAGAGGCCTGCAACAAAATCGTCCGCCTCGTCCAAGTGCAATGGGGGAATGGCCCTGTGGAAAGCACATGAGAGACGATGGATAAGACGAGACAGACTCACCTAGAGCTTTTCACGGGTAATTTTTCCCTTAAATTTTCATTTATTGATGCATCATGATTGCTAGATTGGATGCCAGGGAATGGATGCAATACCATCGCACTAAGCACTGATATATAAATATATGCATATTTAGTTGTTTGCATACATGCATCATCACTTATTACAACTAAATGCTAGGGTAGAGCTCACTTTAGTAGGTCTGCAGTTCATAATTACTGGAGTCATGAATGATTATGGATGAATTATAAATAAAATGGGTGTATAACATGGATGTTCTGCGCGAGTTGTATTTTTCGCCCCTTAAATAGATTTCAGGATGAAATCTATTTTAAAGGGGGAGAATGTAACACCTTGTAAAATTCATAAGTATTAACAAATAAATAAATTTATTAAAACAAGCAATTAAATGATATAGACGGAAAATGGAATTTTCACAGCTTTAGGAATTTAGCTAAGAAACTCTTTTATTTGGATTCATGGCGAAATTCTTCATCGTTTTCATATGAAATATGCTTAAAACATTTAACGTATGAAGAAGTTATGAACAATTGAATTTGGATAGTGTACGCAGAAATTATATGTATATATATAATTGTGTGAATATTATGTATATTGTCCAAATAATAATCTAAAATAAATAAATAAAGAGTGCGAAATAAATTTTTTAAAATTGGAGATAAGATAATATCAAGGTGACAGAGAATATTAGATATATGGAAAGATAAATTAGAGTTAATTGCATTATTGTATGTGTTTGAAATGATAATATCTAAGGGATAAACTGCTTGTTTGGACAACAATAACTTTCCCTGAGGTGGATTTGAAATCCAATTAAATAGATAAAGACAAGGGGACAAAGGATGTGCTACATAAGGAAAAGGATTGGTAATAAAAGGCAAGAAATTAAGCAAATAAAGAACATAATTAATAAAAATGAATAGCCCAGTAAGGCTATGTATTAGAGTTTTCTAAAGAGGTTATGTTTATATGGATAGTTCGGATTTTTTTTATAAATCCGACGGCTCCTGCTCACACGAGCAAGTATAAATAACCCCTCAAACAACACTAGAAACCCTAATTATTCTAAACCTCTGCCTCCATGCTGCTGAATTCAATAGGAAAATAAAGAGAAAAAGGGTGAAGGTTCTTCTACTTCTCTACCTCCATTCCTATATCTCTCTATTTCAATTTATATAAGTTTAGGAAGTTGGAATTTATCAAAAACAATATATATATATATAAGAATCTAATTGTATGTTTCTTATATTTATAATGTTAGGAGATCAATTAAAGCCCACTTGAACGTTGAGAACAATCGCAGATCTAGAGATTTCTACCACATCTCCACTTGACTTGTGAGTGGAATCTAGTTTTTCTTAAATGCATATTCATATTATTATTAGTTTTCTATATTAATTGTTATTCCTATGAAGATTTGGTTATGCGATAATAAAACATGAAAAATCCCCAAATCGTCTACTTTGTAATCACGTAGGAAATTATCATGTTATATTGGTTTTGTAGAATTGTGGTTTATGTATGAATTAGGTTTGGATCCTAGTTCGATTGTAAACGCATTCATAAATTGTAATAAGTCAAATGCTAACATTTTTGGGTGTATAACACCACAAAAAGGGTGGATTGGGTGCAATATAGATTGAATGTATGAAATACTCTACTTTTAATTTAATATTGAAACCTTTTTCTACATGCCTAGGATAGAAGCTGTAATTGATATGTATGTGTATGCTTTCCATTACTACTATTTGCTATATGTTCATTATGCCATCATGTTAAGTTGTAGCGGTATAATATGGAAAGATTTAGAATTGTATGCTTTAATTTTGATAAATGACAATTGCCATCCCAATTAGAATGTTTTCTGATTATACGAATGTTACGTCAATTAGGCGCTATTATTATATTAATTATTTAAACGTAAATAACGTAATTAACATTATATTAGCATAATAAATACTATTAGGTTAGAGTCTGAATTTGAAATGTCCCCTTAAAAAATATACATATATATATATTTTTCTTGTGTGTATATATAGAACTGCTTATATGTATATATATATATATGTGTGTGTGTGTGTGTGTGTGTATAAATGGCACATAGACATGAGGTTAGTTGCCATTTGTGGTAGAAGCCTGCCCGAAACCGACCGACATATCCAGCAACCACAAGTGGGCCCAACTAATGTGAGATGTCTAGGTGCCATGGGCCATTCATAAATTTAGAACACTAGACACGAGGTTAAACTGACTTGTAGTAGAAGCCTGTCCAGAACCGACAGGCATATCTAGCGTCTACAAGTATATGGGTTTATGTGAGAGGTCTAATGTGTACATATATATATATATATATATATATATAAGTTGATGTGTGAAAACAAATAGGCTTACTATGCCTTAAGAAGGTCTAAAGTGGCTGACTCACCTTTTATCTAATTTGGGTCTTAAGTGGTTAGGACTAGGATCCCTCCAAAGTTTTATTCCTTGGAGAGAAACCTAAGTCATGGGACCAACCCTTATTAGTATTAAGGTAAGTCTTTTGGGTCCTCCTTCTTTAAAAGTGGTTAGCCATAAATTGGTTAACAGAGTAGGGTAGTTCAGGGGGATGTCCACTTCCTCTAGAAACTTGTGAGGGCTCAACTAGGGACAGATTGGTAATTGAAGGGTATGTGGCCATTGCATGCTCACCAACTATCTAAGGGATGTCTTAAGTGACATAGGTGTTCTACCGGGTAATATCAGTTAAGTAGTAATGTTCACAATACTACTTCTCATATTACAAGTGAGAGATTAGACTTAAGAACCTTAACGTACTAGGACGGGGTTCTTAAAGGGCTAGGAGTTCACCTCAAGGTTATAAGAGATTATAAAAATCGACCTTTAATAGGGCCATAAGTGACTAAGAATGCCACTTCGTTGGGTCTTTACCCTAAAGACACTAATGGGCGATTGACTTGGATATCCACCGCATTGGTTAGATATTTATGTTTGTGTGAAATCTTGTGTGGCACATAGACATACCTTGACATATGTAAGCTGATAAAAATATAGTGTATGGACATTAAGTAACATTGTATTCCAGTCACAAAGAACTTTATGTTCTGACCCCTTCTCCTTAACATTCAACATGTCAGTAGATAGGGTAAAGCAATGGATGAAATCAGGATTGAAGCCGATGGAGAAGATGGAGTAATTATGATATTACTGGCAGTTATTACTTTGCTTCTTTTGGACTCTTATGGAGATGAACTATTGATGTGCCTATTAAATACATGTAACTGTGAATATGTATTTTATGATTTTGAAATAAATGGTACATCTTATTTTTGTATTATATTTTCTCTTTCCACCGTGTGAGAATTCCATTCGAAGTATATGTTATTGTTATCTGTGCAAATGTAATCATTATAGGAACCAATGACCTGTTTAGAATGGCTCTAAGTTTCGATGGGCCTTTTCGGGGTCGAAATTTAGGCCCATTCCGGACGGGTTGTTACAACGGTCGAGCCCCTTTATAAGAGGGCGGTCGACCCCTAAATTGATCCCCTCCTATAGGGGATGTCGACCCTCCTTCTGGGATCGACCAAGGATATTTAAATCTCGTGTGGCAATGCTTTCTATTAAATTCTTAGTTAATGGCTTTGATGTATTTCATTATGCTGATTATCTTTGAAACCCTTTGCATATGAGTATATACAAACAAATTCAAATCCTCTTGGAACATTCTTTTATGCCAATCCATAATTAGTTATATTTTGGATTTACATATAATCTATTTAAATTTAAAATCTTGTTTGCAAATATTAAAATATAACTAGTACTAGTTTTATTAATATCTTCTTCATACAAACTCCTTTTTCAGTTAATAAAATATGAAAACGGATCAGAATCTCACCACGAATGCAATAGTAATAATTTTGTGGCCTAATTCCCAATTATACAGAATTACATTTTTCAGCCCATCAATGTATTATTGATTATTATTTATTTTAATTAAATTATTTTATGTATATTTTAGATTTATTTTACGGGAGGTTACATTCTTTTCCCCCTTTAAAAGAGACTTCATCCCGAAATGTTTGTGAAGAGGCGAAAAATACAAATTTCTCAAACGACCATGTAGTACACCCATGTTATTCTATAAACATCCAGTAAACATCCATAACTCATAATGATTATTTACTACAAATGTAACACCCTAAATTTTAATAATCAATAATCAAATAGGGAAGGGTAAAAATCTAATCATTAATCAGAATAAACTTCAGAACTAGACAACGCGACTAGCAACATTGGGTCCGTTGTAATTTTCTAATGAAAATAGACACTTACTTCGCTGAAAATGGAGTTAAAATGAATAAGTTATGAATTAAAGAAAAATATATACAATGAAATAGTCAAGTGGGACGTCCTATGCCCACATGGGTTAACCTAGTGTCGACCCATAGGTCCTTAGGTCGACCATGTGTCCACTTAAGGCATGGGTGGGTCGACCCAATGCGCTTGTATGTTTGTGCCATGGTGCGCATGTAATTTTTGTCAAATGTTATATTTTTACACCATTATTTTTTGAGCTAGCTTAATTTTATTGGTTCAATTTGAACTTGAGGATGACATGGAACTTTTTGTTTGGTCTAGTGATATGGCTAGCCCGAATTTAATCCTAAATTTGGATGGCTGAGGAAACCTAGTAAATGTTATAAATAGACCAGCAAAGCCTCTCTCACTTCTTAAAATCCATTCTTTCTGTCTTCTTCTTCCCTAGGCATATCCACAAAATTAGGAAGGGCTAAATAATTAAAATTTTACAAGGATAAGGAAGTTCTATACTTTTAATATTTATTTTTCTAAATACTTCTACAGGCGGAGGTTTTGCTGGAATAAGAAAAGGCCACGGGGGAAGATCTCCTCGTCAGATCTGTGAGTTTTTATGTGATTTCGATATTAGTAATTTGTGTAGGAAAATTTAGACAATTAAATAGTTATACTTTGCAAGTTTAATGTTTACAGTTATTTGTAGTGTTTTATGCATTTATTTTTATGTGAAGTTACTGTAATTTAATTACTGGCTATGCCTATTTCTTTCTAGTTATTTACTATTTATAAGTAATTCTCCTTCTTCTATCCCCTTCTCTGTTGTGGTTTATTTACAATTCGGACTATGCTCTATTTTATATGTTTTGTTTATTTTGAGTTTAGGTCTTGCAAGTAGCCTACACCATTTCCCTTTTTGTTTTACCGCTGAACCTAGGCCTAAAGAGGGCCTAGGCCTTTATCGTTATTATGCATTAAAATTGGAACAATATTGGAATTGAATGAAAAGAGAAAATTATGCATGTTAGAACCGATTGAATATTATAATCAGTAATTAACTGTAATTTAGGGATAAAAATTAATATGTAATTAGAGAACATGCAAACATATAAATTGGAATAGGATTAACTTAGTTGGGCGCTAAATAACATGAGGTTGGGTTGTATAAAGAATTGAACATCAATTAAGAATGTTTAATACAACTTAGGAATATAAAATGAGGTTATATTGGGCTTATAAATAAACTTAAATTGTGTTAAGCTAAATTAAATATAAAAATAATAAGCTAAGGTAGTGGAGTCCATTCCGGCAGCGTGGGGCTGATTAGAGAAAAATTAGTTTAGGTCCGTTCTGGTAATGTGGGGCTGATTGAGGAAAATTAGAGGCCTAATAAAATAATAAAAATTGTAAGGTGGGGGTTCTTTTCGGCAACGTGGGGCTGATTGGGAAAAACATGTGGCAGTGGTTTAGGTTCATTCCGACAGGGGATGATTAGGGAAAATAAGAGGTCTAATAAAATAATAAAATTGTAATGGGAGTCCATTCCAGCAACGTGGGCTGATTGGGGAAATAAGTTTCTCGTAGCTATGTCTGTTCCGGCGGTGTGGGACTTATAAAGGAAACTAAGCGGCCTAGTAGAAAACTAAATGGGACTAAGTCTAGGGATGACTTGTGTCAATTGCATACTTCGTTGGGGACCGGTATTAGGATCCCTATTATCATCTATGGAGGTCTCACACTAGGTAGAGGCGAGGGTACACTTTAGTGCATTGAGTAGTAAGAAGTCTAAGCAGGGTAGGTGCAGGAGCATTCTGGAAGGATGATGAGTGTGCATCGTGCCAATTGGGGAAAATAAATCGTTATAACGCATGTGATAAATCGCTATGTCCTTTTAGTTAATGGACTCATGATTGATAACTCCGAGTTCCATCACTGGCATGGGGTATCACATTGTGTTTATAGCAGCCGATCGACGGATAGAAATTAGGTAACGCCTAATTATTATATCTTTGGTGAGTTGGTGCAGTAAATCTTAGATATGAACGAGAAGCCAATCTTTATTCGTTCTTTACTTTATTTACTGCTTTATACCTTTATGTCTTATATCCTTAAAATTGTTCATCTGTCTAATGCTTCCTTACTTTATGCTCGTGCAATAAATTACTAGAACTCACAAGACATATGTCTGACCTAGTTTGTTTTCTCCTTCTCTCTTCCTTTCCCCTCCAAGTTCATAGGGTGGAGGGTCTCAGTAGTGATTCTTGATTTTTCAGTTCAACTTGGATCCAGACTCATTTCAGACTCATGTATTAGTTCATTTCCCATTTTCTGATTATTGTGTTGACATTGAGAGGGATGGTTTTACTTATGTTGTAATAACCCAGAAAATGTGAACCAGTTAAAATTTTTTAAATCAGGTTATTAACAAGAAATTTGAATGATTGAAATGGCATATTTCAATAAAATATAGAATTGGGTATAATATTGCAGTTTGAAATTTTGAATACAAACTTGGTCTGATTGTACCGAGTGGAAAATATAACGGATTTTGACGAAACTAAAAATATTTAAATCTGTTTATCAATACCTTTCTAACGAATCTGAAAAATCGAAATTTCATAACGGAAATCAAAAGTTATGGCCAAACGAATTTTCAGAAAGGTCGCTATATAGTATATATAGCCCTTGAAAATTGAGATTTTGCATACGACCTCGGAATTCGACGAAACCACTTTTGTTGGGTCCGGGATGTCAAATTATTGCTAGGTTTCAAATTTCATAATTTTTGAAGCTAGTATGTGAGCGGGGCAAAAGATAACGTGTTTGGTCAAATTCTGTTAAAATGGGTCGACCTGAAAATGGCCGTTTTTCAAACGAGCTCAGAATTCGACGAAACTAGTTTTGTTAGGACCGTATCGTCAAAACAAAGCTAGATTTATTTTTCTGGAATTTTTCGATTCAGTTTGTGGCCCTGGCAAATTGAAATGTACGATTAAATTAAATATCGAATGTTTTATATTTTAATTTGAAAAATAACTGACTGTAACAGTCGAAATGGCCAACGAAACATATCCCATTGTGTCCGGAATAGGGGTATTTAGCTAGGGGCGACAGTCGTTGGGTTTAAAAAGGAGTCCGTTTGCAAAAACACTATTTAAAAATTTTCTATAAATTCTGGCCAATAGGAAATTTTCTTTAAAAAAAACTCTAAAACCCTAGCCGCTAGAGCACGATTGAACGACGCACGTCGCTCAAAACTTCTCGTCGATATCGCCGCCGCCTCAGGCCATTTCATCGCCGACCCCAGTTGAAGTTTTTGTTCGCCGTAGTCCCCTCTCCACATCCGACCAACCCACGTCTCCTCCCATCGACTATCGACGCCGGAAATCGAGGAGGAAGGCGCGACCTTCTCAGCGCCGCCGCGACGAGCACAGACCACCGGACCACTTGCCACCACCGCCGTTCTGGAGGTGCTTCGTAGCTCTTCGACGCAGCATAGCCTGATCGAAGCATAGAGGTACGGATCGGCTGGAATTTTGAGACCTAGTTTCGAAGGTTTTAAAAACCTTTCTGATAAAAATTCTGAAATGAAAATGACACTTTTAAGTGTTGCAAAACTTTGAAAAATAATATCTTTTTCGTTCTTTAACGAAATTTGATGAAACAGGAGACACCGTGACCGCAAGGAGGCTCTCTACATTCTAGAAGAAGCCGCGGATTTTTCTGACCTTCCTACGATTTTTAGCACTGCAATAACCAATGTGAGGAATCTAAATTATCTGTGTGAATGAAATCGCGTTGTATAAATTATATAAGCGAAGTGTAAATTATATACGCATTGTATACCTCATGTACATGTGTTGTATAAGTTATATTAGCGATGTATAAATTATACAAGCGTTGAATGAAACATATATGCTTTGAATTGTGATGAAATGCAAGTGAATTATTATATTATATATATATATATATACTCCCCTCGTCCACAGACCATGGACGATATTTATTGCTTGTGATTGACGTGATATTATATGGTTTGACGAATGGTTGGAAATAATTGTTTGTGGTTGATATTATGGTTGAAAAATACCTTTGTGGTTGAAAAATACCCTCTTGTGGTTGAAACAAAATAGAATAGGATTGTGGAATTGAAAATAAAACATGCCGCCTGCGTGCGAACTAGATGCATGATCCCCATTGTCAAAAACCGCGAGGTTTTAAGGTAGAGCGAGGAGCCGTACTAGGGACGGTCCCGGTTTTAACTACCCAGCCGTTATGCTGCCGAAATTTTCTGAAATATTTCTGTGTTAGAATAATTTTCATTCATTGAAATTATTTACATATGCTATAGCGAATATTCATGTGTTGAGTTGCAATTCATTCATTGAGTTGAAATTCATGTGTTGAATATTATTTGAATTTAAACAAATAGCTTTAGCAATAAAAATCACATTTTTATATATATATATACAAACGATATGGAATATTCATGTGTTGAGTTGCAATTCATTCGTTGAGTTGAAATTCATGTGTTGAATATTATTTGAATTTAAACAAATGGCTTTAGCAATAAAAATCACATTTTTATATATATACAAACGATATGGAATATTCATGTGTTGAGTTGCAATTCATTCGTTGAGTTGAAATTCATGTGTTGAATATTATTTGAATTTAAACAAATGGCTTTAGCAATAAAAATCACATTTTTATATATATACAAACGATATGGAATATTCATGTGTTGAGTTGCAATTCATTCATTGAGTTGAAATTCATGTGTTGAATATTATTTGAATTTAAACAAATAGCTTTAGCAATAAAAATCACATTTTTATATATATATACAAACGATATAGAATATTCATGTGTTGAATTGCAATTTGTTCATCGAGTTGAAATTCATGTGTTGAATGTTATCGTCTTTTAAAAATAAATTGAATCGACAATGAAAACTATATTTTTATAGTGAATATGAAGTGTTAAAAAATACACATGTGTCGAATAAATATTTTTGATGATAAAAATATTCCTTTTATCAAGTATACGCTTAGATAAAAATACACATGTGTCGAATAAATATTTTTGATGATAAAATATTCCTTTTATCATGTATACGCTTAGTTAAAAATACACACGTGTTGAAATAAATAATAGTTTGCTAGAAATATTATTATTAGCTTTGTTCGGCATATATATACATGTGTTGAACAGGAAAAATGGATTAGCTATAGAGTAAAGAAATTATTTGCGTGCCCAACAAATAGGTAAACCTTGATGAGTTGGCTGCGCAATTTTATTTATATATCAACTCCTGTGAATGCCATTGGATGCGGAGTGCTGGTTATTCTGTGTGAAATAATAAATAACGCCATAGGATAGTAACAATTAATTTTGAACCACACTACATGGCATACTTCTTGATGATAGGCATACTTCATCATATTCCACATAAGCAATTGGAGCTTGTGTGACGAGGTGGGAGATTTACCATACAAGCAAGAGGCTTGTATGGCGATGACTATATACTACAGGTTGAACTGATGACTGATATGGACTATATAAATTATAACAATAAATTGCCAGATTAATAAAAAAAACCCACACGGGTCTAGAGTTGACAATAATCACGTCGCTCTAGTTATTAGATACGGCACATGGACTATTTATTTCCACACGGAAACGGGGTGACGGGAATTTATTCTCTGGAGTGATTATCAGTACATGCTCCCTCGTAAACACCAAAATATATCACTAAAAATATGTGAATGCTTTTTAGGATTTATTGGGTACCTAATACGGCCCAATAAATTTCCAAACCCCTCCCCGTACAAAGGAGGTTATGGCGAAATTTTTCGAAATATTAAGGCGTTAGTGAAATATTTGAAGTGAAAACGAAATTGAAAATAATTGAATGAACTATATTTATATATATAAATATAAATATAATAAAAAGGAATAGAGGCCGTGCAGTTCGTGTTTCGGAATCATAATTTGAAATGATTAGTACGAGAAATCCGACCATCGGATTTTCCCGAAACCACAATCACGGAGTTCGCCTTGGAAATATCTTTCTAACGGCACCAACCTTGTAAAAATCCAACGGTTGGATTGTCCGGAATGTTTAATTCAAGTCTGAAGAAAAACAGCGCCAGAATCGTTTATATTTATATATAAATATAATTAAATTTAATCGAATAACGACGCTGCAGTTCGAATTTTGAAACCGTAACTTCAAACGACTAGTGTGGAAGATCCGACCGTCGGATTCTCACGAAACTGGAACCGTTGGGTTCGCTTTGGGGATATCTTCCCACTGATATAGACTTTGTAGAAATCCAACGGTTATATTTCCCGATATATGTAAAACAAATTTAGGGAAAAACAGCGCCAGCGCCACGACACGACCTGAAACGTCGTTTAATTAAATATGGCCATTTTTAAATAAATAAAAATGGCGAAAAATCGTTATAAAATATTATAAGCAATATTGATTGAGAATAAGCCAAATGGGCTTGAATTGTTTGATATTTGATGGTTGTATGTGTATGACATGAAAATAACACTAAAGAACCGAAAGATGGATGTCGAATAATATAACCATAAAATGAATCGATTTAAATTCTAATGACGTGAATTATTTGAAAAGGCCGAGCTAACCCTCATTTCAAATAATTTATCGAGCGATTCGAATTGGAAAATGCAAAGACGATTCAAGACCGACGATCTTCGTATCGGTTGGATGGGCGCTACTGAGGTTCCTGACCGGAGTAGCTACCGGAAGGGGATGGAAGTAGTAGCCGTCAGGACGTATGTGTTGATTGTACGGATTTGCGAGGAATTTGACGCCTTCGGTTTCGTTCAGACCCAGGACGGACTTGTAAATGGACTGTGTGTCTGCCATTGGATTTTATTTTGTACTGATTGATCTCTGTTAAATATATATCTGTTTGGTGGCGGAGAATTTATTCTTTTGCTTAACGCCCTTCTCTGAGACGTACGAGCTCAGGGGTTATATATCGATGGAAATCAATCGTACGGAGTGGACTGCCTATGTGGCATGCCAAGATGCTGTGATCAAGGCTTCTGTTGCAAAGCAAAGTCTTGTGGATGATGATCAAAGCAGGGTCTACTTGACCTAGCTTTGTGTATTTCGTAGATTCGCGAGCCTCACACCTCGGTATGAGTTAAAAACGGGATACGGACCGCTGGGAGAGCACGACGTTTCTTTCTAGCTATGGTGGTGTCAGTAACTTACCAGCCCTGACATTTATATTTACTTTTCACCTTTGTGGTTGTTGGAATGCGAGGCGCCTCGATTATAGGTCTGCAAGGACCGGGAAACGTGTGTTCAGGCATAATTAATCCTCTAACGTAAGTGAGGACCGGCCCAGCCGCATCCGGGGTTGCCCAGAGTGTGTAGTCCCGAGGCATTTGCTAGAGTGTCTCGAAGCGGAGAGGAGCTTGCCCCTTGCCTCGACTCATGACGGAAATCCAATTTCCAATACGAAATAACGGACTTGATTGTAGAACTAGTATGGCGACATAGTATATGGTAGCTATGCCGCCTATAATTGATATTTATGATGCTATTCGTTTTGAAACATATATGCACTAGTAATAATATCAAATGATTTTGCTTTATACGTATCAAGCATATTTGGCCCTTATAAGGTAAAACTCTATCCTCCGGCTTGCGTTGCATTGTGTGATGGGACCTGAGTCTTATAATGGTTTCATTCTTTCTAAAAGCATTGCGTTGTTTTAAAAGAATTTACCTTGTTTTAAATGCACTAGCAATCACTGGAGTAAACCCGTTCCGCGAAAATGGCGTGGTCCTATGATTTGCTATTTACTGTTGTTTAACTGTTAAATAGATTCCTCATACCAGTCCCCATGACTGACTCGTTGTTTGTTTCACTTTGCAAACGCGGGTGCCCTTATTTTCACACGGGCAGCCTAGTACACATGTGACAGGTGGTTTTTGGTTCTGCACTGCTGCATAGAGTGCACTTTTGGCTCATGGCGAGGCTGACTTCATAGAGATGACTTTGATATTTTCCGCCATTACTGTATTTATATTATGATTCCACCACTGGCGATGCAGACTGATTTACTTTCCGTATTTCTCACTATATGTATATGTATTCCGCCTTCGGCGATGTAGACTGATACCCTTATTATGTCTCATTGCATGTATGTATTCCGCCTCTGGCGATGATGACTGATCACTTTCCTTTCATTTACTAAGTTATATCCTACGTTATGCTATTCTGATATTCCTACATGTTGTGATTCCGCTGTCATATCCATGTAAAATTTATTTTATTTATTGTTTCTGCTATTATCTGTACTCTGCTATGATGATTAATGTGTTATTTCCTAATGATTATCCTTAATACCGCCCCTCGGATTTTGGGATCGTCACAGTTGGTATCGGAGCTTTGGTTAACCTTAGTTCCGGGATGTAACACATTAAACACCTCGTCAGAATAGAATCAGTAGTGTTCTAATGCGAGTAGCTCATTAGAGATAGGATTAGCAATGTCTTAGAATGAGCTAAGCAGATTAGCAAAACAATTTGATCAGTACATCATCATTATCTTTCCTTGTATTCCCTTGTTTTATCATTTATGAAAATTATCAAATCTGTGAGCTTGACTCTTTTCTTGCTTATACAATACTCTTAGATGGCTACACGTGGAGCAGCAGCTAGAGGAGGCCGTGGAGGCCGAGGAGATGCAGCATGAGGACGGGGGAATATCCCCGTAGTAGTGGAAGGCCCTATTATTCCGCCACCAGCACCAGAAGACTTTGAGCTTGATAAAGTAGCAAAGAGGTACAGAAATCTTGGGGGAAAACCTTTTGCTGGCACTGGCACAGTGACCGAAGCTATAGCTTGGCTGAAAACCTGTGAGAAAATCTTCGAAGGCATGGGTATGGGAACTAACAACAAAGCCCGACTTGGCATTTGGCTCCTTCAGGAAGAAGCAGAGCTGTGGTGGGATGCCATTACCTCTGAGGATGCAGCTGGTACTATCCGGACTTGGGAGCAGTTCAAGACTTTGTTCAATGAGAAGTTTGTACCGGAACAGGCTCTAGAGAGGATGAGAGAGCAGTTTGCTAATCTCCAGCAAGGAGACCTCTCTGTTCAGAATTATCTAAATAAGTTCACCCAGTTATCGCGCTATGCTCCAGAACTGATTTTAACCAACAAAGCCAAGAATAAGAGGTTCATATTTGGGCTGAAGCGCAAGTACCACGATAGAGCTATGAGCAACATCAAACTCTCCTTTACAGAACTAGTAGAGATGGCTTGCAATTACGAAGACATGGATGAGAGACATGCTAGCCAAGACCGCGCTAAAAGCCAAGCTGGAAATAAGCGCAAGGCTTCAACCGATCAACCCGAATCTAGCATTACCACGGCTGCTACTCAGAAACCAGCAAAGATCCCGAAAGGAAATTGCTATAATTGCGGGAAGCCAGGTCACTTTTCTAATGTATGCAAAGCCCCAAGGAAGCCAAAGGCAAATGACTCAGCCGAATGCTACAACTGCCATAAGAAGGGGCATTATAGCAGGAACTGTCCTCTGAAGCAGAATGCTCAAGTGGCTCATGTCTATGACGGGAAGACCCCGCCAGCTATCACCGATGGATCAGGTAAACCCGATGTCTTGGGAGGTACCCTTACTATTAAAAATATTCCTGTTTCTGTACTTTTTGATACTGGTGCATCACGTAGCTTCATTTCTGGTAACATTGTTCATAAGTTAAAATTGAAACGAAGAAAACTTAAGGAACCAATTAAAGTTCAAAACCCGATAGGAGGTTCTGTTAGTCTCAGTATATACTGCAGAGTGCCTATCTCTTATTCACGTTATTAGTTTCCTATCCACTTAATTATTATGGATTTGTCGGAATTCGATGTTATTCTCGGTTTGGAATGGTTAAAAAAATATAAGGCCGAAGTTAGATGTGCCGAAAGAATCGTTAAAGTCGAAACAAAGCTTGGACCTATATACATACCATGTCATGGCTCAGAAATTAATAGAACAGAATTTTGGTCTTCTTTAGAAGTTATTCCCCCTTCGATAGAAAAGATACCAGTCCTTAAAAACTATGCGGATGTGTTTGAAGAAGTAGAAAACTTACCGCCGCAAAGAGAAATTGAATTTAGAATAGATTTAATTCCTAATGCCCGACCAGTAGTACATCCAATAAGAAGAATGGCCCCGAAAGAAAAAGAAGAGTTAAGTAGTCAAACCCGAGAATTGCTTTGGAAAGGTCTAATCAGACCGAGCTTTTCAGCTTGGGGAGCAGCAGTTGTAATTGTCTCGAAATCAGACGGTACTCTAAGACTTTGTGTTGATTACCGAGATCTCAATAAACAAACACTGAAGAACAAATATCCTTTACCCCGAATAGACGATCTGTTAGATCAATTAAATGGAGCAACCATATTCTCCAGAATGGACCTAGCTACAGGTTTCCACCAATTGCGTATAGCCGAAGACTGTGTTCCATTGATAGCCTTCAGGGGTCCCGATTTATTCTACGAATGGTTAGTAATGTCGTTCGGCTTGTGTAACGCTCCAGCATACTTCGTTGATCTTATGAACAGAGTGTTCCGTGGTGTGTTGAATAAATTTGTTCTAGTCTTCATCGATGACATTTTAATCTACTCTAAGTCGGAAGATGAACATACAAAACATTTAGAACAAGTGTTGAAAATTCTGAGGAGGAATGTCTTGAAAGCTAAATTTTCTAAGTGTGTCTTCTGGCAGAATGAAGTTAAATTCCTAGGCCATGTCGTATCAAAAGAAGGAATTGCTGTAGATCCAAGCAAAATTACAGCGATTCAGAACTAGAAACAACCTACTACCCCCACAGAAGTTCGAAGTTTCCTTGGATTGGCTAGTTACTATCGAAAATTGGTTCAGGATTTTTCAAAGATATCAGGAGTTTTGACAAAGCTTACAAAGAAGCATGAGAAATTCAAATGGACTCCCGAATGTGAAGAAGCTTTCCAGGAGCTGAAACTGAAGTTGACAACCGCTCCAGTATTGACAATAATAGAAGGTAATCAAGACTTGACTGTATGGACAGATGCTTCTATTAGAGGGCTGGGCGCAGTGTTAATGCAAAAAGGCCAAGTGATCGCTTATGCCAGCCGTCAACTAAAGCCGCATGAAAGAAACTATGCTACTCATGATCTTGAGTTATTAGCTATCGTGTTCGCTTTAACAATCTGGAGGCATTATTTACTGGGCGAGAAATTCGAACTATACACCGATCATCAATCCTTGAAATACCTGTTCACCCAGAAAGATTTAAACCTGAGGCAACAACGTTGGTTAGAATTCCTTGCAGCATACGATTTTGAAATTCTATACACTCCAGGGAAAGCCAATGTTGTAGCAGATGCGCTCAGCAGAAAGAATGAAATCATCGCCAGTTTTGTCATCACATCTTCATTAATAGACAGGATGTCGACCCTTCAGAAAGACGATGAATTTATTCAAAGAATTAGTCAAAGAGTCAAAGGAGGTGAATCCACAAGTTTTCGACTCGATGACAAAGGAGTTCTAAGATTGAAGGGTAGGATTTGCATCCCAAACCTTCCCGAGCTCAGAAGAGAAATACTTGATGAGTGCCACAAATCCAAATTAAGTATCCATCCCGGTGTGAGCAAAATGTATAACGATATCAAACGTACATTCTGGTGGAGGTCAATGAAAAGAGATATCTCATTATATGTTAGCAGATGCCCCACTTGTCAGCTAGTTAAGAGTGATCAGCAGAAATTGGTTGGATTATTACAACCATTAGAAATTCCAGGATGGAAGTGGGAACAAATCTCGATGGATTTCATTGATGGTTTGCCTCGAACTAAGAAAGGAAACGACAGTATATGGGTAATCGTAGATCGCTTCACGAAGACTGCCCATTTCATACCTGTCCGATCCAACAGAACGGCTCAAAGTCTAGCACAGATTTACTTCAGAGAAATAGTTAAACTTCATGGAGTACCGCTCAGTATAGTCAGCGATAGAGATCCCCTGTTTACTAGCAAATTCTGGGAAGCATTCCAGACAGAATTGGGAACCAAATTGAATCTAAGCACCGCTTATCACCCTCAGACAGACGGCCAAACTGAGCGGGTGAATAGAATTTTAGAAGATCTATTGCGGGCTTGCGTTATTGATTTTGGAGGCTCATGGGAAGATCATTTGCATTTAGCCGAATTCTCTTACAACAATAGCTATCAAGCAAGTTTGGGAATGTCTCCATTTGAAGCATTATACGGTAGACCGTGCAGATCTCCCGCATGTTGGGTAGAACCTGGCAACAGACTTGTGTTAGGGCCCGATATGATTCGAGAAGCATCGGATAAAGTCGATTTCATTAAGAAGCGATTAAAAACCGCGCAGAGCCGACAGAAAAGTTATGCTGATGTGAGAAGAAGGGATATATCGTTTGCTGTTGGTGATTATGTTTATTTAAGAGTTTCTCCAATGCGAGGAGTAATCAGATTTGGCAAGACTGGGAAGTTGGCACCGAGGTTTATTGGTCCCTTTCCTATACTTGAACGTATTGGAACTCTTGCATATAGGGTTTCATTACCTAATTGGTTGCCTGGTGTACATGATGTGTTCCACGTGTCTCAACTCAGAAAACATGTTCATGATCCCGACCTTATTGTGGAAGAAGCAGCGCAACATGATATTGACATAACTCCAGAATTAGCACTCAAGAGAGAGCCATTAAAGATAGTTGGCAAAGAAACTAGAGAGCTAAGGAGGAAAAAGATTCATTTAGTCAAAGTGCAGTGGAGTAGTGATCCTAGAGACTGTACTTGGGAGACTGAGGAAAGCATTAAACAAGCCTATCCCAAAATGCAGAGTGGACATCTCTGACTAACTCCGGTGCAAGGTACCTTTACAATACTTTGCATTTACATTTTATTTCCTGCTTAGCTGTCATTTCCTTTTCGGGGACGAAAAGTTTTAAGTGGGGGAGATTGTAATAACCCGGAAAATGTGAACCAGTTTAAAATTTTTAAATCAGGTTATTAACAAGAAATTTGAATGATTGAAATGGCATATTTCAATAAAATATAGAATTGGGTATAATATTGCAGTTTGAAATTTTGAATACAAACTTGGTCTGATTGTACCGAGTGGAAAATATAACGGATTTTGACGAAACTAAAAATATTTAAATCTGTTTATCAATACCTTTCTAACGAATCTGAAAAATCGAAATTTCATAACGGAAATCAAAAGTTATGGCCAAACGAATTTTCAGAAAGGTCGCTATATAGTATATATAGCCCTTGAAAATTGAGATTTTGCATACGACCTCGGAATTCGACGAAACCACTTTTGTTGGGTCCGGGATGTCAAATTATTGCTAGGTTTCAAATTTCATAATTTTTGAAGCTAGTATGTGAGCGGGGCAAAAGATAACGTGTTTGGTCAAATTCTGTTAAAATGGGTCGACCTGAAAATGGCCGTTTTTCAAACGAGCTCAGAATTCGACGAAACTGGTTTTGTTAGGACCGTATCGTCAAAACAAAGCTAGATTTATTTTTCTGGAATTTTTCGATTCAGTTTGTGGCCCTGGCAAATTGAAATGTACGATTAAATTAAATATCGAATGTTTTATATTTTAATTTGAAAAATAACTGACTGTAACAGTCGAAATGGCCAACGAAACATATCCCATTGTGTCCGGAATGGGGGTATTTAGCTAGGGGCGACAGTCGTTGGGTTTAAAAAGGAGTCCGTTTGCAAAAACACTATTTAAAAATTTTCTATAAATTCTGGCCAATTGGAAATTTTCTTTAAAAAAAAAAAAAACTCTAAAACCCTAACCGCCAGAGCGCGATTGAACGACGCACGTCGCTCAAAACTTCTCGTCGATATCGCCGCCGCCTCAGGCCATTTCGCCGCCGACCCCAGTTGAAGTTTTTGTTCGCCGTAGTCCCCTCTCCACATCCGACCAACCCACGTCTCCTCCCATCGACTATCGACGCCGGAAATCGAGGAGGAAGGCGCGACCTTCTCAGCGCCGCCGCGACGAGCACAGACCACCGGACCACTTGCCACCACCGCCGTTCTGGAGGTGCTTCGTAGCTCTTCGACGCAGCGTAGCCTGATCGAAGCATAGAGGTACGGATCGGCTGGAATTTTGAGACCTAGTTTCTAAGGTTTTAAAAACCTTTCTGATAAAAATTATGAAATGAAAATGACACTTTTAAGTGTTGCAAAACTTTGAAAAATAATATCTTTTTCGTTCTTTAACGAAATTTGATGAAACAGGAGACATCGTGACCGCAAGGAGGCTCTCTACATTCTAGAAGAAGCCGCGGATTTTTCTGACCTTCCTACGATTTTTAGCACTGCAATAACCAATGTGAGGAATCTAAATTATCTGTGTGAATGAAATCGCGTTGTATAAATTATATAAGCGAAGTGTAAATTATATACGCATTGTATACCTCATGTACATGTGTTGTATAAGTTATATTAGCGATATATAAATTATACAAGCGTTGAATGAAACATATATGCTTTGAATTGTGATGAAATGCAAGTGAATTATTATATATATATATATACTCCCCTCGTCCACAGACCATGGACGATATTTATTGCTTGTGATTGACGTGATATTATATGGTTTGACGAATGGTTGGAAATAATTGTTTGTGGTTGATATTATGGTTGAAAAATACCTTTGTGGTTGAAAAATACCCTCTTGTGGTTGAAACAAAATAGAATAGGATTGTGGAATTGAAAATAAAACATGCCGCATGCGTGCGAACTAGATGCATGATCCCCATTGTCAAAAACCGCGAGGTTTTAAGGTAGAGCGAGGAGCCGTACTAGGGACGGTCCCGATTTTAACTACCCTGCCGTTATGCTGCCGAAATTTTCTGAAATATTTATGTGTTAGAATAATTTTCATTCATTGAAATTATTTACATATGCTATAGCGAATATTCATGTGTTGAGTTGCAATTCATTCATTGAGTTGAAATTCATGTGTTGAATATTATTTGAATTTAAACAAATAGCTTTAGCAATAAAAATCACATTTTTATATATATATACAAACGATATGGAATATTCATGTGTTGAGTTGCAATTCATTCGTTGAGTTGAAATTCATGTGTTGAATATTATTTGAATTTAAACAAATGGCTTTAGCAATAAAAATCACATTTTTATATATATACAAACGATATGGAATATTCATGTGTTGAGTTGCAATTCATTCGTTGAGTTGAAATTCATGTGTTGAATATTATTTGAATTTAAACAAATGGCTTTATCAATAAAAATCACATTTTTATATATATACAAACGATATGGAATATTCATGTGTTGAGTTGCAATTCATTCGTTGAGTTGAAATTCATGTGTTGAATATTATTTGAATTTAAACAAATAGCTTTAGCAATAAAAATCACATTTTTATATATATACAAACGATATAGAATATTCATGTGTTGAATTGAAATTTGTTCATCGAGTTGAAATTCATGTGTTGAATGTTATCGTCTTTTAAAAATAAAATGAATCGACAATGAAAACTATATTTTTATAGTTCATATGAAGTGTTAAAAAATACACATGTGTCGAATAAATATTTTTTATGATAAAAATATTCCTTTTATCAAGTATACGCTTAGATAAAAATACACATGTGTCGAATAAATATTTTTGATGATAAAATATTCCTTTTATCATGTATACGCTTAGTTAAAAATACACACGTGTTGAAATAAATAATAGTTTGCTAGAAATATTATTATTAGCTTTGTTCTGCATATATATACATGTGTTGAACAGGAAAAATGGATTAGCTATAGAGTAAAGAAATTATTTGCGTGCCCGACAAATAGGTAAACCTTGATGAGTTGGCTGCACAATTTTATTTATATATCAACTCCTGTGAATGCCATTGGATGCGGAGTGCTGGTTATTCTGTGTGAAATAATAAATAACGCCATAGGATAGTAACAATTAATTTTGAACCACACTACATGGCATACTTCTTGATGATAGGCATACTTCATCATATTCCACATAAGCAATTGGAGCTTGTGTGACGAGGTGGGTGATTTACCATACAAGCAAGAGGCTTGTATGGCGATGACTATATACTACAGGTTGAACTGATGACTGATATGGACTATATAAATTATAACAATAAATTCCAGATTAATAAAAAAAACCACACGGGTCTAGAGTTGACAATAATCACGTCGCTCTAGTTATTAGATACGGCACATGGACTATTTATTTCCACACGGAAACGGGGTGATGGGAATTTATTCTCTGGAGTGATTATCAGTACATGCTCCCCCGTAAACACCAAAATATATCACTAAAAATATGTGAATGCTTTTTAGGATTTATTGGGTACCTAATACGGCCCAATAAATTTCCAAACCCCTCCCCGTACAAAGGAGGTTATGGCGAAAATTTTTGAAATATTAAGGCGTTAGTGAAATATTTGAAGTGAAAACGAAATTGAAAATAATAGAATGAACTATATATATATATATAATAAAAAGGAATAGAGGCCGTGCAGTTCGTGTTTCGGAATCATAATTTGAAATGATTAGTACGAGAAATCCGACCATCGGATTTTCCCGAAACCGCAATCGCGGAGTTCGCCTTGGAAATATCTTTCTAACGACACCAACCTTGTAAAAATCCAACGGTTGGATTGTCCGGAATGTTTAATTCAAATCTGAAGAAAAACAGCGCCAGAATCGTTTATATTTATATATAAATATAAATATAATTAAATTTAATCGAATAACGATGTTGCCGTTCGAATTTTGAAACCGTAACTTCAAACGACTAGTGTGGAAGATCCGACCGTCGGATTCTCACGAAATTGGAACCGTTGGGTTCGCTTTGGGGATATCTTCCAACTGATATAGACTTTGTAGAAATCCAATGGTTAGATTTCCCGATATGTGTAAAACAAATTTAGGGAAAAACAGCGCCAGCGCCACGACACGACCTGAAACGTCGTTTAATTAAATATGGCCATTTTTAAATAAATAAAAATGGCGAAAAATCGTTATAAAATATTATAAGCAATATTGATTGAGAATAAACCAAATGGGCTTGAATTGTTTGATATTTGATGGTTGTATGTGTATGACATGAAAATAACACTAAAGAACCGAAAGATGGATGTCGAATAATATAACCATAAAATGAATCGATTTAAATTCTAATGACGTGAATTATTTGAAAAGGCCGAGCTAACCCTCATTTCAAATAATTTATCGAGCGATTCGAATTAGAAAATGCAAAGACGATTCAAGACCGACGATCTTCGTATCGGTTGGATGGGCGCTACTGAGGTTCCTGACCGGAGTAGCTACCGGAAGGGGATGGAAGTAGTAGCCGTCAGGACGTATGTGTTGATTGTACGGATTTGCGAGGAATTTGACGCCTCCGGTTTCGTTCAGACCCAGGACGGACTTGTAAATGGACTGTGTGTCTGACATTGGATTTTGTTCTGTACTGATTGATCTCTGTTAAATATATATCTGTTTGGTGGCGGAGAATTTATTCTTTTGCTTAACGCCCTTCTCTGAGACGTACGAGCTCAGGGGTTATATATCGATGGAAATCAATCGTACGGAGTGGACTGCCTATGTGGCATGCCAAGATGCTGTGATCAAGGCTTCTGTTGCAAAGCAAAGTCTTGTGGATGATGATCAAAGCAGGGTCTACTTGACCTAGCTTTGTGTATTTCGTAGATTCGCGAGCCTCACACCTCGGTATGAGTTAAAAACGGGATACGGACCGCTGGGAGAGCACGACGTTTCTTTCTATCTATGGTGGTGTCAGTGACTTACCAGCCCTGACATTTATATTTACTTTTCACCTTTGTGGTTGTTGGAATGCGAGGCGCCTCGATTATAGGTCTGCAAGGACCGGGAAACGTGTGTTCTGGCATAATTAATCCTCTAACGTAAGTGAGGACCGGCCCAGCCGCATCCGGGGTTGCCCAGAGTGTGTAGTCCCGAGGCATTTGCTAGAGTGTCTCGAAGCGGAGAGGAGCTTGCCCCTTGCCTCGACTCATGACGGAAATCCAATTTCCAATACGAAATAACGGACTTGATTGTAGAACTAGTATGGCGACATAGTATATGGTAGTTATGCCGCCTATGATTGATATTTATGATGCTATTCGTTTTGAAACATATATGCACTAGTAATAATATCAAATGATTTTGCTTTATACGTATCAAGCATATTTGGCCCTTATAAGGTAAAACTCTATCCTCCGGCTTGCGTTGCATTGTGTGATGGGACCTGAGTCTTATAATGGCTTCATTCTTTCTAAAAGCATTGCGTTGTTTTAAAAGAATTTACCTTGTTTTAAATGCACTAGCAATCACTGGAGTAAACCCGTTCCGCGAAAGTGGCGTGGTCCTATGATTTGCTATTTACTGTTGTTTAACTGTTAAATAGATTCCTCATACCAGTCCCCATGACTGACTCGTTGTTTGTTTCACTTTGCAAACGCGGGTGCCCTTATTTTCACACGGGCAGCCTAGTACACAGGTGACAGGTGGTTTTTGGTTCTGCACTGCTGCATAGAGTGCACTTTTGGCTCATGGCGAGGCTGACTTCATAGATATGACTTTGATATTTTCCGCCATTACTGTATTTATATTATGATTCCGCCACTGGCGATGCAGACTGATTTACTTTCCGTATTTCTCACTATATGTATATGTATTCCGCCTTCGGCGATGTAGACTGATACCCTTATTATGTCTCACTGCATGTATGTATTCCACCTCTGGCGATGATGACTGATCACTTTCCTTTCATTTACTAAGTTATATCCCACGTTATGCTATTCTGATATTCCTACATGTTGTGATTCCGCTGTCATATCCATGTAAAATTTATTTTATTTATTGTTTCTGCTATTATCTGTACTCTGCTATGATGATTAATGTGTTATTTCCTAATGATTATCCTTAATACCGTCCCTCGGATTTTGGGATCGTCACATATGTACTCTGATATTATGGTTTCCCACGAGGCAATGTATTTGGTTTTATATTGATGACTATTTGGTACTTTTGAAATGTAATAAGCACTGTGATTTGACTTGTTTCATTAAATTTTCTTTCTAAAAGTTCGATTTGTTTTATATTATTGTCTTGTGAATTTCAGTCTCTATGTTGTAACTTTATACCTAAGCGCTTCATAAACCTTAGCGCATCTCATATGGGTGATGTTAAGGGGTGTGGGGTGTTTTATTTGGTATTAGAGCCTATGTTTACAAGATTAAAGAAATGTTTTTGGTGTTTTCATTAATGAAGTATTTCCAAGTAAAACTTGTGTAACAACCCTAATTTTTTAACAAACAATAATTAATTAATGGATTAATTAATTGAGAATTAAAATTGATAAAATAAATATTAATCAGAAAAATATTGGGAATCGAGCAAATCACTGTTGCTTTCGTTATGAAATTCTGATTCAAATAGACTTTCAGTTTGCATAAATCAAACTAGAAATGAACAAGTTACGAACAACCAAAGTTTGAAGTTAAATTGAAAAATTTAATTAAAATAGATCATAATAAAGCAACTGTAAATGGGCGACCCATGCCCTACATGGGCCGATCCCTATGTCGACCCTGGGTTGACACACGTGTCGATCCACATTGGAGGTGAGTTGATCCACTTTGAGCCAAGAATGAACTTGTGCCTGGCCAAACATGCTTGTTTCTAGATTATTCTTTTCGCTGACTCATGCTGAGGTATTTTCTATGATTTGGATTAAAACTCTAATATCCTATAGCCTAAACTATCTTAATACACCTACAAATTGACTACCAACCCTCATACTTTCCCCATACTTATTCATCTTCATCTTCTTAGCCTCTACCGTATAATGTTCGGAAATAGAATTAAAATTTGGGAAAAGTCTGGGTGTTGTTAAATTATAGATCTGAAAGGATATTCTGCTTCTACTTCTTTTCCAAAGGTCTTTTTCTGGATCTACAAAATTTTTATGAAAGTACTACTGCGATTATCAGATTTCTTCTAAGTTAATGTGAAAATATATACAATAGTTGTTATAGTGATTTATGACCAATATAAAAAGAATTAATACAGTGAAATAGATCAGATCCGAAATTTTGACAATTAGAGTGTTTATAAGTTTTCCTTTTTCAAGATATTGTCCAGTTGTTGTTTGTTTACAAATAAATCCTTCTTCTTTATCCCATTCTCTATCATTTTTTATTTACAGTCTTATAATGCCTATTTATTCATTTTGTTTATTTCTGAGCCTAGATCTATTTCTCCTTTTTATTTTGTTTTGCATTGAGCCTAAGCTGACAAAAGCCTAGGCCTTTACTGTTTAGTTTGCATAAACTTGAAATAATCTAAAATAATATTAATAAGGGGATTTTTGGCATATTAAGAATTGTGAAGTATGGACTGTAAATGGGATGAACTCTAAAGGAGGAATATGCAAACTTGTAAATTGGGATAAGATGTACTTAATTATACATTAAGTAATCATGTTATTGGATAACAAGTTAATTTGACATTAATTTGGAAAAAAAATTAATTGACAGTAATTTGGAAAACATGTTAATTTGAAAGTAATTTGGAAAACATATTAATTGAAATGAATTGTACTTAGTATGACATCAAGTAACCTGTATTTGGGGAATATGTTAACTGAAATGAATTGTACTAATATGACATTAAGTAACCTATATTTGGGAAACATGTTAATTGGAATTAATTGTAGTTAATATGACATTAAGTAACTTGTTAACTCCAAAAATGGAAGTAACACTTGATTAATTGGGAAAGCACCACCCCTCGATGGGGAAACAGAATAAAGTAGTAAAAGTAAATTAAAGTGGGAAAGAAACAGAAAACAAGGAAAGAAGAAGGCAATTTTATAGTGGTTCAGCTTGAGATCAAGCCTACATCCACATTGAACAATATTATTATAATCCTTTCCATGGAAAATATAATATGTTTATACATATGATTACAAATATGTCCAAAGTAGATGATAACGAACAATCACTAGTACTAATGGTTATCAGAGAATCGCGATAACCAGCATAGGTGACTTGGAGTAGCTATCTCTGGAGGAGGAGCTTTGCCGTTGGAGGAGATTAATAGTTGCTAAAGATGAAGAAATATCTTTGTAGAGCTTTGGTAGAGCAAGGAAGATCCCCTTTAATGTTGGAGGCAGAGGGGTATTTATAGGAGTTTTGTGAGAGTTGAGCCAAGTCCATTTGCTAGAACCCTCAATATAGCATGCCGACCCATCACATAAAATCCCATGTCAAAATACCCTAAGGGTATGAGTCAGTGCGACCCATCATAGGTTACAAGGTTCATAAAGATAGACTGTTATTTAGCTTACAAGGTTTAAATAGAATATCAGCACAGAATCACAATTCACTATACTTGCACGGAATAAAATTTTATACATATATCAAAGTTGTGCCAAACATTTTTTTTACCGCTCCAGCAGAAGAAAATAAAATATTTATACATAAGTTTCAAAAATAAATTTTACATCTTTGTTGAGTGCACACGCATAAGCGTCTTGCATCTTCACGTTCCTCTCCAGTTCGCGAGCCGAATATCTGGAACACTTAGGACCTGACCCGAGCGTTCCATGCAAAATATAAAACACTCGAGTCAGGATTAATCATAACAAGTGGCGTTGAAGTATATATGTGAACAAAAGTTGTTTAAATAGTAGTAAGTTTCCTAAGTAAAACCGTATTGCATATATACAAACATTGATTCCAACATTAATTTTATATTATCACCATATATATGAAAAAAATATAGTATATACATACCTTTCAAATACAATGTCAAATATATATATATATATATGTATATTTAAAAACCAGATTCAAGACCACATAAATTCATAAAAGAAAAAAAATTGGTTGTAATTCTCTAATTAAAATGGAAAGCAAATTTATAATTTCTAAATCAACATATTCAATTGGTTTAAAAATATTAACACTCGTAAAATAAATAAATAAATAGATTCAAAGATTAAAATTTTAAGTTCACACCTAAAATCAATTTAAAACAAAAATAAAATAGACTAAATTCGAATTTTAGTCAAATATCTAGTATAAAATAAGTTTTCAACGTAGAAATAAATAAATTTTAAATTTCAAATGGAGAAAAATCTTGGTTCGTTACATTTGGAGTGGTAACGAGCTTTGCTTCTCATCACTTCTGTGTTCTGCTACGATTCATTGAATGGTGTGTCTGAGTGGGTTAAAACGATTCGAATTTGGGTGAGAGGCTTCCGGCAGCATTATGAAGAAAATGGAATTGACTTAGTGGTCCACAAATTAGCGCCGCCGCCGACTTTAAGAACCACATGAGCCTATGGCCGACCCTGTAGCTACCTCCGTTTGGCCTCAATTCCACTGACCTAGCTTCCTGGCTCGAAACGAATCGATTCAACGCTAAACCCTAGTTGTAGCCGAGCTCCTGAACGCGGCAGTACCTGTATCCGATTATTTCCATCCCCACTTTATCTCTTAGGTGCTGATCCATAATTACTTTGGTAAATTCTTACTTTGAATGCATAACCTATCTTTTGCCCATAGTTTAGCAACTAGAACGACATGCGTATGACTTTAAATTTGAATGAAATCATTTTGAACTGATGGACCTACGCAATCTTAACATAAATCGACCGTATAACATTGTTTGTAGGATGCTTGAATGCTTTGTTGACACTCTAACTTAATTCTAGATGACTATGTTAACCATAAAAATGGGATTTCACTTGCCATTGATGCGCGTATGAACTTCCTTGAAGGGCGACGACAAAAGAACTTGGTGCATTGATTCGTATGATACAACTATTGTTGGTTACTCAAGCCGACAATGGATTGGATTAATTAAATGAAAAAGAAATGCTATAGGCTCTTTTGACGTTCACGGTGATCATGTTTGTAGATCCATTTCTTTGGAAAGTTCATAAGTCGTGTGACAAATTTTTATAGGGATGTAGCTTTAACTTATGCATGAAAGGCGCTTGGGTTCTGTTAACTGACACTCACTGGTTTTGAATTTCAAGCTTCGTCTTTTTACACAACACTAACACATTTATAGGTTGCGCGTACCCAACCATTATGAATACGAAGTTCACTTTGTAGAATGGCTTCTATCCCCTTAGAGCATCTTCAATCCAGCGAAGGCGATTTTTCTCAAATTCAGCTTCAATCTATCTTCGGAGTACGTTCATTGTCCATCCAAACGGAAGCATCTTCGCATGTACCTCTTGATAGAGAAATTGTCGCAATGGGACATGTGATCAATTTATCTTACCTTGCTATCCGATTAATCGTGAAACCGCTAGAAAGATGCCCCATGGTGGTGACTCACCAGATGCTTCATCACATTTATGTACCATTCGATATTCCAGAAGAAGATGTTCGATTACCTGAGAATAATGAAATGGTTGATTGTCCTCCTACTGGGTTTATTGCCTACCACCGTTATATGTGCACAATTGGCGCTATCCCACCATTCAACCCTTTCTTACAGTCAGTCCTTGAGGAGTTAAGAGCGGTCCCATACCAGCTTCACCCAAATGGTTACGCAGTGCTTATTGGCCTGTATGTCCTTTTTATCCGGGCTATGCAATGTGCCCCAACTTTCGATGAGAAATGTTACCTGCGCATTTTTAGAAGAAGGAAAGATCGTCCGTCGTTTATTTTTATTGAGACAGACAGGAATCAGAAGTTGATCTTTGTTTTGCAAGACAAAGTCATCCTTTTATGAATTTATTCTTCTATGTTAAATGTTCGACGGGTTTCAATGGATTTTGGACAAGCGGAGGTAAGTGTCCGAGTCTGCTATGATGCTTGAATTTGTTTGCCTTGGAGATGTCTTAACTTGACCTTCCTTTGATCTCTTTACAGTCTTGCCCACTCAAGTGAAAGATCCCAAACACTTATCTATGTATAAGTCACCGGTGGCATACTATAAGAGAGAGAGGTAGGTGGACTTCCTATTAAAAGATGAATTCCTCCACCAATTTGGCTTATTAGAGCCTTCACGATCTGCCATTCCCTGCGAGGTCTCGGCTCCTACACAGGTTGTGGAAGATGACTCGGTTGTTGAGCGAGCGGAAGAGGGGCTGAGCCCCAAGAAGGACCCTGTTGTTGGGAGTTCTAATCAAAGGATTAGCAAGGAACACGAATCTCCATGAGGCATGTCTCCAATTCATAAAGGCGGTGAGAGAAAATGTGTGCAACGAAAAAGGAAAGTAAATCATAGCCATAAATATGAAGAGAGAAGAGGGAGAACTTTCGAGTGATAGTGACACACTCATAAGGTACTAGATCGTGCGATTTGAGGATTCCTATAACTGGTCATTAGCTAGTGATAGATCTGAAACTGACTCCGAAGATGTAAACATCAAAGATATCAATACTCCTTTGGCTCAAAATTCTCCTAAGTTCTGGTGGAAATGGTCAAGATACCTTTGGTGATCTGAGCGACATATACATTACACCTTCTGAGGTGCTCGGGGAAGACCCCATGCTATCTACTCCACATACAACCATTTCTAGAATTGTCACGACTATTCAGGCGACTACTAGTTCTGTAACAACCGGGAAAATCAGAACCAATTTAAATTTTTTGTTTTGGCAATTTTAATGAATTTTGAATATTTAAAATGATTTATTTTAGATAATAATGACGAGAAATTTATTTTGAATATAATTGCAATGTGTATATTTATTTAAATCGAAGTTAGAATATAAATATTTATTTTAATTATAAAAGGAATTGGGAGTGGCGCGGTAGTTTGAAAATTCAATTTCAAATGAACATACAGGATTCAAAATAAACCGGAATTTAGTGAAACCAAAAATATTAAAATCTATTTGAAAATATCTTTCCAACGAATCCGAAAAATTGAAATTCCATATTGGGAATAAATAGTTACGCCCAATTGAAAATTCAGGATAGTCGCTATGGAAAATATAGCCCTTATAAATGGAAATTTTGCAAATGACCTCCGTTTTCAACAAAACTACTTTTATTGGATCCAGGATGTCAAATTATTGCTAGATTCCTATTTTCATAATTTTTGAAATCAATATGTGAGCGTGGCAAAGTTAAATGTGTTTTGACCGTTTCAGTCAATTTGGATCGACCAGAAAATGGTCATTTTTCGAAGGATCTTGAAATTTGATGAAATTAGTTTTGTAAGGACCGTATCGTCAATAAGAAACTAGAAATAATTTTTCTGGAACTTTTAGGGTTCGTATGTGATCCCAGTAAATTGAAATGTGTGTTTAAAATTGAATATATTGATTTATATTTTAATTTCAACGAAAACTGATCGTAACAGCCGAACTGGCTCACGATACATATCCCATTGTGTTCGGAATGGGGGTATTTAGCTAAGGATGATAGTCGGTGGGTTTGAAATGGAGGTCGAATTAAAAAGTTGCTTTTTAGATTAAATTATATATATATAATTATTAAGTCAAACCCCTCCCCCAGATCTCTCATTCAAACAGATCCAAATAAAAAAAAAAACGATCGATTCCCTCCCCTCGCTATTGACCACCGCGTCCCTTCGTCGGTGCTCCAGCCTCCGCCCACCTCCGACGGCGACGCCTTCCCCCAGAACCCCCCTCCGATCAGCACTTCCTCCTCTGCCTCCCTCACTCCTCTTTCCCCCTTTCTGAACAGAAACCCCCTGCCACGACCCCCCCTCCACCGTGTGCTTCTTCCTCAGTTGACCGACCACCATCGCGGAGCAGCAACGCCTCCTCCGACTTGCCTATGGACGTCGTGACCAGGCCGTGTCATTTGAACTTAGTAACCATTGCGCCACTCAAAGATTTGCGCTCCTCTTCATCTCGCAGTGCCTCCGCTATCACCAAACTGCCATGCTAGGCCTGGGTTCTCCATCTCCACCGCGCACCTATTGAGACCGCTAACCCCCTTCGTCCGGCGTGCTTCCTTGCTTGTGTGAAAACATCGCTGCTGCACCATTCAAGGTGAGTAGCTCACTATGAACAAATTTTAGTACTTCGATTTTGGAATTTTTTCTTGCAAATATGCATTTTTATATATAAAGTGATGATTTTTAAATATATAGAGGCAAGATAAAAATTTGACTTTTATATATATAGCAGCAATGTAAAGATACGATTTTTATATATGAAGTGGCGGCATAAAGTCGTGAGTTCAATTTATTTTCTTCAAAGTAAAAAATTAGAACTTTATTTATATAGAAGTTTAGATTTTTATACATGAAAAGGTTGGAATTTTTATACATGAAAAGATAATGTTTTTAACATTGAAAAGATAATGTTTTTAACATTGAAAAGATAATGTTTTTACATTGAAAATATTTCATTTTTAACATAGCAAAGATTTGATTTTTACATATATGAAGTAGCGATAAAAATTCGATTTTTACATATATGAAGTAGCGATAAAAAATTCAATTTTTATAAATATGAAATAGAAATAAAAATATGATTTTTATTTATTGGAAAGAAGCGATAAAAATATGATTTTTACTATAAACAGCGTGAAAAGGAGTGTGATGGAATGGACTGAAATCAAAACAAAATCCGAATCGTTCAGAAATAAAGAATGGCGGAGCAGAACTCCAAGGTGAGAACTCCTCAATGAAATTTTCTTATACAGTTATTTGTTTTATAACTGCATATATGAACTGTTCCCCGTCGTCCACAGACCATGGACGACTTGTTTGATTGTTTGGTTTAGTTGACTAGATTATTTGGTTGAATTTGGTTGTTTGGGTGAAATGAATGGATTAGAATTGTTATGGGTGTGTGGCGCGAGCCAATATCAGGAGAGGGGTAATGCTAGACATTACCTAATTTTGATGTCGTGCCATTATGCCACCAAAATTTTCTAAAATATGTTAGAACAATAAAAATATCATTTTTATTGTATAAATGGATAGTATAAAATATTCATGAGTTGAATAAAATATTTTATCGTTAAAAATATAGTTTTTAACGTGTATATGAATGAAAATAAATATTCATTTACAAATCAGACGATTTGTTTATGTACACTTATTTGACTGTTATGGATTGGGACGATAAATTTTAATTATCGCCCAAACTGCACAAATAAAACCTGTATTTGTTGATTGAAACCCCACGTGGGTGTTGGGATGACATTTGACGTACACTAATCCAAAATGTTTAGTTGTATGTCAATCGATTGGTTGAAAGACTGTATAAGCATTGAATATCTATATTTAATGCTTATACAGTGTAGAATGCACTCTGGATGATGGATGATTGTTGATTATAGTTGTTGTATACGTATGTGTATGAAATCCATATAATAACATTATATGGTAATTCACTGTGTCTGATTCCAGTTCAAAAAGAATGAATATTTTAAAATAACGAATATTTTGAAATAGTGAATATTTTAAAATAATATTCAGTAAAAGATCAAAATTTGATTTTGATGTCCGATTTGGGATGGACACGAATATATTTAAATATATAAAGCCGTGTTGATTAGATTAACGCCATTTTTGACGTGAACGATATTTATATCGATTTTATTCATTTTTATATTGAATATCGAAAAGGAATTGATTTCAAAATCTAATGTTTTGAAAATACTATCATTTATATCGATGATATGGAATATTCAATTTTGATTAGAAATTGAATATGAAGTTGAAATCGTTTTGAAAACGAATTTAAAGCGATTTATAAAATATTTTTTAAATGGAAATCAACAAAATATATATTATATATATATATTATAATGGCATGAATAGAACGCGACACACTGCGGCAGTTCGCGAATTTCGACCATTGACTTCGAATGGACATTACGGGAGATCCGACCGTCGGATTCTCCTAAAATCGGGACTGTTGGGTTCGTATCGAAAAGAGCTTCCTAAAGAATATTAGAGATTTGGAATCTAATGGTTGGATTTGGAATTATGTCCAAATCAAATTTGGAAAAGGTCGTTGTAAGTGCAGTTCGATGGCTGTTTATGGAAATCGACTGTACAGGCCTTGATAAATTATTAAAAATATCAATCATTAGTGTAAAATCATAAGAAATTATTTAGAAAGAATTGGTATTAAAAATTCCCTATATGTAAAGCAAAGATATATTTTTATTGAAATGAACTTGTTATGAACTAGAATTATAATTCAATATTTAATAAAATAAATTGGAATGGATTTGAATCGAAATTGTTTTCGGAATATTTCGATGTTGGATTTCGTGATTATACAGATATTGTTATGGAAATTTGAAACATATATTTATATCGTTATTTCTAATACAATATTTGTTGGTTGTTGTATTTGATTTTGAATGTAAGCCGATATATTTTCTATTCAGAGCCTTGTATTTAATATCAAATGAGATTTTGGGTTTGTCATGAATGGTGCCTTCAGTAACACTGTTCTTGAACCCCAAGTGAAGAGAATATATCTTTTAATTAAGATTGTTAGAGTTTCCAATTATATTTAATAATTGGAATAAAATGGAATGTGAATCGGATTTATCGTTAATTGTGTTTCAACGACATTCATTCTTTAACCCGATTTACAGGGAAATGTGATATGGAATTTATAAATATTTTTTTAAGATTTAAAGGAGATTTTCCAAAGTATAATTTTCCAATTTAACATATTAAATTGGAATTGAATGGGATTCGATCTGGTAAGAATCGAAGTGAGCTTCTGTAGAGGAAGACTATTAATATGTATGGAATTTAAAAGGTGTTGCCGTTATTTCATTTATATTATCGGTTGGATATGGAAGTTCATATCGATTATATATATTGATCTGTTTTCTGTGATGATTCCATTGTTAATGGAATGTGATTTTGGGTTTATTGTGAGCTGTATTTTAATGACATTAGTTCTTTAACCCAGTTAAAGATAAGACTTATTTCTTAACTTTGAATAATCATTAAGTAATAATTTTTGGAAATTAAAACTGAATTAAAGTTTTAACGATTCTTTAATTAGATTGAAAAGAGAATGTGATAATTTAAATTATCAAATTTGGGAAATGATCGAAAATGGAGTGCCACCAGTTTTACTCCAGGCGATAGTTAAATCTTTAATTAGATTTGAACGTGAAATGGTAATTGAATTTACCGATAACACCGTGGTGTTAGATATGAAGTATTACCAGTTTTGCTTCATCGGATGAATAGGTTGAGATTGGGAAATTAAACAAATGATTACTTTGGTAAGGTTTGCTAATCTCGACTAGTTTGGATAAACCACAATTTGGTTTGAATTGAAATCCAAAAGATGATTAAAGAATAAATTTAAAGAATTTATCTTTGATAAAATTAATGAGAACCTTTCCCAAAGTATAAGAATATTTGAAGTAAGGAATATTCTGGATTGGAATGAGGCGTATGTTGTGTTTTTATAGCACTTGTTTATTATATACACGAGTTATTCAGAAAGACCAGGTTTATCCCATTCTGAATAATGATTCGATGATATGTCGAGGATGAAGACGGTGGTGGAAGACCGGAGGTCTTCACATCGTTTGGATGATTACTGATGTCTTGATTGGGTTGTACACCCAAGACAAGGTAATAAGTGGTGATCGTCTAGACGTACATGGAGATCGACCATATATGCAAGGACCTCTCTCCTGTATTGGACATACGGGATGAGGAATAATGTGCTTCCGGTTTCGTTCAGACCCAGGACGAACCTGTAAATGGATGTGTGTCTGACATTGGATTTCATTTTGTGTGATTGATAGACATCGTTTGCATAGCATGAAATGCCTGTGTGGCATGCTGAGATGCAAATGATCAAGGATTCTGTTGAAAACAAGAGTCTTGTGGTTGATGATCAAAGCACGGCTTTAATATAGCATAGCTTTATGTAGCGTTAATTCACAAGCCTCACACCCCGGTGTGAACCATAAACGGGAGAGGACCTCAGGGAGGGCATGCGTTTCCTTCTAGCTAGGAGTCGTGCCAGCGTTTTGCAAGCCCTTAAGTTTTACTTATGTGGATGATGGATAGCGAGGCGCCTCAGTTATTTCGGTCTCTGCGGAGCCGATGGATGGTCTTTATACAGACCAGATTGACACCCTATAGTGTGGGGAAACATAGTGTTCAGGCATTTTAATCCACATCGAGTGGACCAGACCTGACGATCCAAAGGTCACTCGAGCTCTGACTGAGACACGGGCTAGAGCGTCTCGAAGCAGTAAGGACAATCCCTTGCCTTGGTTCATAGATGGAAATCCAACTTCCAATACATGACATTTACGGTTTTGATTGTAGAGCCTAGTATTGGCCACATGATATATGGTACCCATGCCATCTAGGATTGATACGTTTATATTTGAAGTTGTTTTATACACTATGCACTTATAATAGTATCAAATGATTTGTTTTAACGTACCAAGCATGTTTGGTTATTATAAGGGAAAACCCTATTCCCCGGCTTGCGTTGCATTGTGTGATAGGACCTGGGTCTTATAATAGCTTCATTTTTCCAAAAAGCATTGCGTTGTTTTGTTATATGCACTGGTATTCTTGGGAGAAAACCCGTTCCATGTTATACAGCATGGTCCCTTGATATATCTGATTTAAAGCAAAGTTTTAAATAACTATTTTAGTTCTCACACCAGTCACATGACTGACCTGGAGTTTATTGTTTTAACCTAAACTCAAGGTGCCCCTATTTCCATACGGGCAACTTATAGTTTTGGGTTTTGCAAATTTATATTCACAGGATCCTGGTTTACAGCTGGAATGATATTCCGAAAAATCTGTATTTGTATATTCTTTTTAGTTGTGTTTTGTATTATTTTTCGCTATTGTAACTTGTAAATCTCTGATATTTAGTAAATGTGTAATATTTATTCATACTCTGTATATTCTTGTATTCTAATGAAATTGTTGTAATAAGCAATGAAATGTTCTTCTGTTTGTGTTCTGAATTGTCGTGTTCTCAACTCAATCTGTCCTTTCCTTCATGGGGAGGTTCGGGTCGTTATAGGTGGTATTAGAGCTTGGTTTACAGAGCTCGAGAACAAGACACATTAGAAACGAACGAAAGAATTCATCAGAGATTGGATTAGTAACAGCCGATGGGAATGACTCGTTAGAGATGGGATCAGTAGTATCCTTGAATAAGTCCGAAGAGTGTTATTTTTAAAATAAAATTGAAAACAAATTTCATTTTGAAAGTTTAAACCTTATCATACATATTTGAATATTTTATTTTAAATTGATTTGGACAATCAAGTATATAAAGATTTTGCATATACGTCTGATCCACGTGTATTCGAAGTTTTAATATACTGGATGGATATAGAATCACACCCTAGTCGTCCGGGCATGATTCTACTAATGACGTACGGCATCAGTAGTTTGTTTTCGAGTTTCGAAAGTGGGATATCTTTATATTTCCAATTGACTGGTGTGAGAACCAAAACTAGATAGGATTATTTGTTGTGATTTGGCATCAAAAACATGATTTTTGACTATGTATTAAAGTTATATGTTTGAAACGATAATCCACTAATTGATTGATGGTTGTGTTGTTTAATTATTAGTTTAACTAATGAGATTGTTGAAACTAATATGTACATGAAAGGTAAATTTAGCCAAATTGTATCAAATGTTGAACTGAATTGAAAATTGTTTGAGAATGCATGCATATACATGTATATACATTGAACAGGTCATAACAAAGAGGCTAGAGAAGAGGAATAAAATTGTATGCCCGACAAATAGGTACATGTTTATTCTATTTCTTGGGTTTTTTGATGATTTTATGAGCCGATTGGCTAGCTGCTTGGCTATTTCTTTTTCTTTTTTTGGAGAGGCCTGTGTGGCGGTTTGGGGATTTTCCCGGCGCTCCCGTACAAAGGAGGTTATGACGAAATTTTTCGAAAATTTACGGCGTTAGCCAAATTTTTGAAGAATTAGAAATTCTTAGAAACTGAAAAGTTGGAGAATGAAAGCCAAACTGAAAGTTGAGCTAATTAGTAAAACAACTTTCAGCTCCATTCCTTTTCGAGGACGAAAAGATTTTAAGTGGGGGAGATTGTAACAACCCGGAATATCAGAACCAATTTAAAATTTTTGTTTTGGCAATTTTAATGAATTTTGAATATATAACATGATTTATTTTAGATAATAACGACGAGAAATTTATTTGGAATAGAATTGGAACATGTATATTTATTTAAACCGAAGTTAGAATATAAATATTTATTTTAATTATAAAAGGAATTGGGAATGGTGCGGTAGTTTGAAAATTCGATTTCAAATTTCAAATGAACGTACAGGATTCAAAATAAACCAGATTTTACCAAATATATTAGAATCTATTTGAAAATATCTTTCCAATGAATCCGAAAAATTGATATTTCATAGCGGGAATAAAAAGTTACGCCCAGTTGAAAATTCAGGATAGTCGTTATGGAAAATATAGCCCTTAAAGATGGAAATTTTGCAAACGACCTCCGTTTTCGACGAAACCACTTTTGTTGGATCCGGGATGTCAAATTATTGCTAGATTCCTATTTTCATAATTTTTGAAATCGATATGTCAGCGTGGCGAAGTTAAACGTGTTTTGACAGTTTCAGTCAATTTGGATCGACCAGAAAAAGGTCATTTTTCAAACGGTCTTCAAATTTGACGAAATCAGTTTATTTAGGACTGTATCGTTAATACGAAACTAAAAATATATTTTTTGGAATTTTTAGGGTCTGTATGTGACCCCAGTAAATTGAAATGTATGTTTAAAATTGAATATATCGATTTATATTTTAATTTCAATGAAAACAGATCGTAACAGCCGAACTAGCTCATGATACATATCCCATTGTGTTCGAAATGGGGTTAATTATCGAAGGACGACAGTCGGTGGGTTTGAAATGGAGTTCGAATTAAAAAGTTGCTTTTTAGATTAAATTATATATATATATATATAATTATTAAGTCAAACCCGTCCCCTAGATCTCTCGTTCAAACAGGTCCAAAAGAAAAGAGACGATCGATTCCCTTCCCTCGCTGTTGACCACCGCGCGCCTTCGTCGGCGCTCCTGCCTCCGCCCACCTCCGACGGCGGCGCCTTCCCCCAGACCCCTCCTCCGATCAGCCCTACCTCCTCCGCCTCCCTCACTCCTTTTTCCCCCTTTCTGAACGGAATCCCCCTGCCACGACCCCCCTCCACCGTGTGCTTCTTCCTCAGTTGACCAGCCACCGTCGCGGAGCAGCAATGCCTCCTCCAACTTGCATTTTGACGTCGTGACCTGGCCGTGTCGTTTGAAGCTAGTAACCACTGCGCTACTCGAAGATTTGCAGTCCTCTTCATCTCGCAGTGCCTCCGCTATCGCCAAACTGCCATGCTAGGCCTGGGTTCTCCATCTCCATCGCGCACCTATTGAGTCTGCTAACCCCCTTCGTCCGGCGTGCTTCCTTGCTTGTGTGAAAACATCGCTGCTGCACCATTCAAGGTGAGTAGCTCACTATGAACAAATTCTAGTACTTCGGTTTTGGAATTTATTCTTGCAAATATATATTTTTATATATAAAGTGATGATTTTTAAATATATAGAGACAAGATAAAAATTTGACTTTTATATTGTAGTAGCAATGTAAAGATACGATTTTTATATATGAAGTGGCGGCATAAAGACGTGATTTTAATTTATTTTCTTTGAAGTGAAAAATTAGAATTTTATTCATATAGAAGTTTAGATTTTTATACATGGGAAGTTTAGATTTTTATACATGAAAAGAAAGGATTTTTTTATACATGAAAAGATAATGTTTTTAACATTGAAAAGATAATGTTTTTAACATTGAAAAGGTAATGTTTCTACATTGAAAAGATATCTTTTTTAACACAGAAAAGATTATATTTTTACATATATAAAGTAGCGATAAAAATTCGATTTTTACATATATGAAGTAGCGATAAAATATTTGATTTTTATAAATATGAAGTAGAAATAAAAATATGATTTTTATTTATTGGAATGAAGCAATCAAAATATGATTTTTACTATGAACAGCGTGAAAAGGAGTGCGATGGAATGGACTGAAATCAAAACAAAATCCGAACCGTTCAAAAATAAAGAATGGCGGAGTGGAACCCCAAGGTAAGAATTCCTCACTGAAATTTTCTTAAATAGTTATTTATTTTATAACTGCATATATGAACTGTTCCCCGTCGTCCACAGACCAGGGACGACTTGTTTGGTTGTTTGGTTTGGTTGATTAGATTATTTGGTTGAGTTTGGTTGTTTGGGTGAAATAACTGGATTAGAATTGTTATGTGTGTATGGTGCAAGCCAATATCAGGAGAGGGGTAATGCTAGAGATTACCTGATTTTGATATCGCGCTGTTATGCCGCCGAAATTTTCTTAAATATGTTAGAACAATAAAAATATCATTTTTATTGTATAAATGGACTGTATGAAATATTCATGAGTTAAATAAAATATTTTATCGTTAAAAATATAGTTTTTAACGTATATGAATGAAAATAAATATTCATTTACAAATAAGACGGTTTGTTTATGTACATTTATTTGACTGATATGGATTGGGACGATAAATTTTACACATCGCCCAAACTGCACAAATAAAACCTGTATTTGTTGATTGAAACCCCACACGGGTGTTGGGATGACATATGACGTACACAATCCCATCTGTTTAGTTGTATGTCGATCGATTGAATGACAGACTTTATAAGCGCTAAATATCTATATTTAATGCTTATACAGTGTAGAATGCATTCTGGATGATGGATGATTGTTGATTATGGTTGTTGTATACATATGTGTATGAAATCCATATAATAACTTTATATGGTAGTTCACTGTGTTTATTCCAGTTCAGAAAAAATGAATATTTTAAAATAATGAATATTTTAAAATAATATTCAGTAAAAGATCAAAATTTGATTTTGATGTCCGATTTGGGATGGACACGAATATATTTAAATATATAAAGCCGTATTGATTAGATTAACACCTTTTGACGTGAACTATATGTATATCGATTTTATTCATTTTTATAATGAATATCGAAAAGGAATTGATTTCAAAATCTAACGTTTTGAAAATACTATCATTTATATATCGATGATATAAAATATTCAATTTTGATTAGAAATTGAATATGAAGTTGAAATCGTTTTGAAAACGAATTTAAAACGATTTATAAAATATGTTTTAAATGGAAATCGACGAAATATATATATATATATATATAATATAATGGCCTGAATAGAATGCGCCGCGCTGCGGTAGTTTGCAAATTTCAACCATTGACTTCGAATGGACATTACGGGAGATCTGACCCGTTGGATTCTCCTAAAACTGGGACCGTTGGGTTCGTATCGAAAGGAGTTTTCTAACGAATATTAGAAATTTGAAATCTTACGTTGGATTTGGGATTATGTCCAAATCAAATTTGGAAAAGGTCGTTGTAAGTGCAGTTCGATGGCCATTTATGGAAATCTACTGTACGGGCCTTGATAAAATTATTAAAAATATCAATAATTAGTATAAAATCATAAAAAATGATTTGGAAAGAATTGGGATGAAAAATTCCCTATTTAAAAAGATAAAAATATATTTTTATCGAAATGAACTAGTTATGAACTAGAATTATAATTCAATATTTAATAAAATAAATTGGAATGGGTTTGAATCGAAATTGTTTTTGAAATATTTCGATGTTGGATTTCGTGATTATACAGATATTGTTATGGAAATTTGAAATATATATTTATATCGTTATTTCCAATACAATATTTGTTGGTTGTAGTATTTGATATTGAATATAAGCCGATATATTTTCTATTCAGAGCCTTGTATTTAATATCAAATGAGATATTGGGTTTGTCGCGAACGGTGTCTTCAGTAACACTATTCTTAAACCCCAAGTGAAGAGAATAATTTTTTTAATTAAGATTGTTAGAGTTTCCAATTATATTTAATAATTGGAATAAAATGGAATGTCAATTGGGTTTATCGTGAGCTGTGTTTTAACGACATTCGTTCTTTAACTCGATTTATAGGGAAATGTGATTTGGAATTTATAAATCTTTTTTAAGATTTAAAGGAGATTTTCCAAAGTAAAGTTTTCCAGTTTAACATATTAAATTGGAACTGAATGGAATTCGATTTGGTAATAATCGAAGTGAGCTTATGTAGAGGAAAACTGTTAATATGTATGGAATTTAAAAGCCGTTGTCGTTATTCCATTATATTATTGGTTGGATATGGAAGTTCATATCGATTATATATATTGATCCGTTTTCCGTGAAGATTCCATTGTTAATGGAATAAGATTTTGGGTTTATTGTAAGCTGTGTATTAAATGACATTAGTTCTTTAACCCAGTTAAAGATAAGATTTATTTCTTATCTTTGAATAATCATTAAGTAATGACTTTTGGAAATTAAAACTAAATTAGAGTTTTAATGAATCTTTAATTAGATTGAAAAGAGAATGTGATAATTTAAATTATCAAATTCGGGAAATGATCGAAAATGGAGTGCCACCGGTTTTACTCCAGGCGATAGTTAAATCTTTAATTAGATTTGAACGTGAAATGGTAATTGAATTTACCGATAACACCGTGGTGTTAGATATGAAGTATTACCAGTTTTGCTTCATGGGATGAATAGGTTAGGATTGGGAAATTAAAAAAATGATTACTTTGGTATGGTTCGCCAAACCCGACTAGTTTGGATAAACCACAATTTGGTTTGAATTGAAATCCAAAAGAAGATTAAAGAATAAATGTAATGACCCGGATATTTGACAGTGTAATAATTAACTTATTTAATTATTTAAATAACGAATATATTATTTAATCGACGATGTTAGAACGTATAATTATATTATAATTAAAATCGAGCTTGAAATGGAGCTGCAGTTCGCTGTTTGGCGATTTGAACTTCAACTGAATGTACAGGATTCCTTTTAAATCGGATTTCTGTGAAACAAGAAACGTGTGGAGCTGGTAGAGTATTTCTTTCTAGTGGAAGAGAAAAATCAGGATTTCGTCGTGTAGATTTTTAGATATGTCCAAATCAATTTTTAAAATAGTCGCTATAGAATCGTCCATCGACCGTAACTATTTATTGGATATAACTGCATATCGGTTTCGAATTTAGACGAGGTTCTTTTGAGACATAACGATAATTTAATTTTTAGAATTTTACTGTAATTTTTAATTAATTTAATATGCGACTTTTTATTTGGAGTATTTCGCACCCTTAATCAGCGATTTTGGGGTTTCAAAATATGAGTTAATCTACCGGTATTATTATACTTTTGGGATCGTGGCACCGAGCTGGATACAACGGTATCTTTATTTCTGTCCGTGCGTGGATGGAATTTAGGTAACATGGTATGTTAAAAACCAGCTTTAAAACCATGAAACTTAACGTGCGTTTGCCATTTTCAAATAAATATCTCATTCTATTTTTCTGATCGAACTAGAGTCCACGTACCACCTAGTCCCTACACACTTCATGGCCAAGCAAAACACTGCTACGTACCTTCAACTGATGGGTTTCAATGCCTACCACGTTTACATGTAACGTATTTCCTCAAGAACCAAGTAAATCAAACACTATAAAATATATGCAATCGGGAATCTCAGTTCATTTTTCTTCTTTGTTTTCAGAACATTTCAAAGCTTTCATCCTCTTGTGCTTTTTCTTGAACGCAAGCAAACCATAGGGTGGAATGATAAACTCCATCTTTAAAACTTAGTTACACTACAGAACTCCACTAAAAAAAATGTACACGCTCATACTCATTTAAACCATTGTAGCTTTGTTCTTCAACCGTATCTACTTTGTGGTAATGTGCGGTCATGTTATGGTTTGATGTGGCTTTCATAACTGTCGAGTAGGGCATGGGCGGGATCGCAGTGGCAAGGTGGTCATAGCAGCAGCGTTTTTAGGAGAAAAGAAGAGAGGGTAGTTGCGAGAAGAATGGTCAAAGGGGTGCGTGAGAGAAGACAGTAGCAAGAATAGGAACTGCGCAATAGGGGAGTAATAGGGAGGACGAGATGGGAGATGTGTGGACGGAAATATGGCAACACAGGAGGCTTGTGCAAATGTGATGAGCAGTGTAATGACAGGAAGTATAGGCGATGTAGTTCGATTTGGCGAGGGCAAGCTCAGCGAGGTATGGACGTCAGGTTCTGGGTAGAGTTCTGGAGCTTGGAGTGCGAGCTGTTCTTGATGGAAGAGAAACACGGCGAGTTCATGGTAGACGTGAGTGGAGAAGTAAGATGGTTGAGTTATGGCCTTTTTCTGTGCACACGTTCTACTGTAAAATGGAGTTGTGCTCTTATTTTCGTTGTGAACTAAAATTATACAGTAAAGGAGGATGGTTGGTACATGTGATGTAGTGGAGATGAAGTTAATTAAGGGACTAATCTTGGGTTGTTAGTGTTATACGAGAGGTGCTGATCGAGTTGTTTGAGGAGCAGTGTGATTTTGGATCAAAATAGAAGAGTGTTCAAGGAGAGTAGATGGTCTCTGGAGCAGGACATTTCTTCATATGAAGAAGGTGACGTAAGTGTTGAGGGAGATGAGCTCAGAAGGTTGGACAGATTCAAAACCAAGTGAGGCACAGAATTTCGGTATATACATATAAAGGCTGCGGATATAGAAGACGCAATGAGGAAGCAGGATTAAAAGAATTCAGCCAAAGAAGATCCGATAGGATCATACAAACGGATGCTACAACATGGAACTGGTTCGGAATAATTTGGAGCTCGCCTCAATTTGTAGAAAAATAAATTGTCCGACTGAGTCGAATAACGCAAACCGTTATTCAACGGTTAACGCGCAATGTGAGTAAAACTCACTAACTCTCCTCAATTTATATTTTAATATAAATTGTACTTTATTTATTGACTGCTGTATATTGATTGTTAAACTAGACTGTTAAATAGATTTGATTGAAAACGTAGTTATAGTTAATCTATGTACTGTTAATCAAATATGGTTCTGTACAGCAGGATATTTCATTTCAAAATGAAATATGATATATATTATACTGTGTAACATCTGTGGATGCAGGGAGACAGGTTGGAGGAATCCGACTGGATTCCTCAACAATTATTTTACTGTTTTCATATATTGTGATATATGTGTGATTTATAATCTGTTATTGATTATGGATGTTAGAACGATATTGATCATCGTTGTTTGATATTTTGAATATCGTAAGAAACCCTGAGTTGTAAAAAGGAATATTTCAATGTATATTGAAATAAAGGAAATTATTTATAAAACGAACACGGTTTTTTAAAAGGAAAGTATTTATAAAACAAATAGAGTTTTATAAAAGGGATATTTATTTAGAAAATAAATAGAATAAGGAAATATTTGAAACGGTAAATAGAAGTTATAAATAGGAAATATTTGTAACGGTAATTAGAAGTTATAAAAAAAAGGGAATAGTTGTAACGGAAAATAAACTTTATAAAAAGGAAATTGATGAGATATAAAAAAGATAATCAAATAAAGTTAATCGATTAAAGATAATCAAATAAAGGTTAATCGAATTAGTCGAAGTAAGTTAATCAACTATGAGTTAATCAAACGTAGTTTATCAAAAGGAGTTAATCAAACGTAGTTTATCAAAAGGGGTTAATCGAATATAGAAATTTAGAAGTGAAGTTAAACAAAAATTAGAAACTGACTAGAGATTAGTAAGTTGAATAGTTTTCTGAGTATCGATCTGATGTTGGTTTCGGCCTTTGGGGTTTATACTTAGAGAATTGTTCTCTTACTAGTTTACAGTTAGGGACTAATAGTTGTGGAATGGTAGTGATACGTGAATGAGGATTGGAAATGTTTTCCAATGTTGAAAACATATATTTTCTAATTTTTGAAAATAAGGAAATATGAATATATATATATATGGTTGATGATTGGATCGATAATTCCATTTGGAATTTAGATCGTTGTTTGTACACCGACATGTTTTCATTTGATAGTTAAATCACAGACTATCGAAGTTTTGACCATTTTACGTTGTTAATATGGAGAGACCGGTTGGGTTACTATCCAAAGAACCACTCCGTATTGGCATAAGTGTTGCAAACCAAGTACGCTGAAGATAATTGAAGACGGTGTTATGCAAGGGTTGTCCTGTTTACAGAATAGTGCCTTCGGTTTCGTTCAGTCCCAGAACGAACGTATATGGACGAATTTCTGACAGAGTATTTCCAATGATCGAATGGGTTGGATTGTACAAATATATATGGTGGCCAACGGATTTATTCCCTTCGCATAATATCCAGAATCTATTTGTGCAGATCCAACTAAATGATTAACGGATCTGATAATGTGGCATTCAAAGTGATCGTGTTATAAATGAATGGAAAGTAAGCATAGCTTCTAGCCTCACATCCGGTAAATGACAGAAATCGGGCAGGCAGCATGGCTAAGTCGGTCGCACCGAAGTAGGGTGTATAATCACTTATCTAGAGAATATTCATTTGCTTCTTAAATCTATCAATGCTGTCCCATATATATATATATGGGAACGGTTGCTGATCCCAACCGTTGGTGATGTACATTCGATACACTCAAGCGAAATGAGTGGTCGGTCATGTGTGGCTGAGTTGCAAGATGTTCTTGTTGAACTCCAGTGTATCGTTCCTAGAGTACACTAATCGGAAGGTGGTTCCATACCTTGTCATAGTTGGAAACCCAATCATCCAATACGCACCTGCGGTTTTGATTGTATACTATATATGTAAAACGTGAGATGCAAGCGTTTCTACTAGACTGATATCTATTTGTATTTAGACATTATCATAATATCAGAATGATATTGCTTTTCAAAGATGTTTGGATTCTCATAAGGGAAAAACCCGTTCCGTATTCACGGCGTGGTCTTATGAGATATCATATACCTGTTTAAATGATTTGAATTTACTCACACCAGTCACATGACTGACCCGGAGTTTATTTGTTTTGTCTTCCCTAAACTCTTGGGTGCCTAAATTTGTACAGGCAGTCAAGTAGTCGGGATTTACAGATGCACTTGGAGAGCTTGGAGCAGGAGGCTTCAGCAGTCGATAGCTATTATTTATTCCGCTGTGATGTTATATGTTGTACTCTGAAAATGGTATGTATAAACAGTTATAACTTTGTATTTCAAAAGTTATGTTATATTTTATTCATTCCGCTGTGAGATTCGTGTTACCCTGATGTTGTTGTTGTTGTCTTCTTCTTCTTCTATTCTAAGTTTCTATCTTATCTATCCTCACCCTCTATCTTCTTTCTATTAGTTTCTTGAATTTCTAGTGCAATTTGGGGTTGGACTTGTGTTATTTAGTCAGCTCAAATTGGACCGGATTTTCGGGTCACTATAGTTGGTATCAGAGCTTAAGTTAAGTATTACCTTGGCTCTGTGGCGTTACTCAGTAGAGATGGGATTAGTAATATCCTAGATTGAGTTGAGTGTATATATACGAGTGAACGTATTTGTAATTGATATAAAAAAATTGTTTTATATTGTGGAGCTTTATTGGTTGAGTGGCTTATGAATTCTGGTCGATGGTGGGGCACCATAATATTGATAGGGGTTTCTAAACACTCGAATACGATGAACCAACATGATATGTCTTGAAATTAACATAGTATAATTGGTTGTATTGGTTGTTATTATAATCAAATAAGATTATAGAACGTGAAATGGTTATAAATAACCAATCAGAATTCATATAAGTAAAGTATATGAAATAAGATAAATTAAATCTGAAATTAAATCAGGATTAGGAATTAAAATAAGGAAATTTTAAGTTCCTGGGAGATTTTGAAAATGTTTTCAAATTGGAGGTGTTATAGTATTGAACTCACTTCGATAAACTGGGAAATAACCCTGATGAGTGTGGCCACATCATCAGTGTTCATTTTCGAGTTCAAGGTGACGGATTACTACCAAAGGTTGTGTTTTGAATTGTTTAAGGAAAACAAGTGTTTAGAAATTCAAAGGTTTTGAATTGGTATTATGGTTTCAAATTGATTTGAAATAAACCCAGGAATATAAATTCTGGAATTAAGATTTAACTTATGAAGTTAAATAGATTAAAATATTGAAAGTGAATAAATTAATTTGAATTAAACTTGGACAAGGTTATATATAAAATGGAATTATATTGGGATGATATCGAGTAAGTTGATTGATTTTATAAGGATTTGGAATCAAGAATTGTACTTAAGTTTGAAATGGAATTTGACTTGAGTACAAGCAATTGCTTGAGTTTGAGGATAAAAACTGACAGGAGATGGATTGGAATGACATTGGTATATGTTAAGTTGATTACCAATGGGAATGGTATAATGATATGGTCAGCAAAAAGGTACAAGTTATATTTCATATGAGTTGGAATTTATGAGCCGAATTGGCAAGCCGCTTGGTGTTTTGATTTTCTTTTGGGTTGGAGAAGGCCTAGAGAGGCGAGTTGTGGTTTTACCGATAGGGCTGTACAAAGGAGGTTATGGCGAAATTTTCTGAAAATTTAAAGTGTTAGAAAATTTTCAGAATTTTTGAAAATTTAGGTTAGTCGGAAGGAATTGATATTTTAGTCAATATTAATTGGTTCAGTTGAAATCAGAAATAAGGGGTAAACAAATCTTAGGAATTCCAATAGCTAGGGTCGTCCACTAACTTAGCAATTTCGAGGACGAAATTATTTTAAGTGGGGAAGAATGTAATGACCCGGATATTTGACAGTGTAATAATTAACTTATTTAATTATTTAAATAACGAATATATTATTTAATCGACGATGTTAGAACGTATAATTATATTATAATTAAAATCGAGCTTGAAATGGCGCTGTAGTTCGCTGTTTGGCGATTTGAACTTCAACTGAATGTACAGGATTCCTTTTAAATCGGATTTCTGTGAAACAAGAAACGTGTGGAGCTGGTAGAGTATATCTTTCTAGTGGAAGAGAAAAATCAGGATTTCGTCGTGTAGATTTTTAGATATGTCCAAATCAATTTTTAAAATAGTCGCTATAGAATCGTCCATCGACCGTAACTATTTATTGGATATAACTGCATATCGGTTTCGAATTTAGACGAGGTTCTTTTGAGACATAACGATAATTTAATTTTTAGAATTTTACTGTAATTTTTAATTAATTTAATATGCGACTTTTTATTTGGAGTATTTCGCACCCTTAATCAGCGATTTTGGGGTTTCAAAATATGAGTTAATCTACCGGTATTATTATACTTTTGGGATCGTGGCACCGAGCTGGATACAACAGTATCTTTATTTCTGTCCGTGCGTGGATGGAATTTAGGTAACATGGTATGTTAAAAACCAGCTTTAAAACCATGAAACTTAACGTGCGTTTGCCATTTTCAAATAAATATCTCATTCTATTTTTCTGATCGAACTAGAGTCCACGTACCACCTAGTCCCTACACACTTCATGGCCAAGCAAAACACTGCTACGTACCTTCAACTGATGGGTTTCAATGCCTACCACGTTTACATGTAACGTATTTCCTCAAGAACCAAGTAAATCAAACACTATAAAATATATGCAATCGGGAATCTCAGTTCATTTTTCTTCTTTGTTTTCAGAACATTTCAAAGCTTTCATCCTCTTGTGCTTTTTCTTGAACGCAAGCAAACCATAGGGTGGAATGATAAACTCCATCTTTAAAACTTAGTTACACTACAGAACTCCACTAAAAAAAATGTACACGCTCATACTCATTTAAACCATTGTAGCTTTGTTCTTCAACCGTATCTACTTTGTGGTAATGTGCGGTCATGTTATGGTTTGATGGGGCTTTCATAACTGTCGAGTAGGGCGTGGGCGGGATCGCAGTGGCAAGGTGGTCATAGCAGCAGCGTTTTTAGGAGAAAAGAAGAGAGGGTAGTTCCGAGAAGAATGGTCAAAGGGGTGCGTGAGAGAAGACAGTAGCAAGAATAGGAACTGCGCAATAGGGGAGTAATAGGGAGGACGAGATGGGAGATGTATGGATGGAAATATGGCAACACAGGAGGCTTGTGCAAATGTGATGAGCGGTGTAATGACAGGAAGTATAGGCGATGTAGTTCGATTTGGCGAGGGCAAGCTCAGCGAGGTATGGACGTCAGGTTCTGGGTAGAGTTCTGGAGCTTGGAGTGCGAGCTGTTCTTGATGGAAGAGAAACACGGCGAGTTCATGGTAGACGTGAGTGGAGAAGTAAGATGGTTGAGTTGTGGCCTTTTTCTGTGCACACGTTCTACTGTAAAATGGAGTTGTGCTCTTATTTTCGTTGTGAACTAAAATTATACAGTAACGGAGGATGGTTGGTACATGTGATGTAGTGGAGATGAAGTTAATTAAGGGACTAATCTTGGGTTGTTAGTGTTATACGAGAGGTGCTGATCGAGTTGTTTGAGGAGCAGTGTGATTTTGGATCAAAATAGAAGAGTGTTCAAGGAGAGTAGATGGTCTCTGGAGCAGGACATTTCTTCATATGAAGAAGGTGACGTAAGTGTTGAGGGAGATGAGCTCAGAAGGTTGGACAGATTCAAAACCAAGTGAGGCACAGAATTTCCGTATATACATATAAAGGCTGCGGATATAGAAGACGCAATGAGGAAGCAGGATTAAAAGAATTCAGCCAAAGAAGATCCGATAGGATCATACAAACGGATGCTACAACATGGAACTGGTTCGGAATAATTTGGAGCTCGCCTCAATTTGTAGAAAAATAAATTGTCCGACTGAGTCGAATAACGCAAACCGTTATTCAACGGTTAACACGCAATGTGAGTAAAACTCACTAACTCTCCTCAATTTATATTTTAATATAAATTGTACTTTATTTATTGACTGCTGTATATTGATTGTTAAACTGGACTGTTAAATAGATTTGATTGAAAATGTAGTTATAGTTAATCTATGTACTGTTAATCAAATATGGTTCTGTACAGCAGGATATTTCATTTCAAAATGAAATATGATATATATTATACTGTGTAACATCTGTGGATGCAGGGAGACAGGTTGGAGGAATCCGGCTGGATTCCTCAACAATTATTTTACTGTTTTCATATATTGTGATATATGTGTGATTTATAATCTGTTATTGATTATGGATGTTAGAACGATATTGATCATCGTTGTTTGATATTTTGAATATCGTAAGAAACCCTGAGTTGTAAAAAGGAATATTTCAATGTATATTGAAATAAAGGAAATTATTTATAAAACGAACACGGTTTTTTAAAAGGAAAGTATTTATAAAACAAATAGAGTTTTATAAAAGGGATATTTATTTAGAAAATAAATAGAATAAGGAAATATTTGTAACGGTAAATAGAAGTTATAAATAGGAAATATTTGTAACGGTAATTAGAAGTTATAAAAAAAAAGGAATAGTTGTAACGGAAAATAAACGTTATAAAAAGGAAATTAACGAGATATAAAAAAGATAATCAAATAAAGTTAATCGATTAAAGATAATCAAATAAAGGTTAATCGAATTAGTCGAAGTAAGTTAATCAACTATGAGTTAATCAAACGTAGTTTATCAAAAGGAGTTAATCAAACGTAGTTTATCAAAAGGGGTTAATCGAATATAGAAATTTAGAAGTGAAGTTAAACAAAAATTAGAAACTGACTAGAGATTAGTAAGTTGAATAGTTTTCTGAGTATCGATCTGATGTTGGTTTCGGCCTTCGGGGTTTATACTTAGAGAATTGTTCTCTTACTAGTTTACAGTTAGGGACTAATAGTTGTGGAATGGTAGTGATACGTGAATGAGGATTGGAAATGTTTTCCAATGTTGAAAACATATATTTTCTAATTTTAGAAAATAAGGAAATATGAATATATATATATGGTTGATGATTGGATCGATAATTCCATTTGGAATTTAGATCGTTGTTTGTACACCGACATGTTTTCATTTGATAGTTAAATCACAGACTATCGAAGTTTTGACCATTTTACGTTGTTAATATGGAGAGACCGGTTGGGTTATTATCCAAAGAACCACTCCGTATTGGCATAAGCGTTGCAAACCAAGTACGCTGAAGATAATTGAAGACGGTGTTATGCAAGGGCTGTCCTGTTTACAGAATAGTGCCTTCAGTTTCGTTCAGTCCCAGAACGAACGTATATGGACGAATGTCTGACAGAGTATTTCCAATGATCGAATGGGTTGGACTGTACAAATATATATGGTGGCCAACGGATTTATTCCCTTCGCATAATATCCAGAATCTATTTGTGCAGATCCAACTAAATGATTAACGGATCTGATAATGTGGCATTCAAAGTGATCGTGTTATAAATGAATGGAAAGTAAGCATAACTTCTAGCCTCACATCCGGTAAATGACAGAAATCGGGCAGGCAGCATGGCTAAGTCGGTCGCACCGAAGTAGGGTGTATAATCACCTATCTAGAGAATATTCATTTGCTTCTTAAATCTATCAATGCTGTCCCATATATATATACGGCAACGGTTGTTGATCCCAACCGTTGGTGATGTACATTCGATACACTCAAGCGAAATGAGTGGTCGGTCATGTGTGGCTGAGTTGCAAGATGTTCTTGTTGAACTCCAGTGTATCGTTCCTAGAGTACATTGATCGGAAGGTGGTTCCATACCTTGTCATAGTTGGAAACCCAATCATCCAATACGCACCTGCGGTTTTGATTGTATACTATATATGTAGAACGTGAGATGCAAGCGTTTCTACTAGACTGATATCTATTTGTATTTAGACATTATCATAATATCAGAATGATATTGCTTTTCAAAGATGTTTGGATTCTCATAAGGGAAAAACCCGTTCCGTATTCACGGCGTGGTCTTATAAGATATCATATACCTGTTTAAATGATTTGAGTTTACTCACACCAGTCACATGACTGACCCGGAGTTTATTTGTTTTGTCTTCCCTAAACTCTTGGGTGCCTAAATTTGTACGGGCAGTCAAGTAGTCGGGATTTACAGATGCACTTGGAGAGCTTGGAGCAGGAGGCTTCAGCAGTCGATAGCTATTATTTATTCCGCTGTGATGTTATATGTTGTACTCTGAAAATGGTATGTATAAACAGTTATAACTTTGTATTTCAAAAGTTATGTTATATTTTATTCGTTCCGCTGTGAGATTCGTGTTACTCTGATGATGATGATCTTCTTCTTCTTCTATTCTAATAGTTCTACCTTATCTATTCTCACCCTCTATCTTCTTTCTATTAGTTTCTTGAATTTTCAGTGCAATTTGAGGTTGGACTTGTGTTATTTAGTCAGCTCAAATTGGACCGGATTTTCGGGTCACTACAATAAATTTAAAGAATTTATCTTTGATAAAATTAATGGGAACCTTTCCCAAATATTCTTACCTTTCCCAAAGTATAAGAATATTTGAATAAAGGAATATTCTGGATTGGAATGAGGCGTATGTTGTGTTTTTATAGCACTTATTTATTATATACGCGAGTTATTCAGAAAGACCAGGTTTATCCTATTCTGAATAATTGATTCGACGATATGTCGAGGATGAAGACGGTGGTGGTAGACCGGAGGTCTTCACTTCGTTTGGATAATTATTGTTGTCTTGATTGGGCTATACACCCAAGACAAGGTAACAAGTGTTGATCGTCCATACATACTTGGAGATCGACCGGATATGCAAGGACCTCTCTCCTGTCTTGGACATGCGGGACAAGGAATAAGGTGCCTCCGGTTTCGTTCAGACCCAGGATGAACTTGTAAATGGATGTGTGTCTGACATCGGATTTCACTCTGTGTGATTGATAGACATCGGTTGCATAGCGTGAATTGCCTGTGTGGCATGGTGAGATGCAAATGATCAAGGCTTCTGTTGAAAAGCAGAGTCTTGTGGTTGATGATCAAAGCACGGCTTTAATATAACATAGCTTTGTGTAGCATTAATTCGTGAGCCTCACACCCCAGTGTGAACTAGAAACAGGAGAGTACCTCATGGAGGGCATGCATTTCCTTCTAGCTAGGAGTGATGTCAGCGTATGTGGATGATGGATAGCAAGGTGCCTCGGTTATTTCGGTCTCTACGGAGCCGATGGATGGTCTTTATACAAACCAGATTGACGCCCCATAGGGCTGGGAAACGTAGTGTTTAGGTATTTTAATCTACTTTGAGTGGACTGGCCCCGATGATCCAAAGGTCACTCGAGCTCTGACCTGAGACACGGGCTAGAGCGTCTCGAAGTGGTAAGGACGATCCCTTTCCTTGGTTCTTAGATGGAAATCCAACTTCCAATACGTGACATTTGCGGTTTGGTTATAGAGCCTAGTATTGGCGACATGATATATGGTACACATGTCGTTTAGGATTGATACATTTGTATTTGAAGTTGTTTTATACACTATGCACTTATAACAGTATCAAATGATTTGTTTTAACGTACCAAGCATGTTTGGCTACTATAAGGGAAAACCCTATCCCCCGGCTTGCGTTGCATTGTGTGATAGGACCTGGGTCTTATAATAGCTTCATTTTTCCAAAAACCATTGCGCTGTTTTGTTATATGCACTGGTATTCTTAGGAGAAAACCTGTTCCGTGTTATACGGCGTGGTCCCTTGATATATCTGATTTAAAGTAAAGTTTTAAATAGTTGTTTTAGTTCTTACACCAGTCACATGACTGACCTGGAGTTTATTGTTTTAACCTAAATTCTGGGTGCCCCTATTTCCCAACGGGCAGCTTTTAGTTTTGGGTTTTGCAGATTTATATTCATAGGATCCTAGTTTACAACTGGAATGATATTCCGAAAGCTCTGTATCCGTATATTCTTCTCAGTTGTGTTTTGTATTATTTTCCGCTGCATTGTAACTTGTAAATCTCTGATATTTAGTAAATGTGTAATATTTATTCATACTCTGTAAATTCTTGTATTCTGATGAAATTTTTGTAATAAGCAATGAAATGTTCTTCTGTTTATGTTCTGATTTGTCGTGTTCTCAAATCAATCCATCCTTTCCTTCATGGGGAGGTTCGGGTCGTTATAAGTTCTGTGATTCCTACAACCACTAGTTCATAAACTCTTGCGGCCACTTGTTCAGAGACACCCGCTGTTACTAATCCATAATCTCCTGTGACCCTGCCTCTTACTTCGAATGTTTCTAAGCTTCTTCTAATTACTTCGAAGGCCCCAACGATCCTCATCCCATTGACTAGTCTGTAGGGGAATCAAAGTCTAGATAACACCATACACATTTAGCACCGTACACTTCCTATATATGAATTTTTTTCGCATTGATACTCTTGGTTTTGGTATTGTTTCTAAGTCGAGGCCTTTTCATTACAGTTTCAACCATGAGCCGTCAGTATGATCACTATGGCAACTTCTCGCATCGACTCTCTGGAGGCTTCGGAGATCAGAGTCGTTTTCATCCATGACGACGTTACGAGACGGATGAGCAGAGGAGAGACAGGAAAGCTCATGAGGAATACAATCGAAAGGAATGCGTGGACCGTGACAGGAGATATCACGATGAGCGAGCTAGGAAGGATCATGACTGTTGCGACCGCGATAGTAGCCGTAAGGATGACTGACATAGGAAGCGTGACTAGGAAGATAAAGACAAGGAGGTAGATACTGGCGAGGCATCTAAACGCCCAAAAATTGATCAGCACCCACTTCCTCTTGCTACCACCTCTACAGCTACTACCCCAATCGACAACAATTATCGATCCTACTACTACCACCTTCGCCAAAGCTGATATTCAGACCATCGTGAAGAGGCCTCCTTACACACTCCCTGATGCCCTTAGTCAACTTTCTAAGAGCTTCCCATAATGGTTTTTGAAAAGAGTGCATTTTGTCTTGGATGTAACTCTGACTGACAGGGAAGAAATGTTGAAAAATATAAAATCTATAAACGTGATGTGCAGAGGCTTTCTAATTGGTTGAAACTGGTCTTGGAACTCCAAAGGGTTAATAGATTGAATTATAGGCCCAGCTTGCCAGATGGGAGTCGGTGCTTAAAGAGCATAATGGAGAGATTGACAGAATGTCCACTTCTTATAAAGAAATGGATCTAGTGTCTACACTTGAATCCCATCGACAAAAAGAGGCTCTTACTGGTGCTTAATTGCGTGATATCCATTCTTCCCAGAAGAAGGCTAAGGATTTTTTAACACCCCACGTACATTAATGTCACTCAGAAAGGGAATGCATTAACTTCCATGGAGCGTTATTAGTGTATAGAACAGAATATAACAAGACATATACTTATAGAACAGAATATAACAAGATAGATACAAATATTGGTACTTGAAAATTTTATAACAACTTTTATTGCAGGGGAGAAAAGGTTTGATTACAACAACTTCATAAACCAAGTACACTTAATATCCATCTTGACAAATTGTTTTCAGAGTACATAAAGTAAACAGCATAACCCCAAACACAAGTAGCCATAAAAGAGATGAGCTGAACTTTACTTTCAGCAATCCAAGCACTTCCAAAAGAGAGAGAAAGAGATCCAAATCATGCTCCACTAGTGCTAGTCCCACCCTGAGAACCTAGTGGGGGGGAGAAAAGAGGCGAAAACAAAGGGGGTCAGACATGAAGTATAGCGAGTACCAGAACTTTAACAATACAATTATTAAAGTAATTAGGATAAGGCATAAACTGGTAAAACAAGGAATGACTGTGAAGCAAGTGCGCAAGACAAAGCAAACAGAGGAATATTTTGGCGTTAATTGCGCTCCTAATTACTATAGGATAATTACTATACTGCACCAATGCTAATTACACCGCACCAATACTAGTCACCCTAAAAGTTGATCCCGCCCACAGAAAATAATGATAATAATAATGGTAGTTTCGTGTACCCCTAGCTGTCTTCATAGGTGTCGCCTACCCCTATCTCCACTAGTTTTACCCACTGCCCTCCCTATTCTAATTACAATGTTTATTCATAATATGGTAGTTATACTCCTAGCTGTCTTCATATGTGCCATCTGCTCCTATCTCCGCTAGTCGTACCCACTACCTTCCCCATTCGATCGACCTCCTAACTCGTAGATACCTGTGTTGGTCCCACAGTGGGGTGTATCACTCCCCAAAGTGGCAACCCGATACCACTAAAGATGCACGGCTTATATCTACACGATGCAACAACGTCTTACCTACCATCCCGGGCCCACACACGCACATGACCCCGTTGGACTTGCGTTGCCACCGCTAACCCGTTTTGACCTCTTACAATCAAACTCATAAGCTTGTCCCGTCCTCGACTTGGGTCGAGCTCATAAAGATACTTAATGGGTTACTGGTTTGAAAAGGGTCCCCACACAAGCTTTCCACCTATGCTTGGTCCCCACTAGAATTTCGCACTTAACCCCTTTTTATTCATCTTACATCTTTTCAACTTGGTTAAGTGTTTATACTAACAAATCAACATGTGTTATTGATTAAGCTTGTCTTAAACCTATTCGCTTATTAGATCAATATATTATTGGTTAAGATGGTCTTAACCCATCCACTTAAATCTTATGGGTTAAGTTGGTCTTAACCCTATCCGCTTATCAATCAACATACATTATTGGTTAAGTTTGTCTTAACCCTGTCAGATCAATACATATTATTGGTTAAGTTTGTCTTAACCCTATCCGCTTATTAGATCAATATATTATTTGTTAAGCTAGTCTTAACCCCATCCACTTATAAGATTAATATATATATATATTATTGGTTAAGCTGGTCTTAACCCTACCCACTTACCTTGTTTTTTGTGATTAAGTACATCTTAGTTCACAAATACATTGGTTAAGTGAATAACTCCCTAAGTTCCAACCCCGAAGACCGAAATCAACATCAGATTGTTACTCAAAGAATCACTCACTCAACCAAACTTCTGTTTATCATTCATATTCGTCTTTGCTCAGCATTAATTAATTATTAATGCACAGACCTCTCACATTAATTCGATTGCTTGTTGCCGCTGGATATGCCGAGCGGTTCCGGGCAGACTTCCACCACAAGCAAGACTTAACCTCGTGTCTAAGCATCTTTTAATTTATGTCTTTGACCTCTCAAATTAGACTACAGTTTGTGGTTGTTGGAATTGCCGGGCAGGTCCGGCAGTCTTACATCACAAACGAGTCTAACCTCGTATCTTAGGCCTTTATTACTTATTTAATTTGTGCCTTTGACCTCTCATATTAGACTACCGTTTGTGGTTGCTGGATTTGCCAGGCGGGTCCGGGTAGTCTTACATCATAAACGAGTCTTACCTCGTGTCTTAGGCATTTATTATTACACATTATTATTCAACGCCAATTTGAATTAATACCCTTATTTCAAATTGCCAATAACTTCCAATTTTAATCCATGTCCATAATTGTCACTTAAATTATGTCCATAATTACTATGCATATAAATTAGGCCAATTAATATCTCAAAGTAATTATATGCCTTTATGCCATTTTATGCCAATTCACAATTATGTATATTTAATATTTTCCCATTATCCCCACGTCGTTCGTACGTTAAACGTGAAATATGTTAGACTCGCAAATAGTCTAACTCATAAAAAGGAAAGAAACATACACAACTTGCATAACACACAAAATAGATCTAACTAGCATAACATGGATCAAAACTGGCATAATTATGATTCATATTAACATAAATTTGAATAATCAACACTTGCATAGGCAATAGTCATAAAACATAAATTTGTATAAACTATGTACTGTCATGGATCTAAATGTATAGATCTAAACATGTAATTATGAACTTGCATATATGGATACGGTTTTCCTATGACTTGCATATGAATTTCGTACAAAATTACATTCAAACTAGCACATGATTCACATCCAAAACTAGCATAGGAAACATAAATTTGCATAAGTATGTTACTGCCTTGGATCTAAATATAGATCTAATATCAAAATATGAACTTGCATATGGATCTAAACATAGATCTAAACATAAAAATGTGAACTTGCATACGGATCTAAACACATAAATTAATGTCACACTTTTCGCTTATGAACTGGCATATGTATATACTTGATTCACATATGTTTTACATCCCAACTTGCATAAGATTCACATATGTTTCAACATCCTAAACTTGCATACACATGTTTTAACATCGCAAACTTGCATAAGATTCGCATAGGATTTAACACATAAATTTGCATAAGATTCACATAGTATAAACTTGCATATGATTCACAAATTAACATATGTAAACTTGCATAAAATGAATCAAGTTAAACATGTATAATTGTACATATAAATAGATCTACCAATCATACAACAACAAAACTGTCATATGTTCACAAACAAACAATAACATCACATGTTTCAACAGACATGTTCTCATAATCCAATTACAACCCATCATGATTAATTCATTAATTATATTGTGAAAGAAATAGCACTCACAATAAAAAGAACAGTCTTGTTTTTCTGGGATCTGTATTCCAAAATTGAATTGCTCGCCTTTGATGTAGACTAATTGTTATTCTAATTTGGGTTTAGATTTGATTTTGATTCTTGCTTCTATACTTTTAAGCTGAAGAAGGAATGTTGGCTAAACTAGAACGATCATGGATGGCATGGTGGCTCGTTGGAATGAATTTTTGTGATTTAGTGTTTGAGGATTATGGTTGCTTTTATAGAAGTTAAATCTTATGTGAGCCATTAGATCGTTTTAGGAGCAATCAAAGCCATCCAACTAAAGCAAGTGTCACTCATCCAATCATAGCATGAAACATAAGCCCTAGCACCTTAGAATTTGCCACAAAGCCAATCAGAGTAGGCCACGTAAAAAAGACAATCCTTGACCAACAAAAAATGCGCCACATGCGCCACATGATGCGTACACGTCTTATATATATATGTATATATATATTTTCTATATGTATTTTTTTTCTTTTTATCTGTCTTCCCAATTAACCATTTTCACACTAAACCACTTTTTGAACTATGTTCACACTAAGCCACTTTTTAGCCATTCCCCTAAAACAAAAATATGGCGTTGGCGGGGATCGAACTCTGTACCTCTTGTATGCAGATCACATGTTCTAACCAAATGAGCAACTAAGTCTTTTGCTTACAAAACTTAGAACAATGCTAAACATTTTTCTTTTCTCATTCTTCCTTTTCATGTTTTGCTGCAATATTTAATTTAAATATATCTTCTTCATACGGAGTTCGATTTACGCAAACTCGGACTCTTTCTCAAGCAGAATGCCGAGGTGAACACAATGGCGCAACCTGTTTCCCTTGATTCCCACATATGAAATTAAGTATTCCTTAATTCGTTAATTTTAATATTTAAAATCGTGGGGTGTTACATTCTCCCCTCCTTAAAGGATTTCACCCCCGAAATCTCCAAGTTAAGGAGAATGCATATCCTAACATCCAATCGTCCATCTACTCAACCATCAAACATAGGCATCTGTTGTCCTTACAAGATTTCTAATGTTGTATGGGCATATGCAAAAAGTGCGTGTATATGTTCCTTATCTAATGCAAAATCAGGCGGTCTACTGATTCAGTTGACCTCCTTAATGCAAATCATGATAGTGCCATGCGTCCATTATGTATGCAAAAGAATCCTATCAATACAAATTATTCCTACATGTGTGCACAACCATTCATCAAAATGCAGCATCAATGTGATAACACAACCATTATACATCCATTAATTTAAATATGCACACATATTTATATGCAACATGAAGGTGATTGAGCCGATCTAGTACCTAATGTGTGTGTACAAGCATCCACGAGCAACCATTTGCATCCACCAAACATAACGTGTCTCAAACACATGTTTAAAACCATAGGGTTCTTATTAACTAAAGATCGAAGATGTCATCGCAAAGATAATACTAAATGATAGGACAAGTATCAACAAAGTAGTAGAAAAAGGAGAAGTTAAAACATAACCTCAAAAAGGAAAGTGTACAATGTACGCATCTTGTCTTCCGTCTCCCAGGTCGCGTCTCTTTAATCATCTCCCCATTGCACTTTGACCAACTTGACCTCTTTGTTGCGTAGCTCTTATACCTCCGACCCAAGGATGCATGCAGAAGCTCATCTAATCGTGGCATCTCCCTCTACTTCCACTTCTCTAAGCATGTTTGGCTCCACTACTTCCGCGATATCTTGTAACACTTCCGCAAATATGATACGTGAAAACATATCATGAACATCACTAAGCTAGTTGCCTCTTCTCATGTCCTTCCAAAATCTAGGATACATAACCTCAAAAGATCTTCAAGGATTTTTTTCACCCCTTTCTGTCCGTTCACCCATCTGCCGGTGATAAGCGATACTCGCACTTGTCGCATTTTGCATATCACCTTTTCCTCTTGCACTGAAAACTGCTCCAAGCCCTGTCTCGCAAGAACCAGTATACACTGTGAATGACTTACTTCCATCTGGCAAAACTAAAACTGAAGCGGTCATCAAAACCCTCTTCAAACGTTGGAAAGCATTGTCATAGTAAACATACCAAGCAAAAATCAAGTTCTTCTTCGTTAACCGAGTAAGTGGTGCTGATATCTTTGCGAAGTCCTTAATGAGCTTCCTATAATAACCATCCAGCCCTCAAAAGCTTCTTACTTCTGTTGCGTTCTTAGGAATCTTCCAATCTTGGGTTGCCACCACCTTTGCGGGATCCACAGCTATCCCTTCCTTAGAGACCACGTGTCCTAAGAACCTCACTTCTTTTCTCCAAAAATGGCACTTTGAGAACTTAGCTTTAAGTTGATGCGCTCGTAGGGTCTCTAAGACTTCCCTAAGATGTAAGGCATGCTCTTCTTCACTTCTTGAGAAAATCAGGATATCGTCCACAAAGACTATCACAAACTTGTCTAGAAACTCCCTAAACACCCTACTCATTAAGTTAACAAAGTACGCGAGTGCATTCGTCAAACCGAAAGGCATGACGAGCCACTCGAAGAAACCGTCAGGAGTTCTAAATGTAGTCTTATCTATGCTATCTTCAGCCACCCATAGCTGATGAAACCCTGTAGCCAAATCCAGTTGCGAAAAAAACGAAGCACCCACCAACTGATCGAATAAATCATCTATCCTCGGCAATGGGTGCATGTTCTTCTTTGTTAGCTTATTCAGCTCTCTATAGTCCATGCACAATCTAAGTGAACCATCATCTTTTGTAGCAAAAATGACTGGAGCTCCCCACTCAAAATACTCCTTCTTATGAACCCCTTCTCAAGCAGTTCTTTCACTTGCTTGCTGAGTTCTCTTCTCTCTCTCGAAGTCATGTGGCGCACTAGTAATGCAACTGGATTTGCATTATCTACTAGATATATTCGAAAGTCTATCTCGCGCCTCGGGGGTAAACCTCGAACTTCATCTAAGACGTCACTATATTCACGGACCACACGAACATATTCCAAATCATCATTGGATGCGTCAAGGGATTCTAGTTAGCTAAGCATTACCGGACCTCTAGGATCATAAGAAATATCGAGGGTCTTTCCACAACGAGTCAACAATCTAACTACCCTTCTTTCACAATCTAGGATGGCACCGTATCTAGCTAGCCAATCCATACCTAGAATCAAGTCGTAGCCCATGAAGCCAAGAACGAAGTCGTTGCATTCAAACCCAATGCCCAAGATAGACACTCTCAAATCCCAACAAATCATTGAAAGATGAGCCGAACCACCAATAGGATTTGAGACTATTATGGGATCTGTAACTAGACTATTATTTAGGTGCAGTGTTTCAACTAACGAAGCAGGTACAAACGAGTTTGAAGCGCCAGAATTCAAACAAGGTTCGAACAGGATGGTCAAAAACAAAAACCAAATTTCCAACCAAGATATATTTCTACCTCTATCAGGAATGTCAGTCGTGAGGGAACGCGTCTGCCCTCCAGAAGATCCTGTACCTTGTCCTTACCTTTGCCTTTTGCTTCTTCGGACGATCCTAATAAGATGTCTCTTAATGATAACAACTAGTCTTCTTCTTCTTTCTGACGTCTTTATTTAAGTAGTCAGGTATTTCACAAGTGTGGCCCTTCCTTATCTCTTGGCCCCTTGTTATCCTTATCACCTTTCTTTGGATCTAGTTTATCGTGTGTCCTTTCCATGTCTCTCCTACACATTCTCTGTTCGTGGCCTCCTACCAAATGAGGCTTCGTTCTTCATTAACCAAACAGCTAATTGAACCTTCCTCCCGTCGTCTATCCTAAAGGTACCAACAAGTCCTTCACTTCCTCCTAGTTTTGATAGACGTCCCAGTCTCATGAAGTGGTTTGCCACCCATCGTACGGAAGTTCTTACATATCTTAGAAAAAGCGTCTATATGCGTGGAGGAAGAAATTCAAAAAGGAAAGAGGAAGAGATTCGAAACAGAGAATCGAAGGAAAGATATATGGCTCTTGGTGGTTATGTTTTTAAAACAAACAAACTTTTCTCTTAAAAATACTCTCCTTAAAACATATTTTTGAAAGTATTTCTTTACAAAATGCTTTTAAAAATAGTTTTTTCAAAATTGATATCTGTTCTGGTAACCTTCAGCTCTGATACTACGTGAAACACCCCACGTCCATTAATGTCACTCAAAAAGGGAATGCATTAACTTCCATGGAGAGTTATTAGTGTATAGAACAGAATATAACAAAACAGATACAAGTATTGGTACTTGAAAATTTTAAAACAAATTTTATTGCAACGGAGAAAAGGTTTGATTACAACAACTTCATAAACCAAGTACACTTAATATCCATCTTGACAAATTGTTTTCAGAGTACATAAAGTAAAATGCATAACCCAAAACACAAGTAGCCATAAAAGAGATGAAATGAACTTTACTTTCAGCAATCCAAGCACTTCCAAAAGAGAGAGAAAGAGATCCAAATCAAGCTCCGCTAGTACTAGTCCCACCCTGAGAACCCCCGGGGGGGGAGGGGGAGGAGGAAGAAAAGAGGCGAAAACAAAGGGGGTCATACATGAAGTCTGGCAAGTACCATAACATTAACAATACAATTATTAAAGTAATTAGGATAAGGCATAAACTGGTAAAACAAGGAATGACTATGAAGCAAGTGGGCAAGACAAAGCAAACAGAGGAATATTTTGGCGTTAATTGCGCTCCTAATCACTATAGGATAATTACTATACTGCACCAATGCTAATTACACCGCACCATTACTAGTCACCCTAAAAGTTGATCCCGCCCACTGAAAATAATAATAATTATTATAATGGTAGTTTTGTGTACCCCTAGTTGTCTTCATAGGTGCCGCCTGCCCCTATCTCCACTAGTTGTACCCACTACCCTCCCCATTCTAATTACAATGTTTATTCATAATATGGTAGTTATACTCCTAGCTGTCTTCATAGGTGTCGTCTGCTCTTACCTCCGCTAGTCGTACCCACTACCTTCCCCATTCGATCGACTCCCTAACTCGTAGATACCTGTGCTGGTCCCACAGAGGGGTGTATCACTCCCCAAAGTGGCAACCCGATACCACTAAAGATGCACGGCTTATATCTACATGATGCAACAACGTCTTACCTAACAGCCCGGGCCCACGCACGTACATGACCCCATTGGACTTGCGTTGCCATCGCTAACCCGTTTTGACCTCTTACAATCAAACTCAGTAATCGTGTCCCGTCCTCGACTTGGGTCGACCTCACAAAGATACTTAATGGGTTACTGGTTTGAAAAGGGTCCCCACACAAGCTTTCCACCTACGCTTGGTCCCCACTAGAATTTCCCACTTAACCCCTTCTTATTCATGTCTTCTTACATGTTTTCAACTTGGTTAAGTGTTTATACTAATAAATCAACATGTGTTATTGGTTAAGCTTGTCTTAACCCTATCTTCTTATTAGATCAATATATTATTGGTTAAGCTGGTCTTAACCCCATCCACTTATATCTTATTGGTTAAGTTGGTCTTAACCCTATCCGCTTATCAAGTCAATATACATTATTGGTTAAGTTTGTCTTAACCCTATCAGATCAATACATATTATTGGTTAAGTTTTTCTTAACCCTATCCGCTTATTAGATCAATATATTATTGGTTAAGCTAGTCTTAACCCCATCCACTTATCAGATTAATATATATATATATATATTATTGTTTAAACTGGTCTTAACCCTACCCACTTACCATGTTTTGTGTGATTAAGTACATCTTAGTTCACAAATACATTGGTTAAGAGAACAACTCCCTAAGTACCAAACCGGAAGACCGAAATCAACATCAGATTGTTACTCAGTGAATCACTCACTCATCCAAACTTCTGTTTGTCATTCATATTCGTCTTTGCTCAACATTAATTAATTATTAATGCATAGACCTCTCACATTAAATCGATTGCTCGTGGTCGCTGGATATGCTGGGCGGTTCTGGGCAAACTTCCACCACAAGCTAGACTTAACCTCGTGTCTAAGCATCTTTTAATTTATGCCTTTGACCTCTCACATTAGACTACCGTTTGTGGTTGCTCGATTTGTCGGGCGGGTCTGGGCAGTCTTACACCACAAACGAGTCTAACATCGTGTCTTAGGCCTTTATCATTTATTTAATTTGTGCCTTTGACCTCTCACATTAGACTACCGTTTGTGGTTGCTGGATTTGTCGGGCGGGTCCGGGCAGTCTTACACCATAAATGAGTCTAACCTCATGTCTTAGGCATTTATTATTACACATTATTATTCAACCCCAGTTTGAATTAATATCCCTATTTCAAATTGCCAATAACTTCCAATTTTAATCCATGTCCATAATTGTCACTTAAATTATGTCCATAATTACTATGCATATAAATTAGGCCAATCAATGTCTCAAATTAATTATATGCCTTTATGCCATTTTATGCCAATTCACAATTATGCATATTTGATATTTCCCCATTATCCCCACGTCGTTCGTACATTGAACGTGAAATATGTTAGACTCGCAAATAGTCTAACTCATAAAAAGGAAAGAAACATACACAACTTGCATAACACACAAAATAGATCTAACTAGCATAACATGGATCAAAACTGGCATAATTATGATTCATATTAACATAAATTTGAATAATCAACACTTGCATAGGCAATAGTCATAAAACATAAACTTGTATAAACTATGTACTGTCATGGATCTAAATGTATAGATCTAAACATGTAATTATGAACTTGCATATATGGATATGGTTTTCCTATGACTTGCATATGAATTTCATACAAACTTACATTCAAACTAGCACATGATTCACATCCAAAACTAGCATAGGAAACATAAATTTGCATAAGTATGTTACTGCCTTGGATCTAAATATAGATCTAATATCAAAATATGAACTTGCATATGGATCTAAACATAGATCTAAACATAAAAAAGTGAACTTGCATACGGATCTAAACACATAAATTAATGTCACACTTTTCGCTTATGAACTGGCATATGTATATACTTGATTCACATATGTTTTACATCCCAACTTGCATAAGATTCACATATGTTTCAACATCCTAAACTTGCATACACATGTTTTAACATCGCAAACTTGCATAAGATTCACATAGGATTTAACACATAAATTTGCATAAGATTCACATAATATAAACTTGCATATGATTCACAAATTAACATATGTAAACTTGCATAAAATGAATCAAGTTAAACATGTATAATTGTACATATAAATAGATCTACCAATCATACAACAACAAAACTGTTATACGTTCACAAACAGACAATAACATCACATGTTTCAACAGACATGTTCTTATAATCCAATTACAATCCATCATAATTAATTTATTAATTATAATGTGAAAGAAATAGCACTCACAATCAAAAGAATAGTCTTGTTTTTCTGGGATCTGTATTCTGAAACTGAATTGCTCGCCTTTGATGTAGACTAATTGTTATTCTAATTTTGGTTTAGATTTGATTTTTATTCTTGCTTCTATCTTACTTTTAAGTTAAAGAAGGAATGGTGGCTAAACTAGAATGATCATGGACGACATGGTGACTCCTTGGAATGAATTTGTGTGATTTAGGGTTTGAGGATTATGGTTGCTTTTATAGAAGTTAAATCTTATATGAGCCGTTAGATCATTTTAGGAGAAATCAAAGCCATCCAACTAAAGCAAGTGTCACTTAGCCAATCATAGCATGACACGTAAGCCCTAACACCTCAGAATTTGTCACAAAGTCAATTAGAGAAGGCCACGTAAAAAAAACAATCCTTGACCAACAAAAAATGCGCCACGTGCGCCACATGATGCGAACACGTCTTATATATATATATATATATATATATATATATATATATATATCTTTTTATCTATCTTCCCAATTAACCATTTTCACACTAAACCACTTTTTGAACTGCGTTCACACTCAGCCACTTTTTAGCCATTCCCCTAAAACAAAAATATGGCACTGGCGGGGATCGAACTTTGTACCTCTTATATGCAGATCACATGTTCTAACCAAATGAGCTACTAAGTCTTTTGCTTACAAACCTTAGAACAATGCTAAACATTTTTATTTTCTCATTCTTCTTTTTCATGTTTTGCTGCAATATTTAATTTAAAGATATCTTCTTCATACGGAGTCCGATTTACGCAAACTCGGACTCTATCTCAAGCAGAATTCTGAGGTAAACGCAATGGCGTAACCCATTTCCCTTAATTCTCACATTTGGAATTAAGTATTCCTTAATTCGTTAATTTTAATATTTAAAATCACGGGGTGTTACATATTTGTTTGAAGTAGAGAAAAGGGCTACTGAGGTTATTGCAAACAAGTGCTGGATCTTACTATTTCTTTGAATAATGAATCTCTCGAAGTCTCTAAGTTGAAGGCGCAACTAGCTAGAGTCCAACAAGGGCATGACCAGGCGATTAAAGAGAAAACTACTATCGAGGAAGATCGTGCGAAGACCATGGATACTCTTAGCTCCAACATGTTTGAGTTGTACATTCTCTGTGTTATGGGCAAGGGGAGCTTGGAATTCCTGAAGGAGAGGTACCCTCGTACTCTGACTTAAATGTGGGAGGAAATCATGAAGCGTACTAGCAATGGTAGCTATACTGAAGAAGAACTTTTGGATTTTTACTTGGATGATAAATCGAGAGCCACTTTGGCTAAAGGGAAGGAAGAGCTAAGGCAGGAGAGAGGGGATTCCACTATTGCAAAAGATGGGCCTTCCAGTGCACCATCTCTAAATACTCAAACTACCATAAAAGCTCCTATCCTTCTTAGCGACCTACCTCCCATGGAAGTTGCTCCTGCCGAGACTAGTGCTACTGCTACTCCTACCAACATTATCCTTGCCACAGTGGCCTCTATTGACGTTGTTACAAAAGCAACTGGCCCTTAGACCAGAACCACCGACGAGTTTAATACTGGGGTGAATCTGTCAAGTGATAAGGGTAATGGTCAAGATGCCCAGGAGTTTGAGGTTGTGGCACAAGTGCCCTCAAAAGAAGGTAACGATGATATTGTTAGTGATTCGGGGAACCCCTCCCTTTTCACATACAAGTTTAACAATTTACTCGAACGGTGTTTGATTGATGTAGGTTTGGAAATTCCTAGCGCGCTCCCGTCCGCTGGTGACTTGTTAGGGGCTACATCTATTCTTACCCTTCCAGCGACTATTACTACCGAGGCCATGCTAGGGATGACTGCTCTATAGATACCCACATCTCCCATTGTTCTTTCTTCAAGCTCCACTCCTGCCTCTCATCCACGGTCGCAAGCCAAACAAATCGCTTCCCTACAGGACTTGGATGACCCAACCAATTCTTCGGGAGGCAGTGAAGACCTACTTGATAAGATAGAGATCATGGAGGGATATCGAGGAGTAAAAAGAAGACCGAAAAGAGGAATGGCGGGAAGCGTACTACGTGTAAAAGGTCGAAGGTTGCATATGCCAGTAGTGACAAAGTAGTTTTAGGTTGTTTTGCTTCTACCATTACAATGTTGACTAAGCCTTCCAACCTTACATACCTCTAAAGGAGGGAAGAAAAAAGATTGATGCCACTACAGACTACCTACTTTTTGTTCTTTTGTCCATGATTGTGCAAGTGCCGACCCTCGCTTTTAATATTTTCACTTCATCCTTTTTCGTATAAACTTTGAAAATGGTTGTCACTGATCAAGACATGGCTTTCCTTTGTGTTATAACACTATATTGCTTGGTTTGTAACCATTGTGGTACACTTTCTGCCTTCATGTTTTTCCTTTATTGCAAATACTTATTGTTACTTTCCTTCGTAAGTATTTGTTCTGTCTTGGTACGGGGGGACAACCCTATGATAAGTTTTTCCATAGGAATGATGGAGGTTGTAATATTGCCCTTATATCATGTGGTCGTCATTGATAATTTAGCCATTTTTTCCGTACATCTCTGATATAATGACTGGTAAGTCTCATTACTCGATTGTCGCTTGTTGGTCATTGCGATCTTTTGGTAAGATTCAGCCCGCTAGCGTCATATTTTCCTAACACCGGATGTTCCTGCAATGTATAATGAACATGCCTCATAACAACGAGATTTTCTTGCTCTCGATTTTTACCGGTAGTCACATATCCTGGACATGATTGTGTGTCCTAGGGCCTGACTCGGCGCACAATATCGAGAGTGTCTCATAAAGATGAGGTTTTTCACTTGGTTTTTATCGGTGGTTATGTGGCCTGGTCGGAATCGTGTTTCCTGGGGACTAACTCAGTGCAGCGTACTAAGGGTGCCTCATAAATATGAGTTCTTTTGTCCTTGATTTGTATTGGTAGTTGTGTGGCCTGGCCGGGACCATATTTCCCGGAGCCTAACTAGTCGCGATGTACATCGAGGGTGCCTTGTAATGACAAGGTCTTATGTCGGGTTACGACTATGTTATTGTTAGTTATTCCTTTCTATAATGCTTACGTTATTAAGACTTGTTACCTACAAACATTTTAAATTGAATTTTAGTGTTTTGAAATCTCGAAACAAGAGAATGAAATTTTCAACTAAAAGACAAGGGTTTACATAATATATAGTCTCAATCAAAAGCACAAATCTTGATAACTTTAAAACAACAGAAATCTTGATACAATTCTTGATACAATTCCCCGGTATAAACGTTGGCTTATTCCAAACAGCAGAAAAGGAAAACAACAAAACAATACAACTTCCAAACATTTTATGAAAAGTAAGGAGATGAGCTCTGTTCCAAGCCCGTGAATTGGAATCTCGTTTGTTGCGGATAATTTGAATGATACATCTAAAAACTTCTATCCTATCACAAATGGTCCATCCCAGCTTGGTCCAAACACGCCGATGCTGGTCATCATCTTTTTCAAGACAAGGTCACCTAGTTCGAAGGTATGATGCCAAACTCTAGATTTGAAGTGCTTTGCTACTTTTCTTTGATGTGCTGTTAGTCGGAATTCTGCTTCCTCCCTTCTCTCATCTAACTGATCGATGGCCTCTAACACCAATTGCTCATTTTCCACTTGATCGAAATGAATTCTCCGATGAGTCGGGAGTTCTAATTCAACTGGAATCATTGCTTCAGAGCTAAATGCCAAGGAGAACGGAGAATGACCAATTGTGGACTTATGAGTTGTTCGATAGGCCCTAAGAGTGAGTGGCAACTCATCGACCCATCCGCCTTTGGCCTTCATCAGCCTCTTCTTGATAGTGGACTTGATAACCTTATTGACTGCCTCCTCCTGCCCGTTTGCCTATGGTTGAGATATAGCCGTGAAACTCTTCTGAATATGGTAACGTTTGAAGAAATCCTAGAATTCTACGCTTTCAAACTGTGTCCCATTGTCAGTAATAATCTTATAAGGCACACCAAACCTGCAAATGATATTATTGGTGACAAAGTTAATAACTTTCTTACTGGTAATTGTAACCAGCGGTTCTGCTTTGGCCCACTTCATAAAATAATCCACGACGATTATCTCATATTCAGCGCTTGCTTTACCTATTGGAAGTACTCCAATCAAGTCGATACCCCATATTGCTGATGGTCGTGGGCTGACTATTTGTGTAGTTTTGGATGACGGAGTCCATGGGATTTTGGCAAATCTTTGGCATTTATCGCATTTTCAGGCTTAGTATGCAGAATCTCTATTCATTTCTGGCCAAAAATAACCATACCGAAGTATCTTTTTTGCTATAATCTAACTGCCGGTATGATTCCACACTCTCCCTCGTGCATTTCAAACATGATTCTTTTAGCTTCTTCTTAAGTCACACATCGTAGCAATGGCAGACAAAATCCCCTTCTATATAATTTTCCGTCTTTCATGACAAATCCAGGGGCCTATCTATGTACCTTTTTCTTTCGACTTGTTTTTTGGGGAGTGTTCCATTGGTGGGATATTCCTTTATCGGGGTCATCCACGACTTTGGCTCCTTTGACGCCTTCATAACATATTCAATTTCCATTTCATTGATACTTGGATTATAAGGATTTCTACTGGTACTAGCCCTAGAAGTTGGGCATCCCCTGAGCTAGTATACTTCGCAAGCGAATAACCTTCATGTTCTCTTCTCTCGGGATGTATGCTCGAATTAATGAAGAAGTTCCCATGCTTTTGACAAGTAAGGAGCCAAATTTTCTCCCTTTGCGTGAAATTCTCTACGAACCTGACATACCACAAGTTGGGAGTCATTGAATATCTGAAGAGTCTTGAGATTTAACTCTCTGGTTGTTCTTAGTCCAGCTATCAGTGCTTTATATTCTGCCTCGTTATTGGTGGCCGGGAATTCCAACCGTAAGACATAACATATGGATCGCTCTTCAGAGGTTTCTAATATTACCCCTGCTTCCGAAGAATACTTGTTTATAGCTCTGTCCACATACAATTTCCACCAAGTCTTCACTTCTACTATTTCTTCTTCGTTGTCGCCTTCCCATAAAGTGAATTCTATGATAAAACCGACTAGTGGTTGGCAGTTGACCGCTTTCCGAGGATAGTAGGTTATCTCATATTGACTTAACTCGATATTCTGCTTTAGAAGACGCCTGGAGGTTTCCGGTCTAAGCAGAACTTGCTTCAATGGCTGATCCGTTAGTGCCTTAATTGGATGAGCTTAGAAGTAAGGTCGCAGTTTCCTTGATGTAATCAACAATCAATATGTGAGTTTCTCAAGCTTCGGATAATTCATTTTCACCCTTGTGAATCGTTTGCTGATCTAATACACTGGGCATTGGACTCGCGACTCTTCCCGTACTAAAGCTGTGCTCAGAGCATGGGATGATACTGTAAAATAAACGAACAAATCCTCCCCGTTAGTGGGCTTAGAAAGCATCAGTGGAGTCTCTATATGCCGTATTAGTTCCTCAAAGGCTGCTTGACATTCTTTCGACCATTCGAAGTTTTTCTTTCCCTTTTTCAAAGCATCGAAGATGGCTGTACATCTATCGGTTGCCTTTGAAATGAACCTGCTTATTACTGCGATTTTCCCACTGAGACTCTAAAGCTCTTTTTTATTTCAAGGGCTTTGATTTCTCTTAAGGCCGTTACTTGCATTGGGTTGGCTTCAATGCCTCTTACGCTTACCATGAACCCTAGGTATTTTCCGGATGACACATCAAATGAACATTTTAATGGGTTCAACTTCATTCCGTACTTCCTTAGGACTGTAAACATTTCTGCTAAGTTACCCACATGGATATCTTGCCTCTTCGACTTAATAAGCATGACGTCGACGTTTACCTCATGTCTGGCCAATTTGGGATTTGAACATCATGTTAACAAGACGCTGGTATGTTGCCCTGGCATTCTTCAAACTGAAAGGCATCATGTTGTAGTAGTATAACCCCGAATCCGTAATGAAACTAGTGTTTTCCTGATCAGGCTTATGCATTATTATTTGATTATATCTTGAGTATGCGTCCATAAAAGATAATAGCTCACGACCCATCGTTCCATCTACAATGGCCGATTCGCAGTAATGGGAAATTATCCTCGGGGAATGCCTTATTGAGATATGAAAAATCTATGCATACTACCCCTTTTCCATTTGCCTTCTTGACTGAAACCAGATTAGATACCGGTTCAGATATGTCGATTCTTTGATGAACCTGTTATCCATAAGTTGGTCGACTTCCTCTTCTAGGGCCAGTGATCTCTTAGGACCTTGAGTCCTCTTCTGTTTTACTGGGGTATATCGAGGATCTATATTCAAAGCATGACTTTCTACCTTCGGGGAAATCCCACACATATCTGCATGACTCCAAGCAAACGCAGCTAAATTGGCTTTAAGGAAAACAATTAACTCTTTCTTTACCCTCATACCAAGCCGTGATTCAATATTCAACATTGAGGTCAGTTCCTTTGGGTCTACCGAGATAGATATCGTCATTTCTAAGGGTGTCGCGCTGTTATCCTTTGCACTGTCCTTTTGAGGATCCATAACTTTCTAAGAAAGGCTATGCTCTCTAATGCAAGGGTTGCCCTTTAGTTGCTATAAGATAGGTTCTTGGATGCAGAGTGATCCCTCCACATCCTTCTTCTTCTCTTTTCTCTTGGTTTCTCGTAATTCAGTTATATTGCATTCTTGGGTAGCATTCTGATCTACCCTAACGACTCCAATACCATTTTCGGTCGGGAACTTCATCATGAGCCACCATGGTTCCAGAGCGATTTTAAAATCCATTAATGTCGGTCTGCCGAGAAATGCATCATATGCTGAAACTTTGTCGATAACCACAAAAGCCAGAATTAGCACCACTTTCCTTTCGCCTTCTCCGAGCTCAACTGACAAATCGATTATCCCAGTAGGCTGATGTGATTCACCGAAGAAACCTTGGATTTTGTCTTGATAAGTCGATACATCAGTCATCAACAACTTCATTTTGGTTGATTGTCTTCCTGAAGAGAATATTCACGGATGCACCAAAGATAATGAGTACCTTTCTTACTGTAGCCGGCCCTATGCCAATTGTTACTACCATCGGATCAAGCATAAGGGCTTCAATCCCTTTTGTGTCTCTAGCCCTGAAAATTATATCATCATTGAATTTACTTTGCTGCTTTTCTGGGTTTATATCTTCCAGAACAAGGCAAGTTTCATTCGTTGAAGCATATTTCAGGGCATTAGAGTACCTTCCATTTCTCCCCAACTCTTTTATGAAAGGTGCAGGTCGCCTGAAATAGTATAGATGACCAATTTCCCATCATTTTGACCCCTATTTCGGTTGCTGGGACCTGATTGGTTTGCAGGGATAGCTTACCCTTGAGCAGTTGGAGGTGGATGGACTCCCTGAGGCTTCTAGACATACTGCTGTAACTTATTGTCCCTTATAAGCTCTTCTATCAAACTTTTCAAATGCCTGCATTCATTAGTGTTGTGACCTGGCTAATCATGAAATCTACAGAATTAGCCAGAATTTCTCTAACCCTCGGTTATCCTTAGAGGAGGCGACTTCGGGTATCATTCCTTCTCGTCGGTGGCCAAGAAGATGTTTTCAGGCTTGTCGTTCATAGGTGTGAAGTCTTCAGGATTGAAGTATCGAAGACGCTTTCCATCCTTCTTACCCTTGCATTTTCAGTCATTTGCCCTTTTTTGACCTCCCCCCTCTTTTGCTTCTTCTTGAGCAGACACACCTTCTTTGTGGTCGTTGTCAAGATGGTTCTACATGGGATTCACAATATCTGTAGCTACCAGATTCGCCTCTTCCCACCTAAGGAATTCATTGGGATTTTTGTAAAAATTCTCTAGAGTATTAGGTTCTTTCATCTCAACCCATTTTCCAAATTTGGTCTCCTTATCAATTGCTCGGACCAGAGCCGTTAGCACCATCCTGGTTTTGAGTTACCGACTTCTGTCACTGTAGTATTGAATCAATTTAAGAAGGTATTGAAGGGTTCCTTCAACATTTGAACCATTCCCGATAAAGACATGATGTCCTTTGCTTTTGAGGCGTACAACCTGAATTGTTGTTTGAGCTTTCGAGCTAAGTCTTCAAGTTTGTCGACTGAGTTTGGGGCAAGCTTTGTAAACCACAACGATGCTACCCCTTCCAAGTATACTGGGAAATATCAGTACTTCAATTCATCACTGGCCTGAGCGTCATTCATATGGCAGTCACAGTTAAATAGGAACAAGTTGGATCCATTGCTCCATTAAATTTCGGTATCGTTGGAGGGACGAATTTCTTAGGATAGCCAACTTTTAGTTTCTTGCTAATGAAGGGAGTTTTGTTGGGAGCAAAACCCCAGTCTTCCTCTTCTTCTTTCCTAGCATAACATTCTTTCATGATTTGTTTAATCATTTCTGAGATATACTCCTCGTCATCGCTTTGCTCCACGGGGCGGACGCCAACTAACTTTCGGGTTGTCTGACTAGGAAGACGACCACGATTAGGGGACTAGAATCCTAATCCTCCAACTCGTGGAGGTTCCCCTTCGGTGGTGCTTACGATTTTTTGAGAAGAAGGTCTCATAGGATTTTTTCTTCTTGATCTTATCAATATTAACCTCTTTGTTATCAATATTGGCATCGTTATCTGGATTATCATTAGTGACGGATATCCTATCAAGATTACTGCCATCATTAGCCTGTTGTTTAATATTACCCCCATACTCATATTTCTGGGAATCACACCACCACTCTTCCCTGCATTGGTACGAACCACATTAGCATCATGCAACCTAGAAGCATTCTTTGAGTTTCCTTTTCTTTGTTTTGAAGCTGAAGAGTGTGCTTTCTCTTCTAAGTCAATCTCAACTCTATCAGTTCTTGGGTTGGGCTTAGCATTCAAAAGAGCGTCCAACTTTTCCATCAACATCTGATTTGCGGCCTCCAACCATTTGTTTATTCCTTCTACCATGATATCAAGCGCTCTCTAGGTAACAACCTCTCTGGGAGTTTAGGTTGCTCCAAGGTTATCAGCTATTGGGGAAACCATAATATCACCAACCACATGTCTACAATCTCAAACTTCTCCAGATTCACTTTGACTTGTGTTCTTTCTAAGGGGAGCCATAATATCGACCAAACTTCGAGTTCTTAATGAAAATTTCTCCATGGATAGACCTTGTAGAGCTTGATGATCTGTAGTAGAAGCACAGATCTGCGCCTTAGATTAAAGTTCTCAGTGAAAGCACCAAATGTTAACTCCAAAAATGGCAGTAACACCTGATTAATTGCGAAAGCACCGCTCCTCGATGGGGAAACAGAATAAAACAGTAAAAGTAAATTAAAACAGGAAAGAAACATAAAGCAGGAATAGAAGAAGACAATTTTATAGTGGTTCAGGTTAAGATCAAGCCTACATCCACTTTGAACAATATTATTATAATCCTTTCCATGCTAGATACAATATGTTTATGTATATGATTACAAAGATCTCCAAAGTAGAGGATAACAAACAATCACTATTTTAATGGTTATTAGAGAATCACGATAAGTATCCTAGGTGACTTGGAGTAGCTATCTCTGGATAAGGAACTTTGCTGTTGAAGGAGATTAATGGCCGTTAGAGATAACGAAATATATTTGTAGAGCTTTGGAAGAGTAAGGAAGTGGATCCCCTTTAATGTTGGAGGCAGAGGGGTATTTATAGTAGTTTTGTAGAGAGTTGGGCCAAGTCCATTTGCTGGAACCCTCAATATAGCATGCTGACCCATCATGTAAAATCCCATGTCAAAATACCCTAAGGGTATGGGTCGATACCGACCCATCATGGGTCGATATCGACCTATCTCCTTAGTGTATTTTTACCTTAGATCACATAGCTTTGATGTGTGCATCATGCGTAACTTCTGGGAGTACTTTGGTGTGAATCGAGTTGTATTAGGTGTGGTATCGAACTTTGCTTCTCATTGCTTCAGTGTTCTACTACGAATCGTCGAATGGTGTACCTAAATGGGTTAAAATAATTCGAATTTGGGTGAGAGGCTTCCTAGCTAGAAGCATTATGAAGAAAATGGAGTGGACCTGGTGGTCCCTGGATTAGCGCACATGGATTGGTGTGGACCCCTGTACACAGCCTTCTTGACTATGTAACTTTTCCATATGCTTTCACCTCTCTCTTGTGATCTTCTTGGCAAGGTTTTTCCTAGTCATATCATCATGTGTTTTTAAATCTCCTTATCGATTCTGTGTGTATACCCATCGAGGTTATATGTAACACACCACACTTTTATGAGCCCAAATTTCAACAAAAATCAGAACTCGAACACATCGAAGCATGGAGTGTTTAAATCTGATACCTGCAAACAAATGAGCATGAGCACAATCAAAGCACGATAAAAATAACTCACAACGAAAAAAATAGCATAGACTAGTATTAACTCAAGTAACTACCTTTTTCAAGTAAGTTACTTTGTCAATATCGAGAATGAGAGAGAACGAGGACCGAAATCCAAACCTAAACACCTGTGAGAACCCGACCTTCTCTAGAAACCTAAGAGGTTGTAAAGAGGAGGCGGTTATAATAACAAGGTTCTATTGAGCATGAAATGCACAACACAGATTATAATACATAGATGTATCCCATTTGGTTCAAACCCAGATGTATGTCTATCAGGTTAGTGATTCTAACCAAGCCTTATAAGCAAATACGCAGGACTCTGACTACCCTTCCTAGGATAGTATTCCTAAAATATGACAACGAGATGGGACATTTATGCATATTTTTATGAAGCCTTTATACCAGATAATGTCTGGTTAAATCAAGAATGGACTCATAATCACGGAGTTTATGTATATTCACATGCACATTCTTAGCCATTTAACGCCTCATTATCGATTGATAGATAAGGTGGATTCTCCCGATCACTTTAGTCCCTAGGCCGACCTATTGGTCACTTAATATTTCTCGATGATGTTTACACCAAAAAATGGCTCAAACACCAATGGTACGTGAACCGTACTTCAACAATGTGGTTAGAAAATAATTGGAGCCGCACTCAATAAATGATGAAAGTAAAAATGTGAGGAAAGTAAAATGGAGAAGGTTTTTAGATTGGTTCAGCCCTAAGCTAGGCCTACGTCCACTATGAAAGTAGTTTGCATTGTCATGACAATGATTACAAAACATATAAACTCTTGTTGTTCATACATCTTCTCATTTTCTCAACATATTCTCATTCTCACATAACAAATCTCGCTTAAATTCTCGGAATTCAATGGGGGAATGGTGGAAATCGTAGAGGAGAAGGATGGATGAGTGACGGAGCCCAAGGACATCTTTGACCTTTTCTTACTTATAGGACTCTATGGGATGCCATGGCTAAATGGATGAATCATGTAACGACCGCCCACAGCTCCCGCACTATACAAGAGGAATAATGCGCTGAAGGTGTGCCAGGAAGCTATAGACGATCATCAAGGTATGGTAGATAAACGAAACCTACCATAAACTCACATCGCAAGGATAAAATATAATAGAGTATATACAACATGTAGTGATAGTGAAGATGAAAACACTAAACTTTCATGACAACAAGAAAGTATTTCCCTTACACGTGCATAGCAACAGTAGTGTTTGCACAATTTGCCTCACTACAACACTCATAGAAATAGCACACAATGGAAACAAATACTAAATAGTAGTAAAGATAGTACGCTAGCCACCTGCTCGCCTCTGAATAACAACACCGTCCTTACTTAAGCTATCACCTGTAACCTGCAACTTAGTCTGCCCATCCAACAATCTGATGAACAGCCCAAGGTAATAAGAGGAAACTTAAAACCTTGAGTCTGACAACAGTCTTAGTGAGCGATAAAATAGATAACAGACTTCATCAATAAAGTATATGAGAATGGGTAAATAATCAACTAATCTACCCAGCTTCAGAGAAGAACTCTCAATTTCCTTCCCCATGACATGACAGTGATAAATTTTACAATCCATACACCCAATGGAATAACAATTCAATCACGGCAATTAAAGCAACCATTCATATATGGAAAAGCAACTCAATCAAGATCACAACATGCATTCAAACGTCCATGACTGACTCTGGCTATCACCGCCAACCTTGCTTTGGAAACTTCATTATCATATGACTGGCTAACAATTTACCGTCAATTGTCAAGGACCACACAGGATGCCCCGGTTCTAGCAAAACTCCACATGCTATACTCAACACATGCTACACGCTATACTTAACATGTGTCTAGGCCATACACGACGCCCAAGGCACTCGAACAATTGGTCTTCGATTGTATCTCTGCTTTGAGTCCACTAGAACCTACGACAACGATAATTCCTCGGCCTTCTCCTCTCTATTCGTTATCAATTACGACTATTAATTAGCTTAGAACAACTTAGAGTTGTCACTTCACCAAACTCAATACATTTTTAAGTTGTCTCTCCATTTGTTGCATACAATGAACAACAAACACTTTTCAACACTTTCAAACTTCCCAATTGAATTCACTCTGCAGTCACATAGTCACCGGAAGTGTCCGACACAGAAATAGCTGCCCAGAAATGGCAAAAATGGCTGACCAGAAATGGCTGACTAGAATAGGCCGACCCACTTTGGTCCGATCCAACTACGGTCCGATCCAACTTCGGTCCGACCCAACTTCGGTCCGATCCAACTTCGGTCCAATCCAACTTTGGTCCAATCCACTTTGGTTCGATCCAAAACCTGCATATTGCAATTCAACTCTGATTTTAACAAAAGCTTCGCCAAACGATGAATCCGAGAAAACTAACTCATCCAATTCATCAAAAAGGATTACAAGCATGTTATGAAATCAACAATATCATGGCAATTCTATCCATTGTAATATCAAATTCACCAAAATCACCCCAAATATGCATATGAACAAAAACCATGGATCTAACTTGCACATTCGTATGTAATATCATATAAATTACCTATCTAAACTTGCTAAATCAGATCCTAGGGTGATCTATATGAAAATGAATTTACAAATGCATGGATCTAAGGAAAAACGCCTAAATTTGATGAAAACATGATCTACTACTCATACACTTTATTGAATCCATGTGAGAGATGTAATCCACTCACCGATTCTCCAATACAAGCTAAAACGATAGAATTATGAATCCGGGCAGCGAGCATTTCAAACCGAACTCCTCGATTTGATGAATTCACCCTTGAAATGATGTAGATCTAGCCTCCAATGGTGTAGATCTATGATTTTCTTCCTTAGATTTTGATTTTTAATGGTGGAAAGGTGTTAGAGGAAGAATAAGCACAAGGCGTCCAAATGAGAGAATCGGAGAAATAACCTGTTCTCCATACCCCTCACCCCCTATTTATAGTTTCCACTAACCCACTAATGGGCCTCCCCAATTCAGCCCATTAGGCTCTCCTAACCTGAACAGCCAACTGGAAATCCTTAAAACAACGATTTCTCCCAAACCGCTAAACCAAATCTTTAATGTAACCACTCTACGGAAAGGCATTCATAATTCCTTTCCAATAGCACAGGTCTCACCCTCTCTTTCGACCTGAGTCAAAAGTTATTCCCTGTACAAGACCGATAGGGGAAAAATGGTCATAAACAAAATTGGTAAAAATTATGGACATGTCGCACATCCCCATAAGCACATATCAAAAGATGAGAATGATCCAATCCTCAAAGAATAAAATAAAAATATTTTACGATCTTACGGTACGTAAAATGCAGGCCATTACATTCTTCCCCCCTTTAAAATTTTGTCCCCGAATTCCTATCAAACACAAGCAATCACAACAATTCCGCATGCCTACCATCCATGCGAAGCCAATTCTATCACCCAAACTAGCAACCATCAAGCCATGCGTCCATACCCTTATCCTAGCTTGCGGAATTCTACCAAACAACAACGAAGATAACAATAAAATCAACAATCAATAATGATCGCACGATATAATTGGGTCATACGGATGAAGAGTTTTGGATGGGTCATCTTTATGCTCTTCCCCGTCTCCTATGTAATATCGTCGCCATCCCCACTCTGTTCTACTTAACTAAATTAAATGTCTTTCCCTAAGCTGTTTCATGCCATTCACCATAACACGAAGCGGCTTACGAGATTTCATAACTACAAACTCAACTATAAGGTCGACGTACTACTCCGGGGGTTACTACCACATCCATACCATGCGAATATTTTCGCAAAAATGACTCATAAAATATTGTGCACGCTCTACATCCCTCGCGTAAAATCACTTTATGCGCGAGCTTTCTGATTTACTCGTCTATCGGAAACTGTCCAACAACCCATAGCACTTAAGCCACCCACCACAACGTTTAGAAGTGTTGCTGAAAATCATCCAACTTGACCGATCGACCCATTCCACCAGACGGACCTGACCCGCCATCAACCAACCGACCCAACCACGTATACCCCCACCTGACTGACCTGACCCGTCCTCAACCGACCGACCCGACCAGGTATGCCCTACCTGACCGACCCAATCCGTCCTCAACCGAGCGACCCGACCAGGTATGCCCCACCTGACCGACCTGACCCGTCCTCAACCGATCGACCTGACCAGAGGCATGACCTGTCCTCAACCGATCGACCCGACCAGGTATGCCCCACCTGACCGACCCGACCCACCTTTCCACGAGACTGACTGGCCCAGTCTCCATTTTCTCAACCCTCTTGGTCGACCCGTTCTCTCTTGCTCCATCTCCAGAAGACCGACCCGACCAGCATGTTTCAGACCCACCCAATCACTTCTGTCAGGACCGACCCAAGTCATTCTGACTTGTTCTCCCCTACAGGATTTGAGACCGACGCGACCCATTATGGCTGACCCGATCCACTTCATGCACATCTCCGATTCAACTCTAATCTATATCAGGAACAACTAATCGTCCTTACTTTTGAAGCCAACCTTCTTGATCAACTTTGAACTCTTTATCTTCTGGTTCTAGCTTCTGGATAACCTCGACAAGCTTCACATCTCGCTTTTGGCTTTCACCAATTCTTTCGACATGAGTAGGTCTTATTGACAAGCTTACCAACATTTCAGGTTGCAACTCACACCTTGGACTGAAATCGAATCTTGCCAAATACTCAAGACTCTTCCATTCCGAAAACATCGCTCCCAAACTTGTGTGTCTTCGACTCAACGCATCTGCAACTGTGTTACCTTTACCAGGAGTATAGGCTATATCAAAATCATATGATGCAAGAAACTCTAGCCATCTTTGTTGCTGAAGATTCAAATCCTTTTGGGAGAAAAGATACTTCAATGACTTGTGATCCGTAAACAACTCGAATCGAACTCCCAACAGGTAATGTCTCCACATCTTCAGAGCAAACACAATCGCTGCCAACCCCAAATCATGAGTTGGGTAATTCTTCTCATGCGACTTTAGTCATCGACTCGCATAGGCCACAACCTTATCCTTTTGCATTAGCACTTCTCTAAGTCCAGTACCACATGCATCGGTATATACCACCATCTCCCCACTTGGAATGGTCAATACAGGAGCACTCGTCAATCTCTCCTTCAGGATTTCGAATGCTTGCTCACACTTTACATCCCACGTGAACACTTGGCTCTTCTTCGTTAATCCTGTCAATGGTGCAGCTATCTTGGAGAAATCCTTGATAAACCGTCGGTAATATCGTGCCAACCCAAGAAAACTTCAAACATCCGTCGCATTCTTAGGTCGATCCCAGTCCTAGATGGCTGCAACTTTAGCGGGGTCAACCGCTATCCCTTTTCCAGAAACTACATGGCCTAAAAATCTCAGCTCATCCTTCCAGAAGTGACACTTCGAGAACACAGCTTTCAACTGATGCTTTCGCAAGATCTATAACACAACTCTCAAGTGTGTCTTATGTTCTTCCTCATTCCTGCAGTAAACCAGAATATCATCCACGAATACAAGCACAAACTTATTCAACTTATCTCTGAATACCCTATTCATAAGATCCATGAAATACGTTGGCGCGTTAGTCAACCCGAATGGCATCACCAACCACTCGAAGAAACCGGATGGTGTCCTAAAAGTAGTCTTTGGTACATTATCCTTGGCCACCCTCAAATAGTGAAATCTTGTTGCCAAACCCATTTAAGAAAACACTTTGGCTTTGTGAAGCTGATCGAACAAGTCATCAATCCTTGGCAACGGTTACTTGTCTTCTTAGTCACCTTGTTCAGCTCACGATAGTCCACAAGCAATCTTAACAAGCCATCTGCCTTGGTTGTAAACACCACTAGTGCACCCCATTTGGAAATGCTTCTCCGAATGAATCCTTTTCCCAAAATGTCACGAACCTACACCTCTAACTCTCGCTGTTCCTTAGGCTCTATCTGCCTAAGAGGTATAACGATTGGTCTAACACCCTCGACCAAATCGATTCTAAACTCGATCTCAAGATGTGACAGCAACCCTTTGACCTCGTCAAAGACATCCTCATTAGCGATCAACACAGATGACAAGTCTTCTTGTGGAATCACAAGTGAATATAACAACTTATAAGAACACCGTCTTTGGGTTACCCCGAATCAACACCTTCCGCCCTTCCACATCCCCGACTGTCACCTCTAGCTTTTTGAAACTCACTTTTGCCGCACATCACTTGGGCCAATCCATTCCCAAGATGATTTCAAACCCAGCAAAAGTTACAACTAAGCAATCACATACAAAAGATCAACCATGACTCGACAACACTAGACAACAACACAACATGCACAAACTGGACGAACCCCCAACTGGATTAGTCACGATCAATGGTCTATTACAACTTCAAGTTTTGAACCCATTCAACATACAATCTTATTATAGGTAAAAGAAGACAATTCTCTAGTACCAAATAGAACTCAAACAACTTCACTGGCTAGAAGCATATCCAGACAACAACTTCTCCTAGTTCTCGTCAGGAATACTATAGGAAATTGGAATAGCTTCCACAACACATGCTTCCTCCGGTTGCTTATTCTTTGGAAGGTCCGGACAATCTTTCTTCTTATGTCTAGGCTTGCCGCATTCAAAGCACTTCCTTTTGGTTTTCGGCTTCTCACAATCGTTGGCATAATGACCCTCCAATTGATAATTAAAGCAAGTGACATTCTTCTTAAATCTCTTCTTCGTGCTTTTCTTCTTATTAGCACTTGGCCAATAAAGGTTTCTTCATCTGTAGGAGAATATTCCCTCTGTCCCTTAACAGAATCCCTTTTTGGGTACTTGCGCAGGAGCACCACGCTCTACTGATGCTTTTGGAATGGACATCCTTAACATGGTTACTACCATCATGGCTGCCCTAAACATAACTTGATATTGCGGTGCAACAGCTAATGCTTCCAATCAGCTCCTTCCATCGCCTATTCTTCCAGTCTCAGGCTCACTCCTAGAGGTTTGACGACTCATTATAAATCTAAAATAGAATGATTAGTCCACTTACAAGATAAACTGCTAAAGGAAAACAATCGATACTACTATATATGCTAATATATATAGTAAACATCCAACTGAAATCTATAAGTATGTCTCTCATACGTAATTACGTATTCGAACATTGGCCACAATCGTTAACCTGAGCTCTAATACCAAATGGAACAACCGCCCACAGCCCCCTCACTGTACAAGAGGAATGGTGCGCTAAAAGGTGTGCTAGGCAGTAATGGATGATCATCAAGGTATGGTAGATAATTGAAACTTGTTGTAAAATCACAGTGCAAGGATAAAATATAACAGAATATATACAACAGGTAACGATAGTGAAGCAGAAACCACTAAACTTTCATGACAACTAGAAAGTATGTGACAACCCGCCCCGCATCAACCGACATTTCCAATGAAAGTGCGCTATGCCGATGTCCAACTAGCATGGGACGGTCGTCAGAAAGGGAAAGAAGGGAATTTGAAATAAACAAGGAACCTGTAGAATGTCTCACAGAGCATGGAATGAAATATAATAATAACATACTTGACATAAAATAGGCGAGACAATGCATAAGCTGAAAACTAAACCATAATCATCATAGCAGCGGAAATTCAAAATACATCCTATGTTCCACATCATCATTATTACAACTGCAAAATACCGTCTCTAAAGCAAAAGAAAGGATAGGTACACTACTAATGGCAATAACCATCAACAACACAGGGAGAATATATGTAGATAATACGTAGGAGCCTCCTGCTCGTCTCCGAATCAGCTACTCGTGCATAACCAGCTAACTTGTCTCTAGTCAGCTCATTTAGGAGCACCCAGAGTAATAAGAGGAGACATAAAACTTTGGGTCGGACAAAAGTCTGGTATGAGCGATAAGCAGCAAAATAGAATAATAATAGGTATACTAAACCATACCTGAACGTGGACCAGCAACCAAAGAGTTAGCACAACAGGATGTACAATACTCTACGATGACACTAACATATGGTGTAAAGATACAGAGGTGGGATGTGCATGTCATAGTGATGTCAAACAATCAAGCATAGCAACCATCCTCACATCTCTCACTCAGTGCGTAAAGCATACGATATCTACTGCTTTGATCACACAAATCCTTGCTATGATCACTCTGCCCTATGGAGTCGTGACGACTCCATTGCACTGATCCATAGCCACTAGTCCTTGCTATGTCCACTCTGCCCCATGAAGCCATGACGACTTCACTGCACTGGCTCATAGCCATGCTACGATCACTCTGCCTCATGGAGTAATAACTATCCCATTGCACTAATTCGTAGCCTAACATTCGCCTTGGTGATGAATCAAAGTTACGGATGCCGATAACTCCTTAGCATACGTCCCGCAGCAAAGCCCAACTCATGAAGTTAACTCGCTGGTTCCCAACTGGATCCTGAGTTCTACTTCCTATTTGGACTACCTTTGCATCTCGGGTTTTGATCATCATCCCGGTTCGTGACTCCCCAGCTCGGCTCATGATTCTCCTTGCACCGGTTCGTGGCTGTTCACCTTGGTCTGACTCGTGGTGCTTAACCATCTGGTTCGTGATGACCTCCTTAAGGATCGGGTCGTGACCCTGCTTCACTCGTTACATCCGGGTCGTGGGTCAATGCTCCAGCTTGCGGCTCGTGGTGCTATGGTCTTCTGGTTCGTGTTTCACTTGGACGGTTGGCTCGTGGTGGAACCTCCAAGCATGGTTCGTGAGGAGCATCAGGTCTGGCTCGTGATGAGTGGTTCGTGGGGGTACCTCACGGTCAGTTCATGGTCATGTGGTGCTTCACGAACGGGAGGGGCGAACCGGTTTCCTACACTGTTTTCCAGCAACTTCCAAGGACCGTTTTTACGCCACACGACGGCGTTTTCGACCATTCTACCTGTTCTAAACAACCATAAAACATGCCAAACCGTCATAGCAACATGTATAATCATCCACAAACACCAAAACCTAAATTTAACATGTATATAAAGATCAAACATACCCAAAAACCTTTGTTTTTCTCTTAATCCCCCTTAATCATGTTTAAGCATACAATTAGCAAAACATGTCCAAATTAACCCAAATTTCTATCAAAGCCCTAAAATAATATTTTAGAATTTTACAAAAAAATTCCAGATTTTTCTGAGTTATGATTTCGCTAATTAACACTAATCACCCCCAATTAGCCGTAATTAGTGAAAAAACAATGCAAATCACTCACCTTGGCCACAAATAAATCTTAGATCTGAAACTATCTCTGATTTGGATCGAATCTCTATGCAACACAGCAGCTCCAACTCTCATTTGGTGCTATTTCTCCTTGATTTGACGTAGATTAGCCTTGAGAGCGATTTGGGATGAAATTAGAAGGTGGAGGTCATGGCTAAGGTTAGAGAAATTTTTTAGGCGGTTGAGAAAATGAAAATAGATCGTTTCCTAACTAATTTCAGCCTCCCCATAACCATAATCCCGAAATGGGTTATGGGCCTAGCTGCTAATCACCCTAATTAGGCCTGGTTAAGCTGTTTTTCACCTTATAAACCTTGTTTTAGCCATATCTCCCAAACGGTGAGTCCGTTTGGCTAATGTGACCACTCTACGGAATTGTAAACCATCATTTGAATCCAATGGAAGTGATTTCAGGTCAAAAATCCTTACCAATTAGAGTTTAGGGCCGAAACAAGATCAACTAGGGGCAAAACGGTCATTTAAAAATCGGCAAAAATCGTGAACATGGGATATGACCCCAATAGTCATTCCCCAAAGTTACACGACTATACGAGCTCATATGAAAAAGAAATAAATATTCTACGATCCTTCGATGCGTAGAATGTGGGTCGTTACACTCTTCCCCCTTAAGAAATTTCGCCCCCGAAATTCCTTAATTAAAAACATACAAGGGTGTTCCGCATGCCTATCAGTTATTCACAAACAATCAAACACACAAAACAACCAAAACTAACCTATCCTAGCATGTAGAAAGACTAAATCACAATGAAAACCTTACCATGCAAAGAGTTCTGTATACGTCTCCATAATGCTCTCCTCTGTCTCCTAAGTACAGTCATTCTCATCCTCGCCCCACTGAACCTTGACTAGATTCACTGCTTTCCTTCGAAGTTTCTTCGTATCATGCTCGACAATACGAATCGGCTTGCGGTTCCGAACCGCCTCGGGTTCTACTTCGATATCATCCAACTGATCAGGTGAAATAGCCACATCAGGGTCGTGCACGACTTTCCTTAACTGGGAAACATGAAATACGTTATGAACTCCCGCCATCTTGTCAGGCAACCCAACTTTATATGCCAAATTCCCAACTTGTTCGAGAACTAGGAATGAACTAACAAATCTTGGTGTTAACTTGCCTCTCCTACCAAATCGTATCATGCTCTTTAACGGAGAAATCTTGACAAACACCAAGCCCCCAATCGAGAATTTTAAATCTCTTCTCCTCTTATCGGCTTAACTTTTCTTCCTATCTTGGGCAGCCTTCATTCGTTGTCGGATAACTTTGGTCTTATCAGAGGTTTCTCTTATCACATTTGGCCCAAGCACAAATTTCTCACCAGTTTCTAACCAACATGACGGTGAGTTGCACGGTCTTCCATACAAAGCTTCAAATGGAGCCATACCAATACTGGATTGATAACTATTATTATATGCGGACTCCACTAGATGCAATTGGTCATCCCATGATCCGCCAAAATCTAATATGCAGGCTCTCAAGAGATCTTCTAACACTCGATTCATCCTCTCTGTCTGACCGTCAGTTTGAGGATGATACACAGTACTGAGATGTAATTATGATCCTAATGCCACTTGTAAGCTCTTCCAAAATCTACTAATGAACAAGGGATCTCGGTCACTTACAATGCCTTTGGGTACCCCATGAAATCTCACTACCCATTTCATATATAGTTCTGCTAACTTAGCTGCTGTTCTATTCGACTTGACGGGTATAAACCTTGTACTCTTAGTCAATCGGTCCACAATCACCCAAACGCTATCATGGCCCGATCTAGTCCTTGGTAACCCATCAATGAAATCCATTGAGACTTGTTCCCATTTCCATTCTGGAATTTCTAATGGTTGCAACAAACCACTAGGTTTCTTTTGCTCAGCTTTAACTAACTGGCAGTTCATGCATTTGGATATAAACTTCCCAACGTATCTTTTCACCCCTTCCTAGCAGTAGGTCTGCTTCATGTCTCGATACATTTTGTTACCACCGGGATGTATAGTCAATTTTGAGTGATGACATTCTCTAAGCACTACATCTCTCAATCCATTGACATTTGGTACAATTAGTCTTCCATTCTTTTTTAAGCCATCCATCTCGATCAAGCCCGTATTTGTTCATCTCCTCATCGATACCCATCTCTAACTTGGAGATGATTTCCAACAGGTTAGGATCATCCCTCTGACTAGAACCAATCCGCTCAATCAAAGTGGGTCTGATCGTCAAACTTGTTAACATCTCTGGATCCAATTCGCACTTTGGTCTGAAATCATTCCCAGCGATGTACTCCAGTTGCTTCCATTCTAGAAACATGTAATAACCCAGAAATCTTGGCCAATTTAAATTTTTTATTTTGGCAATTTTAGCGAATTTTGATTATTTAAAATGAATTATTTTAAATAATAACGACGAGAAATTTGTTTTGAATAGAATTCAAACGTATATAGTATATAGATCGTCGTTAGAATATAAATATTTATTTCAATTTATAAAAGGAATTGAAAATGGCGCGGTAGTTCGACAATTCGATTTCAAACTTCAAATGAATGTACCGGATGCAAAATAAACCGGATTTTAGTGAAACCAGAAATATTTGAATGGTGTTTTAAATAACACTCGTTCTTTAACCCGATAATTAACGGAAACGTAATTTTGGGTTGTCGTGAACGGTATCTTCAATAATACTGTTCTTAGACCCAAAGGAGTTAAGAAAATCAGAAACTAACCGGGGATTGGTTAAGTTGAATGATTTCTGGGGTATTGATCTGATGTTGGTTTCGGCCTTCGAGGTTAATATTTGGGGGATTATTCTCTTGATTAATTTACGGTTAGGGACTGATTGAAATGTGTTGTGATTTTGGGTTTATCGTGAACCGTGTTTTAAATGACACTGATTCTTTAACCCAGTCACAGATTAAAACTAAGTGGAGTTTTAATGAATCTTTAATTAGATTGAAATGATCGAGAATGGAGTATCACCAGTTTTGCTCCAGGCGATAGTTAAATCTTTAATTAGATTTAAACGTGAAATGGTAATTGAATTTACCGATAACACTGTGGTGTTAGATATGAAGTATAACCAGTTTTACTTCAGGGGATGAATAGGTTGGGGTTGGAAAATTAAAACAAATGATTACTTCGGTAGGGTTCGTTAATCTCGACTAGTTGCATCGATATTCAAAAGAAGATTAAAGAATAAATTCAAGGAATTTATCTTTGATAAAATTAATGGGAACCTTTCCCTATGAATGTGAAATTTAGAAACTAACTGTCAATTAGCTAAGCAGAATGGTTTTCTGGATATTGATCTGATGTTGGTTTCAGCCTTCGGGGTTAATATTTGGGGAATTATTCTCTTGATTAATTTACGGTTAGTGACTGATGAATTGGAATGAGGTGTATGTTGTGTTTGTGTAACACTTATTTAAAATATACGTGAGTTATTCGGAAAGACCGGGTTTATCCCATTCTGAATAACTGATACGACGATAAGTCGAAGATGAAGACGGTGGTTGAAGACCGGAAGTCTTCACGTCGTTTGGGTGATTACTGATGTTCTTGATTGGGATGTACACCCAAGAAGATGGAAATAGTTGGTGATCGTCCAGACGTACTTGGAGATCGATGGATATGCGGGGTACTAGGTGCCTCCGGTTTCATTCAGACCCAGAACGGACTTGTAAATGGACTATGTGTCTAACATTGATTTTAGTCTGTGTGATTGATTTCTATTAAATATATATCTGTTTGGCGGCAGAGAATTTATTCTCTTGCTTAACGCCTTTCTCTGAGACGTACGAGCTCAGGGGTTATATACTGATGGATATCAAACGCATAGAGTGAATTGCCTGTGTGGCATGCCTAAGTGGTGAATGATCAAGGATTCTGTTGAAAAGCAAAGTCTTGTGGTTGATGATCGAAGCACGGCCTTTGTGGCGTAGCTTTGTGTAACGTTTACTTCGCGAGTTTCACACCCGGTATGAACCAAAAACGGGAGAAGGACCTCAGGGAGGGCATGCATTTCTTTCTAGTTAGAAGTGGCGTCAGTGGTTTTACACGCACTGACGAGTTTGACTTATGTGGTTGTTGCTGTTGCGAGGCGCCTCGGTTTGATCGGACGATCCGGGTCCGATGGAGTCATTTAGTTGGCTCACCTACGCCCCATAGGGCGGGGAAACACATGTTCAGGCATTTTAATCCACATCGGTGGACCGGCCCTGACGATCCAAGGGCCCACCTGAGTCTAGGTCCTGAGGGGCGGGCTAGAGCGTCTCGAATCGGTTGAGGACTATCTTTTGCCTCGGTTCATAGATGGAAATCCAATTTCCAAATACGTGACATTTGCAGTTTTATTTGTAGAGCCTAGTATGGCGACATAGTGGGATGGGGCGCTTATGCCGTCTATGATTGATACTTATGATTTGAAGTTGTTTTATACACTATGCACTTATAATAGTATCAAATAATCTGTTTTAAACGTATCAAGCATTCTTTGGCTATTATAAGGTAAAACCCTATCCTCTGGCTTGCGTTGCATTGTGTGATGGGAACTGGGTCTTATAATAGCTTCATTTTTCTTTATTTAGCATTGCGCTGTTTGTTTTATGCACTGGTATTATTGGGAGGAAACCCGTTCCATGTTATACGGCGTGGTCCCTTGATTTACCTAACTTTAAAATAAAGATTAATAACTGTTTTAGTTCTCACACCAATCCCATGACTGACCTGGAGTTTATTGTTTTAACCTAAACTCTGGGTGCCCCTATTTTGACACGGGCAGCTAGTAGTTTTGGTTTTGCAGATTTATATTCACAGGATCCTGGTTTACAGCTGGAACGATATCCGGAAAGCTTTGTATCCGTATATCTCTTCTAGTTGTGTATTGTATTATTTTCCGCTGCTATGTAATGTATTGTAATCTCTGATATTTTCTGTGTAATATTTATTTATTCATACTATGTATATTCTTGTAATCTGATGCATTGTGGTAATATACAATGAAATGTTCTCCCGTCTGCGTTCTATTTTGTCGTGTTCTCAAAACAATCCGTTCTTTCTCTTCTCTTCGGAGACCGGGGAAGTTCGGGTCGTCTCAAAACATAGCCCCTAGACTGGAATGTCTTCTACTCAATGCATCAGCTACCGCATTGCCCTTTCCTGGAGTATATGCGATATCGAAATCATAGGAAGCCAAGAATTCTAACCATCTTTGATGTCGGAGATTTAGATCCTTTTGAGAGAAGAGATACTTTAACGATTTATGATCAGTAAACAACTCGAATCTTTCTCCTAAGAGATAATGCCTCCATATCTTCAACGCGAACACGATCGCTGCCAATTCCAAATCGTGGGTAGGGTATCTTTTCTCATGTGGTTTCAGTTGCCGACTAGCATAAGCTACAATCCTACCTCCTTGCATCAATACAACACCTAGTCTGGTACCACATGCATCTGTATATACTGTCATCTCTTCATTCCCCTTAGGAATGACTAACACTGGTGCATATGTTAACTTTTCCTTTAGAATCTTGAATGCATTCTCGCACTTTTCGTCCCAAACGAAAGCTTGATTCTTCTTGGTCAACTGAGTCAACGGTGCTGCTATCTTGGAGAAGTCTTGGATAAACTTACGATAATATCCAGCTAATCCCAAGAAACTTCTTACGTCTATTGCATTCTTGGGCGTTGAACAATCCTATACCATAGCCACCACAACATGGCCCAAGAATCTCACTTCCCTCCTCCAGAAGTGACACTTAGAAAACTTTGCTTTCAATTGGTGTTTTTGTTAACACCTCCATCACTACTCTCAAATGTTCCTTGTGTTCTCCCTCTGTCCTCAAATAAACAAGTATATCGTCCACGAACACAAGAACAATCTTATTCAATTGATCCCTGAATACCCCATTCATAAGATCCATAAAATATGCTGGTGCGTTGGTCAGCCCGAATGGCATGACCAACCACTCATAGAATCCAGACGGTATCCGAAAGGCCGTTTTAGCTATACTCTCAGCTTCCACGCTAAGATGATGAAAACCTGTCGCGAAATCCAACTGGGAGAACACTCTCGTGCCACTCAACCAATCAAACAAATCACCTATCCGCAGTAGAGGATACTTACTCTTCCTCGTCAATTTATTCAACTCGTGGTAGTCCACACATAATCGAAGGGAAACATCGGCCTTGGTAGCAAATACAATTAGTGCTTCCTACTCGGAAACACTTCTTTTGATAAATCCCTTCTTCAAAAGATCGCTCACTTGCACCCTGAGCTCTCGCTGCTCCCTTGGTGCCATACGACGAAGTGGCATCACTATAGGTCTGGAATCTTTCACTAAATCAATACGAAACTCAATCTCTCAGTGTGGTGGAAGTCCGGTCACCTCCTAGAAGACATCCGGATACTGGCCAGCCACGGGCACATCTGAAAACTCATAATGCAGGATGTATAGGGAATTAAGAAAACTAGCCATTACACCATTACTAGGTAGACCACCAAACACTACCCTCCGCCCATCATCCACTCTAACTATCACCAAAAAGCCCTCACAGTCTACCACCACCCCGTACCTTTAGAGCCAATCGACTCCCAAAATAATGCCAAACCCAGTAATGCCCAAAACAAAGCAATCACAAGAAAACATACATCCAGGACTCGATAAGACCACATTACGACAAATCATACTAAGGCTAGTAGAACCGCCCATCGGGTTCGTCACCGCTAAAGGTCTATCAACTATCTCGGGTTCCAATCCCAACGTATCTACCGGGTTACCAGATATGAAGGAACAGGAAGCCCCAATTCAAACAGTACTCGAATAGGAACATCATAAACAGAAAACATACCTTGAATGACAACATTCTTTCCTTTCTTCACCGCAGTTGGGGCATTCGAAGAAGAAGGAACATCATTAATAGCATATGCTTTCACAATCTGCTTCTCTTTAGGGGGTTGTGGACATTTATCCTTGTGATGTCCCACTTGGTCACAGTTGAAGCACTTCCTGTCTACGGGCTTTGCTCGACATTCTTTAGCATAATGGCCCTTCTTGCCACAGCTAAAGAACTCAACATCTTTCTTGCTCTTTTTCTGACCATCCTTAGCTTGGTTCTGCTTCCTTTTGTTCTGAGAATAATTCTTGCCTCTACCTTGCTTGCGGCTTTGGCCCTTCTGCAGATGCAACATTGACGTCAGTCTTGGGCTTAGGATAAAGGCTCTCTGATCTCAGTGCTTTTCCAAAAATCGATTCAAACGTCTCATCAATATAGTTAAGGGTGTGTTCTTTGCAAGCGGAAGCGGAGATTTTGAGCGGAGATTTTGAGCGGAGAATGTTAGCGGAGAATTGTAGTTAGCGGAGAATGTGTTCTACGCGTTAAGCGGAGAATTTAAGCGGAGCATTTAAGCGGAGTATTTTTTTTATTTAGTAATTTAATTATTAAATGATTAAAATTTAACAATATGATTAATGCAAAATAACACATTTAACCATAAATAACAGTTCAGTACATAATAATATTTCAAACCAGTTCACTACATAATAATAGACACATGCGAGCAACTACCTATTTCAAACCAGTTCACTACAAACTACTAGTGTCTGCGGAATCTAGAAAGATGATAACTCATGTACTCCATCTACTCCAAATTAGACAAGGTCTCAACCACCTCTAAAATAGACCTGTCGCGATGAAAAATCTCAACGATCTCCCATCGGCTTACATCACTGATGGGCGAGAGATGGGCATAGCATTTCTCCACTGCCGCGGCGAAACGCTCTGTCTGTACGAAGGCCGGTTCGGGAGGAGCGGGTTCGGACGGAGCTGCCCTACTAGATGTGGCGCGCGTCGACTGCCTCCGTGCAGACTAAACCGGCGGTGGACTATCTGAGGCAGCCTCTGGAGCAGGGGGGATCTCATAACTGCAAGTTCCTGTGCCAATGCAGACCCTAAAAAGCTGGTCCTACTCACGAAACTTTAGAGGTGGCTGTCTCCTAAACTTCTGGTACAAGCATGCAGGTGCATGCCACCAGTCGTCTGATCCATCCAAGCGGTCCTGCAAAGCATCCCAAAAACCACCAGGAATCTGTAAAAGTGCATTCCATGAAGTCCATACCCTCTTCAGATTATCCCATTTGTTTTTTATTTGTATCTGCGTCAACTCGTCTTCAAACATATCATTGAACTCAGCCTGTACCGCAGTGAGGAATCTGTTGGTTCCTCGAAGACCAATATTGTTGACGCAAATATCTATAAAAGCCTCCGTGCGATCCACTGGCCATAAAGCATTTAGGACGTTGGAAGAGCCAGAAGCAGACGAATGTGCCATTAGACTGGAAAAAGAAAAAAAAATGAACATAAAAAAAGCGTAAATAAAAAAAAGATAGTACCTAATCCTAAGCTGAAAGCAGAAGAAGGAGGAAGAAGGTAGGAGAAGTGAGGAGAAAGAAGGAGGGAGGGTTATGAAGGCAAGGAGCCAACGGCTCAAAATTGAGCCGTTGGCTCACGACGCCTCCGACGCGTCGAAGGCGTCGTGAGCCAACGGCTCAATTTTGAGTCGTTGGCTCAACGGTCCAAATAGGACCGTTTGCCAACGGACGCCTCCGACGCGTCGGAGGCGTCAGTTGGCCAAACGGTCCGTTTGGACCAAAAGAACGCCCCCTTAGCCTTTATCCCAAGTACTGATTTAAGCCTGTTATGAACTTCTCATTCTTCTTCTCGGGAGTGTCAATAAGGGATAATCCATACTTTGATAAAGTATTGAATTCAGCAACGTACTCCGAGACTGCCCTACCATTCTGCTTAAGCTCCAGAAATTTCCTAAACAATTCTGATTTTTTAGCAGCTGGGATAAACTTATCACTGAATCGGGCCTTAAACTAATCGCAAGTAACTTGATCCTCAGGGGTAGCTGCCTTAATAGCATTCCACCAATTCATAGCTCATCCTTGCAGCTGACGAGATGCCAACCTTCTCTTCATCGCATCCTCGATACCCAAGTCTTCGAAGATATGCTCACAGCTATCCAACCAATCCTGAACTTCTGTAGCCGATTTCGTTCCATGGAACGGCTTCCCGCCAAGACTGGTGTAGTCCTTACAGATCTTGGAGAAATCGGCCCTAGGTGCCTGCACCACTACACCACCACCATTTGCAACATTAGGAACTACCCTCTGAACATCCCTAAGCATCTCTCTCATGAGGTAAATGAACATCGTCCTCATATCAGGAGCATTCCCATTTATTAGCTCCTCTACCAGTACCCCTCGTATGTCGGCTCATCGTTCAACCTGTAAGGAGAAAATGATTAACCATCTCTTCATTGGTGCCAATGCAGTGCGACTCCATCCTTAGATATACTAATAGTATGTATTTATATATATCTTTTGAAAACCAAAATACCACAAATACGCGCTCTCATATACGTACTATCTCTCCCTGGTGTCTTCCCATAGGTTAACTACGCAACCTAGAGCTCTGATACCAAGTGTGACAGCTCGCCCCGCACCAGCCGACATTTCCAATGAAAGTGCACTATGCCGATGTCCAACCAGCACAGGACGGTCGTCAAAGAAGGAAAGAAGGGAATTTGAACTAACAAAGAACCTGTAGAATGTCTCATAGCACATGGAATGAAATATAATAATAAAATACTTGACATAAAACAGGCGAGACAGTTTATAAGTTGAAAACAAAACCATAATCATCATAGCAGCGGAAATTCACAATACAACTTATGTTCCACATCATCATTATTACAACTGCAAAATAATGTCCCTAAAGCAAAAGAAAGGAGATGTACACTACTAATGCCCAAAGCAGTGACCATCAACAACACAGGGAGAATATATGTAGATAATACGTAGGAGCCTCCTACTCGTCTCCGGATCAGCTACTCGTGCATAACCAGCTAACATGTCTCTAGTCTGCTCGTTTATGAGCACCCAGAGTAATAAGAAGAGACATAAAACTCTGGGTCAGACAAAAGTCTGGTATGAGTGATAAGCAGCAAAACAGAACAATAACAGGCATACTAAACCATACATGAACGTGGACGTGCAACCAAAGAGTTAGCACAACAGGATGTACAATACTCTAAGGTGACACAAACATATGGTGTAAAGATACGGGGGTGGGGTGTGCATGTCATAGTGATGTCAAACAATCAAGCATAGCAACCATCCTCACATATCTCACTCGGTGCGTAAAGCATACATTATCCACTGCTTTGATCACACAAATCCTTGCTATGATCACTCTGCCCCATGGAGACGTGCCGACTCCATTGCACTGATCCATAGCCACTAGTCCTTGCTATGTCCACTCTGCCCCATGAAGCCATGACGACTTCACTGCACTAGCTCATAGCCATGCTACGATCACTCTGCCCCATGGAGTAATAACTACCCCACTGCACTGATCTGTAGCCTAACATTCGTCTTGGTGATGAATCAAAGTTATGGACGTCGATAACCCCTTAGCATACGTCCCGCAGCAAAGCCCAACTCATGAAGTTAAATTGCTGGTTCCTAACTGGATCTTGAGTTCTACTTCCTATTTGGACTACCTTTGCATCTCGGGTTTTGATCATCGTCCTGGTTCGTGACTCTCCAGCTCGGCTCATGATTCTCCTTGCACTGGTTCGTGGTGCTTCACCTTGGTCTGACTCGTGGTGCTTAACCAACTGGTTCGTGATGACCTCCTTAAGGATCGGGTCGTGACCCTGCTTCACTCGTTACATTCGGGTCATGGGTCAATGCTCCAGCTTGCGGCTCGTGGCGCTATGGTCTTCTGGTTCGTAGTTCACTTAGACGGTTGGCTCGTGGTGGAACCTCCAAGCATGGTTCGTAAGGAGCATCAGGTTTGGCTCGTGATTAGTGATTCGTGGGGGTACCTCACGTTCGGTTCGTGGTCATGTGGTGCTTCACGAACGGGAGGGGCGAACTAGTTTCCTACACTGTTTTACTACGACTTCCAGCGAATGTTTTTACACCATACGATGGCATTTTCGACCATTCTAACTGTTCTAAACAACCATAAAACATGCCAAACAGTCATAGCAACATGTAAAATCATACACAAACACCAAAACCATAATTTAACATGTATATAAAGATCAAACATACCCAAAAACCCTTGTTTTTTTCTTAATCCCCCTTAATCATGTTTAAGCATATAATTAGCAAAACATGTCCAAATTAACCCAAATTTCTATCAGAGCCCTAAAATAATATTTTAGAATTTTACAAAAATTTTCCAAATTTTTCTGAGTTATAATTTCGCTAATTAACACTAATCACCCCTAATTAGCCATAATTAGTGAAAAAACAATGCAAATCACTCACCTTGGCCACAAATAAATCTTACATCTGAAACTATCTTTGATTTGGGTCGAATCTCTATGCAACACAGCAGCTCCAACTCTCATTTGGTGCTATTTCTCCTTGATTTGATGTAACAACCCGTATTTTCAATAACCTGTTATAACATAAATGGAGGCAGAATTAAACTGTAAAATCTGAATCAAGGGAAACGGGCTATGCCATTGCGTTCGTCTCGGAAAAATACGCGAAATAGAGTCCGAGTTTTCGAAAATCGGAGTCCGTATGACCAAGATATGGCCTCGCGAAGTTTCACGAAAAATTCCCAAATTAAAGTATACTTAATTAAGTGAAATGGGTTGCGCAGAGAAATATATATATATTGATATATATATATATATATAATTGAAAATTTAATAAATAAATATGCAAAAATGTTCAAAACAGCGAATTGGGAGAGGGGAATAACCGAATCGGCCGATTTTTGAGGTCGACCCGAGCCCGCTGGGTCGACTAGGGGTTAATCCAGGGTGTTTGGCTGTCAACCCGTGGGCCGATTCGCTCAAATGCAGATTTTGCATTTGGATGGTTCTCATGGTTCATCTTTAATCTAAAGGCCCTAGATGGTTCCTACACTTGACTTCTTCCCCAAGACATGCTTTGATGGCTTGGATTGAATCTAGGTTTAATCCTATGGCCTAAAACACTTGCCTAATCTATAAATAAGACCCTAACCTATCCTAAATCCTCATTATTCATTCATGCAACTAAACTATGGCAAAATTTCTACTCTCATGGCCTCCACTCAACTATCCTAGCCTCCACTTCATTTCTATGAAAGGTTTCATGATCATGAGAGTGTTAGAGAGTCCCTATGTTAGTATGAGAGCTTCCCAAGTTGATTTCAAGGCAAAAGCTATGATCTTTGTTCATAAAGATAGTGTTTTTGTTGATTTGGAGGGTTCATCTTTGGGTTTTTGGGTGATGACATGCATAGGCTTCATCACAAGCTTAAGTTTAATCGATTTAGGCCTTCATAGCAATGTAAGCCCTTCTCCTACTATTAGATATGAACTTTAAACTTAATATGACATGTTGTAAGTGGGTTTAAACATTAGTATGTAGCATGCTATCATCTTATGCAAGCTTATAAAGTCATTACCTTGGTCTTGTGGTCATAAAGCTTTGACCTTTATGTTGAAATGTTGCATTATGCAACATGAGAACCCTTATAACCTTCATGTCAACTTGCATATGAAGCCATAACCCTTATGTGAGGTCATATGCGAGTTACTTGTCATCATTCCATGTTGTTTATCACCATGATTCGCTTATGTGCCAAGTTTGGGTTTATGCATGTTTTTGAGGCTTAACAATGGTATATGCAAGCTAATGAACACATTTGTGCCTCATTCGCCACCATGATTAATTTGTGGCTTAATATCCATCTTTGTCATGCTTTTGCCAAGTCTCTTCTTTTAATCCATTACGTTGTTGCGAACGTATATGCGAGTTTAAAAGCGTTGGGTTGTGTTATGGGTAATTTCTAATGGCATGAAAATACAACTTGAAAACATGACTTGAAATATAACATGAAAGTTGACATGTAAGTATGCATAAAACATAAGCTTGGGAATTTACCTATTAAGTTAGGTCTACCCATTGGGAATTTACCTATTAAGTTAGGTCTACCCAATTGCTTGAAACTTAACTATGAACATGACACTAGACTAAACATGAAAGTGGCCAACTCGAGGTTGGGTTGAGTTTGCAACGTAAAACTACCCGGAACCGACCGGCCTAACTAGTAGTTGCAAACAATAAGACTCAATGTGAGAAGTTGGTCATGTTGTGCTTGAACCCGAGGTTAGACCAAGTTGTGGTGTAAATCTACCCGGACCCGCCCGGCTTAACTAGTAACCACAACAAAGTCTAATGTGAGAGGTTGGGGTGCATTAAATAATTAATGCCACATAATAGGGTTAAGTTAATATGAGTAATGAGGCTTAACCAAATATGACATGGACAAAATGGGTTAAGTAATTTGATTAGGCTAATGATACTTAACAGAACATGATAAGCTTGGGTAGGGTAAGTAACTTGATTTGCCTAATGACACTTGACCATTTTTATACGAATGGTGGACGGGATTAAGTTAACCAACACTTAATCAATCCAACACGATAACGTGATAAGGTTAAGTAAATTTTCTTAATGACACTTAACCGTATAATACAGTTAATGGATGGGGTTAAGAGTAGACTTAACTAATCTAAACATGGTAATCGGATGGGGTTAAGTTAGCCTAGACGTAATTAATCCAACTTGGTAATTTAATGGGGTTAAGTTAAACACTTAACTAATTTAACACGATGATTTGATGAGGTTAAGTGACCTATACTTAACCAATCTAACTCGTTAATTTGATGAGGTTAAGTTAACCTATACTTAACCAATCTAACGTGAAAACATGATAAGGCTAAGTCACAAATCGTTTGAATGCGCTTGACCAATATGACTCGGTAATTTGACAAGGTCAAGTCAATTTATATAATTAACTTATCTAAAATGATAATTAGACGAGGTTAAGTTATGGATTGCTTAATATACTTAGCCAACTTGACACATGGCTTGTAGGGTTAAGTCTTGGACTTGGATACTTAGCCAATTTTGACATGGTTTGTAGACGGGCTAAGTTATGAACTTAAGTGACACTTAACCCATTAGATAAACCCTAATTCGGAGGATTAGGTAAATAACCATAGTTAACAAGGATTATGGAAATAAGGCTAAGTGGTAAACCTTAGTTAAGGGAAACTAAGTAATAATTCTTAGTCAAGGAAATTTGGACCATTTCTTAGATGGATTAGTAACCCGATACGTTAGGTCAACGTTTAAGTATGCGTGTAGGAGCAGGCTATCTGATTTAGATAAAGGCTCCAACGAACGGGGTAACGAAGCAGCGGCTTCGGGGAACGTGAGGATATTCTTGGGATCCCTCTGTGAGCTGCCAGGTCACCATACTAGGCTCACGAGAGGTTGAGGTCTGCGGTAGAAGAACCAAGAATATGCCTTGGTTGCTATGCGAGCGACCTAAAGACTGGGGTGGATAGCAGTGAGCCGACGAATACATAAGGTGCCCGAGATAGCAAGTTCGTCGATCATCTACCATCTTGAGTCAAGCGTGTACGTGCGGAAAGGCAGGGAACACCCAACAGACCATAATTGCTATCTAATTATGGGTGAGGTAGGCCGTAGGATGTGGGCTGGCCGGAGTGTAGTTCTCATGCGAGATTTTCTCTTGTGTTGCCTTTCACTAGTTGAGGGAGGGGTCTCGTGGGACCATAGCCACGTGTAGAAAAGCAGACCTTAGTATCTGCATCGGCAGATAAATCTAAAGCTCCCGACCGAGTCCTGTATTTCTTGCTTTGCCCTGTGACAGGACTCGGATGGCACGATGTGATACATGTGCATACAGTTATAGAAAAACGATTCACGATGAATGCGTGGGAAAAAGGGCGCGGTTGAGGGTTAGCGTAATCCCTAGTGGCCTAGGTGGCTTAACCCAAACCGAAATACGAAAGCGTGCAATAGGTAAGCGTAATCCCTAGTGGTGCTAGGTGGCGTAAGTCCTAGTAGTTTAAACGATGATTCATATGGAAGAGCCTAGCTAGAGCAAGGGTGACAGTCCAAACGATTTCAAGGAAAATACGACATGAGGAAGCCCGTACGAGGTACGGCAAAGGACTGAGCTTATATACATGGAAAGAAACATATGATTTGAGTAACCTATATATGCGATATTAGGTTGACATGGACCATTACACGACTTTGAGCACGGGACATTCATGGTTAACACATGACGCGGGTAGGGATACTAGTACGAGAGGTGCAGAGCAAATATACATGTTAGAACCAGGAAGAACATACGGAATAGATACCGTGGGATGTTAGACGGGGTAGATACCTTGGGATAGTATACTTGATAGAAATCTGACGATGTGATACTTTGATTTATCATGACACCGTAGTTTATCATGATACCTTAGTTCAGTAGTTTATCCTGTTATTTTGATCTTGTTATCATGCTCATGTTCATCTCTGTTTCTCATGTCAGTTAACTTTACTAGTTTCTATACTGATAGTAGATAGGGCTTACTCAGTCTTTTTGACTGACCCGTTTTGTTTCGCCTCTTTCCTTCCGTTCCCCCCCAGGTTACAGGGAGGAAACAATGCTGTTTAGTTCGGACTTCTTCTGCTTGAAGGTCATCATGGATGGCTTGGACTTCTCTTGGCTATGGCTACTTTACTATTTTTACTTGGGGAATAATTTATTAAAAAGTCTTTATGCTTCTTTACTATTGCAAGACAGGTTTTGATGTACTCTGATGAAAAAGGCTTTAGACCTTATGTATTCATGTTACGAAAGATTGATTTTACTTCCGCTATTTTATGTGTTCTGTCTTGTGATATTTCTGTGCATGTTTACCAATAATGCCCCTCTAAAGCTAGTGCATTCCCTTGCGAGTGACCCTAGCGGAGGCAGGGTGTTACATTTGGTATCAGAGCAGAAGGTTACCAGACTGGGCAAAAGTTTTTAAAGACCTTCTGAAAACTATTTGAAAATCATTTATAAAGAAGCATTTTTCAAGAAAGTTTTCTTTTAAAAAGAAAAGGCTATTCCCCAAAGGCCATTAACATTATCCTTGATTGAATCTCTTTTCCTTTCTTTCCTCCATCTGTAGTCACAGAGGTTTTGACTGCGACTAGTCTTTCTAGCTGCGTAAGTGTTTCCGGTACGATGGAGGTGGTTCTCGAGAGACCGTTGCAGAGTTATGCATGAAAGGATAGTAAGAACAAGGATAAAGGATACGAGCTCAGGGATAATCAACATGTTGGTATGGCTGAGTCCTAAAAGGAGGGAGAAAGATGAACAATGAAACCCATGACGAGAGAGTACCTTTGGCATGGTGAAACGGGACGGATAGTTAAGTATCATGGAACAGGGACAAGATCATTCGGAGGGCAATAGTATGCTCTCATTTCTAGGGTACCTCAGAAGGAGGGTAACGATCTTGTTAAAGGTTTAGCTTTTCTTCTCTATCATCCCGTCGGGACTTTGTTTGGATCACCGCATCTTTTAAGTCTGCTTCGATAGTTGAGTCTCTGCACCTTAAGTACTAGCGTAATAGAGAATCCCATTTTTGTCTCAAAGTCCTATTGGAGAATCAGTCCATTTATACATGACTTGTTTGGATTTGGGAATGTCTATGCCAAGTGTTGAGTTTGGAAATAATGCTTATGTTTATAAGCTATGGATGGATTCTAAGGATGAAGTGGTTATCCAGTAAGGGGTACCACTTTCGGTTTTGATAGGAGGGTAGTTAGACTCTTGACTAGCCTTGGTAATACCCTCGAAGTCTCGTGTAGCCTTTTGGGTTCGGTCATGGTTAGTTACTTAGAATCCCTTAACGCCTTTATGGGAAATTGGAAGCCCAATCGAGTGGTGTTCGCCGATAAGACGGATGGTTTATTTCACTTATGCATGGGTTATAGAAATCACCTTAGTAAGTGCGCTTGATAATCTGGTTGGCATCTGTTTACTTTCAAGAGAAAGTTCTTCTATGTGGAATACCTTGTGGTACGAGGTCCGAGATTCATTAGTGAATTTTGGAAAGCTTGCATGAGATCATGAGTACGCAGTCATGTTTGCGTCAAGTATTTTAGGAAAAGGATAAGTGCAAGTGGAACGAGAGGCGACGAAGAAATGAGTTTCAGCTCATGTTATGGAAACAGAAATAAGAAGCTACGAAATCGCGAAGTTAAAAGACGGTCAAGGCACAATGGAATTAAGCTCAAGGAAATACAACTTTGATGGTCAAAGACTAGATACGCGCATGATATCTCTTTTTGGGAGTATATCCTTGATCCCTGTTTTCTGTAGAGCTTACTTGTAGGCTATCTTTTGTGGACATCCTCTCGGTCCTATTCTCCGTTACAAACCCTGTAAGGAGTTTGTCCTGTTTATCTTCTCGACCCTGTTTCAGGGAATTCTAGGTAGAACCCTATGGATGTAAACATGTATTTGAAACATGTTATGATTGATATGGTTGCAAGTGGTTGCAAGTGGTTGCTCGTGGATGCGCGAATACACATTAGATACTAGCTCGACTCGGTCACACTTCATATTGCATATGCACGAGTATTTATACTTGTTTATGGATGAAATCGAATGTATTATCATGCGGTTGTTGCATATGAATGAATGATTGTGCACGCATATAGTATCTATATGACTAGGACTATTTGCATACATGTTGGATTCATGGCACAATACATATTTTTGCATTAGAAAGATTATTCAGGCCTGATCATTAGCATTAGCTAAGGAACATGTACACACACGTTTTGCATATATTCATACAGCATTAGAAATCATCTAAGGACAATGGTTGCTTGTGGATGATGTTTTGAGTAGATGGATGATGGATGGTAGGATATGTTCTTCCTAACTTGGAGATTTCGGGGACGAAATCCTAAAAGGTGGGGAGAATGTAACAACCCGTATTTTCAATAACCTGTTATAACATAAATGGAGGCAGAATTAAACTGTAAAATCTGAATCAAGGGAAACGGGCTATGCCATTGCGTTCGTCTCGGAAAAATACGCGAAATAGAGTCCGAGTTTTCGAAAATCGGAGTCCGTATGACCAAGATATGGCCTCGCGAAGTTTCACGAAAAATTCCCAAATTAAAGTATACTTAATTAAGTGAAATGGGTTGCGCAGAGAAATATATATATATTGATATATATATATATATAATTGAAAATTTAATAAATAAATATGCAAAAATGTTCAAAACAGCGAATTGGGAGAGGGGAATAACCGAATCGGCCGATTTTTGAGGTCGACCCGAGCCCGCTGGGTCGACTAGGGGTTAATCCAGGGTGTTTGGCTGTCAACCCGTGGGCCGATTCGCTCAAATGCAGATTTTGCATTTGGATGGTTCTCATGTTTCATCTTTAATCTAAAGGCCCTAGATGGTTCCTACACTTGACTTCTTCCCCAAGACATGCTTTGATGGCTTGGATTGAATCTAGGTTTAATCCTATGGCCTAAAACACTTGCCTAATCTATAAATAAGACCCTAACCTATCCTAAATCCTCATTATTCATTCATGCAACTAAACTATGGCAAAATTTCTACTCTCATGGCCTCCACTCAACTATCCTAGCCTCCACTTCATTTCTATGAAAGGTTTCATGATCATGAGAGTGTTAGAGAGTCCCTATGTTAGTATGAGAGCTTCCCAAGTTGATTTCAAGGCAAAAGCTATGATCTTTGTTCATAAAGATAGTGTTTTTGTTGATTTGGAGGGTTCATCTTTGGGTTTTTGGGTGATGACATGCATAGGCTTCATCACAAGCTTAAGTTTAATCGATTTAGGCCTTCATAGCAATGTAAGCCCTTCTCCTACTATTAGATATGAACTTTAAACTTAATATGACATGTTGTAAGTGGGTTTAAACATTAGTATGTAGCATGCTATCATCTTATGCAAGCTTATAAAGTCATTACCTTGGTCTTGTGGTCATAAAGCTTTGACCTTTATGTTGAAATGTTGCATTATGCAACATGAGAACCCTTATAACCTTCATGTCAACTTGCATATGAAGCCATAACCCTTATGTGAGGTCATATGCGAGTTACTTGTCATCATTCCATGTTGTTTATCACCATGATTCGCTTATGTGCCAAGTTTGGGTTTATGCATGTTTTTGAGGCTTAACAATGGTATATGCAAGCTAATGAACACATTTGTGCCTCATTCGCCACCATGATTAATTTGTGGCTTAATATCCATCTTTGTCATGCTTTTGCCAAGTCTCTTCTTTTAATCCATTACGTTGTTGCGAACGTATATGCGAGTTTAAAAGCGTTGGGTTGTGTTATGGGTAATTTCTAATGGCATGAAAATACAACTTGAAAACATGACTTGAAATATAACATGAAAGTTGACATGTAAGTATGCATAAAACATAAGCTTGGGAATTTACCTATTAAGTTAGGTCTACCCATTGGGAATTTACCTATTAAGTTAGGTCTACCCAATTGCTTGAAACTTAACTATGAACATGACACTAGACTAAACATGAAAGTGGCCAACTCGAGGTTGGGTTGAGTTTGCAACGTAAAACTACCCGGAACCGACCGGCCTAACTAGTAGTTGCAAACAATAAGACTCAATGTGAGAAGTTGGTCATGTTGTGCTTGAACCCGAGGTTAGACCAAGTTGTGGTGTAAATCTACCCGGACCCGCCCGGCTTAACTAGTAACCACAACAAAGTCTAATGTGAGAGGTTGGGGTGCATTAAATAATTAATGCCACATAATAGGGTTAAGTTAATATGAGTAATGAGGCTTAACCAAATATGACATGGACAAAATGGGTTAAGTAATTTGATTAGGCTAATGATACTTAACAGAACATGATAAGCTTGGGTAGGGTAAGTAACTTGATTTGCCTAATGACACTTGACCATTTTTATACGAATGGTGGACGAGATTAAGTTAACCAACACTTAATCAATCCAACACGATAACGTGATAAGGTTAAGTAAATTTTCTTAATGACACTTAACCGTATAATACAGTTAATGGATGGGGTTAAGAGTAGACTTAACTAATCTAAACATGGTAATCGGATGGGGTTAAGTTAGCCTAGACGTAATTAATCCAACTTGGTAATTTAATGGGGTTAAGTTAAACACTTAACTAATTTAACACGATGATTTGATGAGGTTAAGTGACCTATACTTAACCAATCTAACTCGTTAATTTGATGAGGTTAAGTTAACCTATACTTAACCAATCTAACGTGAAAACATGATAAGGCTAAGTCACAAATCGTTTGAATGCGCTTGACCAATATGACTCGGTAATTTGACAAGGTCAAGTCAATTTATATAATTAACCAATCTAAAATGATAATTAGACGAGGTTAAGTTATGGATTGCTTAATATACTTAGCCAACTTGACACATGGCTTGTAGGGTTAAGTCTTGGACTTGGATACTTAGCCAATTTTGACATGGTTTGTAGACGGGCTAAGTTATGAACTTAAGTGACACTTAACCCATTAGATAAACCCTAATTCGGAGGATTAGGTAAATAACCATAGTTAACAAGGATTATGGAAATAAGGCTAAGTGGTAAACCTTAGTTAAGGGAAACTAAGTAATAATTCTTAGTCAAGGAAATTTGGACCATTTCTTAGATGGATTAGTAACCCGATACGTTAGGTCAACGTTTAAGTATGCGTGTAGGAGCAGGCTATCTGATTTAGATAAAGGCTCCAACGAACGGGGTAACGAAGCAGCGGCTTCGGGGAACGTGAGGATATTCTTGGGATCCCTCTGTGAGCTGCCAGGTCACCATACTAGGCTCACGAGAGGTTGAGGTCTGCGGTAGAAGAACCAAGAATATGCCTTGGTTGCTATGCGAGCGACCTAAAGACTGGGGTGGATAGCAGTGAGCCGACGAATACATAAGGTGCCCGAGATAGCAAGTTCGTCGATCATCTACCATCTTGAGTCAAGCGTGTACGTGCGGAAAGGCAGGGAACACCCAACAGACCATAATTGCTATCTAATTATGGGTGAGGTAGGCCGTAGGATGTGGGCTGGCCGGAGTGTAGTTCTCATGCGAGATTTTCTCTTGTGTTGCCTTTCACTAGTTGAGGGAGGGGTCTCGTGGGACCATAGCCACGTGTAGAAAAGCAGACCTTAGTATCTGCATCGGCAGATAAATCTAAAGCTCCCGACCGAGTCCTGTATTTCTTGCTTTGCCCTGTGACAGGACTCGGATGGCACGATGTGATACATGTGCATACAGTTATAGAAAAACGATTCACGATGAATGCGTGGGAAAAAGGGCGCGGTTGAGGGTTAGCGTAATCCCTAGTGGCCTAGGTGGCTTAACCCAAACCGAAATACGAAAGCGTGCAATAGGTAAGCGTAATCCCTAGTGGTGCTAGGTGGCGTAAGTCCTAGTAGTTTAAACGATGATTCATATGGAAGAGCCTAGCTAGAGCAAGGGTGACAGTCCAAACGATTTCAAGGAAAATACGACATGAGGAAGCCCGTACGAGGTACGGCAAAGGACTGAGCTTATATACATGGAAAGAAACATATGATTTGAGTAACCTATATATGCGATATTAGGTTGACATGGACCATTACACGACTTTGAGCACGGGACATTCATGGTTAACACATGACGCGGGTAGGGATACTAGTACGAGAGGTGCAGAGCAAATATACATGTTAGAACCAGGAAGAACATACGGAATAGATACCGTGGGATGTTAGACGGGGTAGATACCTTGGGATAGTATACTTGATAGAAATCTGACGATGTGATACTTTGATTTATCATGACACCGTAGTTTATCATGATACCTTAGTTCAGTAGTTTATCCTGTTATTTTGATCTTGTTATCATGCTCATGTTCATCTCAGTTTCTCATGTCAGTTAACTTTACTAGTTTCTATACTGATAGTAGATAGGGCTTACTCAGTCTTTTTGACTGACCCGTTTTGTTTCGCCTCTTTCCTTCCGTTCCCCCCCAGGTTACAGGGAGGAAACAATGCTGTTTAGTTCGGACTTCTTCTGCTTGAAGGTCATCATGGATGGCTTGGACTTCTCTTGGCTATGGCTACTTTACTGTTTTTACTTGGGGAATAATTTATTAAAAAGTCTTTATGCTTCTTTACTATTGCAAGACAGGTTTTGATGTACTCTGATGAAAAAGGCTTTAGACCTTATGTATTCATGTTACGAAAGATTGATTTTACTTCCGCTATTTTATGTGTTCTGTCTTGTGATATTTCTGTGCATGTTTACCAATAATGCCCCTCTAAAGCTAGTGCATTCCCTTGCGAGTGACCCTAGCGGAGGCAGGGTGTTACATTTGACGTAAATTAGCTTAATCCTTGATTAAAGAGCGATTTGGCATGAAATTAGAAGGTGGAGGCCATGGCTAAGGTTAGACAAATGTTTTAGCGGCTGATAAAATGAAAATAGATCATTTCCTAACTGATTTCGGCCTCCCCATAACTCTGATCCCAAAATGGGTTATGGGCCTAGCTGCTAATCACCCTAATTAGGCCCAGTTAAGCTGTTTTTCACCTTCTAAACTTTGTTTCAGCCATATCTCCCAAACGGTGAGTCCGTTTGGCTAATGTGACAACTTACTGAATTGTAAACCATCGTCTAAATCCAATGGAAGTGGTTTCAGGTCAAAATTCCTTACCAATCAGAAGTTATGGCCGAAACAAGATCAACTAGGGGCAAAACGGTCATTTAAAAATCGGCGAAAATCGTGAACATGGGAAATGATCCCAATAGTCGTTCCCCAAAGTTATACGACCTCATATGAAAAAGAAATAAATATTCTACGATCCTTCGATACGTAGAATACGGGTCGTTACAAAGTATTTCCCTTACACGTGGATAACAACTGTAGTGTTTAAACAATTTTCCTCACTATAACACTCATAGAAATAGCACACAGCGGAAACAAATACTAGATAGTAGTAAAGATAGTACGCCAGCCTCCTGCTTGCCTCCGAACAGCAACACCGTCCTCACTTAAGCTATCACCTATCACCTGCTACTTGGTCTGCCCATCCAACAATCAGATGAACAACCCAAGGTAATAAGAGGAAACATAAAACCTTGAGTCAGACAACAGTCTTAGTGAGCGATAAAACAGCTAACAAACTTCATCAATAAAGTGTATGAGAATGGGTAAATAATCAACTAATCTACCCAGCTTCAGAGAAGAACTCTCAATTTCCTTCTCCATTATATGATAGTGATAGCCTTTAAAATCCATACACCCAAAGGAATAACAATTCAGTCACAGCAATTAAAGCAACCATTTATATATGGAAAATGAATGCAATCATGATCACAACTTGCATTCAAACGTCCATGACTGAATCTGGCTATCACCGCCAACCTTGCTTTGGAAACTTCATTATCGTATGACTGGCTAACAATTTGCCATCAATTGTCAAGGACCACACACGACGCCCTGGTTCTAGCAAAAATCCACATGCTATACTCAACACATGCTAACGCTATACTCAACACGTGTCTAGGCCATACTCGACGCCTAAGGCACTTGACCAACAATTGGTCTTCAACTGTACCTCTGCTTTAAGTCCACTAGAACCTACGACAATGATAATTCCTCGGCCTTCTCCTCTCTAGTCGTTATCAATTACGACTGTTAATTAGCTCAAAACACCTTAGAGCTGTCACTTCACACGAACTCAATACATTCTTGAGTTGTCTCTCCATTTGTTACATACAATGAACAATAAACACTTTTCAACACTTCCAAACATCCCAATTGAATTCACTTTGAAGTCACATCATCACGGGAAGTGTCCGACCAGAAATAGCTCCCAGAAATGGCAAAAATGGATGACCAGAATAGGCCGACCCACTTTGGACTGATCCAAGTTCAGCCCGATGCAACTTCGGTCTGATCCAACTTCGGTCCGACCTCGATCCAACTTCAGTAAGATCCAACTTCAGTCCAGTCCACTTTGGTCTGATCCAAAACCTACATATTGCAATTCAACTCCGATTTCGACCAAAACTTCGCTAAATGAAAAATCCGATGAAACTAACTCATCCAATTCATCAAAAAGGATTACAAGCATGTTATGAAATCCACAATATCATCAATATGACAATTCTATCCATGATAATGTCAAATTCACCAAAATCACCATAAATATGCATATGAACAAAAACCATGGATCTAACTTGAACATTCGTATGAAATATCATAGAAATTACCTATCTAAACTTGCTAAATCAGATCCTAGGGTAATCTATATGTTAGACCCAAATGTGGTTCCAACACCCAAATTGATTAGAAACAAGGTAAAATAAAACAGAAATAAAAAAGAACACACAAGATTTATAGTGGTTCGGCGAAGAAATGCCTACGTCCACTTAGTTTTCACTATATTCAGTAATTCAGTTACAAATGCAATGTAAGATTCACTCACAACTCACTTTTGTTCACTCAAATGATTAAAACAAGAAATGAAAGATGATTTGGATTCTCCGGGAGTAATGGAGTTCGGATGATGGAGGAACTTGGATTCTCAAAAGTGCTGAAAAAAGATCCTTCTCTTTGTCTCTAGATGGGGTATTTATAGGTGTGAATTTGCCTGAGATTCAATCCGGGTCGGAACACGTGTCATCCATCGCACTCTCTTCGGGTTCGGATGAACTATCAAGCTGACAACACATCAAAGAGATGGACGTTAGGGGTAGGAATCAGTCATAGCCGGTCCGGTTCTCCAGGCTATTTTATAGGAGATTAACCTGGATCATGGGTGCGGGTCGGAGGCGTGCAGGTTGGGGGTCGGATCGGAATACCCGATCCGAACCGGAGTGGCTTGGACGTCTCTCCTTTACTAATCATACTCCGCTCCGCTGCAGCGTCGTGACAAGCAAAAGGCTTTCCGATCCATTTGAGATTCATTGGCCTTCCGATCCGATCAGATATGCTTTGCCAATTTACCCAGTAAGAGCCATCCGATCCGAACAGGGAACTCTATCCGATCCGAACCAATGTGCTGCTATCAATCTGAATTGTGGTGTTTTCTTCCGATCCGAACCGAAGTCTTATAACTTAAAATACTCTTCAATGGTTAGTTTCTTGACTTTGTGTTGCCTAGTTCGCAAAGTAGGCTAACATTTTGCCCCCTCAAAGGATGCTTTCGTTGAACAAAGCGTGCTTTGACGTTGTTTAAATGCTAATTCTTGAATCAGAACAGTCAGGAGTAATGCACAAATTTCCATTCGGTTCGGCGTCCGATCCGAAGCGTTTTCGTGGATTTAGCTACTAGACATTGGGCCTTCAGAGAGAGTTGTGTTTCTGGGCCTTCACTCCGGTCCGAGCGGGTGAGACAAAATAGGAAGACGAGGAGTCAACACCATTCCCTTTATAAACTCGCTACTGCCTTCATTCTTTTCTTCTTCTTTTCTGCTGCCGCTCCCATCCTTAGTATTGAAAACGTCAGAAACTCGAAAATTCTAAAACTATTTCCTGTAGATTTCCTGAATCAAACATATAGGTAGCTTTTCTAATCTCGAATAATTTCGTTGTAACCGTTCTCGATTTCAATTAGTGTTGGATTAGGATGGTTTGGCCATAAGCTTCGCTTGAACCCCCCGCCGCTGCTGGCGGATGCGCCATCGCTTCGAGGCGTTGCGAGGCTGGAGAGGGCAAATATTTATCCTCAACGGTGGCTTTGGTGATAAAGCGGACTCGTTTGTGAGTAAGGGGAAAAGAGGAAGAAGATGATGAGCGTGGTGACAAATTGGAGCTGGTTCGGGTAGAAGACGAAGGAGCAAAAAGGAAAGAGAGGGAAAGGGGATCGGTTCGGGTTTCGTTCTTTAGAAAGATGGGAAGGAAAGAAAACGTCGGTTCGGGTCGGAGAAGTGAATGGGATATGAGGTTGAAGTAAACGGTCCGGTTAAGCGATACTGGTTCGGTTCGGATCGGGTCACCCGATCCGATCAGATCAGTCCTGCTTCCGAACCCGTTGCTTCCCTCGTCTTGAACTGACCATGCTTTAATGAGGCATCCGAACCGATTGTTATCCGCACTTGTATTGAGCCAGTTGCCATATGCATATCCGAACCGAACCGAACGTACCAAACTTGGCACATAAAGACTATTCAACTAATTCAACTAACACTTACTCTAGATGAATATGCTTCGCGGACAGTTAGGATAGTGCCTTGTGAACATAAACGAGAATTAAGAACAGCGCTGACTATCACCTTCTCTCTAAAGCTTCGTCTTACATTGCTGTATTTTTATTTTGTATTTCCCACATTTGCTGCACACACTTTAGTTCACACACATACACAGAAAGGGGGACACGGGATAACTTACTCTAATCCGTGCTATTGCTTCTTCAATAGTTCCATGACAATGAGGCCCAGACGCTCTTCTCGTCTAGCTGAGAGGAAAGAAGCTCCGGAAACTTCCAACAAAACCACTCTCGAGGATATATCTTCTTCATCTGACCCAGAATGGGACAGTGAGGGTCCGGATTACGGAGTTGGTCATCGGGAAAGCGACGAAATGTCTTCTGAAAATGAAGTTTCCCTAGGCTTTGAGGAGGAAGGAGGGATTGGTGACCATCGAGCACCCGATGAATTTGACTCAGCCATTATATTGGAGTCACCTCCAGATTCCGTAGAATCGACAATTGACAACGACCGGCTTATTAGAATTTGCTTGAAGTATGGAATAATGAAAAGGGACACTCTAGTGCCCTCACGCTCTGACCGTCCCCACAACCCTCCAGAAGGATATATGACGGTTACTCGACTGATGTGCATGGTTGGCGCCATTCCTCCATTCTCGCCTTTCATCGTTGACTTCTTAAGACAAATGCGGATTGCCCCCATGCAGCTGCATCCCAATTCATATGCCTATCTGCATACCTTATTCATAGCATATCGTGAAATTCTAGGCGTAGAGCTCACGTTCGACGATGTTCATTTTTTCTATAATTTCAAACATCGGACTAGAGAAACTCCATCTTTCTGTTACTTTGAATCAGTCCCAAAAAGGAAGATAATCTCTACGCCGTTTAGCAGTAAAGCTGGAGATTCCAGACTAGAGTGGTTCTATATAAAGCAACAGTCTGGATGCGCCAGGAGATGGACAAAATCAAGTAAAGCGCTGATTTTCTGAACCCGGACTCTATACATTTGAATCATCACTCTGACCTGTTTTCCTTTTTTGCTTGCAGTCGATAATCCCAAACAGATATCAGATCAGGTGTTCTTTGATCGGATGCACCTACTTCTCAATGGTGATCAAAAATTCTTGACGATCGACGAGGTCCTTAAAGATGAATACCTTCATTTTCATGGGCTGCTATCTGTCTTTCGTAGCATTGGACATGGGACGGTTCCATACGCGTACATTCCTCCAGTGGAGGTGGTCCCAGAACTAGGAGAAGGTTCAGGAATCCCTACAGCTTCTCTTCACACTTCACCTTCTCCCTCTTCCACACAAGATGATGAACTGGCTAATCTGGCCAAAAAGCATCGTGAAGGGTATATTGCCCCTGAGGAAACTACTTCTTTAGACAAGTCAAAATCTTCCCAAGAATCGCCACTTCACGCTTCCGAAGAGGATGTCCCTGGCACTGACGAACACATATTTCAGGGTTTGGGGGATCTCCCCTTACCTGAGACTATCTATACTTCAGAGGATTTCAGGAAGGATCCTTTAGTCTTTACTTCTTCCGAAGAAACTACTCCCGCTAAGGCCAAAGAGCCTGCCCGCACCAGTCTAGCTTCAGACTCGGGTTGGTTGGGGGGACACACACCACTTAGGATGCACTTTACACCACAGCATTAGCATTCATTGTACTTCTTTCTCCATGAATCCATTGATTCTAAATTTCGCTTATCTTATCGTGCAGGTACAATGTCTCGATCCTATTATGATATAAAAAAGCTTCGTCGCAGCATGTCCAATCCTCCTCAGGATGTCGAATATAATCGCCGGGATGACCGTGGTAGGGAGGAAAGAAGACCTTATGATCCCTATCGATCTCGGCCCTCCCGCTCGCCAGTTCGACCAGAACAAGAAAAATACAAGAGCTATCAAGGTCGTAGGGAGGAAGATAGACCACCATCTAAGGATTCCACTTCCTCCCATGAAAAGCGGAGTAGAGAAAAAACTCCTCCAAAGGAAACCGGGTCTCGAAGCAAGCAAAAGGTCCCTGCTACCAAACGACCTAGGACGGACAAGGGTTCTACAGAATCTTCTTCAGGAAGGGACACTGAACTAACAATCCTCGCCCCTCCCCCACCAGATGCGGGAACCGCAGTAAGGCTGGCATATTTAAAGGAGCAATTTCCCGAGCACTATTTCGAGACTCTGACCTTTCTACCTACCCTTGAACCTATTTCTTCTAATTGGGCAGAGGAGGCCAGAGCAAAGATTGATTTGGTGGAAAAACAATATACCGAGATGTTCAAGTATTCCCGCACTCTTTCTAGAATCATCCGCACTCTAATGACAAATGCTGACTCAATGCAAAAGACCGCAGAGGAGGATGCTAAGGCCTTAAAAACCTTAGGAAAAAACCTAGAAGACACTCAAGCTCAACTAGCTGTCGCTCAAAAGAACGCTTCTAACTTCAAACAACAGTTTGAGGACATGCAAAAGCGATATCATGATTTGCTTGAGTCTCATACTCAGGAGCGCTCTGAATTAAAAAAGCAAGCTGATGAGGCCAAATCAGAGGCTGCAAAAGCGCGCCTTGCTTATACTGAGCTTGAACAGAAAAACGCCGAGTTAGCAAAAAGAAGTGCTGAACTAGAAAAGAAGAATGCTGACTTGGCTTCGAAGTTGCTGGAGGCAGAAAACAGGGCTGCTTTGGCCGAAGGCAATGTAGAGTGCGCTATTAAATCTGCGGAGGAGACCCGCAAGCAATTATCTGATGCGGAGGCTGAGATTCAAGGTTTCGGCGAGCTAATGATAGAATTCTTCGCGCATATTATTCGTCGTCGAAACATTTCCTGGATCGAGGATTATCCATCCACTCTGGTTCAAGTGTGGAATCAAATCGTCGAGTGGGAAAAAGAAGAACTTAAGGTCGATTCCCTCGATGAAGATAAGCTGATGGAGAAATACTTGAGAGACGACGAACCGGAGCGCCTAGCTGAAGGGCGCCGCCTAATTGCTGAGGCCATGGAAGAAGAGAGGCGGAAGTCTAAACAGAAAACTATTCCTGAAGCCGGCTCCTCTTCTTCTGCTCCTGTAACCCCCGAAGTAGAAGGGTATGATCCCGAAAACCCGGGAATTTCCCGGACAATTTTGCTATCTCCCATTCCTGAAATAACTCCAGAGGTAGTAGTCACCCCCGCTGAAAAGTCTTCAGAAGGTATCCCTATCTTTTCTCCTCAATTTGTCAAGGCTACTACTACCTTTGGCTACATGACTGAACGTTCGATGAGAAATCCTTTGCTCTCGCCTGAGTTGATAACCAATGTTTCTCATTTTGTAGGCGTTGAATCATCCGCAAAGACAGATGTAGCTCAAGGAGCTACCGCTGGGACAGAGCCCGCTGATGGTGCCAAAGAAGGGGAAGACAAGGCTGCTCCTATAGACTTGGAAGAAGGAAATGAACCAACTAAGGTCACCACTTCCCATGATGAAGAAATGATCGCAGCTTTAAAAGACGACGGTGGGGACGAGGGGCATGATGAGGACCCGGAGGTTGCAATAACTGGGGAGTCGAAAAGCGCCGATGACGTTACCTTGGCGGCCATGAAGGCTGATCAAGACAAGCGCTTACAAGTAAAGGCCGAAGAATTAGACCCTGAGGTCCTTAAGCCCCTCGCAGTTGTGGATGCGGGTTCAAGGTTAGTTGTTAAGCTTTCAACTAGATCTATTACCGAAGAACTTGCTAAAAAATCTTCTCTTGATTCCAGTGTCCCGCCCTCCGGGAAGAAATCTACTGGCTCCAGCACCGCATCTTCAGGGAAAAAGAAAACAAAACGAATCTTGACTGAAGCCGAGAAGGAAGCCAAAGATGCGGAAAAAGCTGCCAAGAAATCGAAGGCTCACTCCAAACCCAAATAGTGGGTTCCCCTGTATCTTTTTAGCCTATTTGTAAACCAATAAGTGCTGCTACAACAGCAGCTTCCGCACTTTCTTTTTTAGTTATTTCCCTGTACAAATTCATTCATTGGTAAATAAAAATAATTCACTTTTTGCAATGTTTATCTGTTAGCAGTTCTGCACTTATGTAAAAATGCATGTCTATAGTCATGAAACAAAGTTGGAGAGAGGGGAGATATGTGTATGTATATGTGTCCCCAGTCAATTTCCATAAGTTATTCAATGCTCAGCTATGCAATCTGAATGCTCCCAATTCTCTAACGGGATGGCATTTCCTGTGTCATCAATACCTGTTGTATTTCCTGGCATTTCTTTTATACTCTCTCTCATTCTCTTGAGAGTTAGAGTTCGAGTTTGGTTAAAACGATCTAAATATGCCCTTAAAGACTCTCCTGGTGCCTGTTTGATCCTCGACAATTCAATAACACTCTTGGACTTTCGGGCATGTAGTCGGAACTGGTTCATGAAACGCTCGCTTAGTTCTTTGTAATTAGAAATTGAACGAGGAGGAAGTCGGGTAAACCAGAATAATGCCACATCTTCTAGATAGATTGGGAATGCTTTATACTTCACTTCATCTGGGGCAGCAGCAGCATTCATGAGCCACGAATATCTCATTAAATGCTGTCCCGGATCAGTCCTTCCGTTATATTTATCCATTTGTGGCAAGTTAAAGCGTCGGGGAAACTGGAAGTCTAGGATATCGTCAGTGAACGGAGTATGGCTTCGCTCAATGCCATAGTCTTCATTTGTATAATTCCAGCTCTCGGACATAATTCGGCGAACCATTGCCTGCACATCGGCACTAGTTAGGGGCTGCTCAGGTTCCCTGGCCCTAGTGTCCGAGTTCCTTCGGGGCTCTTGCTCAGGAGATGCCCTTCTTCTTCGAGCTGCCTCTACTCGATTCCTTTCCCTGTGTTCCCGGTCGATCTCAGGAAGAGGGGACTGGAGTCTTTGCCCCCGAGTGGGGCTATCGTTTCCTAATGCTCGTGCGATATCCTCGCGAGATCCCAAAGATCCAAACGTTAGCTGCTCCACGTTCTGAGGTCGTTCGAGTGGCCTTCGTTCACGGGGCCTCTCTTCCTCAGAAGATGAAGATTGATCTACGGGTGTGTGACGAACCGGTGATGGAGTTCTTTGCCGGCGGAGCTCATTGATCTCCCGACTCATGAGCCTCATATTTTCCTACATCATGAGATTGGTGCGCTCATGAACTCTCATAGCTTCCCTCGTGCTCTCAAGCATATCAAGCAAGCGCGAGAAATCTCCTTGAGTGATGGGAGCAGATGGATTGACCTGGTCTCCAACCCTGGCAGCTGGAATTGGAGCATTCGTAGGGACTCGAGTAGAGGTTCCAGCTTCACCTAGGATCGGGTCGGATCGGAGGTAGGAGGTCGGGTCGGATCGGAGCTGGGCTGCCTGATCGGATCGGTGTGCAGCGCGCAACTCGGGTCGGTTCAGACTGGGGGAGTGCACTGCTTCAGAGTCTCCTACCCGGATCGGATCGGAGCTCTCCCCTTGCTGTCGGTTCGGATTTCCTGCATTGATTCTCCCTGCTGCTGAACTCTGCCCCCGAGACCTTGTTACAACAGCATGTTGCTGATCTTCGCCAGCTCCATTTCCTTGAACAGACTGAACTTCTTTGCCTTTTCCTTTGGCCATGAGTCTTCAACAATTACTTCAACGAATGTAAGAAAACGGAGAAACTTAAGGATTCACTTCTTTGAACTCAACGGTCCAAAAAGTAGAAAGAGATCCCGGAAAATAAAGAATTTAGATGAGGATTCTCAGTGAAAGCACCAAAATGTTAGACCCAAATGTGGTTCCAACACCCAAATTGATTAGAAACAAGGTAAAATAAAACAGAAATAAAAAAGAACACACAAGATTTATAGTGGTTCGGCGAAGAAATGCCTACGTCCACTTAGTTTTCACTATATTCAGTAATTCAGTTACAAATGCAATGTAAGATTCACTCACAACTCACTTTTGTTCACTCAAATGATTAAAACAAGAAATGAAAGATGATTTGGATTCTCCGGGAGTAATGGAGTTCGGATGATGGAGGAACTTGGATTCTCAAAAGTGCTGAAAAAAGATCCTTCTCTTTGTCTCTAGATGGGGTATTTATAGGTGTGAATTTGCCTGAGATTCAATCCGGGTCGGAACACGTGTCATCCATCGCACTCTCTTCGGGTTCGGATGAACTATCAAGCTGACAACACATCAAAGAGATGGACGTTAGGGGTAGGAATCAGTCATAGCCGGTCCGGTTCTCCAGGCTATTTTATAGGAGATTAACCTGGATCATGGGTGCGGGTCGGAGGCGTGCAGGTTGGGGTCGGATCGGAATACCCGATCCGAACCGGAGTGGCTTGGACGTCTCTCCTTTACTAATCATACTCCGCTCCGCTGCAGCGTCGTGACAAGCAAAAGGCTTTCCAATCCATTTGAGATTCATTGGCCTTCCGATCCGATCAGATATGCTTTGCCAATTTACCCAGTAAGAGCCATCCGATCCGAACAGGGAACTCTATCCGATCTGAACCAATGTGCTGCTATCAATCTGAATTGTGGTGTTTTCTTCCGATCCGAACCGAAGTCTTATAACTTAAAATACTCTTCAATGGTTGGTTTCTTGACTTTGTGTTGCCTAGTTCGCAAAGTAGGCTAACACTATATGAAAATGAACTTACCAATGCATGGATCTAAGGAAAAACACTTGAATCTGATGAAAAACATGATCTACTACTCATACACTTTATTGAATCCATGTGAGAGATGTAATCCACTCACTGATTCTCCAATATAAGCTAAAATGATAGAATTATGAATCCGGACAGCGAGCAATTCAAACAAAACTCCTTAATCCGATGAATTCACCCTTGAAATGATGTAGATCTAGCCTCCAATGGCGTAGATTTATGATTTCCCTCCTTAGATTTTTAATGGTGGAAAGGTGTTAGAGGAAGAAGAAGCACAAGGCCCCAAAATGAGATAATGGGAGAAGTAACCTATTCTCCATAACCCTCACCCCCTATTTATAGTTTCCACCAACCCACTAATGGGCCTCCCCAATTCAGCCTATTAGGCTCTCCAGACCAGAACAACTAATTGAAAAACCTTAAAACAGTGATTTCTCCCAAAGCGTTGAACCAAGTCTTTAATATAACCACCTATGGAAAGGCAATCATCAATTCCTTTCCAATGGCACAGGTCTCACCCTCTGATTCGACCTGAGTCAAAAGTTATGCCATGTACAAGACCGATATGGGAAAAATGGTCATAAACAAAATCGGTAAAAGTTATAAACATGTCTCACATCCCCATAAGCAACATATCAAAACATGAGAATGATCCAACCTTCAAGGAATAAAACAAAAATATTTTACGATCTTCCAATATGCAAAATGCGGGCTGTTATAAATCAACTTCAAGTGGAGATGATGACGATGGTTGAAATGCTTAAGGAATGGTGGAGGAAAGAATTGAGTTGCACTTCATAGCGGCAAGGAGTCGATCCCCCTTATGGTTCATATATGTGGGCTATGGGTCGCTTGTTTCATTAATTACGAAAATGCCACCGCCTAGCTATAGTCATCTATCGATAGTTGTATTCAGTTGTCCCGCATGAGCGGCTTCGTAGGAGTGGGCGATTGCATAGATCTGAGCATTTTGAATGGGCGAACAGGTGAGTAGTGTACAGGTGACTTGTCAAAGCTTCATGGTTGGTATAAGAGCGACCGACCAGGTCATTTTGTTAAGCCTTTTATTGACCGACATATAGTATCTGGTTGAAGCTTTAGTATTTGATTGTAGATGAACAGGCGACCTATCAAGGCTTGTAAAGCAGATATAAGTGCGATCACTCTGGAGCTGACATCTGTCGGATCGGTAGGTAGCATATGATTAGAGCATTAGTTTCTGATTGAGGAATGACCGAGCGACTGGTGTTGCAACTCATGAGCGGACAAGAGATGCATGTGCAATCTCTGGCATCTTTGTGTTCCCTGCTACGTACGATTGATCGGGGTTGTATGAACGAACGAATACAGAGTGGAACGCTTGACTAGAACCAATTCTTCTCCTTGTCTTGTACGACTGATTTTTTTAGTATAAGAATGGACAACTTCCTTAATATGGGCGATCCTTACAGGATGTACGAGCCTTACTGTCCTTGGGTAGCGCCATTCTTAAACTAGCTTCATGCGTGCGACCCCTCTGTATGGTCATACTATGCTGTGACCGATCCTGAATATGTTGAGCGCACAACTCAAATTGTTCGGATGTATGGGACCTTCGTTGCCATGCTTAACCTTAAATTGTCGTTTGAACTTTATTCTGTGTGATCGTCCCTTACCCTTCACAAACTGTCTAGGTGTACTGGATTGGATTGGACTATGCATGGCTGACCCTAATGACTCGACCCATAATTTTTACATAGATTTAATAGACCAATATATGTATGGTTTTTAAGATATAATCAATTGCCCCTCGAAGTTTGTAATTTTTATTTTGCAAAAAATTACAGGCTTCGAAATAACTGATCATAACATAGTTTGGTAGATTAAATCCGGCTTACCAAGGGATGATCGCGCAGAACAGATTGTTCATGTAAAGATGGCTGAGATCGTTCCTTCTCGTAAGCGAAAAGCCTGAGTCATTTAAACTATTTCTTTTGAGTCTAAGTATCATTACGATCGACCAAATCATGGGGATGTGGGCAAGCCAGCTGTATCTGGTGGACCACTTGTATTTGCACAATCAAATATTGAGCTGACGTGGCGAGAATGTTCTGGATGCGAGTCTCTTAGTCTTCCTCCTCATTTTCTTACTCCTCTCTTTAATTCACTTCTTATTTTTCAGATAAAACACATTGATAGCCGCCACTTCTTTTTCTAAAAACCCTAATTTCAAATTCAACTTCCTTTTGATTAGATTTTCCAGTCAAAAAGCCTTGCATTCTTTTCTATCATTGTTCCATGGAGTGCAGGTTTGCCAATCTTTTCTTATGCTTTTTCCTCTTCTAAATCGATGATATATGTTTCAACAGGAATAAATCTTTTTTATGCTTTCTTGGACTACTTTCTGAAATCCTTATGATTATTAGATATGATTTGTGTTGTCGTTGAACCTTTTATGTTGACAACAGCCGGAATTCTTAGACTGCATCTCACTTGTTTTGCACATGCAGTTGTCTAAGAACATTTAACTCTGATATCCCTTTTCCTCTTGTTTTAAGCTTCGTACACATGATACGCTTGCTGAAACGCTTAAGATAAATTCATATTTTGCGCAATTTATAGTCCCAAGATCATGTGTCAACTATTTGATCCCAGTTATCTATTTTACACACATGATGCTTGATGAAATGCTTAAGCCAAACGGCCTTGATATTGCTGCTTGACTCCTATGATCGGCCAAGTGCATTTGATAGAGAGTTGTTCCTGTTTTGCCCTTAAGTCCATCCTGAATGACCCCGACTTGGTTAAATATGAGCGACCGTTCTGAATGAAGCATGAGATAATAACATGAACTTGTTATGTGCAGCCAGGGTAGGAGGGATTGGTCGTTCGCGGTTCTACCTTTGGTTGTGTTGCTTGTTTAATCTTGACCGACCCTTTAAATCCCTGAGTTTCATAACTATTTACTAATTTACTTGCATAGGATGGATACGTCTCCGGAGCGACATCGATTGGGAAGGTTTTTTGACCTGGATGTTTGGATAACTGACGTTCAATCGACTGGTCAGCCGTCTGTGAACTCTCCCATCAGTCCATCCCATACATAACTTCAAACGATCATTAACAGGCAACATTATGCCCCTAGGCCGTGCAACCCTAAGCTTGCTAAACAACTCAAAGGTTGGAGTTTACAGGGAGAATCTTCTAATGTGGACATATCTTCATCTGACCATCAAACTTTTTCTAGTGATTTGATCGCCGCGAAGGCTCGGATACTTGCCCGTTTTGAGACCGATGTGTATCAATTTGGGAAGCAGATGGATCTGCTCAACGATCATTTTACAAAACATATGAGCAGTTGGCACACATTAGCTTGTGATCTCCAAATGCTCCATAGGGATAATCTCGAGCATATCTCCGCTCTAGAGGATGACAAGGAAAAGTTGATGCAAGCTCTTAGATCCAGGGATAGTGTCGTTGCCTCCTTTATTCTAGGAGATGTTGAGTTTGCAGTTTCAGGGCGCAAAGAATCCTTGACTAATGAACCTCCATTCTGCTCTACCCAGGTTAAGCGGAAGGTTGGTAGGCCTAGGAAGAACAAGGATCTATAGCTTTTCTATCTTTCCTTTGATCGTTTCTTTTACAAACTATGCTTTTAGATGTAACACCCCGTATTTTTAATGACACTAAAAGAGGATAAATTAAATAATAATTAATTATATATTCAAGATTAAGGAAAACAGACTGCGCCATTGCGTCCATCCTGAAATTCTAGTCAAGATAGACATTTGGTTTGCGTAAAACAGGCACCGTATGAAGAAGTTATGAGGGTTTTATGTTTGTATATGCGTAGAAGAATTATATACACACACATGAGTTAGGGTCGACCCCCCTTAAAGCATGTCAACACAAGGGTCGACCCACCCATACGGATGTCGACACCCCTAGGGCTGACGTGGCAGTCGGTTTCAGAGGATCTGGCAGCTATATATATAGGTGGTCATTTCTCTTGTTTTCTTCATTGAGAATTCATGGCGGCCAAACTCTGTCAGTTTCTAAACTGATCCGGATCTGTTATCTTCTTCAACTAAAGCAAATCAATTGGAGATTCAAGATCCAATATTTTCTAGTTCTATCTTCTTATCCAAACTCTATGAGTCCCTAGTTGCTTTTAGATTTGAATATTTAAATGTAAATATGACACGACTATGACTTGGATTTGTTCATATGCCTAGATTATATCAGATCCATTGTAAATTGTGATTATATGACATTCTGGATTGGTTAGAATTTAGATCTAAACCTCTATCTGGACGGATCTATTGTAACTTATATGACATGCCATGATGTGAATCTTAAACCTTAATTGTGTAGATCTACTTTTAAACTATTGGATCAAAATTGTGTGGACATTTAATTTGTTAATCAGATCTAGTTTATCATCTTGTGCCTATTATGTTAGATCTGAATAGTTGAACATTTAAATGGTTAATTTCGATCTTATCATGCTCACTGTGACATCATAGTTATGTTAGAACTATAATTGCTACAAGTTCATCAGATTTATGCTCATATGTCCACCTCATCACCATGCTAGTTTATGTCTATACCAAGTTATGTTAAAACAATAATTTTGTTCATATTCCTATTATTTTTCCCTTTTATCATTTATGACTAGGCTATTATCTAGCCTAGGCGTGCTGCCAATTTTGTGAGTGCGTTAGTTAAGGAACGGAGGAAAAAGGTTAATATTGGCATAATTTGAATATAGACATCATTGGACATATAATTCAAATTATTGGGTAAAATAGGCATTAACACCAATAATGACATAGGTTTAATTATTTGATTAATTACTAATGAATGCCTAGGATAACAATTAGAAATTGTAATGGCACTTATGACACGAGGTTAGGTTGCATTAGTGGTGGAAGTCTGCACCGACCCGACCGGCATATTCAGCAGCCACTAATGTTGAACCTAATGTGAGAGGTCTAAGTGTGCAAATATGAATCGGGCTATGACACGAGGTTAGGCCAACTTGTGGAAGAAGTCTGCCCGGACCCAGCCGGCATATCCAGTATCCACAAGTTGTAGGTCTAATGTGGGAGGTCTAGCCCATTATAAACCATAAATGGACATGGTAATGAATCAGACTACTTAACCAAATCTAATCCATAGGGATTGTATGATTGTGAACTAAAATTAGGGTTAACTAAATTTGATTGGATAGTGGATGGGTTAAGCAAATATGGAAGGGGTGGGTAATATTTACATATTGGCCCACAAACTTAACCCGATAAGGTTATGTAATTAAAGACACCTAGTGGCATGCATGACCGGATGGAATAATAAAGTTATGTAATTAAAGACACCTTCTAGGGTAAGCATAACATGTAGGAATTATAGGGTTATGTAATTAAAGACACTTAGTGGTATACATAGCCAAAGAAAACCTAATGGAGGATACACGACAAAGGGGAGAGCTTGTATCATATTGTGTGGGACCCGTTTCATCTAGTAAACCGGAGTAAATATCAAAACATGTACTCCGTACTAGGTCAGAGAAGGGGCACGCTTACTGGACTGATTGTAAGAGATCCAAACATGGAGGACGGTGTGGGCACCGCAAACCAACCAGGCCATGTGCATGCATGAGCCGGGCAGAAGGGGATAAGACGACCGTGAAACCTGTAGATATGAGGCTGTGTATGTCAACGAGGGGTTGACACTTTAGGACGTGATACATCCTACTGTGGGGCCGAGTATCTATGGAGTAGGGATCCGATTGATCAGGGTAGTTGTAGGGTATATTTGGACGTATGCCTAAGTCTACCACCTTATAGTGGAAGGGGTCATCTCATTCTAGTTATACTAGTAATAGTGCAGAGTAATCATTAGGGAAGCGTATACACCTTATCCTGTCTACCTTGTCACACCTGCCATTTATGTAGTGATCTCTCTTATCCACTTTATATGCATATCATGCTACTTTTATTTATTTACTTGCTAAAAGTAACTAGACTCGCCAGACTTTATGTCTAACCCTTTTGTTTCCTCTTCTTTCTTCCGTTTCGCCCACTCCAGGTTCTCATGGAGGAAACACTCGGGCTTAGTCAGGACTCAGTTATCATCTTGATAGAGCTGCTTTCAAAGTATGGCTCAAGTTCTTATCTCTACTATGGCTTTGTCTCTTTTATTTGGGGAATTATGTTTTCTTTTAAGTATTTATGTACTATGACGGCACAAGACAGAAGTTATATTGTTGTAATGGTTTTTGTGACTTATGGTATTTTGGACCACGATGTATGATTTGTGTTTGAAATAAAAATTTAAATTTCCGTTGCTATCTTATTTATATCTATCTTGTAGTATTCTTTGTCTATTTACCTATAACGCTTCACGAAACTTAATGCATTCCCTTAGTGAGTGACATTAAGGGACGTAGGGTGTCACATTAGATCGGTTGTATAAGCGGGTGTCGATCCTCGAATTTAACTTTATGTTGGTCTGTGATTTATTTGGTGTTTTGCTGATTCTGTGACTAGTTTGGGACGTTGTGATGCTTCTGTGCTCTATGTTGTTAGTATAGGATAGTGCTCGTATTTGTCAGCACTTTCTACTTGTACTTTGCATCACAATTTTCTTTGTCGTCCGCGTGTTAGTATCGGGCTTACAGTGTGCAACTTTAACGCTACCGTCTAGCTTTTTGATGTTATAGTAGCTTATTATAGCTCTATTAGATTGGTAAAGATCAACTTCTTAGAATTCAATTTAGTTGATTGGTTTTATGCCGCTTTTTTCTCTTTTTGGTGATCATGCATTCATTCGTACGTTCACTGACCCGGTGACCTAAGCCTTTCGGAATTTGTGCTTGAATGCATGCCCCCTAAAGAGAGTTTTAAATTTTATGATGTATTTAATCATTTTTCTTGCTAATTCAGTGACCCGACTCCTTCGGAGATTTAGTTTAAATACATGTTTTTGGTTTCTGATGTACCTAACCATGTTTCTCGCCAACCTAGTGACCTAAGTCCTTTGGAGATTTGGTTCGGTACATATTTCTATAACGTATTCAACCACATTTCCCACTAACTCAGTGACTCGAGTCGGAGATTAGATTTGAATACTTTTAAGTTTAATCCAACTTTATACCTTCTCTGTTCTGATTAGCTAAGATTTGGGAAGGTTAAATCGGATAGCCCCTTTCGGCTCGGATTTCTGTTACCCCCTTTCGGCTAGGATTTCTGTTTGTGCTAGTCCTTCCAGCATGTTTGCCCGTCCTTCCGGCACTAGGACTATTGTTTCCAGTCTAGCTTTTATTGGTCCTTCCGACTGCTTGTCCTTCCAGCTTTTTTGTCGGTCCTTTCGGCACTAGGACTTGTGCTTCTAGCCTAGGTTTGTCGGTCCTTCCGGCTTTATGCTTCATCCCAAGAGGTGGACACTAGTTCATCTCATTGAGTTTTAATTCAATTTAAAGAATTCGTGTCCTGCACCTAACAAGGTGCCTCTTTTGGGACTGGCAATCTTTTATCCATAGGACAAATTTGGCTGCTTCCTCCTTTGCATTATCTTCACAGTTTGGCACCAATCCTTCTGTTGGATGCTCAATAAGGATTTAGTGTGTTTTGCGATGAAAGATGCAGCTTTCTGATTCGACACCCATTTTTTGCTTAGTTTGCATGATGTTTCGGCATTTAATATTTTTGAATCGTTCCAACTGGGACATGCTTAGGAAATCTCCAACTATGGTTGGATTTTGAGAGAGTAATTTTTCTTGTTTTCCTACATAAGAAAGTCAACTTTTAGCAGAAGTTTGCAAATATATGATTCGTGTAAGCAGATGGAGTTTCTCACTCATGTTTTTTATGTACATAGCTTGAATGCAAAGTTTTTTTTTTCAAATATTTACAGTTTTTACAATAGATTTGAACAATGCATTATAGAAAGTAACAGTGGAGGTGCTTGCTATTCCAAGCTCGAGGAATCTGGACTCCATCTGTGGTGGTCAATTTGAAAGCACCATCTCGGGGTTTTTGGTTTATAACATAGGGCCCTTCCCAATTTGGTCCAAAAACCCCGGTTTTGGTCATTACTTTCTTAAGCACAAGGTCTCCGATTTCAAAAGTCCTATGTCTGACTTTTGAATTGAAATGCCTGGCCACCCTTCTTTGATGTGCACCACCCTGAGTTCCGCTTCCTTTCTTTTTTCCTCAAGTTGGTCGAGGGCCTCAAGTTGTAACCTCTCGTTTTCCTCCCGGTTGAAGTGAATCCTCCTATAGGTGGGAACTTCCAGTTCCACAGGGATCATGGGTTCAGAGCCGAAAGCCAAGAAAAAAGGAGTGTGCCTAGTCGTAGTTTTATGAGTGGTACAGTATGCCCATAGTGCTAGTGGAAGCTTATTTGCCCAAGCACCATTGGATTTCTCTAATCGTTTCTTAATGGTTGACTTTATGATTTGTTCACTACTTCCACTTGCCCGTTTGCTTGCGGATGGGCAACTGCGGAAAAACTTTTCTAGATTTTATACTTGACATAGAAATTTTGGAACTCTTCGCTCTCAAACTGGGTTCCGTTGTTTGTGATTATTTTTTAGGGCACTCCAAACCTACAAATGATACTTTTCAAGACAAAGTTAAAAACTTTCTTTGAGGTTATAGTTGCTAATGGTTCCGCTTCAACCCAATGGTTCCGCTTCAACCCAATGGTTCCGCTTCAACCCATTTTGTGAAATAATCAACAATGACAATGGCGTATTTAAAACTAGATTTCGCGGTAGGAAACGCTCCTATGAGATCAATGCACCAGATGGCGAATGGTCATGGGCTGACCATGTGGGTTATAGCTGTTGATGGCCGCCTTGGAATTTTTGCAAATCTCTGACATCTATCGCATTTTTTGGTATATGCTACGGAGTCCTTATTTGTGTCTATGTAACCATATCGCTAACCATATCGCATAATTTTCTTGGCCAATGTCCGGCCACCAATATGACCTCTGCATTCACCTTCATGTAATTCTATCATGATTGCTTTCGATTCCCTCTTTGTAACACAAAGAAATAAGGGCGTAGAAAATCCTCGTCTGTATAGCCGTCCATCTTGAACGAGATATATAGGGGCTTTTTGTAAGATTTTCCTTCGCTTCCTAACTTCTATCGTGAGTGCACCGGTCATGAGATACTCTTTGATTGGTGTCATCCACCAGTCTAGCTCACTATCCACCTCCATGACCTAGTCCATCTCAATTTTTTCCGTGTTGGGACTGCAGAGGACCTCCACTGGGACTAATCCTATAAGTTGTGCATCTCCTATGCTTGCATACTTTGCTAGTGAATCCACCTTGGTATTTTCTTCTCTCATAATGTGAGATATGGTATAATGCTCGAAGGTCTCTAGTAGTTCCAAGGCCTTAGATAGATAAGTTGGTAAGTAACCCATTTTGGCTTGGAACTCTCTTCGGACCTGGCACACCACTAGTTGGGAGTCACTGAAGATTAATATGGTTTTTACTATAATTCTCTTGCTAGCTTTATTCCTGCAATGAGGGCTTTATATTCAACTTCTTTATTTGTTGATGGAAATTCTAGTCTTAGCGGATAGCATATAGATCTTCCTTAAGGGGTTTCTAGAACTACTCGTGCCCCAGAGCAGTAATCGTTTGATGCTCCATCAACAAATAATTTCCATTGGATGTTGGTTTTAGTATCAGGTTCCTCTTTCATCTCTCCTCGGTCGGTAAATTCTAAAATAAAATCTGCAAGCGCTTGTCCATTGATTTCCTTTCGGGGGTGGTATGTAATGTCATATTGACTAAGCTCAATATTCTATTTTAACAACCTCCCGGAAGTCTCTGGTCGAAACAAAACTTGCTTCAGAGGCTGATCCGTGAGGACCTTGTTAGGGTGAGCCTGGAAGTAGGGCTGAAGCGTTTTTGAGGCGATAAGTAAACAATAAGCGAGCTTTCCGAGTTTTGGTTAGTTCAGTTCTACCCCAGATAATCTCCTACTGATTTAATAAACAGGCCTTTGAACCTTCGAATCCTCCCTTATCAATGTCGCGCTTAGAGCATGAGAAGATACTGCCAGATATACAAACAAATCTTCTCCAACATTAGGCTTTGACAGCAATGGAGGTGTTGCCATGTGTTGGATTAGTTCTTCGAAAGCTTTCTGACATTCAGAGGTCCATTTTATTTCTTTCTTTCCTTTTCTAAGGGCGTCGAATAAAGGAAGACATCTGTCCGTTGCCCTGGATATGAAGCGATTCAAAGCCGCACAATTTCCATCTAAACGTTGAATCTTTTTCTTGGTTCCAGGGGGGTGCATTTCTCTCAAGGCTGGTATTTTTGCTGGATTGGCTTTTATGCCCCTAGCGTTGACTATAAACCCTAGGAGCTTCCTTGAGCCGACCCCAAAGGAACATTTTAAAGGATTCAGCTTCCTACCATATTGGCATAGATTATCGAACAAATCTTCCAAATGGTCAACTGCCCTTTTTGACTTTACCAACATATCGTCGACATATACTACCATTGTCCTGCCAATTTGTTTTTGAACATAGCGTTTACCAATCGTTGGTTAGTTGCTCCTACATTCTTTAAGCCAAATGGCATCACTTTGTAGCAATATAAACCAAGATCAGTGATAAAACTTGTACCCTCTTGGTCTGGTCCATGCACCATGATTTGATTGTAGCCAGAATACGCATCCATAAAAGGCAGCAACTCACGCTCAGCCGTGGAATCCACCAATTGATCTATTCTACGAAGAGCGAAACTATCCTTTAGACAAGCTTTATTAAGATCCGAATAGTCTACGTAGACTCACCATTTGTCGTTTTCTTTCTTTACAAGTACAAGATTGGAAGCCCAGGTTGGGTAGGTAGATTCCCTGATGAAGTTGTTCTCCATTAGCTTGTCGACCTCCTCCTTCAAGGCCTTTGATCTTTCCGTCCCCTAGGTCCTCCTTTTCTGCTTGATAGATGGAACATGTGGATTAATATTAAGTTTATGGACTGCACCATCTGGAGATATGTCGCTCATGTTAGAATGGTTCCACGCAAACACGTCCAAATTGGCTTTTAAAATAATAATCAACTGACTCTTCAATTTGGGGCTCAACTGAGATCCTATATTCGGCACACAGTTTGGATCATTTGGATTAACAGCTATAGGAATTGTGATCTCATCCGAGACTGCTCTTTCATCCTCTGCACTCGCTTTTCTAGGATCGATTTCCTTTCGCTCTCCACTTGTACGCCAGTGCAAGGACCGCTCCTTAATTGCTACAAGGGGAGCTCGCGAACGCGGGGCAGAGCCTCCGCATTCTTCCCCAAGTCTTTTTTCTTTGCCTCACGTAGCTCTATCACATAGCAATCCCTTGCAGTGGCTTAATCGCCCTTAATTACGCCAATTCCATTCTCATTTGGAAACTTCATAGTTAAACACCATGGAGCTAGCACAATTTTAAAGCCTGCGAGGGTCGGTCGCCCGAGGAATGCATTGTAAATGGCTTATCCACCAAGACGAAGGTTTGCATCATAAAGACCTTGTGTTCCCCATCTGCTAGTTCGACATGCAAGTCAATTGTACCAATGGGTTGCGCGGATTGTCCAGTAAATCCATTGATTTTGTTTGGATAGGCTTGCACTTTTGTCATAGAGAGGCTCATTATCTAGAAATGTATTTATGAAGATCACATTAACGGATGCCCCTGTGTCAACTAGGGCTCTCTTCACAACTACAGGGCCAAGACCAATTGTGATTACCATGGCATCGACAGTTGGTGCGAGTAGTCTGTCAGAGTCTTTATCCTTGAACACCACATCATTGGCTGAAGTCTTTGGCATCTTCAATGGGAGTTCGTTGCTTAGAACCATGCACCTCTCTTCTTTTGAGACACCTTTCAGCTTGTTAGCATACCTTTCCATATCTGCCCAGCTACTTCCGATTGGGTAGGGCCCTCCAAAAATCATGTTGATTGCTGGTCTTGAATCAACGGGTTCTTGAGCTTTCTCACTAGAACCAGATAGATTGATGGTACTATCCTATCCCTGGGAAGTCAGAGCTTTTGGGGATTCTTCACATATTGCTGAAGTTGGTTCTTTCTGATGAGTTCTTCAATCGAACTTTTCAGGTGTCGACATTCGTTAGTCGTATGCCCTAGTTGATTATGAAATCGGCAAAAATTTTTTGGAGTTGGCTTGCTGCTCAGTAATCCTCTGAGGCTTCATTTGAGGAAAGATGCTTGAATCCTTTGTGGCGGAGTAGATCCTCTCTGGGGTTTCATTTAAGAGTATCAATTCTGAATGCTTGTAATGCCGCATTTTCTTATAGGCTTTGCTATCCTTCTCATCACTTCCTCTCTTCTGCCTATAGTCATTCTTCTGCTCGATTTGGAACTCATTACCTTCCCTTCTTTGGTAGTACTACTTTCTATGACCTTCTGAATATTCTGCGCATCATCTTCATCGCTCATATATTCTTCGATTTCTTATAGAATTCTTTAGAGTTTTGGGTTTCTTAATCTTGAGCCATTTCCCAAATTTAGATTTCTTATCAATAGCACCCTTCAGAGCTGCCAATAAATACCAAGGTTCCGGTTCTATGACTTCAGCCACCTCAGCATGGAATCATGTAAGAAAAGCTTTGATGGTTTCTCCAGGCATCTGTTCCATCTCACTGAGCGACATCACATCCCTTGCTTTGGTTGTTTGAAGACGAAACTGGACTTGAAATCTTCTCGCCAAATCAGCAAATTGATCAATGCATTTAGGTGGGAGTCTAGTCAATCGTAGTGTAACCACACCTTCCATGCATATGGGAAAGTACAAGCATTTTATCTCATCAGTCGCCCAAGCTCCATTCATGTGATGATCGTATTTGAATAGGAAGATGTTCGGATCTCTAGTTCCACTGTAAAGTGCTATTGTCGGGGGTGTGAACTTCTTACAAAACTTCGCTTGATGGATCCTTTCTGTAAACGGGTTTTTACTGAGTGAAAACTCCCATTCTTTCTCATCATCTTCTCGGGCTGTTTTTCTTTCATTATTCGTTGGATCATATCTGCAATGCTCTTCTCGTCGGCCGCTCGTTCCACGGGATTGGCATAGATGATTTTTCCAATGCGATCGTGGTTCAAGCTCCGATGCCTTGCACCCCTTTTGGGAGGTGTCCCTTTGTTGGGACTTGCAGCGCTCTGAGTTGTACGTTTCACCTCATGCAGTGAGGCTTTGACCATAGAGTCCTCAACGTCGGCCTCCCTCTTGTCTTCCACTAAGAAGTGGGATCGACTAGGGTCAGAGGTAGAAAGTCCTCTTTTTCATCAACATTGTTTACAACATTCGATAGCGGAAGATTAGCTTGAGCATTAATCAGGGCATCAAGCCTTTCCATTATCATTTTTGTCATAGCATCAATTTTTTCGTTCAAACCGGTCATAACCACATTCAATTCATCTTGTATTACGGATGTCCTAAAGGACTCTCCAACTTCTCTATTCAAAGTTTGTGGTGTAGCTTCATCACCATGAACATCCTCAAAAATTGTGGTAGCTCTAATGGACTTGTTATTTTTCTTCGAACCTGCCATGGCTTCAAGGAAGGAGGCGGTTTAGGATTTCAACGGTAGGTTTTTGGAATTGGAGAAAAGAGTGAAGGAAGGAGATACGAACCCAACCCACGGTAGGCACCAAATGTTTGCACCAAAAAATGGCTCAAACACCAACGGTACGTGAACCGTACTTCACCAATGTGGTTAGAAAATAAATAGAGCCACACTCAATAAAAGAAGAAAGTAAAAAATGTGAGCAAAGTAAAATGGAGACAAGGTTTTTAGAGTGGTTCGGCCCTAAGCTAGGCCTACACCACTATTAAGGTAGTTTGCATTATCTTGACAATGATTACAAAACATATAAACTCTCGTTGTTCATACATCTACTCATTCTCTCAACATATTCTCATTCTCACATACGAATCTTGCTTAAATTACCAGAATTCAATGGAGTAATGGTGGAGTTCATAGAGGAGAAGGATGGATGAGTGACGGAGCCTGAGGACGTCTTTGATCTTTTCTCACTTATAGGACTCTATGGGATGCCATTGCCAAATGGATGAATCACCTTCAAGTAGAGATGATGACGATGGTTGAAATGCTTAAGGAATGGTGGGGGAAAGAATTCAGCAGCACTTTGTGGTGGCAAGGGGTCGATCGCCCTTATGGTCGTAGCCATGGCCTATTTATAGGTGTGCTCTCCTGAAGAAATGAGCTGAAGTTCATATATGCCGGCTATGGGTCGCTTGTTTCGTTAATTATGAAAATGCCACCGCCTAGCTGTAGTCATCTGTCGATAGTTGTATTCAGCTGTTCCGCACGAGCGGCTTCATGTGAGTGGACGATTGCCTAGATCTGAGCACTTTGAATTAGGGCTGCACACAACCCATATCCAACCCGACCCAACCCACCAACCCGACCCAACCCACATAAACCCAACCCAACCCATCGTAGTTCGGGTCGGATATGGGTTACAATTTGTAACCCATACTATATGCGGGTCGGGTTTGACATTTTGTTCAACCCAACCTCATTTTAACCCAACCCAAATCTATTTAAAAAAACTAATTTAATATGCATCCAATTAAAATTAGAATAGTATAATCCTAGAATAATGTTTATGTATTCTATAATAAATGTACAAAAAAATATTTCATGTCAATCCAAACTAGATAGAATTTGATAAATATATTTTAAAGAGCATTTTAATGTATTTTAAAATGAAACACTTGCTCAACTATGTAGTAAATTAATTTCATATGATGTGTTCTACAACGAAATTTTAATTATATGTCTTGTAATGAATCGGTTATTTTAAATGCATTATGTTAGCTAAAATTTGATATATTATGCTGAATATTTTGATATAATTTTTTGAAAAAATCCCTCATATTCGCATTTTTTATTGTATTCAAGTGACCCAACCCAACCTTACTTAACCCGACCCAACCCATACTACAACCCAACCCATATCCAACCTCATATAGGGTCGGGTACGGGTTGAGCTACCTTAAACCCATACCTATGCGGGTCGGATAAAGTATTTGGTCTAACCCGACCCAACCCATACTTTGTGCAGCCCTACTTTGAATGGACGAACAGGTGAGGAGTGCACAGGCGACTTGTCAAAGCTTCATTGTTGGTATAAGAGCGACCGACCAGGTCATTTTTTAAGACTTTTATTGACCGATAGATAATATCTGGTTGAAGCTTCAGTATCTGATTGTAGATGAACAGGCGACCGATCAAGGCTTGTAGAGCAGATATAAGTGCGATCACTCTGGAGATGACATATGTTAGATCGGTAGGTAGCATATGATTGGAGCACTAGTGTCTGATTGAGGAATGAGTGAGCGACTGGGGTTGCAACCCATGAGCGGACAAGAGATGCATGTGTGATCTCTGGCATCTTTGTGTTCCCTGCTACGTACGATCGATAGAGGTAGTATGAACGAATGACTGCAGAGTGGAACGTATGACCAAAACCAATTCGTCTTGTTGTCTTGTACGACCAATTTCTTTAGTATAAGAATGGGCGACTTCCTCAATATGGGCGATCTTTACAAGATGAACGAGCCTTACTGTCCTTGGGTAGTTCCATTCTTAAACTAGTTTCGTGCGTGCGACCCCTCTGTATGGTCGTACTATGTTGTATGACCGATCCTGACTGTGTTAAGTAGATGACTCAACTTGTTCTAATGTATATGACCTTCCTTGTCGTGCTTAACCTTAAATTGGCATTTGAACTTTATTCTGTGTGATCATCCCTTACCCTTCACAAACTGTCTGGGTGTGCTGGATTAGATTGGACTATGCACGACCGACCCTAATGACACTCGACCCGTAGTTTTTACACAGATTTAATAGACCAATATATGTATGGTTTTTAAGGGATAAATAGATTATTTATTCAACACTAACATAAACAAGAGGGCACTAGCTATGGGACCCTACTAGTTAAGGCTTCCTTCATTCACGCATATAATCCAAACCCCGTATTAGGGGAGAGAGGGTGTTTCGCTTTACCATCTAGCTGACCTCATTTGATAATCTTCTTAGTCACTTACAATTTCCTGTAGTATAGGTACTCCTATGGAATGGCCATACCAGACATTTTTCAATTTTCTGGTTTAGGTAGGCCTCACACACTCCATTTAAGATTCCAAGACTGGAAAACCTACTCCCAGGTAGGCTCCTCGACCCAAGCCACTTGATATCCAAGGAAGCAGACTATACGCGAAGGTTATTAAGTTCATACCCAATTAGCCTTTAGTGATTCTCCTTATGGGAGTAAAGAGGCTACATTATTGAGTTATTCCCTTTTAGTTCCTCTAATCGGAAATACCATACGCACATGGTTAATTATCGCCACGGATTCCTATGGTTAATAATACTCCACATCATAAATGTATCATGTCCAATTGCCACTTTTAATTACAAGTTCTAGATTAACTTATATAAATAAGGAAAGTTATATTTTCCTTATCTAAGAATATTTATTAATTATTTTCCTAATTTGGACTTAGTATTTAAAACGACAATCAATACCCATTAATCCCTTTTTTCATTTACTTCTGTTCGTAGGTTTATTGCCATTTATAACCATAACGGTCATATTTTCCTATAGTAACCATTAAATATATAATTTCCTTTTTATTCCCATTGATTATAATTAATGTCATTTATGAGCCTAACAACCATAATTTTCCTAAGACGTTAATTAACAATGGATATCCTTACCATATCAGTCCCAAAATATCTATTTGTTGTACCCCAACAGACATTACTAATTTTATTTATTTATTTACTACCTGTAATATATCCATACATATTGGTGCACCCAACCTCTCACATTAAGCTGACCACTTGTGGATGCTGGATTTGTCGGTCGGTTCCGGGAAGACACCTACCACAAGTTGAGTTTAACGTCGTGTCTTAATGCGGTTATAAATTAAATTTCCTAATTGGGGTTTAAAACATTAATCCTAACCAATTTTTAGATATTGTAACCATTAGGCTTAATTACCTAATTAAATTTACTTTCCCCAAATCAACGTCGATTACAGTAGTTATTTATTTATTTGTGGTCCTATTTATAGCAATTTATTTACATTAATAGCTGCAGTGGTCACCATAAATTTATTCATTTAATATGGATTACATTTATATGTATAATTCCATAAAATGAATACAGTTCAAGCATTCAAACAATCAAAATAAAGTATATTTTGTCATTTTGGTAGGTTCGGACGGATAATGTGTATATTTTTATATTTCTACGCGGCTAACGTAGTTATCTTCCGTTATTATTATTAGGATTAAATTTAATATTTTGGTTTAACCATTTACCAAACATTCCTTTTTGCATTTAATCTTGCCATAAGGATTCAAATCTTACAAAAAGATTGTTGGCTACAATTATTGTAAATTATGCCTGATTATTTGAATAGACATGTTTCAAATCACAAGAAACATAAATTTATGCTTAATTTAAAATAGTTGATGCAAACTATGCACACACATACACACACACAAAAATATATATTTGTAAATTTACATAATTTCCCCCATTTTCAATTTGTTATCATTCTTCTTGTGGGCTTCAAAATAATGTCTTTTTGTTTATAAAGAGGAAAAAGGCATATTTACAATTGCTAAGCAAAAACCCCAACAACGTTGAACACAAATAGGTTTATGTCTTTTGAATCAAAATTACATAATTCATTAAACAACACTGAAACTAGAGATCTGAAATATAACTCTGTCTAAATATTGTTTAATGGGACTGATTTCCAGATCTACAATGTTTTGCAACAACCACAATATAATTTCAAACATAATTATAGGCAATGTGTATAAACAGTTAATTAAGCCTACAAATAATATTATCCATAGTCACAAATCTATATTTCAAGTTTTTTTATCAACATTCATAAACAGATCTGATAGGTGTCACATCAAATTTGACAATATAATAAATAGATCTAATAATATTAGGCATATATTTTGAGATCTAAATCAAATGAGATAAATAGGCTATTATAACTTTGTATGTAAATTCCCACTCACTTGCAATCATCCAAATCTGAAATCTAAATAGTTTTTAGGCCTATAATTCCCAAATTCTTATAGATATGTAATTATTCTGAAAAGGGGATACTTTCAGATTTGTAGATATGCAAGAAAATAGGAAAAGAGGGGAGAATCTGATGAAGAATATCTTAGCCATCAATTCGTAACATTTTCCATTTAAATATGATAACCTCTTTCCAATCTGAATGATTTATATTTCATTGAGTGTATATGAATATATTTTGATTAAGAAATTGATTTGAAGAGAAAAGGAAATGGCAGAGCTTTTCTGCTGCCGACAGGTTTGTGTGGAAAAGAGTGATGCTTTACCACTTTATTTGTAGGAGCGGAATTGGCCACGAACCGTTAGATTTGTTTAATTAAACATTCGTCCGCTTATATATTCATATATGTGAAAATACCCTTCAAAACCTAGCCGTCATTGGGCATTTCAAGCCCGAAGCGGTCGACACGCTCCTACGAGCGGTCGACCGCCCTTCGAACGAACTGCCCAGTGAAGGTGGGTTATAGAAGGTAATAAATATATTATTTATTCTATTTATTTATTTTCATTTATTTTTCGTATTTCGTCCATAACTTTTCATAAGGGCTCCGTTCGCGAAACTCTAAACATGAAAGTTGACCAGAATTCCGAGACGAACGCAAGGTTAAAGTTTCGTGGTTAAATTCCATCGTTTATAGAAATTCCTATTTTTGAGATTCTAATAAATAACTTCTATTGTCAAAATTTCAGGTTGTTACATTCTTCCATCCTTAAAAGGATTTTCGTCCCGAAATTCTGACACTTACTATTATATCCTACACAACCAATTTGTGTACATCGACTTTGCAACCATGTGTATATATGGACAGTGTACATAATGAATTTCAACCATAAAACATGTTGCAAAATGATTCTAAATCAGTCCCCCTTTATGTATGCACTAAAAAAGTTAAAACACTTTTGAAAACATGATGCAAAACATCCTAAATATATTGGAAGTTCTATATGAATGCAAAATTCGAAAATTCTTTTTCATCCATAACCCTCACACGACGATGAATAGAAGTGTGAAGTAACCAATTTTTGCATCTGAACCCTACCATCTACAACGTCAACGCATCTAATCGTTTCCTATTTAATATCTTCTAAACTGGAAAAAGGAAATCAAAGCAGAGAATTTTAATGTTTCCTTCGCTTATAAATATTCCATTTCCCGCCCTAAGTGGAATTTTCACCTTAGTTACCCTAAATACTCCAAAAAAATTACATCTATAGACTGTAAAGGAGGCTTAAAACTAGCTCTAAAATGTAAAATGAGTTAATTAATAGCTCACACGAATCGTTGATAAGGTATGGAACCAACGTATCCAAGGCTAAAAAGGCCTTTTCCATGTTGTCGTTATCATTTTTATCGCATCGTCGGTCCTACTACATTGCTACAACGCGCACACAAACCATACAAACATCTTCCTTATGTTATCCATACGACTAAAAATCAAAAAAATTAATAAAAGAAAATTTCCGTTTGAAAACTTCTTATGTTTATTTTAAAAATTTCTTTTCAATACTGTTTCACTTTCCATATGAGATTCATATAAAAAAATCAAAATTTCGGTAACGTGCGCTTTGCGCCATTCAAATCATCTATTTTGATGTAAAATAGACGTTTTAATATGCACAAATTGCTGTATCCAAAACTTTATCAAGTGAAATTAGAAAAAATTTCAAAAATGATAAAGTATTTATTTTTAAACAACGTTTTACAAAATTTAAAATGCATTTTGCTAAAACTTAAATGATTCAAGTCACATATTGGCGAAGAAGGAAGTCAGTCAAACAACAATGTGAAGACTGATATCACACGCAAAAGACCAAAATAATTTTTTGCTTAACAAGGAATGGTGATGACCTATGACTAAAATAACGCAAAACCGGTCCTTTGCTAAAGTTTACCCAACACAAGATTCTATTCTTTCCATCTCTAGAGCAAATGCTAGTTTAGATAAGAAAAAAAAACGAATTTTTCATTCAAATATGTATGCGTGAACGACACAAACATTTCCAAACATAAAAATCCCATTAACTTAAATCGTGCAATTTATACAACAGTCGCAGTTACAAACACTACAACAACAATGATAAAAATGCTAGAAAGGGAAATACACAATACAAGATACAATATGCACAAGGCATAAACTAACAACGACTACCTGCTGTAGGCTGGTCGAGCTCCACGGCTGGGACCTAACCCATTACCACGTCCATGCTAGGAACGTAGTTTGGCCGAGATGCAACCAATCTCATGCGCCAGACGACGCTACTCCTTACGAATCTCTTGGAGCTCGGTCTAGATTGCAGAGCCCGACAAAGTCCGGGCTTTCATGGCCAGACTTCTGGGGCTACTGAGATGGAGTGGGCGGTGCGGGTACAGGAGTATCAGGCAACTGAATGCCCATCTTCTGGAGAGAGGCGCGGCTAATGGAAGTGGGCGCCTTATTCACCACTGTCTCCCCTAATAAGTCTCACTTGAAAGTGTCGGAAGATACGGGTGAGAAGATGACTATAAGGAAAATAGCTCGGCGAGGTGCCGTTGAAGGGCTCATGAAGATGAATCATAAGCATGTGCGCACAATTGATGGCTATACCGCCAAGAATAGCATAAGTGGCACAATGAACAGAAGGTTAAATCTGCTCCAAGCTTCCTGTCTTGGGGACGATGTTTTGTTGTATGATGCGCACAACTACACAGGCAATGGGTCGTAGATTTGTGGTGGTCTAGGATCTGGGGGCCTCAAAGAAGATACGTTGAAGAATCTGAGGGTCCTCCATCTCGATAGCATCAAGCTCGACACCGAATGCCGAAATGCCCAAAATCTGTGCCAAATCGTTATCAATGAAGTCAATACGGGTACCCATAACCTTTGATCGGATGATGCAAGACTAGTCATCGATGTCAGCATCCATCTGGGGCTTCAAACTCGGACGTAGTGCGGATACAACTCGCACTCAAAAGTGTCGAAGCATAGGAACGGTGTTAGGCTTATGGCGACAAAAAAGCTCCTCCAAACCAAAAGCGAAGAAATCGGTGAACTTCGCTGGTCGATCAAAATGAAAATCATAATTGGTCATGGACAAGAAGCACTTAATCTTCTCCTCATCGTGGTCTAGCCATGCGGCTTCCTGAGATGTGAGGTCGTGCTGAGTGGCGACATTACGAGGAGATGCCATAGAGGAATCGGAGAATCAGACGAACGAAATTACAAATCTGGAGTATAACCGAGTTGGAATTTGCACAAGAAGAATTTTGGTGGTAATTAGGGACGAAATGGAGCGGAGGTTTCTCGGATTGGAGCTTGAAAATGGAGGAGGGTTTTTGTGATGGCCCGCCCCGCACCGGCCGACATTTCCAAAGAAATGCGCTGTACCGATGTCCAACCAGCACGGGATGGTCGTCAAAGAAAGGAAAAAGGGAAGGAATTTGAATCGTGAACCAATAAAGAACCTGTAGTATATCTCACAGCGCATGGAACAAAATATAATAATAACATAACTTGATATAAAACAAGCGAGACAGTGCATAAGCCGAAAACTAAACCATCATAGCAGCGGAAAATTCAAATACATCTTATGATCCAAAACATCATTATTACAACTTTTAAAACTATCTCTAAATAAAAATAGGAAGGTACACTACTAATGCCCAAAGTAGTGACCAGCAACAACACAGGGAGAATATATGGGAATAATACGTGTAAGCCTCCTGCTCGTCTTCGGACAGCTACTCGTGCATAACCAACTAACTTGTCTCTAGTCTGCTCATTTAGGAGGACCCAGAGTAATAAGAAGAGACATAAAACACTGGGTCAGACAAAAGTCTGGTATGAGCAATAAGCACCAAAAACAGAACAATAACAGGTACACATAACCATAACTAAACTTGGACCTGCAACTAAAGAGTATGCACAAAAGGATGTACAATGCTCTAAGGTGACACTAACACATGGTGTGAAAATAATGGGGAGGGGGTGTGCATGTCATGGTGATAGAAAACATCAAACATAGCAATCATCCTCACTTCTCTCACTCAGTACGTAAAGTATACAATATCTACCACTTTGATCACCCAATTCTTTGTTACGATCACTCTGCCCTATGGAGTCATGACGGCTCCACTGCACTGATCTGTAACCACTAATACTTTTTTATGTCCCCTCTGGCCCCATGGAGTCATGACAACTCTACTGCACTGACTCATAGCCCTGATACGATCACTTTGCCCCATGAAAGTCATGACAACTTCACTGCACTGATACATCACCAATATTTGTCTCTCCGTGGTGAGTCAAAGCTATAGACATTGATAACCCATATTCACACATCCCGTTGCAAAGTCCAATCATGAAGTTAACTCGTTGGTTCCCATCTGGATCCTAAGTTCTAACTACTCACTTGGACTTCCTTTGCATCTCGGGTTTTGGTCGGATTGGAGTTGGTCTTCAAAAGAGTCGTCGCGTAGAAGTAAAAGTCTACATCTGGTTCGGTTCGGTACTCCATACCCGGTTCGGTTCGGTGTTCATAGCCCACACCCTGGTTAATATGTATAGTACTATAGTCCTCATCGGTTTGGTTCGGGTCTCTCATTTGGTTCGGTTCGGGTGCCCTCCTTCATTCGTTTTAGTTCGGGTGCTTCAGCCCCGGTTCTGTTCGTGCTCACCATTTCCGATCCGATCCCCACGCCTTCGCTTCTGATCCGAACCAATTCCCACTCTATGCGAATGACCTTCCTTCTTGCCAAGCTTCTTCTTATGCTAGGTTCCGATCCGGTTCGGTTTCTCTGCTCGTTCTCCGATCTGACCCAAGCCCCATAACCCGATCTGATCCAAAACCCTGCACACTTTCCAGTAAGCATATATCGTCCATATTCGCCATACGATGGCGTTTTCAACCATTCTAACTTTTCTAATCGATCATAAAACATCAAAAACAACAGTAATATGGGTTCAATTAAAAAGATCAAAACATCAAGCATATAGGTCATTTTAAATCAAACATACCCAAAAAGCATGATTTTTCCCTTAATCATGTTTAACCAAAACTAATGATAGGATTAACAAAACATGTCCAAATTAACCCAAATTTTTATCAAAGCCCTATAATAATATTTAAGAATTTTACAAATTTTTCCAGATTTTTATAATGCATAATTTCGCTAATTATCACTAATCACCCTTAATTAGTCGTAATTAGTGAAAAAAATGCAAATCACCCACCTTAACCACAGATAAAACTTTAGATCTGAAACTCTACTGTTTTACGGCATTTTCCAATGCAATACAACAGCTCCAACTCTGATTTTTATGCAAATTTTCCTTGATTTGATGTAGATACTCTTAATTAGTGATTAGAAGGCGATTTGGGAGTGATTTAGATGGTGGAGGCCATTGCTAGGGTTCAAAGGATGAAAGTGGCGGCTGTAAAAACTGAAATGAAAGGTTTTCCTAACCCTATCAGCCTTCCCATAACCCTAATCCCGAAATGGGTTATGGGCCTAGCTGCTAATCACCTTAATTAGACCCGGTTAAGCTGTTTTTCACCTTCTAAACTTTATTTCAGCCATATCTCCCAAACGGTAAGTCTGTATGGCTAATGTGACCACTCTACAGAAAGCTAAACCATCATCTGAATCTAATGGAAGTGGTTTCAGGTAAAAACTCCTTACCAATCAAAAGTTATGGGCGAAACAAAATTCACCAGGGGCAAAATGGTCATTTAAAAATTGGCAAAAATCATGAACATGGGATATGAGGCCAATAGTCGTTTCACCAAAGTTACATGACCATACGACCACATATGGAAAAGAAGTAAATATTCTACGATCCTGCGATGCGTAGAATGCGGGTCGTTACACACTACCCCTTAAGAAATTTCGCCCTCGAAATTCCTTGACCAAAACATACAAATGGTCCTGCATGCCTAACAGCAATTTACAAACAAACAAACATACATAATAACACAACAATTCTATCCTAGCATGCAGAATAACTAAATTGTAATTAAAATCTTACCAGGCAAAGAGTTCTTGATACGACTCCCTTATGTTGTCCTCTGTTTCCCAAGTACAGTCATTTTCATTTTTGCCCCATTGAACCTTGACCAGTTTCACCGCCTTCCTTCGAAGTTGCTTTGTATCGTACTGTACAATACGGATCGGCTTGCGATTCTCAACCGCCTCGGGTTCTACTTCAATGTCATCCAACTGATCTGGTGAAATAGTCATATCGGGGTTGTGCACGAACTTCCTTAACTGGGAAACATGAAAAACGTTGTGAACTCCTGCCATCTTGTCAAGTAACCCAACTTTATATGCCAAATTTCCAACTTGCTCGAGAAATGGTAATGGACCAACAAATCTTGGAACTAATTTGCCTCTCCTACCAAATCGAATCACGCTCTTTAATGGAGAAATCTTGACAAACACCAAGTCGCCAACGGAGAATTTTAAATCTCTTCGCCTCATATCAGCATAACTCTTCTGCCTATCTTGGGCAGCCTTCATTCGCTATTGGATAACCTTGATCTTTTCTAAAGTTTCTCTTATTACATCTGGCCCAAGCACGAATTTCTCACCAGTTTCCAACCAACATGATGGTGAGTTGCACGGTCTTCCGTACAAAGCCTCAAATGGAGCCATACCAATACTAGACTGATAACTATTATTATACGCGAACTCAACCAGATGCAAATGGTCATCCCATGACCCCCAAAAACACAATATGCAAGCTCTCAAAAGATCTTCTAATACTCGATTCACCCTCTCTGTTTGACTGTCATTTGAGGATGGTACGCGGTACTGAGATGTAATTCTGACCCTAAAGCCTCTTGTAAGCTCTTCCAAAATTCACTAGTAAACAACGGATCTCGGTCGCTCACAATGCCTTAGGGTATTCCATGAAATATCACTACACACTTCGTGTACAGTTCTGCTAACTTAACTGCCATTCTATTCGAAGTGACAGGGGTAAACCTTGCACTCTTGGTCAATCGGTCCACAATCCCACAAATACTATCATGGCCCGATCTAGTCCTTGGTAACCCATCAATGAAATCCATTGATACTTGTTCCCATTTCCATTCTGGAATTTCTAATGGTTGCAACAAACCACTAAGCTTCTTTTGCTCGACTTTAACTAGCTGGCCATTCATGCATTTGGATATAAACTTCCCAACGTCACTTTTCATCCCTTCCCTGTAGTAGGTCTGCTTCATGTCTCGATACATTTTGTTACCACCGAGATGTATAGTCAGTTTTGAGTAATGACATTCTCTAAGCACTTCATCTCTCAATCCATTGACATTGGGTAAACTAATCTCCCATTCTTTCTAAGCCATCCATCTCGATCAAGCCCATACTTGTTCATATCCTCATCGATACCCATCTCTAACTTGGAGACAATTTCCAATAGGCTAGGATCGTCCCTCTATCTGGAACCAACCCACTCAATCAAAGTGGGTCTGATCGTCAAACTTGCTAACATCTCTGGATCCAATTCACACTTTGGTCTGAAATCGTACCTTGCGATATACTCCTGTTGCTTCCACTCAAGAAACATAGCCCTTAAACTGGTATGTCTCCGACTCAACGCATCAGCTACTGCATTGCCCTTTCCAGATATACATGCGATATCAAAATCATAGGAAGCCAAAAATTCTAACCATCTCTGCTGATGAAGGATTAGATCCTTCTGAGAGAAAAGATACCTTAACGATTTATGATCAGTAAACAACTAGAATCTTTCTCCCAAGAGATAATGTCTCCACATCTTCAATGCGAATACGATCGCTGCCAATTCCAAATCATGGGTAGGATATCTTTTCTCATGCGATTTCAGCTGCCGACTAGCATAGGCTACAACCCTACCTCCTTGCATCAATGTAGCACCTAGTCCGCTACCACATGCGTCCCTGTATACTGTCATTTCTTCATTCCATTTAGGAATGACTAACACTGGCGCACGTGTCAACTTTTCCTTTAGACTCTTAAATGCATTTTCACAATTTCCTTCCCAGATGAAAGCTTGATTCTTCTTGGTCAACTGAGTTAGCGGTTCCGCTATCTTGGAGAAGTCTTGGATAAACTTACGATAATATCCAGCTAATCCCAAGAAACTTCTTACGTCTATTGCATTCTTGGGCGTAGACCAATCTTGTACTAGCTACCTTCGCAGTGTCCACGGCAATACCATTCTCTGAAACAACATGGCCCAAGAATCTCGCTTCCCTCCTCCAGAAGTGACACTTAGAAAACTTCTCTTTCAATTGGTGTTTTCTCAACACCTCCGTCACTACTCTCAAATGTTCCTTATGTTCTTCTTTTATCCTCGAATAAACAAGTATATCATCCATGAACACAAGAACAAACCTACTCAATTGGTCCCTGAATACCCTATTCATAAGATCCACAAAATATGCCGGTGCATTGGTCGACCCGAATAGCATGACAACCCACTCATAAAATCCAGATGGCGTCTGAAGTTCTGTTTTTGGAACACTCTCAGCTGCTACTCGAAGCTGATGAAATCCTGTCGCTAGGTCCAATTGGGAAAACACTCTTGCTCCCTCCAGTTGATGAAACAAATCATCTATCCACGGAAGAGGATACTTATTCTTCTTAGTCACTTTATTCAACTCGCGATAGTCCACACATAAACGAAGGGAATCATCTGCCTTGGTAGCAAATACAACTAGTCCTCCCCACTCAGAAACACTTCTTCTGATAAATCCCTTCTTTAAAAGATCGCTTACTTGCACCCCGAGCTCTTGCTGCTCCCTTGGAGCCATATGACGAAGTGGCATCACTATAGGTTTGTCGTCTTTCACTAAATCAATACGGTACTCAATCTCTCGGTGTGGTGGAAGTCCGGTCACTTCCTCGAAGATATCCGGATATTGGCCAGCAATGGGAACCCCTGATAACTCGTCCTGTGGGATGTCAAGGGAATTTTGAAAACTAGCCATTACCTCATCACTAGGTAGGCCACCAAACACTACCCTCTGCCCGTTGTCTGCCCTAATAGTCACCAAAAATTCCTCACAGTCTACCACCACCCTATATCTTTGGAGCGAATCGACTCCCAAAATAATGTCAAACCCAGTAAAGCCCAAAACAAAGCAATCACAAGCAAACGTACATCCATGACTCGATAAGACCAAATTTCGACAAATCATACTAAGGCTAATCAAACCACCAATCGGGTTCATCACAACTAAAGCTCTATCGACTATCTCGGGGTTCCAATCCCAACCGTTCTACCAGGTCACTAGATATGAAGGAACGGGAAGCCCTATTATCAAACAATAATTGAATAGGAATATCATAAACAGAATGCGTACCTTGAATGATGACATTCTTTCCTTTCTCTGCCTCAGTTGAGGCACTCGACGAAGAAGGAACAACAGTAATAGCATATGCTTTCATAATATGCTTCTTTTTGGGGGGTTGTGGACATTTATACTTGTGATGTCTCACTTGGCCGTAGTTAAAGCACTTCTTGTTCGATGGCTTTGCTTAGCATTCTTTGGCATAATGGCCCTTCTTGCCACAGCTAAAGCATTTACCTATTCTTGTCTTTCTTTTTCTGACCATTCTTGGTCTGACTCTACTTCCTTTTATTCTAAGAATTATTCTTGCCTCCACCGCTTTCCTGCAGCTTTGGCCCCTCTGCAGACGCAACATCGACTTCAGCCTTGGGCTTAGGATAAAGACTCTCTGATCTTAATGCTTTCCCAAAAATCGATTCAAAAGTCTCATCAATATGGTTTATCAGTCTTTTCCCTAAGTACTGATCTAAGCCTGTTATGAACTTCTCATTCTTCTTCTCGGGAGTTCAATAAGGGATAATCCATACTTCGATAAAGTATCGAACTCAGTAATATACTCCGAGGCTACCGTACCATTCTACTTAAGCTCCAAGAACTTCCCAAACAATTTTGATTTCTGAGCAGCTGTGATAAACTTATCACTGAATCGGGCCTTGAACTGATCCCAAGTAACTTGATCCTTAGGGGTAGCTGCCTTAATAGCATTCCACCAATTCATAGCCCGTCCGTGCAGCTGGCGGGATGCTAGCTTCCTCTTCATTGCATCTTCGATCCCCAAATCCTCGAAGATACTATTACAACTATCAAGACAATCCTGAACTTCTGTAGCCGAATCCGTTTTGTGGAACGGCTTCCCACCAAGACTAGTGTAGTCCTTACAGAGCTTGGTGAAATCGGCCCTAGGCGCCTGCATCACTGCACCACCACCATTTGCAGCATTAGAGGCTGCCCTCTGAACATCCATGAGCATCTCTCTCATGAAGTCAGTGAAGATCTTCCTCATATCAGGAGCATTCCAATTATTGGCTCCTGAACTAGTATTCCTCGTATATCGGCTCATCTTTCAGCCTATAAGAAGAAAACGATTAACCATCCCTTTAGTGGTGCCAGTATAGTGCGAATTCATCCCTAAATATACTAAAAGTATATATATAGCTTTTGGATACCAAAATATCACAAATACGCGCTCTCATATACGTATACAATCTCTCCCTGGTGTCTTTCCCTAGGTTAACTACACAACCTAGAGCTCCTACACTAAATGTGACGGCCCGCCCCGCACCAGCCGACATTTCCAAAGAAATACGCTGTACCGATGTCCAACCAGCACGGGACGGTCAACAAAGAAAGGAAAAAGGGAAGGAATTTGAATGGTGAACCAACAAAGAATGTAACACCCCACATCCGTTAAGGTCACTCACAAAGGGAATTCCTTAACTTCAACGGAGCATTATGGGTACTGGAACAGAAATATTACAAGACAGACATATATAAAACAGTGGAAAGTAAAGTAAAAGTACTTCAAATCGTTTATTAAACATAATTGTTTACAATTAAAGCCCATCAACTTCCAATACCCAATTACATAGCTAAAATATCTGTCTTGCTCAAAAACAAAGAAGCATAAAAATAAATTGTAGTATTCCCCAATAAAGCAAAGCAAGCCATAGCCAAGAGAAATCCAAGCAGTACATGAAAGAGCCTTGGAGCTTGGTAAGATTCGAACTAAGCTGTATTCCCACCCTGCGAACCTGGGGGGAAACGAAAAAAAGAGGCGAAACAAAACGGGTCAGTCATAAAGACTGAGTAAGTCCTAGTGACTTTCAGCATAAAAACAGGTAAAGATAACATGGCATGAATAAACTGAAAGTAAACATAAGCATGATGACAAGATAAGCTACAGGCATGATAACTAAGAATAACATCATAGGATTCCTGTCATGTATAACATTGCAAGGTTCCCATTCAAGATGAACTAAGTATAGTTTCGCAAGATTTCTATCAAGCATCGCAAGATTTCTCTGCTTCACCATTTAAAATGATATTTATTTGCTCTGCACCACCTAACTCGTGTCGCAACTAGTAATCTATATAAAATGATAAAATCATAACGTGATCCCAATCCCCGAAATTAAGGTTGATTTCATGTATGCATCTATTATTTATTACCTAGATCTAATCTAGGGTTTTCTATCGAGCGCTTCCTAGATTCAACCAGGATTTATGCCACCTAGGTCCAACCTAGGGATTATGCTACCTATTGAACACTTCTCGGATTTAGGGTTTATTCCACCTAGGTCCAACCTAGGGATTATGCTACCTATGTGTGTCATACGGCCCCCAATGATTGTAGATACCTATGCTGGTCCCACCATGGGGTGTATCAAGACCCATGGTGGCGGCCCGACGCAATTCTAGAATACATAGGTTATACTATTGGTGCCCCCAGTGCCCTGTTTGTCTGCTCCACAGTGTGTGCACGCCCGCACTCCGTTAGAACCCACACTGTTGCACCCACCGCCGTCGCTTTGACCGCTTACAATCAGCCCAGTAATCGTGCCCCACCCTGCCTAGTTTCAGGGTACCATGATACCTAATTGGGTTACTACTGAAATGCGTCCCAGTTACTAGGGTTTCCTACTGGTTAAGTGTGTGGGCCTATATATACAGATATTACCCACCTTCCCGTGATGTACTTAACCCACCGATTCAAGCATGCTTATTAATGGTTAAGTTTGTTGGCCTATATTTACTAATATTATCCACCAACCCGATATGTACTTAACCCTCTCCATCCATCACGCTAAGTTGGTTAAGTGTTTTCTCTTGTTTTACTTAACCCTACCACACATCATGTTATATCGGTTAAGTGTTGTTCCTTGTGTTACTTAACCCTACCGCAAGACTTGTTATACTGGCTAAGTGTTCTCCCTTGTGTTAACTTAACCCCACTGCATGTCATGTCATATTGGTTAAGTGTACATTGACTTAGCCCACCTACTTATCATGTTGTGACGGTTAAGTGTCACCCTCTGTTGTTACTTAACCTTACCACGCATCACGTTATATTGGTTAAGTGCATATTAACTTAACCCCATCCACCAGTCATATTATAATGTTTAAGTGTTACCCTCGTGTGTTTACTTAACCCTACCACGCATCAGGTTATATCGATTGGGTGTTATCAACCTATTCAAGTTAGCCCAACCCATCCGCTAGTCATGTTATAACGATTAAGTGTCATTAGCCTAGCCACGTTACTTAACCCACCCATTCATATCATATTGGTTGACCCTACATTTATAAGTTTTACATGTTCTTAACTCATACCGGTTAGGTCCACATTTACATGTCAAATTTCCATGTCATCCCACCGAACCCTCTAACCATACCCACGTCTTATTATGGTTAGTATTCCTTAATTCATTCATTATGACGAATGAATCATGACCTCTCACATTAGACCGTGCACTTTGTGGCCACCGGATTTGCCGGGCGGTTCCGGGCAGAGTTACACCACAAACTGAGTCTAACCTCGTGCCATAAATCGTTAAGCCTACAATTCGACCTTTGACCTCTCACATTAGATTGACACTTTGTGGCTACTGGATTTGTCGGGCGGTTCCGGGCAGATTTACACCACAAACTGAGTCTAACCTCGTGTCAAAGGTTCATTAATGGTCGTATTCCACCCAAAACCCCAATATCAGTTCATGTGTTTAACATGTAGAAGTGTTCGTGTTCCAACCACGTTCATATTTCCAGTTATATATGTACCCAGTTCTAGTCAGTTTACATATGTCCAATTCTTGCCTATTTACATGTATGCCAAGTTTATGCCAATTTACCCATATCAAGTTCTAGCCAAAATTGCATGTATCATGCCCAAATAAACCCAAATCATGATTCATGATGTAGTTATCCCAAACTGTAATATTTTTATTACAATACATGCCAGTTCCCCAGGTTCATAATACATGTTTATGCCAATTATCAGGTTTACAATCGCTTTCATGTTCAAATTCCCAATTCTACTTATGCCCAATTAACATAAGTCTAATCTTTGATTTAATTTACGTAGGCCCGAACTCGTGGTTTAATTTACATGCCAAATTACATACATGTTATATATACCAAATCTCATGTTACATTACATAGATCTTATTTGTGCCAAATTCCATGTATATAATATTTATGCAAATTTGTTCATAACAAGATTATACCAAAATTTACAGATCAAGCCCAAACTTGCAAATACAATGATGATATCAAATTTCATGTTGCCAATTATTACATCATATTCATATAGGCAATAATCCCATAATTTCCCCGTATACATTCGCGATTTTAGGCCAAGGTTCGAAATTGACCAAGGTTCATGAAAAGAAAATAAATTAGGGGAGATAGAAATTGAATAAAAATGAGATCAGAGGAAAACATCACATAGGCATAAATATTACAACTTGATGATAACGTCATTACGAATCAAGAAAACTGCTGAATAGATCATAAACTTGTCATGAGCATAAAGATAGACAAGTCCCGAAACAGAAGATTCAAGGAGCAACAGAAATAGATCAGAATCGATAAACATACTTAAATCCAATTCCACTTTATTCCATGGCCACATCATAATTAAATATTTAGATCCGAAAATAATAAGAACTTACAGAGCATGGCTAATGAATTAAGAACTAAAATTGTCATAGAACGTTGTAGAGACATTGATTAATCTTCTTGAATTGTTGTAGAATTGCTGTAGAAGCTTTAATCTCTAGTTTGAATCTAGTTTGGAGGCTAGGAGAAAAGTTTAGAGAGTGGCGGCCATGATCAAGAGGAAGTCCAGCAGCATTTTGGTGTCATATGAATTATTGTATGAATTAGGTTAGGCCTTAGGATGTTTATATAAGTGTAGGAACTAGTTTAGGCCCTATGATAAACCCTAGAACTGATCTGAACCATCCAAATTCGTCACAGGCTCGAAAACAGACTCAGCCAGCCAACCAGACCGAACCAGGTTCGGACTCAGAAATGAGGGGGGGTCGACACTATGGTCGACACTAGGGTCGACCTGGTCTGGGGAGGTCGACTCTATGGTCGACACTAGGGTCGACCTGGTCTGGGGAGGTCGACTCTATGGTCGACCCTAGGGTCGACCTGGGTCTGGGCTGTTTAAATTTTCCTGGAACTTCCGAAGGCCATAACTCCTTCATCCGGACTCCGATTTTTGAAAACTCAGACTCTATTTCATGTAAAATTTCGAGACGAATGCAATGGAGTAACCCGTTTCCCTTGATTCTTATTTAAAAATTAATTATACCCTGATTTCTAGTTTCAATATGTTATTAAAATTCGGGTTGTTACATTCTCCCCTCCTTAAAGGATTTCGTCCCCGAAATCTTCAAGTTAAGAAGAATGTGTCCTACCATCCAATCATCCATCTACTCAATCATCAATCACAGGAATCCATTGTCCTTAAGAGATTACTAATGCTGTATGAACATATGCAGAAAGTGTGTGTATATGTTCATTATCTAATGCAAATTATCAGGCCTGATTGATCTTCTTAATGCAAAATATGTTTAGTGCAATGAGTCCAACATGTATGCAAATAGTCCTAGTCACATAAACACTATATGTGTGCACAAACATCCATCTATATGCATCATCCATATGATAACACATCCAATTTCATCCATAAACAAGTATAAACACTCATGCATATGCAATATGGAAATGTGTCTGAACCGATCTAGTGCCTAATGTGTGTTATGCAGTCATGAGCAACCACTAGCAGCCACTTGCAACCATCAATCATAACATGTCTCAAACACATGTTTACACCCAATTGTTCCTACCTAAAAGTATAGTCGAACGATAGAAGCAAGTAAAAACCTTGTGTCCATTAGGCAATGTCAAAACTGGAAATCTATGTCACATATATACTGATTTGGGGAAGAACTCCCTAAGCACCAGCCCCGAAGACCGAAATCAACATCAAGCTGACACCCAAAGAATTAACCAACCAATATATATGTTTCTAGGAAACTAAGCATGATGGACTCCATTTTGGTCACAAGAAATCCCTTCCTAAGACCAACCCATATCCTATAAAACCCAAAAAGTTTAGTCAACCCAATGAACACCCTCAAGCCCCAACATGTGTTACTAACAGATGAGTCATACTCCCTATGGGGTTTGCAACAGAAATTGGATTGAGAATAGGACCGAGAGGATATACACAAAAGATGGCATGTGAGTAAGCTCTACAGGAAAAGAGGGATCAAGGATATACTCTTAAAAAGTGATATGATGCGCAAATCTAGTCTTCAATCTTCTAATTCGCATTTCCTTGAGCTTAACTCCGTTGTGCTTTGACTGTCTTTAACTTCACAATTTCGTAGCTTCTTAGTTCTTGTTTCCAAAATATGAGTTGGAACCTATTTCACTGTTGCCTCTCGTTCCACTTCCACTTATTCTTTTTCTAGTATACTCGGCTCAAACATAACTGCGTACTCATGGTTTCATGCAAGCTCTCCAAAATTCACTAGTGAATCCTGGATCTCGTTTACTTACTATAAGGTATTCCACGCAGAAGAACTATCTCTTGAAAACAAACAAATGCCGACCATGTTGCCAAATGTACTTACTAAGGTGATTTTCCAAAACTCATGCATAAGCGAAATGAACCATCCGCCTTAGTGGCGAACACTACTCGAGTGGATCAATAAATGTATCAAGAGATTCTAGGTAACTAAGCATAGAAGAACCCTAAGGGTTACACTAGACTTCGAGGGTATTACCGAGGCAAGTCAAGAGTCTAACTACCCTCTTTTCATACTCAAGAATGGCACCAGTACTGGATAACCACTCCATCCCTAGAATCAACCCATAGCCCAAAACATAAGCATTACTTCTAAACTCAACACTTAGCATAGACATTCTCAAATCCAAACAAGTCATGAATAAATGAGCCGATTCCCCAATAGGATTTAAGACAAAAATGGGATCATCTACTACGCTAGTACTAAGGTGCAGAGACTCAACTATCGAAGCAGAATTAAAAGAATGCAATGTACAGAAACAAAGTTCTAACGGGATGATAGAAAAGAAAAGCTAAACCTTTAACTGAAACGTTACCACCCCTCTTAGGTACACTAGTAGTGAGAGCATACAATTGCCCTCTCTACGATTTTGTTCTTTATCCTCGTTCTTACTATCCTTGCATAGTTTGTTGACAAGTTTCTCGAAAGCTACCTCCATCGCACGGCCACCCTACAAAGCTTGAAATAAGATTAGTCGCAAGTAAAACTACTGCGGCTACAGATGGAGGTTGGGCACTCCTTGCCCTCCGACATGTGTCGTACGCCTACAAAACTATGGTGAAAAGAGAGAAAGAAGAGATTCAAAGAGAGAATCAAAAGATAGTGCATATGGCTTTGGGGAATATGCCTTTCGTAAAACAAATTTTTTCTTTAGAAAAATGTTTCTTTGTAAACGTTTTGAAAACTAGTTCAGAAGGTTTTTGAAAACTTTTGCCCAGTCTGGTAACCTTCTGCTCTGATACCACGTGTAACACCCCCACATCCGTTAGTGTCACTCACAAAGGGAATGCACTAAGTTCTGTGAAGTATTATAGGTAAAAGATGCAGATAAATTACAAGACAGATAAATAAAGCAGCGGAAAAGTGAATAAAACTTTATTTCATCTATAAACAGCTTGTACAAAGATTGTTTTCCAACAACAAAGTATCTATCTTGTTTAACAAAATAAAGAAGCATAAATATACAATGATATTCCCCAATAAAAAATTAGCCAGCCATAGCGGTGGAAAAGAGAGTCCAAAGCAGCACATCAAAGAGTCTTAAAGCTTGGAAAGAGTAACAGGTCCATACAAATCTGAGCTATTCCCTCCCTGACTACCGGGGGGAACGGAAGAAAAGAAGACGAAAGAAAACATAGAGCCAGACATAAAGCCTGGTAAGTCTAGTGGTGCTTCGGTATATGAATAAGGAAAAGGACATGACAGGCATAAACTGAAAATGGGAAAATACCATAAACTAAGGCAAAGCGGTTTAGAATCGAAATTACTATCGCACCCCATACTAATCTCTACACCACCTAACTAGTATCCCAACTAGTAATCTGTATAAAGATGATAACGTGATCCCAATCCTTGTAATTGCGGTTGCCTTTAGGTGTACATCTATTATATATTACCTAGATCTAATCTAGGGTTTTCTTATCGAGCGCTTCCTAGATTCAACTAGGGTTTATGCGACTTATCTAATACTTCTCGGATTCGGAATTTATGCCACCTAGGTCCAACTAGGGATTATGCTACCTGTCGAACGATGCCCCTAGTCTAGGACACACTACCTAGAGTGGTATATGTTCCTTGACTTTCCCCACGTATGTGTCGCAAATCGTTTATCGCTGTCTAGATGCACATGTCCTGAAATGTGCGACCCGAGTTCCATGGCAGGGCTATTCTAGAAACACGGAACTGGGTCGGGAGCTCTCAGATATCTGTCGATGCAGATGCTAAGGTCTGTTTTTCCAGTGGCTATGGTCCCACCTGACCCCTCCCTCAACTAATGAAAGGCAATCCAAGAAAATCAAGCACGAGTACTATACTTCTGCCACCTATGCCCCACTTTCCTATTGACCAGTCTCACCCATAACTAGATAGCAAGTATATGGTCTGTTGGGAGTTCTCTGCCTTTCCGCATGCGTATCTTGACTGACTCAAGATGGTAGGTAGACGACGGGTCGCTATCACAGGGCCATTTGTCCCGCCGAATCACGCTGGTCTATCCTAGTCTTTAGGTTGCCTCATATTGCAACCAAGGCATACTCTTGGTTCTTCTAACGCAGACCTTAACCTCTGTGAGCCCAGGCGGATCATCTGCGGCCTCAGAGAGGGATACCAAGAGTACTCTCACGTCCCCTCGAAGCCGCGGGCTTCGTTCCCCAGTTCGTTGGAGCCTTCTTTAAGATCAGATGGACGTTCGCTCCTTCTCGTGTCGTACTAAGGTTTACTACTTAGTTCCCCAAACCGTCGTTTTCTTAACTAAGGTTTACAACTTAGTCCTTTTTACTTAACCCTGCCCCCTTCTGTCTAACTAACATGCCAAAGCGGTTAAGTGTTCTCTTAGTTAACTTAACCCTAACATCTGTTTAATTAACATGTTCTAATGGTTAAGTATTGTCCCTTCATGTTTCAACTTAACCCTGTTCAATTTATCACACTATGATGGTTAAGTGTTCTGATGATTTTCTTAACAAGACTGAGGATGTAAGACGCGTGACATCTGTAAATAGGTCTGTGCCAATTGGTTGTCACTTTAGGGAGTGATACACCCTACCGTGGGGCCGATACAGGGTATTTATGTATTAGGGAGCCGATCGCTTGGGGTAGGGTTTTAGGGTACACTTAGTTCTGTCTGTTTCTGTTGGTACCGTCTGTTTCTTTTGGGTGGTAAAGGCCCATTTACTAGTGTACACCTAATTCTACATTCTGTTTCCGTAGGGATTAATCTGTTTCTGTTTTTGTACCTTCTGTTCGGGTGGTAAAGGCCCATTATTAGCACTCTGTTTCTGTCTGTTTCTGTTCGGGTGGTAAAGGCCCATTATAATCCTCAGAGGCAGCTTCTGTGGGGATTATGATTTTACAGTTTTGTACTCTGATGGTTTTCTGAACAAGACTGATATTTATGTACTTGAGAATTTGGTAAAGATGTAACCAAACTGATTTAAGTTTTCCGCTGTAATAAAGTTATAATTTCTCTAGTATTGTTTATCTGTCTTGTAAATTTCTGTTATGTCTACTAAAACGCTCCACCAAAGTTAAGGCATTCCCTTTGTGAGTGACCTTAAGGGAGGTGGGGTGTTACACTAAAACAGTAAAGCAAGCCATAGCCAAGAGAAATCCAAGCAGTACATGAAAGAGCCTTGGAGCTTGGTAAGATCTGAACTAAGCTGTATTCCCACCCTGCGAACCTTGGGGGGGGGACGAAAGAAAAAGAGGCAAAACAAAATGGGTCAGTCATAAAGACTGAGTAAGTCCTAGTGACTTTCAGCATAAAAACAGGTAAAGATAACATGGCATGAATAAACTGAAAGTAAACATAAGCATGATGACAAGATAAGCTACAGGCACGATAACTAAGAATAACATCATAGGATTCCTGTCATGTATAACATTGCAAGGTTCCCATTCAAGATGAACTAAGTATAGTTTCACAAGATTTCTATCAAGCATCGCAAGATTTCTCTGCTTCACCATTTAAAATGATATTTATTTGCTCTGCACCACCTAACTCGTGTCCCAACTAGTAATCTATATAAAATGATAAAATCATAACGTGATCCCAATCCCCGAAATTAAGGTTGCTTTCACATATACATCTATTATTTATTACCTAGATCCAATCTAGGGTTTTCTATCGAGCGCTTCCTAGATTCAACCAAGATTTATGCTACCTAGGTCCAACCTTGGGATTATGATACCTATTGAACACTTCTCGGATTTAGGTTTATCCCACCTAGGTCCAACCTAGGGATTATGCTACCTATATGTGTCATACGGCCCGTAATGATTGTAGATACCTATGTTGGTCCCACCATGGGGTGTATCAAGACCCATGGCGGCGGCCCGACGCAATTCTACAATACATAGGTTATACTACTGGTGCCCCCAGTTCCCTGTTTGTCTGCTCCGAAGTGTGAGCATGCCCGCACTCCGTTAGAACCCACACTGTTGCACCCACCGCCGTCGCTTTGACCGCTTACAATCAGCCCAGTAATGGTGCCCCACCCTGCCTAGTTTCAGGGTACCATGATACCTAATTGGGTTACTGCTGAAATGGTTCCCCGTTACTAGCGTTTCCTACTGGTTAAGTGTGTGGGCCTATATATACAGATATTACCCACCTTCCCGTGATGTACTTAACCCACCGATTCAAGCATGCTTATTAATAGTTAAGTTTGTGGGCCTATATTTACTAATATTACCCACCATCCCGATATGTACTTAACCCTCTCCGTCCATCACGTTAAGTTGGTTAAGTGTTTTCTCTTGTTTTACTTAACCTTACCACACATCATGTTATATCGGTTAAGTGTTGTTCCTTGTGTTACTTAACCCTACCGCAAGCCTTGTTACACTGGCTAATTGTTCTCCCTTGTGTTAACTTAACCCCACCGCATGTCATGTCATATTGGTTAAGTGTACATTGACTTAGCCCACCTACTTATCATGTTGTGACGTTTAAGTGTTACCCTCTGTTGTTACTTAACCTTATCACGCATCACGTTATATTGGTTAAGTGCATGTTAACTTAACCCCATCCACCAGTCATATTATAATGGTTAAGTGTTACCCTCGTGTGTTTACTTAACCCTACCACGCATCAGGTTATATCGATTGGGTGTTATCAACCTATTCAAGTTAGCCCAACCCATCCGCTAGTCATGTTATAACGGTTGAGTGTCATTAGCCTAGCCACATTACTTAACCCACCCATTCATATCATATTGGTTGACCCTACATTTATAAGTTTTACATGTTCTTAACTCATACCGGTTAGGTCCACATTTACATGTCAAATTTCCATGTCATCCCACCTAACCATCTAACCATACCCACGTCTTATTATGGTTAGTATTCCTTAATTCATTCATTATGACGAACGAATCATGACCTCTGACATTAGACCGTGCACTTTGTGGCCACTGGATTTGCTGGGCGGTTCCGGGCAGATTTACACAACAAACTGAGTCTAACCTCGTGCCATAAATCGTTACGCCTACAATTCGAGCTTTGACCTCTCACATTAGACTGACACTTCATGGCTACCAGATTTGCCGGGCGGTTCCTGGTAGATTTACACCACAAACTGAGTCTAACCTCGTGTCAAAGGTTCATTAATGGTCGTATTCCACCCAAAACCCCAATATCAGTTCATGTGTTTAACATATAGAAGTGTTCATGTTCCAACCACGTTCTTATTTCCAGTTATATATGTACCCAGTTCTAGTCAGTTTACATATGTCCAAATCTTGCCTATTTACATGTATGCCAAGTTTATGCCAATTTACCCATATCAAGTTCTAGCCAAAATTGCATGTATCATGCCCAAATAAACCCAAATCATGATTCATGATGTAGTTATCCCAAACTGTAATCTTTTTATTACAATACATGCCAGTTCCCCAGGTTCATAATACATGTTTATGCCAATTATCAAGTTTACAATCGCTTTCATGTTCAAATTCCCAATTCTACTTATGCCCAATTAACATAAGTCTAATCTTTGATTTAATTTACATAGGCCCGAACTCGTGGTTTAATTTACATGCCAAATTACATACATGTTATATATACCAAATCTCATGTTACATTACATAGATCCTATTTGTGCCAAATTCCATGTATATAATATTTATGCAAATTTGTTCATAACAAGATTATACCAAAATTTACAGATCAAGCCCAAACTTGCAAATACAATGATGATATCAAATTTCATGTTGCTAATTATTACATCATATTCATATAGGCAATAATCCCATAATTCCCCCGTATACATATCGTACGCAAATCGCGATTTTAGGCCAAGGTCCGAAATTGACCAAGGTTCATGAAAAGAAAATAAATTGGGGGAGATAGAAATTGAATAAAAATGAGATCAGAGGGAAACATCATCATAGGCATAAATATTACAACTTGATGATAACGTCATTACGAATCAAGAAAATTGCTGAATAGATCATAAACTTGTCATGAGCATAAAGATAGACAAGTCCCAAAACAGAAGATTCAAGGAGCAACAGAAATAGATTAGAATTGATAAACATACTTAAATCCAATTCCACTTTATTCCATGGCCACATCATAATTAAATACTTAGATCTGAAAATAATTAGAACTTACAAAGCATGGCTAATGAATTAAGAACTAAAATTGTCATAGAACGTTGCAGAGACATTGATTTATCTTCTTGAATTGTTGTAGAATTGCTGTAGAAGCTTTAATCTCTAGTTTGAATCTAGTTTGGAGGCTAAGAGAAAAGTTTAGAGAGCGGCGGCCATGATCAAGAGGAAGTCCAGCAGCATTTTGGTGTCATAAGAATTATTGTATGAATTAGGTTAGGCCTTAGGATGTTTATATAGGTGTAGGAACTAGTTTGGGCCCTAGGATAAACCCTAGAACTGATCTGAACCATCCAAATTCGTCACAGGCCCGAAAACAGACTCATCCAGCCAACCAGACCGAACCAGGTTCGGACTCAGAAATGAGGGGGGGTCGACACTAGGAACGACCTAGTCTGGGGAGGTTGACTCTATGGTCGACACTAGGGTCGACCTGGGTCTGGGCTGTTTAAATTTTCCTGGAACTTCCAAAGGCCATAACTCCTTCATCCGGACTCCGATTTTCGAAAACTCGGACTCTATTTCATGTAAAATTTCGAGAAAAACGCAATGGCGTAACCCTTTTCCCTTGATTCTTATTTTAAAAATTAATTATACCCTGATTTCTAGTTTCAACATGTTATTAAAATTCGGGTTGTTACAAAGAACCTATAGTATATCTCACCGTGCATGGAACAAAATATAATAATAACATAACTTGATATAAAATAGGCAAGACAGTGCATAAGCTGAAAACTAAACCATCTTAGTGGCGGAAAATTCAAATACAGCTTATGATCCAAAACATCATTATTACAACTTTTAAAAATGTCTCTAAAGCAAAATAGTAAGGTACACTATTCATGCCCAAAGTAGTGACCAGCAACAACACAGGGAGAATATATAGGAATAATACATGTAAGCCTCTTGCTCGTCTCCGGACAGCTACTATTGCATAACCAGCTAACCTGTCTCTAGTCTGCTCGTTTAGGAGCACCCAGAGTAATAAGAAGAGACATAAAACTCTGGGTCAGACAAAAGTTTGGTATGAGAGACAAGTAGCAAAAACAGAATAATAACAGGTACACATAACCATACCTGAACCTGGACCTGCAACCAAAGAGTTAGCACAACAGGATGTACAATGCTCTAAGGTGACATTAACACATGGTGTGAAAATAATGGGGAGGGGTGTGCATGTCATGGTGATAGCAAACATCAAACATAGAAATCATCCTCACATCTCTCACTCAGTGCGTAAAGTATACGATATCTACCATTTTGATCACCCAATTCATTATTACGATCACTCTTCCCTATGGAGTCATGACGGCTCCCCTGCACTAATCTGCCCTATGGAGTCATGACGGCTCCCCTGAACTAATCCGTAATCACTAATACTTTGCAATGTCCACTGACTCCATGGATTCATGACAACTCCACTGCACTGGCTCATAGCCCTGCTACAATCACTTTGCCCCATGAAGTCATGACAATTTCACTGCACTGATCCATAACTAATATCTGTCTCTCCACGATGAGTCAAAGTTATAAACATCGATAACCCCTTTGCACACGTCTCGCAGCAAAGTCCAATCATGAAGTTAACTGGTTGGTTCCCATCTGGATCTTGAGTTCTAACTTCTCACTTGGGCTTCCTTTGCATCTTAGGTTTTGGTCGGATTGGAGTTGGTCTTCAAAAGAGTCATCGCGTAGAAGTAAAAGTATACATCTGGTTCGGTTCGGTACTCCATACCCGGCTCGGTTCGGTGTACATAGCCCACGCCTTGGTTAATATGCATAGTACTCCAGTCCTCATCGGTTCGGTTCGGGTCTCTTGTTTGGTTTGGTTCGGGTGCCATCCTCCATTCGTTTCAGTTCAGGTGCCGTCCTCCAACTAGTCTCAGTTCGTTTGCTTCAGCCTCGGTTCGGTTCGTGCTCACCATTTCCGATCCGATCCCCACGACCTAGCTGCTGATCCGAACCAACTCCCACTCTATGCGAATGGCCTTCCTTCTTTCCAAGCTTCCTCTTGTGCTAGGTTTCGATCCGGTTCGGTTTATTGGCTCAGTTCTCCAACCCAAGCCCCATAACCCGATCCGATCTGAAACCCTGCACACTTTTCAACGAGAATATATCGTCCATATTCGCCATACGACGGCGTTTTGAACAATTCTAACTTTTCTAATCAATCATAAAACATCACAAACAACAGTAACAACATACGGGTTCAATTAAAAAGATCAAAACATCAATCATATAGGTCATTTTAAATCAAACATACCCAAAAAGCATGATTTTTCCCTTAATCATGTATAACCAAAACTAATGATAGGATTAACCCAACATGTCCAAATTAACCTAAATTTTTATCAGAGCCCTAAAATTATATTTAAGAATTTTAATTTTTTTTCCAGATTTTTATAATGCATAATTTCGCTAATTATCACTAATCACCCCTAATTAGCCATAATTAGTGAAAAACAATGCGAATCACTCACCTTAATCACAAATAAAACTTTAGTTCTGAAACTCAACTATTTTGGTGTGTTTTCCAATGCAACACAGTAGCTCCAACTCTGATTTCTATGCTAATCGGCCTTGATTTGATGTAGATCTTCTTAATTAGTGATTAGAAGGCCATTTGGGAGTGATTTAGAAGGTGGTGGCCATTGCTTGGGTTCAAAGGATGAAAGTGGAGGCTGTAAAAACTGAAATGAATTGTTTTTCCTAACCTTATCAGCCCTCACATAACCCTAATCCCATAATGGGTTATGGGCCTAGCTGCTAATCACCTTAGTTAGGTCTGGTTAAGCTGTTTTTCACCTTCTAAACCTTATTTCAGCCATATCTCCCAAACGGTAAGTCCTTTTGGCTAATGTGACCACTCTACCGAAAGATAAACCATCATCCGAATCCAATGGAAGTGGTTTCAGGTCAAAACTCCTTACCAATCAAAAGTTATGGGCGAAACAAGATTCGCCAAGGGCAAAACGGTCATTTAAAAATTGTCAAAAATCATGAACATGAGAAATGACCCCAATAGTCGTTTCACCAAAGTTACACGACCATACGACCTCATATGAAAAAGAAATAAATAATCTACGATCCTCTGATGTGAAGAATGCGGGTCGTTACAGTTTTGGGTTTGATGGAAATGGGATTTGGTGAGGAAGACGTCAATTGGAACGGTATATACATCGTTTCAGTTGAATTGGGTTGGGCATAGGATGCATCCTTCTAGGGGGAGCGGTTGATCTTGCCCAAGAAGGGCGGTAGACCGCTGATCGACCTTGCCCATGTAGGGCGGTCGACCGCTGACCCCTTAAAGGGCATGGTACGAACCTCGGCCCAACGTCCTGAATAAATTATATAAAATTAAAATAAAATTCCTACTATGTCAATACGACTTCCGAACCCAACTGAATTCTCATATCGACTTCCACCACTTGTCGAGTCAGAAATTTAATTTCCAACACCTTTTCCCTGCCTCTTAATAGATGTGACCACCGATTGAACGAATTTAAAACAGAAATCAACTAGAAATCCAAAATAAAATTAAAATGGATTTTCCCCTTAACTAGCTAAGAAAAAACTAAATGATTCGAAATCAAATACCCCGTGATCCGAATGAAGGATTTTTCTTAGCCATTTCGAAAGAAAATTTAAAACATTTCCAAAAATGGAATTTATTATATACTAACGGTTTCACATTTATAAATCCAACATATTATTATTTATATTTCAGTTTGAATTACAAATTGAAAAACCTTTTCATGTTCAAAAGTGTGGGAACTTAAAATTCTTAAGGATTAATTGTGTAATTCCAATAAATCGTCCAATATATATAAAAAGGGAGGGATACTAAAGATCACAAGTAATGGATATTTATTATTCTGAAGTTTAGTGGCATATTACTTGTCATTTCTAATTCCTTTCCTCCTACCAATCAGATTATATTTATTAAAATTACACAAAATCCTAAATTTTTTGAAATACAAATAGATTAAAATCTAAAAACCATATCTTTATAAAACTAGGTCATTATAATACCATTTTCGAAAACTATATTTCAAAACATTTGAAACCCATTTTATTTTTTCCTAAATAGTTTTAAATTAAATTTCCTCGAATAAAAGGCCAAGAAAGTATTTTCAACAAAGTAATATTCAAAAATTCAATGAAGTGACGAATGGACATACCTCGTAATTATACTTGCGAAATGGAAACAACATACTAACATGAACTTTTCCTATTTTAGACCATGGAAAGGTCTTTGACTGGAACTACCAAATGAAACCAAAAATCAGAAATCGCGACTATCTTGGTTGTAGCTAGACTTTTATCTAGTCTCCAAACTCGAATCAACGGAATCCACCATATGCCATCCTCATGCTTTACACGATGAGATCACCAACGTATTGTGGGGTAAGACAGAATTGACTAGAAATCGGAACTCAACACATTTCAACTCTTAGTCGCTTAAAGCCAATTTTTAATTAAGCCCATGACTAATTCATCGTCGAAATAAATTAAAGTCGATTGAGAAAAATAAAAAAGAAAATCTAATTACGTTCTCTCACGAGTCCCAGTTTAACTAATTCCTTTGATCGTTTAACCTATGTTTTGATACCTAATGTAACATCCCACACTTTCACGAGCCCAAATTTCAACAAATACTGAAACTCGAGCACCTCCAAGCATGGAGAATGTAAATCTGGTACCTGCAAACAAATGAGCAAGAGCATAATCAGAGTACAATAAAATAACTCATAGCAGAAACAAAATAGGATATATTAGTATTAACTCGAGAAATGACCTTTTTCAAGTAAGTCAGTTTGCTAACACCGAGCATGAGAGAGAATGAGAAACGAAAGCCAAACCTAAACACATATGAGAATCCGAACTTCTCTAGGAACCTGGGAGGTTGTAATGAGGAGGGGTTCACCATACAAGATTCTGGTGAACAGGAAATGCAAACCACATATTATAATACATAGATGTATCCCGATTGGTTCAAACCAAGATGTATGCCTACCAAGGTTAATGATTCTAACCAAACCTTGTAAACAATTACGCACGACTCTGACTACCCTTCCTAAGATAGTATTCCCAAAATATGATACCAAGATAGGACATTTATGCGTATTTCTATGAAGCCTTTATATCAAATCATGTTTGGTTATCAAATCGAGAATGGATTCCTAATCACGGAGTTTATATATATTCACATGCACATCCTTAGCCATTTGACACCTCACTATTGTTGAGACAAGATTTCGATCGATGCCAACATATAAAGGAGCAATGAAAATCATTTCATAGAGATAAGTTTTTTTACTTTGAGTCATGTTAGAAATATGTTAAAATCTATCCTCAAAGTGTAACACGAATGCACAAAACAATATCATATCTTCGTTGCTAAAATCTGTATATTTGAGGAATTGAAAAGTCACAGAAAAAGCCCAAATGGTCCAGGCTCCGACTGGGAAAGAGTGTAGAGTGATCTAGACTGTGGACCGAGGTCCTCTGGTCCACAACAATAAAACGGTCGACCGCCCAAAATACCACCAGTCGACCGTTCATGTTTATGTTTTGGAAACAAAACTTTTCTCACCCGAACCAGTCGACCGGTGGATACGGACCAGTCGACCGGTCTGTGTATTTTTGCACATAACGGCTATTTTTCTAGGTTTTTTAAATTCAACTAGTCGACCGGTGATTTTTGACCTATCGACCGTTTCCAAACAACAAGCTTTTTCTGAAAGGTTTCTTCTATTTGTGAAGAGATTTCTATTCAATAATCAAAGGAAATGGACATAACTTTTTATAGAAACTCTTCATGGAGAATTACTAGCTTTCTACTATTATATAAACAACTTCAAACTTGTTTTACAATTACGAAATCATTCTATATTCTCCCTAATTTCTGAATTGCATTTTCATACTCTTTACAAAACAAAAGCTCTACAAATTTAAATACTTGTTGAATCCTTGAATTAATTTAATATCATTTTATTCAACAAGCATTATACTTCCTTAAATCTACGCATTCAAAGTATATACTCGAGGATCAGATTATAGGAAGATTGTACTCAAACTGTTGACTATCCGTGTTGAAGCAAGAACACAAAGTAGAAGTCAAAACCATTGTATTAGTTGAAGTCCTGTGTGTGATCAGCCACGTGTTGAAGTCCTCGTGTGATTAGAGTCGTGAAATCCCGTTCGACTGCTTGGGTGTTGTACACTTGTTCCTCCGGGTGAAGTGAGGAGATTGTTAGTGAAATTCTAGAAGCAAGTCTGGGACTGGACGTAGGACGGTGCTCCGAACCAGTATAAAAATCTCTGGTGTGATTTTTCCTTTTTACTGCATTTACTATCTTATATCTTTGATTAGCTATCATTTCATACTTGAGTGTTATACACCATATTACACGATCCTTATGAGTGTATTATACTTGGCTCGTACACGTACGCACTTTCAATTGGTATTAAAGCCTGGTGTTCTAGAGATCGTAACAACATCCTAGAACAAATGGCTATAAAGAAATCTAGTCAGGGAATTAGAAAATGGAAGAGCAACAAAGCAGAATTAGGAGAGCAAGGAAACAAGTGTCTCATGGCTAAAGTCAGATCACAATCAGTATGTATAGATTCATTATATAAAGATCTTTGGTTAGACCATGAAAAAATATTGAAACTCAATACAGTCATTTTAGCTATGTCAAAAAATTACGAGCAAGAAAATTCCAAATTAAAAGAAGAAAACAATCGTTTGGTAAAACAAGCCAAATGTTTTGAAAATACCTTTGAAGAGCTTGTTTTTCAAAAAGATTTCCTTCAAAAGAAAATGAGCGATTAGAAAACAAAAACAATATTCTTTTAAAGGAAATCGATCTTTTGCAAAATAGAAATAAATCATTAGAAGATTCTTCAAATAATTCTAGTTCTTTAATTTCGTCTCTTGAAAAAGAGAATGGAGCTCTAACTGAAAAGAATTTGGAATTATCTAAAGAATGTGGTTTTTTAAGGTAAATAATAATATTTTGCAAAATAAAATTTTTGATTCAAAAGAAAATTTTGGAAAATTACAATCTTCTTTAATTAATTCAGGATCTCAAATTTGTGGTCTCAAAACTGAGAATGCTTTAAAAAGAAAGAACTCTAAATTAAATAAGGAAATTGATAATTTTCAAAATAACAAAATTTCTTTTATCACTTGTGATTTTGCAATTAAATTTGATAAATGTACAAATAAGTTCGCGAAATTTAATAAAGGTCAAAATGATTTAAACATGATTTTATCTAGATCTCGACCTTTACATTACAAAAGTGGTATAGGATATAATAAAACCAATCATAGAAATAGTACTAGATATGCTTTTATGTACAATAAGAATATCACTGCTAGTACTAATGCACATCCAAGACCCAATTATTATAGAAATTCGAATACTTCTATGACTAGCGGTATTTATAATAAATATAGAAGTACGAAAAGGAATATCACTAGAAATTACTTAAGATTGGGGTTCCTGTAAGTTGGAAAAACGGAGAAAAATATATCGATGATTATTTTGATTCAGTAGTTAGTAATGAAAATTTTATTTTTAAAGGTTCCATTAAACCCTCTTGGGTATGGTTACCTTCCATCTAACCCATGGACCCAAATAAAGCAAGTGGGTACCAAAACTATATATGTTATAATTTTTGCAGGTACACCACAACAAAGAGAAGGTTATTCGGTATCTCTAAATATCTTTGAAAACTCAGCTTATCAAAAAATCACATGATTCAATATCCCCTAAAGGTGCTATAATTATTTGTATTCTCTACTACTCTCGATTACTGTGCTTATTATGGTATTTATTCTTTTTAATCGATGACAACGGGGGAGAAATATTCTCTCTTATGATTATTCATATCATTCATGTTACATATACTATCATTTAAAATTATGTGCTTAACATGGTAATAGTATATGTGTGCTAACATTTGTTAATGCAGGAATCAAAAGGTAAGATTATTTATATTATGAACTAACAAATGTTGCAGAAATTCAAGGGGAACTTTATATTTAGAGGGAGAAAATCCAAGGTGTTGTCATCAATCAAAAAGGGGGAGAATGTTGAGACAAGATTTTGATCGATGCCAACATATAAAGGTGCAAAGAAGATCATTTCATAGAGATAAGGTTTTTTACTTTGAGTCTTGTTAGAAATATGTTGAAATCGATCCTCAAAGTATAACACGAATGCACAAAATAATATCATATCTTCGTTGCTGAAATCTGTATATTTGAGGAATTGAAAAGTCACAGAAAAAGCCCAAACAGTCCAGGCTCCGACCGAGAAAGAGTGCAGAGTGATCTAGACTGTGGACCGAGGTCCTCTGGTCCATAGCAATCAAACAGTCGACCACCCAAAATACCACCAGTCGACCGTTCATGTTTCTGCTTTGGAAACAAACTTTTCTCACCTAATCCAGTCGACCGGTGAATACGGACCAGTCAACCGGTCTGTGTATTTCTGCACATAATGGCTATTTTTCTGGGTTTTTTAAATTCGACCAGTCGACCGGTGATTTTTGACTTGTCGATCGTTTTCAAACAGCAAGCTTTTTCTGAAAGGTTGCTTCTATTTGTGAAGAGATTTCTATTCAATAATCAAAGGAAATGGACATGACATTTTATAGAAACTCTTCATGAAGAATTACTACCTTTCTACTATTATATAAACAACTTCAAACTTGTTTTACAATTATGAAATCATTTTATATTCTCTCTAATTTCTGAATTGCATTTTCATACTCTTTGCAAAACAAAAGCTCTCCAAATTTAAATACTTGTTGAATCCTTGAATCAATTTAATATCATTTGATTCAACAAGAATTCTACTTCCTTAAATCTACGCATTCTAAGTATATACTTGAGGATCAGATTATAGGAAGATTGTACTCAAACTGTTGACTATCCATGTTGAATCAAGAACACAAAGTAGAAGTCAAAACAATTGTATTAGTTGAAGTCCTGTGTGTGATCAGGCACGTGTTGAAGTCCTCGTGTGATTAGAGGGGTGAAAACCCATTCGGCTGCTTGGGTGTTGTATACCTGTTCCTCCGGGTGAAGTGAGGAGATTGTTAGTGAAATTCCAGAAGGAAGTCTAGGACTGGACGTAGGACGGTACTCCGAACCAGTACAAAAATCTCTATTGTGATTTTTCCTTTTTACTGCATTTACTATCATATATCTGTGATTAGCTATCATTTCATACTTGAGTGTTATACACCATATTACACGATCCTTGTGAGTGTATTATACTTGGCTCGTACATGCACACACTTTCAACTATCGAATGATAGATACAGTGGATTCTCTCGATCACTTAAGACCAAGGCGGACCTGTTGGTCACTCAATACTTCTCAATCATTTATTCAACACTAACATAAACTAGAGGGCACTAGTTATGTGACCCTACTAGTTAAGGCTTCCATCATTCACGCATATAACCCAAAACCCGTATAAGGGTAGGGAGAGTGTTTCGCATTACCATCTAACTGGCGTCATTTGATAATCTCCTTAGTCACTTACTACTTCCCGTAGGATACTAGACATTTTTAAATTTCCAGGTTTGGGTAGGCCTTACATACACCATTTAAGACCCAAAGACTGGAAAACCTACTTCCAGGTGGGTTTGTAACACCCCATAAAATATACCTAAAAAAATAAATATTAATAATTAATGAAAAATGAGCCATTAAATAATAAAATATAAGAAGGAAAAAAAATGAAATTTTACAGTATTAAGAATTTGGCTACAAATTTTTTATTTAGATTCATGGCAAAATTCTGATTCATTCTCATATGTGATATGTTGAAAATGGTGCTCGTATGAAGAAATTACAATCAAATGAAATTAGACGGTAAACATGTATATATGTGGTTAAATTAATAATATATATATATCAAAGTGATAAATAAATTGGAAAAGAATAATATTCTCTTAGATAAATTTGAATTACAAATGAAGAGATAAGAATAAGGGGACAAAAATAATATTTACAATGTAAGAGATAATCCAAATCAATTAACGTTATATATAATTAAATATCTACAGCCCCGCATACGTTTATTGGATGATTCAGAGACCAAGAGGACGACCTCCCCCATGAAGGCGTGTTGACCGCTGGTCGATCGACCTTTTAGAATGGAGGTCGACCGCTTGGCTGCTGAAATTCCCAATAAGACTGGGTTTGGAGCTAATTTATATAAACAAACAACTTAGATTAAATCTTAATAATCCTATGGTTCTTGCTTACACAAGCAACTATAAATAACCCTATAAATTCCATACCTAAACCCTGACTTCTCTCTATGTTTGTGCCTCCATTATGCCGCCATTGATTCCAGAAGGATTTAAAAAAGGTTTCCTTCTTCTTCTACAAACCTATTCTTCTTTATATAATCTTTTCTTATAGAATATAGATCTGGAATCACTTAATTTATGTACATAAGAATTACAGTTATTTGATTCTTATGTATATAGATCTCTAGAGATTGGATTCATATCAGATATGCACAACAATGTCAGATCTACGACCTTTCCAATCACTGTGAGTGGAATTAGTATTTTCTTAGGCATATTCTACATTTATAGATTGTAATATGGATTTGTATGCCTAAGGGAGTTCAGTATAATGACAATATTAAACTACAAAACCCCCAAATCTGGGTTTTTATGTATTTTGCAAGAATTGTCGAGTTATATTGGGTTTGTGGATTTTGTTTTTGTAGCGATTGAGAACAATTTAGTGATATACTTCTATTTTATTTGATTTACCCTTTTATCTAAATCTTTGATTGCAATGTAAAAAGGTTTAGATTTGATTATATTTATTATTTGAATAGGTCTGGGTTTCTATTCTAAGTAGATAATCCGAACATATTCAGTTTTGAAGCCAATCAAATATGAGCGTTTTTATGTACAACATAAAAAAGGGGTAAATTAGATAAATAAAGGTCTATGTATATGTATATATGTACATATATATATATATGATGCATTAAATCTACACCTTATTCTTGATTCATTACTATAATTATTCTAATAAGCCTAGGATGCAAATTTTAATTGTATGCTATATTTTTCCCATTACTGCTATTTGTTATTTTGCAATTATTCCATGAATGTAGCAATCAAATGTGGAAATTAATTTGTATGCCTTAAACTTAGACTAAGTTGACAATCATATCTTATTAAAATGTTCTCTCGTTCATACAAAAACTAGCATTATCTATACTTACAAATACTCTACTTATATAGCGTAATTAACGAAATTAGCTTGATAATGACGTAGTAAATGTGATAGGATAAGATTTAAATTTGAAATGTCCCCATATATGGATTGCTCGTGTATGCGTACAGAATGGCTTATATAAATATTAAATAACGACATACAGGCATGAGGTTAGTTGCCATTTGTGGTAGATGTCTGCCCGGAACCGACTGACAATCCAGCAACCATAAGTGGGTCCAACTAATGTGAGAGGTTTAGGTGCCATGGGCCATTCAAATTTAGTACACTATGACATGGGATTAAATCCACTTGTATTAGGAGTCTTCCCGGAACCGCCAGACATATCCAACATCTACAGGTACATTGTTTAATGTGGGAGGTCTAGTGTGTGTGTGTATATAGGTAAAACAATTGTATGTGAAAATAGGCAGGTTTACTATGCCTTGGGAAGGTCTTAAGTGGCTGACTCTCTTCTTATCTAGTTTGGGTCTTAAGTGATTAGGATTAGGATCCTCTCCGAAGGTTTATTCCTTGGAGAGGAAACAAAGTCATGGGATCCACCCTTATTAGATTTGAAGTAAGTATATGGGTCCTCTTTCTATGAAAGTGGTTAGGCATAGCGATAACAGAGTAGGGTAGTTCATGGGGGATGTCCACTTCCTCTAGAAGCTTGTAAGGGATAAAGTAGGAACATGATTGGTTTATATATGTATGTGGCCATAGCATGCGCACCAACTATTACGAGATGTCTTAAGCAACATAAGTGTTCTACCATAGTAACGTTCAAAATACCCTTCCCATATTACTTGTGAGAGTATAGAATTAAGCACGTTGACGTATTAAGAAGGGGTCTTAAGGGGCTAGGGTTTGCCTCAGAGCTATAAGAGATCATAAGAATCCACCTTTAATAAAGGCCTTAAGTGTCAGAGGATGCCCACCTTGTTGGGTCTTTACCCTAAATACACTAATGGATGTCTTAAGCGATTGAATCAGATATCCACCTCATTGGTTAGATACTTTATGTTCATTAGTATGCCTGTGTATTTCGTAGACATACCTTGATATATATGACCTGCTAAATCTTGGGTATACTCTTTAAATATATACTATTTTCAGTCACACATGATTTTATGTTCTGACCCCTTTCCTTAACATATCCAACAGGTTAGTAGGTGGGGTAGATCCAATGGACGAAGCAATGATTCAGACTAAAGACGAAAATGGTGATATTATGCTATTATTAGTTATCATTTTGTTTTTCTTATGGAAACTTTTATAGTTTATTGATGTATCTATGGAATAATTATACCTTGAAATCTGTTTGAATTCTGTAGCTTTTTTAATAAAACAGTACATCATATTTTGGTATTATACTTTCTCGTTCTACCGTGTGAGATTTCCACAACACAATGTCTAGATATATTATTCTGTGCAGATGTAATTCCTTATAGGAACCAATGACTTGTTTAGAGTGGCTCTAAGTTTCGTTGGGCTTTTTCTGGGCCGAAATTTAGGCCTATTCCGGGATGTTGTTACATTAGGTATCAGAGCAAGGTTACCCGATTATAGGGAAATTATACGTACGAGAGACGTATTTCTATTTTAAAAAGGTTTTTAATATATATATATATATATATGATATATATACTTAATCCAATAAGCATGCGCATCTATACTAGGCAGCTTTATCGTTTTCTTCCCTTTTCAGCTTAAATACTATTCTAGGAGTATCCACTAAAGAATTCTTCCTTTTCTTTTCATATAGTAGAATGGATGATAATCTTTCCAAATAGGGAAACCAGGCAAGGCCTCGGTATTTGCCAGAATGGTTCCAACAGTATCTTCGTACTATGGAATAGGTCCCTGTTGCTAATCCCGCCCCAGAGGTGCCTACAATTCCAACCGCTGAGGTAGCCTTTTATTTTTCTCGATTCTGTAAGAGCTTCGCAAACCTTGGTGGGAAATCATTCTTGGGAAAGGTTGGTTTTACTAGCGCCCAAACCTGGATAACGGGATATGAAAGGATTCTCGAAGCTACTAGATGGACAAACGAAGTAAAAAGGAGAATTGCAGCCTGGCATTTGAAGTAAGATGCCCTTGAATGGTGGAACTTAGTATATAGAAAGAACGAGGGCCAAATATCTACATGGGCCAAGTTCAAAGCCCTCTTCGAAGTGAAGTTTTTCCCAAAAGATGAGATGGTGATCCAGTTGAGGATGTTTATCCATCTCAAGCAAGGAAGCTTAAGTCTGCAAGTATGTGTCCAAATCCATTGAATTGAGTAAGTTTGGCATGGGTAGGTGGATACCCCAATGAAAAAAGATTTAAGATTTGTTAAGGGGTTGAACGCCCCTGTAATAGCCCGCATTTTACGTATATCGAAGGGTCATAAAATATCTTTATTTTATTCCCTAGGGTTGGATCATTCTCATATTTTAATATGTTGTTTATGGGGATGTGAGACATGTCCATAATTTTTACCAATTTTGTTTGTGGCCGTTATTCCCCTGTCAGTCTTGTACAGGGCATAACTTTTGACTCAAATCGATTTAGGTGGTGAGATTGTTCTCATTGAAAAGGAATTGATAATTCCCATTCCGTAGAGTGGTCATATTAAGGATTTAGCTCAGCGATTTGGGAGGAATCATTTTTCTAAGGTTTCATAGTTGGTTGTCCATGTTTTTAAGCCATAATGAGCTGATTTGGAGAGGCCCGTTAGTGGGCTGGTGGAAGGCTATAAATAGGGGGTAAGTGGCATAGAGAATAGTTTACTTTCTCCATTCTCTCAATTGGAATAGCTAGAGGTCCTCCATTACTCCATCTTCTACACCTTTCCACCATTAGATCTTAGAGAATCGATGATCTACATCGCTTGAAGGTAGATCTACGCCATTCCAGGAGAGAGTTCATCGAATCGAAGAGCTTAGAGCAAAATTCATTGTTTTTGAGTAGTTTTGGAGAATTGGTGAGTGATATGCATCTCTCACGCAGATTCAATCAAGTATATGAGTTGTATGCACATATTTTCATCATTTTGAGTCGACTTCTCCTAGAGATGATAAGTCTATTTTCATATGAATTGCCATAGGATGTAATTTAGATACTTAAAATCGGTTATTTTCTGTATGTTTTTATATGTTTATGCAAGTTAGATCCATTATTTTGGTCATTTATTCATTTTTTGTGATTTTGGTGAATTTCATATGGTTATTAAAGAAAATTTGTTGTTTTAATGATTGTGGATGATTAATTGTGATGAATTAGTTAGATTGAGTAGTTTGTATAAATTTTGAATCAAATTGAAATTGAATTGGGGGGAAATCAGGTCCGTGATGTATCTGTGATGGATCAGTCCAGATCTATGATGGATCAGTGATGGAATGGATCGGTCCAAATCCGTGATGGGTTAGTGATGGAATGGATCGGTCCAGATCGGCGATGGATCTGTGATGGATCACACACGGATGGCTCTCGCATGGATGGATCCTGCATAGATGGCTAGCACATGGTCCAGATCTGTGATGGATCAGTGATGGAATGGATCGGTCATGGATTTATGATGGATTTGTGATAGATCACACATGGATGGATCATGCATAGATGGCTCACGCATGGGTGGATCAGTGACAGATTTATCACTGACGGATCTGCGATGGATTGGTGATGGATGGATGGCGCATGGGTGGATCTGTGATAGTTTTATCAGTGATGGATTTGTGATGGACCGGTGATGGATGGATCGCACGTGGATGGATCGCGGATGGGTGAATCAGTGATGGATCAGTGGCAAATTTATCAGTGACGGATCTTTGATGGACTGGTGATGGATAGGCCATGCATGAATGTATCGGCTCAGATCTGTGATGGATCTATGACGGAATGGATTGGCTTAGGTCAGTGTCTGATTAGTGATGGATGGATCAGTGACAGATCAGTGATGGATCGGTGATGGATTGATGCAGAATTGGACCAATAGATATGATAGAATTTCAAAATGCTCCAAAAGGCTGTTCTGACATTTTGGTCAGTTTTTCATAGTGAAAAGCTGGAAATGCAGTATCGACCAAACGAAGCTTGTTTTTGAGTCGATGATGGTTCTAGCTTTGACACGAGTTCAAGGAGGAATGTTCAAATTGTTGTAAGACGTTCATTTATCGTAAAAAAAAACAATTAATGTGAAGCTAACTCAAAGGTTGTGAGTTGATGGTTAATGGTTGCTCGAGAAGATTGCTTGAACTAAGAATAGCCATCACGAAGGACAACTAGAAATACCGAAGGCCAAGGAATTATCGTTGTCGACGGTTCTAGCTGGCTCAAAGCAGGGGTGCAATTAAAGATCAATTGTATGGTCGAGTACCCTGGGTATCTTAGAAAGTCCTAGATACGTATCGTTGAAAGGCGTATGGAGTTTTTGCAAGAACCGGGGTTACCATTAGCTCTTGATCTATGGCAAGCTCGACCGTCATACGATTTACGATGGTTTCGAACCAGGATTTTCAGTGATAGCCAGAGTCTGTCATGAATGATTGGTTTACTTGTTTGTACCATCTCACGTAGACTGTCCAACATCGAAGAAGATGTTTCTTGGGTGCTTATCTGATATTGGTTTAGGCCTCTAGGCTTGTGCTTGAGGGATGTTGAATTCGATTAGGATGGTTTACGTGAGATATATAATCTGGATGCGATGAGTGTTATTGTTGGTTATTTCTATTTTCCATGATTGAATGGTCGTTTTGATTACCATGGATGAATTGCTATTCCTTTAGTTGTATAGATTGTAAAGGATATCACTGTTCGATGTGGGGAAGACGTGAGTTGAGTTCTTCTTTGGAGTTGTCGGTAGATTAGTTTATTTATTTACCAATTCTCATGTACTTTATTGATGATGTTAGATAGTTGTTTTATCGCTCACTAAGACTGTTGTCTGACTCTCGATTTTATGTTTCACTCTTATTACCGTGGGTTGTTCATCCTGTTTTTGGATGGGCAGACTAGGTGGTAGGTTACAAGTGATAGCTTAGTGAGGACGATGTTGCAATTCAGATGTAAGCAGGAAGCTAGCGTATTATCTTTCTTACTACATAGTATTTGGATTTTCGCTGTTTGTTATTCTACTTTGAGTGTTGTAGTGAGGCAAATTTGTACAGACATGTGTTGTTATCCAGGCGTACTCTAGTTGCTTTAAAAGTTTGAAGTTTTATTCAAATATGCTTCACATTTCGTACCTGTTATATATGTTCTATTATATTTTATCCTTGCGCTGTGAGTTTCACGATAGGTCTCGCTTGTGTTTACTTACTCTGATGAATGCCTATAGCTGCCTGGCACACTATTCAGCGCACTTTTCCTCTTGTTTAGTGCGGAGTTATGGGCGATCGTCACATTTGGTATCAGAGCTCTAGTTAATTATTTTAGCCAAAGTTCTAATATGTAACTACGTAAGAGAGACGTATTTGTAGATTTCAGTTGGATGCATACTATATAGCAGTGTATAGTATAATAGCAATTGAACTTTATTATAGTTATTTCATATATGGACTAATAATTCTAATTTTTAGATTTTGAATGAGTCGTCAAATTTCGGGAAACACTTCTAGGGATGAGCCTGCGACTGAAAGGGTAGGTAATGGTAACCAGCTTGGAGCATTAGCTGTTATGCTAGAATTTTTGGTTATGTTCGGAACAATAATGACAATAGTCCAAATCCTAGTAAGGATGCCCATTCCGAAAGCCGCAGTAGAGCTTGGTATTCCTGTTCATGTACCTAGGGATGATTCCGCTAAGCAACAAAGGGATTATACTCCGACAAATGTAGAAGATGAGTTAAGAAGAAGTAGGGCTTTGGGGCAACTTCGACACCAAGTTAAGGAGCAATAATAAAGAATCAGTGCTTCTTGTTACGAGGCATTTAGAAGCAGGCACGAGCCCCACTTAGAAACTTTTACTGGCCCCAGCCGAACAAGGAAGCTGAATAAAAAAAGAAGAAACCCAAGAAGAATGACATTTGCTTCAACTGTCAGCTATAGGGCCAGTATGCCAAGGATTGTAGGAAGCCAAGAGCCGAAAGGAATTGCTTTAAATGCGGCAAGCCTGGGCATAAGAAGAAAGACTGCCCAGATTTTATGAAGGATAAGCAACCGGAGGAAGCATGTGTTCTGTAAGCTATTCCAATTTCCTATAGCATTCCTGATGAGAATTAGGAGAAGTTGTTGTTAGTTCAGAGATGCTTTCTGCCAGTGGAGTTTGCTTAAGTTCTATTCGTACTAGAGAATCGTCTTCTTTTACCTATAATAAGCTTGTATGCTGAATAGGTTCGGAAATTGAAGTTGTAATAGACCTTTGATTGTAACTGATCCAATGTGGGATTTTTCTACTCTTTGAAGGATTTGTTGTGGTCTAGTTCATTTAATCATGTTTGTTTTTATGAATGATCATTTCGTTGTGACTTTCGCTCGGTTTGGAATTGTTTTGGGATATAGATTGGCTCAAGGGGTGTGCGGCAAAAGTGGATTGCTAGAAGTTGTAGGTGACAATGGGGAATATAGAAGGATAATGGTTGTAACTCAATGTAGGTCAAATACGGTGTCTTTTCAAGTTATTTACATTCTCTTGCGATTCCATAGGAAGACTTGTCATCGGTGCTGACCGTAAGTGAGTTAGATGATGTTTTGTAGAAGCCAAAGGTTTGTCGCCGCATCATGAGATTGAGTTCAGAGTTGAGGGTGTTAGACCTATCATTATGCATCTTAGGCGGATGCACCTAAGAAACAGCGAGAGTTAGTGGTGCAAGTTCGTGACCTTTAAAAAAAGATCCATTCGAAGAAGTGTATCCATGTGGGGTGCACCAGTTGTGTTTGCAACCAAGGCTGATGGCTTGTAGAGATTGTGTGTGGACTATAATGAACTGAATAAGGTGGCCGAGAAGAATAAGTATCCATTACTGAGGATCGATGACTTGTTCGATCAGCTTCACAAGACCAAAGTGTATTCTCAAGATGGATTTGGTAACAGGATTTCACTAGTCGAGAGTGGCAAAGGATAAGGTTGTGGCCTACGTAAGTCGATAGCCAAAGCAACACGAAAAAAATTACCCAACTCATGATTTAGAGTTAGTAGCAATTGTGTTTGCTCTGAAGATATGGAGACATTACTTGTTGGGAGTTCGATTCGAGTTGTTTATGGATCATAAGCCGTTGAAGCATCTTTTCTCTAAAAAGGATTTGGATCTTCGACAGCAACGGTGGTTAGAGTTTCTGGCATCGTATGATTTTGGTATAGCCTTACTCCTGGCAAAGGAAACACGGTGGCTGATGCGTTGAGTTGAAGACACCCAAGTTTGGAAGTAACGTCTTCAGAAGGGAAGAGCCTCGAGTATTTGGCAAGATTTGATTTCAGACTAAGATGTGAATTGGAACCTGAAATGTTGGCAAACTTATCGATAAGACCTACTCTCATCGAAAGGATTGGTGAGAGCCAAAAGCGAGATGCAAAGCTTGTCGAGTTTATCCAGAACTTGGAACCAGAGAATAAAAAGTTTGAGGTCGATCGAGAAGGTTGGCTTCGAAAGCCAGGACGATTGGTTGTTCTTAATATCGACGGATTGAGAGATGAGGTTCCAAGGGAATCTCATCACTCGAAGTTGACAATTCATCCCGTGGTAATAAGATGTATCAGGACATGAAGCGAGTCTACTACTGGGAAGGGATGAAAGAGATATTGGAAAGTTCATTTCCAAGTGCATGAACTATAAGTTGGTGAAAGCTGAACAGAAGAAGCCGAGTGGATTGCTTCAGCCATTGGAAGTTCCTACATGGAAATGGGAGCAGATATCGATGGATTTCATCGATGGACTATCAAGAACTGGGGCATGAAATGAAGAAGTTTGGGTCATCATGGACCACTTGCCTAAAAGTGCATGGTACATTCCTATCAAATCGACTAGGACAACATCTAAGTTGGCAGAACTTTATGTGAAATGGATAGTTCGATTCCATGGTATCCTAAGAGCATAGTAAGTGATCGAGATCCATTGTTCTCGGCAGGATTTTGGAAAAGCTTGCAAGAAGCTTTGGGATCCGAGTTGTGCTTGAGTACGGCTTATCATCCCCAAACTAGGTCAAACTGAAAGGGTAAGCCAAGTTTTGGAAGATCTCCTAAGAGCTTGTGTATTAGATTTCAGGGGATCATGGGAAGACCATTTACATTTAGTGGAGTTTGCTTATAATAATAGCTACTAGTCGAGCATTGGGATGGCACCATACGAGGCGTTGTATGGAAGGCCATGCAATTATCTATCTTGTTAGTTAGAAACTGGAGACAAGTTAGTAATTGGGCCAGAGATGATCAGAGAGACCTCAGATTGCATTGAGGTCATTTGGCAACGAATGAAGGCAGCCCAAGATCGTTAGAAAATCTATGAGGATAAGCGTTGAAAAGATTTGGAATTCAACGTGGGTGACATGGTTTCCATAAAGATTTCACCGTTGAAACGTATAGTTAGATTCGGAAGTAAAGGAAATTTATCTCCAAGGTTCGTTTGACCGTTTCCGATTATCAAGCGAATTGGAAAGCTCGCATATAGATTGATTTTACCCGAGAAGATGTTCAGTGTGCAAAACGTTTTTCATGAGTCGTTTCTACGAAAATATGCACATGATCCGAATGTGGTACTATCTCCAGAGCAGTACGAAGACCTAGAAGCCGAGACCATAGTTACGAAACCTTGTAAGTCGCTTCGTATTGTGGAAAATACATGAAACAGCTTAGGAGGAAAGACGATTAGGTTAGTCAAGGTACTTTGGAGTGAAGATGATGACGATTGTACATTGTTATTATTTTTATGATTGTTGTTGTTGAAAGAATTCCGCACGCTTGGATGAGGCTATGGATGCATGGTTTGATGGCTGCTAGTTTGGATGATAGAATTGGCTGTTTATGGATGATAGGCATGCGGAAGCGTTTTGGTTGCTTATGATTGTTGGAATTTCGGGGGAGAAATTCTTAAGGGTGTGGGGGAGAATGTAACATCCCACATATTACGTATCAAAGGATCGTAAAATATTTTTATTTTATTCCCTAAGGGTTGGATTATTCTCATATTTTAATATGTTATTTATGGGGATGTGAGACATATCCATAATATTTACCAATTTTGTTTGTGACCATTTTTCCTCTATCAGTCTTGGGTAGGGCATAACTTTTGACTCGGATCGATTCATGTGATGATATTGGCCTCACTTGAAAGGAATTGAAGATTCCCATTCCGTATAGTGGTCATATTACGGATTTGGCTTAGCGGTTTGGGAGGAATCGTTGTTTTACGGGTGCACAGTTAGTTGTTCCGGTTTTTAAGCCATAATGGACTGATTTGGCGAGGCCCATTAGTTGGCTGATGGAAGGCTATAAATAGGGGGTAAGAGGCATGGAGAATAATTTACTGTCTCCATTCTCTCAATTGGAAGAGCTAGAGGGCCTCCGTTACACTGTCTTTCACATCTTTCCACCATTAGAGCTTAGAAAATCGGAGATCTACATTGCTTGAAGTTAGATTTACGCCATTCCAAGAGAGAGTTCATCGAATCGAAGAGTTTAAAGCAAACTATTCGCTGTCCGGAATCATAATTCATTGCTTTTGAGTCGTTTTGGAGAATTGGTGAGTGATATGCATCTCTCACGCGGATTGAAATAAGTATATGAGTTGTATGCACATATTTTCATCATTTTAAGTCGATTTCTCCTAGATCTACACCATGGTAAGTCTATTTTCATACGAGTTGCCATAGGATCTAATTTCAACTTAAAACCAGTAATTTCCATATGTTTTTATATGCTTATGCAACTTAGATCCATTATTTTGGTCATTTATTCATTTATCGTGATTTTGGTGAAGTTCATATGGTTATTAATGAAAGTATGTTGTTTTAATGATTGTGGATGATTGATTGTGATGAATTAGTTAGATCGAGTAATTTGCATAAATTATGAATCAAATTGAAGTTGAATTGGGGGAAATCATGTTCGTGATGTATCTGTGATGGATCAGTTCAGATCTGTGAGGAATCAGTGACGGAATGGATCGGTCCAGATCTGCGATGGAATGGATCGATCCGCATCTGCGACGGATCAGTGACGGAATGGATCGGTCATGGATTTGTGATGAACCTATGATGGATCGCGCATGGAAGGATCGTGCATAGATGGCTCGCGCATGGTCTAGATCTGCGATGGATCAGTGCCGGAATGGATCGGTCTTGGATTTGTGATGGATTTGTAATGGATCGCACATTGATGGATCACGCATGGATGGAACGTGCATAAATGCTCAAACATGGGTGGATCAGTGAGAAATTTATCAATGATGGATCTGCGATGGATCGATGATGGGTGGATCGCTCATGGATTGATAGCGGATGGGTGGACCAGTGATTGATCAGTGACAGATTTATCAGTAATGGATCTTTGATGGACCGGTGATGGATGGATCGCGCATGAATGGATCGGCTCAGATTTGTGGTGGATCTGTGATAGAATGGATCGTCTTAGGTCAGTGACGGATCAGTGACGGATGGATCAGTAATGGATCAGTGACGGATTGATGCAGAATTGAACCACGAGATATGATAGCATTTCAGAAGCGCTGCAAAAGGTTGTTTTGACATTTTGGCTAGTTTTTCTTGGAGAAAAAGTTGAAAAAGGTATGAAATGCAGTATCGACTAAATGAAGCTTGTTTATGAGTCAAGGATGGTTCTAGCTTCAACACAAGTTCAAGGTGGAATGTACGAAGTGTTATGAGACGTTCATTGATCGTTGAAAAGCAATGAATGTGAAGATAACTCAAAGGTTGTGAGTTGATGGATAATGGTTGCTCGAGAAGGTTGCTTGAAATAAGAATAGCCATCAGGAAGGAAGAAGAGAAATATCGAAGGCCAAGGAATTATCATTGTCATAGGATCTAGCAGGCTAAAAGCAGGGGTACAATTAAAGACCGGTTGTATGGTCAAGTACCTTGGGTATCGTTGAAAGGCCTAGGTACGTATCGTTGAAAGGCATATGGAGTTTTTGCTAGAACCGGGATTACAATTAGCCCTTGACCTAAGGCAAGGTCGATCGTCATACGATTCACGATGATTTCGAAGCAGGATTGGCAGTGATAACCAGTGTCTGTCATGAATGATTGGTTTCTTTGTTTGTACCTTCTCACTAGATTGTCTAATGTCGAAGGAGATGTTTCTTGGGTGCTTGTATGATATTGTTTTAGGCCACTTGGGCTTGTGCTTGACGGATGTTGAACTCAATTAGGATGGTTTATGTGAGATATATACTCTAGATGTTATGAGTACTATTGTTGGTTTTTTCTGTTTGCCATGATTAAAAGGTCGTTTTGATTACCATGGATGAATTGTTGCTCCTTTGGTTCTATGGATTGTAAAGGCTATCACTGTCCGATGTGGGGAAGACGGTAGTTGATTTCTTCTTTGGAGTTCTAGGTAGATTAGTTTTTTTATTTACCCATTCTCGTATACTTTATTGATGATGTTAGATAGTTGTCGTATTGCTAACTAATATTGTTGTCTGACTCAATGTTTTATGTTTCCTTCTTATTACCTTGGGCTGTTCATCCGATTTTTGGATGAGCAGACTAGGTGGTTGGTTACTGGTGATAGCTTAGTGAGGACGATGTTGCAATTCGGAGGCGAGCAGGAGGTTGGCGTATTATCTTTCTTACTACATAGTATTTGGATTTCTGCTATTTGTTATTTTACTCTGAGTGCTGTAGTGAGGCAAATTTGTACAGACATGTGTTGTTATCCAGGTGTATGGATATACTCTCTAGTTGCTTTGAAAGTTTGCAGTTTCTATTCAGATATGCTTCACATTTCTTACCTATTATATATGTCCTATTATATTTTATCGTTACGCTATGAGTTTCATGACAGGTCTCGCTTGTGTTTAACTATTCTGATGATCGTCCATAGCATCCTGGCACACCTTTCAGCGCACTTTTCCTCTTTTTTAGTGCAGGTGTTATGGGCGGTCGTCACATCCCCATTGAAGGACACTTTGTTAGCACAAGTAACGTTCGGGGCAACCTTCGAGACCTTAGTGGAGATAGCTATTCTATGCACAACTGAAGGGTGTCCAAATCTACGATGGATATATGACGGAATGGATCGGTCTAGATTTGCGACGGATCAGTAACGGAATGGATCGGTCATGGATTCATGACCAATCTATGATGGATCACGCATGGATGGATCGCGCATGGACGAATCATGCATAGATGGCTCATGCATGGTCCAAATCTACGATGGATCGGTGACGGAAGTGATCGGTCATGGATTTGTGATGGATCGCGCATGGATGGATCACGCATGGATGGATCGTGCATAGATGGCTCACGCATAGGGGATTGGTGATGGATCAGTGATAAATTTGTCACTGACGGATCTGTGATGGATCGGTGATGGATGGATCGTGGATGGATCGCGGATGGATGGATCCATGGTAGATTTATTAGTAACGGAACTGCGATGGACCGGTGATGGATGGATCACTTAGAATGGACCGGTTCAGATCTGTAATGGATCTATGACGGGGTGGATCGGCTTAGGTCACTGACGGATGGATCAGTAATGGATCGGTAACTGACTGGTGCAGGATTGAACCGGGAGATATAATAGCATTTCATAAGCACTGCAAAAGGTTGTTTTGACATTTTGGCCAGTTTTTCATAGCGAAAAAGATGAAAATGCTATGAAATACAGTATCAACCAAATGAAGCTTGTTTTCGAGTCGACTATGGTTCTAGCTTCGACACGAGTTCAAGGTGGAATGTTCGAAGTGTTGTGAGATGTTCATTAATCATTGAAAAGCAACGAAAGTGAAGATAACTCAGAGGTTGTGAGTTGATGGATAATGGTTGCTCGAGAAGGTTGCTTGAACTAAGAATAGCCATCAGGAAGGAAGACTATAAATACTGAAGGCTAAGGAATTATCGTTGTCGTAGGTTCTAGCAGGTTGAATGTAGAGGTACAATTAAAGACCGGTTGTATGGTCAAGTACCATAGGTATCATTGAAAGGCCTAGGTATGTATCGTTGAAAGGCGTATGGATTTTTTGCTAGAACCGGGGTTACCATTAGTCCTTCACCTATGGCAAGGTTGGTCATCATACGATATACGATGATTTCGAAGCAGGATTGGCAGTGATAGCCAAAGTCTGTCATAAATGATTGGTTTCTTTGTTTGTACCATCTCATGTATACTGTCCAACATCGAAGGAGATGTTCTTGGGTGCTTGTCTGATATTGGTTTAGGCCTTTTGGGCTTATGCTTGAAGGATGTTGAATTCGATTAGGATGGTTTACGTGAGATATATAATCTGGATGCTATGAATGTTATTGTTGGTTTTTTTTGTTTTCCATGATTTGATGGTCCTTTCGATTACCATGGATAAATTGTTGTTCCTTTGGATGTATGGATTGTAAAGGCTACCACTGTCCGATGTGGGGAAGACAGGAGTTGAGTTCTTCTCTAGAGTTGTAGGTAGATTAGTTTGTTTATTTACCCATTCTCATATACTTTATTGATGACGGTAGATAGTTGTTTTATCGCTCACTAAAACTATTGTATGACTCAAGGTTTTATGTTTCCCTCTTATTAACTTAGGCTGTTCATCCGATTTCTGTAAGAGCAGACTAGGTGGCAGGTTAGAGTTGATAGCTTACTGAGGACGGTGTTAAAGTTTAGAGGCGAGCAGGAGGCTGGCGTATTATCTTTCTTATGACATAGTATCTAGAATTCTGTTGTTTGTTATTCTACTCTGAGTGCTATAGTGAGGCAAATTCGTACAAATATGTGTTGTTATCCTGGTGCATGGATATACTCTCTAGTTGCTTTGAAAGTGTGTAGTTTCTATTCAAATATGCTTCACATTTCTTACCTGTTATATATGTTCTATTATATTTTATCCTTACGCCGTGAGTTTCACGACAAGTCTCGCTTGTGTTTACCTACTCTGATGATCATCCATGGTTTCTTGTCACACCTTTCAGCGCACTTTTCCTCTTGTTTAGTTCGGGGGTTATGAACGGTCGTCACATCCCCGTTGAAGGATACTTTGTTAGCACAAGTAACATTCGGAGCAACCTTCGAGACCTTAGTGGAGACAGCTATTATATGCACAACTGAAGGGTGTCCAGATCTGCGATGGATCTATGATGGAATGGATCGGTCCGAATATGTGATGGGTCAGTAACGGAACGGGTCATTCATGGATTTGAGATTAATATGTGATGGATCGCGCATGGACGGATTGTGCATAGATGGCTCGCGCATGGTCCAGATCTGCGATGGATCGGTGACAGAATGTATCGGTCATGGATTTGTGATTGATCTGTGATGGATCATGCATAGACGGATCATGCATAGATGGTTCACGCATGGGTGGACCGATGATGGATCAGTGACGGATTTATCACTGACGGATCTATGATGCATGGATCGCAGATGGGTGGATCAGTGACAGATTTGTCATTGATGGATTTGTGGTGGAGGGTGATGGATGGATCATGCATGAATGGATCGGCTTAGATTGGTGATGGATCTTTGACAGAATGGATTGACCTAGATCAGTGACGGATCATTGACAGATCAGTGATGGATCGGTGACGGATTGATGTAGAATTGAACCATGAGATGTGATAGCATTTCAGAAGCGATGTAAAAGGTTGTTTGACATTTTGGCTAGTTTTTCATACCGAAAAAACTGAAAATGCTACGAAATGCAGTATCGACCAAATGAAGCTGGTTTTTTAGTCGACATGGTTCTAGCTTCGACACGAGTTCAAGGTGGAATGTTCGAAGTGTTGTGAGATGTTCATTGATCGTTGAAAAGCAACGATTCTGAACATAACTCAGAGGTTGTTAGTTGATGGATAATGGTTGCTCGAGAAGGTTGCTTGAACTAAGAATAGCCGTCAGGAAGAAGACCAGAAATACCGAGGGCCAAGGAATTATTGTTGTCGCAGGTTCTAATGGGCTGAAAGTAGGGTTACAATTAAAGACCGGTTGTATGGTCGTGTACCCTCAGTATCATTGAAAGGCCTAGGTACGTATCGTTGAAAGGCAAATGGAGTTTTTGCTAGAACCGGGGTTACCATTAGCCCTTGAACTATGGAAAGGTCGGTCGTCATATGATTACGATGGTTTCAAAGTAGGATTGGCAGTGATAGCTAGCGTCTATCATGAATGATTGGTTTCTTTGTTTGTACCATCTCATGTAGATTTTCCAACGTCAAAAGCGATGTTTCTTGGGTGCTCATCTGATATTGGTTTAGGCCTCTTGGGCTTGTTCTTGAGGGACGTTGAATTAGATTAGGATGGTTTACGTGAGATATATAACATGGATGCTATGAGTGTTATTGTTGGTTTTTTCTGTTTTCCATGAGTGAATGGTCGTTTTGATTACCATAGATAAATTGTTCTTCCTTTGGTCGTATAGATTGTAAAGGCTATCACTGTCCGACGTGGGGAAGATGGGAGTTGAGTTCTTCTCTGGAGTTGTAGGTAAATTAGTTTGTTTATTTACCCATTCTTGTATACTTTATTGATGATGTTAGATAACTATTTTATCACTCACTTAGACTTTTGTCTGACTCGCGGTTTTATGTTTCCCCCTTATTACCTTGGGCTGTTCATCCGATTTTTGGATGAGCAGACTTGGTGGCAGGTTAAAGGTGATAGCTTAGTGAGGACAACGTTGCAGTTTGGAGGCGAGCAGGAGGTTGGTGTATTATCATTCTTACTATATAATATTCGGATTTCCGTTGTTTGTTATTCTACTATGAGTGTTGTAGTGAGGCAGATTTGTACAGACATGTGTTGTTATCCTGTTGTATGGATATACTCTCTAGTTGCTTTGAATGTTTGTAGTTTCTATTCAAATATGCTTCACATTTCTTACTTGTTATATATGTTCAATTATATTTTATCCTTGCGTAGTGAGTTTCGCCACAGGTCTTGCTTGTGTTTACCTACTTTGATGATCGTCTATAGCTTCTTGGCACACCTTTCAATGCACTTTTCCTCTTGTTTAGTGTAAGGGTTATGGGCAGTCATCACATCCCCAATGAAGGACACTTTGTAGCACAAGTAACATTCGGAGCAACCTTCGAGAACTTAGTGAAGATAACTATTCTATGCACAACTGAAGGGTGTCCAGATCTGCAATGGATCTATGACGGAATTGATCGGTCTGGATCTGTGATGGATCAGTAACGAAACGGATCGGTAATGGTTTTGTGACCGATTTGTGATGGATCGCGCATAGATGGACTGCACATAAACGGATCGCACATGGACGAATCGTGTATAGATGGCTCGTGCATGGTCCAGATCTACGATGGATCAGTGACAAAATGGATCGGTCATGGATTGGTGATGGATCGGGCATGGATGGATCACGCAATGATGGATCGTGCATAGATGCCTCGCGCATGGGTGGATCAGTGATGGATTGGTGACAGATTTATCACTGATGGATCTACGATGGATCGGTGATGGATGGATTACACATGGATGGATCTCAAATGGGTGGATCAGTGACAGATTTATCAGTGATGGATTTGTAATGGATCGGTGATGGATGCAACACACATGAATGGATCAACTTAGATTTGTGATGGATCTGTGATGGAATGAATCGACTTAGATCAGTGACGGATGGATCAGTGACAGATCAGTGATTGATCAGTGACGGATTGATGTAGAATTAAACCAGGAGATATGATAGCATTTCAAAAGCGCTGCAAAAGGTCGTTTTGACATTTTGGCCAGTTTTTCGTAGCGAAAAAGCTAAAAATACTATGAAATGCAGTATCGACCAAATGAAGCTTGTTTTTGAGTCGACGATGGTTCTAGCTTCGACACGAGTTCAAGGTGGAATGTTTGAAGTGTTGTTAGATGTTCGTTGATCGTTGAAAAGCAACGAATGTGAAGATAACTTAAAGGTTTTGAGTTGATGGATAATGTTTGCTCGAGAAGGTTGCTTGAACCAAGAATAACCGTCAGGATGGAAGACTAGAAATACCGAAGGCCAAGGAATTATCATTGTCTTAGGTTCTAGTGGGATGAAAGCAGGGTTACAATTAATGACCAGTTGTATGGTCGAGTACCCTGGGTATTGTTGAAATGTCTAGGTACGTATCGTTGAAAGGCATATAGAGTTTTTACTAGAACCGGGGTTACCATTAGCCATTAACCTATGGTAAGGTTGGTCATCATACGATTTACGATGGTTTCGAAGCAAGATTAGTAGTGATAGCCAAAGTCTGTCATGAATGATTGGTTTCTTTGTTTGTACCATCTCATGTAGATTGTCCAACGTCGAAGGAGATGTTTCTTGGGTGCTTGTCTGATATTGGTTTAGGTCTCTTGGGCTTGTGCTTGAGGGATGTTGAATTTGATTAGGATGTTTACATGTGATATATAATCTGGATGCGATGAGATTTATTGTTGTTTTTTTCTATTTTCCATGATTGAATGGTCATTTTGATTACCATGGATGAATTGTTGTTCCTTTGGTTGTATGGATTGTAAAGGCTATCGCTATCTAATGTGTGAAAGACGGAAGTTGAGTTCTTCTCTGGAGTTGTGGGTAGATTAGTTTGTTTATTTACCCATTCTCGTATACTTTATTGATGATGTTAGATAGTTGTTTTATCACTCACTAAGACTATTGTTTGACTCAAGGTTTTATGTTTCCCTCTTATTACCTTGGGATGTTCATCCAATTTTTGGATGGGCAGACTAGATGGCAGGTTACAGGTGATAGCTTAGTGAGGACGATGTTGCAGTTCGGATGCGAGCAGGAGACTGACATATTATCTTTCTTACTACATATTATTTTGATTTCCGCTGTTTGTTATTCTACTCTGAGTGCTGTAATGAGGCAAATTTGTACAAACATGTGTTGTTATCCTGGTGTGTGGATATACTTTCTAGTTGCTTTGAAAGTTTAAAGTTTCTATTCAAATATGCTTCACATTTCTTACCTATTATATATGTTCTATTATATTTTATCCTTGCGCTTTGAGTTTCACGACGGTTCTGATGATCGTCCATAGCTTCCTGGCGCACTTTTCCTCTTGTTTAGTGTTGGGGTTATGGGCGGTCGTCACATCCCCATTAAAGGACACTTTGTTAGCACAAGTAACATTGGGAGCAACCTTCTAGACTTTAGTGGAGATGGCTATTCTATGCACAACAGAAGGGTCCAAGAAGAATAATGATGGAGAGAAGGGAGAAGGAAGTTTTAATAAGAATAAAGAAAGAAATGGTAGAAGAAAAAGAAGAAAATGGCAAATTCAAAAAGGAAGTTAAGACTTGTACATGTGCAACCGTAAGGGCCTTGAGGGCAAGGATTGTAGGACTTTTTTGACGAAGAACGAATTTAACGGAAAAATTTTAACTGTCACGAGGTTGGACACATGTCTAAGGACTGCTAAAAGCCAAAAGTTATCTGAAGTGGCCAGAATTATGCATTAGAGGCAGCACCAATACAGAGCCGACCCCCAAGAGACCAAGGTCAACCTGCACTTGAAGGTATAACTTCTATTTTAGTAATTTCTGTATACACCTTGTTCGATTCAGGGGCAACCCATTCTTTTATCTCTAAGAGGCTAGTTAATCTATTGAGCCTTCCCTTATTTATTTCCAGTAATCTGGTAGAGGCGACCAACCCTATCGGAGGAGCTAAGTACCTTGAGCTATTTTTCAAAGACCTAGAATTGGAGATCGACGATGTCGAATTCCTTTGCATAGCGTTAGCGTTGGATTTTATGGGGTATGAATTTATCCTGGGTATAGATTGGTTATCATTTTATAGGGTCGTCTTAGATTGCGATAAGAGAATCGTTCGTCTTAGGAGTCGAGGAGGACGTAGTCTGAGTATTCCTTGTAATGTTAGGAACTAGGATAAAGCCTTATTATATTCCTTATCTACTAGTTCCATCTTTGGTCCCTATAGTATGTGAGTTCTTGGATGCCTTTGAGGAAGTCATGGGATTTCCACCCCATAGAGAAATCTTTTTTCGTATTGACCTAAAGAAGGATGCTAAACCAGTAGCTTTACCCTTGAGGCATATGGCGCCTAAGGAAAGAAGGGAATTAGATAAGAATATTTTAGAGTTAATGCAGAAAGGCTTCATTCGACGAAGTACCTCTAAATGGGGTGCACCTGTTGTGTTTGCCACCAAAGTAGACGAATCTCTAAGACTTTGTGTGGATTATAGAGAGCTTAATAAGTTGACCAAGAAGAACAGTTACCCCTTACCTAGAATTGATGATCTATTTGACCACTTGGGAGAAGCCCGAGTATTTTCCCAATTAGAACTTGCCACTAGATTTCATCAGTTAAGAATTACGAAGGATGGTAAGGATAAAACCGTGTTTAGGTTACCGGATGGATTGTTCCAATGGGAAGTTATGCCTTTCGGATTGATGAATGCACCCGCCTTCTTTGCTGACCTCATGAGTAGAGTGTTTAGGGGCATTGTAAACAAGATTGTGGCAATCTTCGTGGATGATATCCTTATATTTTCAAAGGACCATAAAGAGCATGAAAGTCACTTAAAACAGGTTCTAGGGATATTAAGAAAGGACGAGTTGAAAGAAAAATTCATGAAGTGTCATTTCTAGAGGGAAGAAATTGGATTTCTGGGACATATTGTGTCAAGCAAAGGCTTGCCAATGGACCCTACGAAGAATTTGGTTCCTTGGATTCTCTGGGTATTATCGAAAATTCATTAAAGACTTCACAAATATTACTACTCCTTTAACTCAACTAACAAAGAAGAATTGGTATTTTCTTGGAGTAATAAGTGTGATGTGGCCTTCAAGAAATTAAAGGAAGTATTAACTAGTGCCCCCGTCCTTATTAATGGTTCAAAATTGTTTAAATTTTACCCTAATGCATGCAGAACCGATTTAAGAGCGGTTCTTATGTAAGATTGTAGGGTGGTTGCTTACGCTAGTAGACAACTCAAGGATTCTGAGAAGAGGTACCTAGTTTATGACCTTGAGTTAGCCAAAGTAGTGTTTACCTGAAAATGTGGAGGCATTATCTTTTAGGGGAGATTTTAACTTTTTACCTATAGTAAATCCCTAAAATACTTATTCTCTCAATGCGATCTAAATTTGAGACAGCAATGGTGGATGGATTATATTGTTTCTTCTGATTCCATGATCCAGTATACCTCGGGAAAGGGGAATGTTGTGACATATGCGTTAAGTAGAAAACATGCACCGTGAATGCAATCTTGGAGTGGAAACAGTCAGAGTTTCTCACTAATTTTAATTTGCAACCCTCGCCAGTAACTCCTAATGGTTTTCTTGGAGCTATGATTATAGATCCACTCTAAAAGAGAGGATTCAGTGCACACAAGACCTTGATGAAGAAATAAGGAACTTGAAAGAGAAAGTGGGAAAGAAGGAGACCTTTCCTCATTCGGCTAGATATTCCTTAGGGAATGATGGAGGCTTACTTAGGGATGGACGACTTTGTGTCCATAAAGATGAAGAGTTGAGGAAAGATATTCTAGAGGAGTGCCCTTAGTCAAAGATGACCATACACCCCGGTGGAGATAAAATGTATAAGGATATGAAGAGGAATCTCCATTGGGAAGGGTTGAAAAGTGACATAGCTGAGTTTGTAGCTAAATGTTTAACATGCTTGAAAGTAAAAATGGAGTAAGGAAGGCCCGGAGGATTGCTATTATCTGTAGAAATTCCCATGTGGAAGTGGGAACATATTTCCATGGATTTTGTTGATGGATTTCGAAGACGCCAAAAGGGAAATAGGCTACTTGCGTTGTGATAGACTATTTAACCAAGAATGCTCATTTTATACCGATAAAAACAACTAGGACTGCAACCTCATTGGCCCAATTATATGTCAAAGAAATAGTCAGATTACATGGTATCCCATCCAGTATAGTGAGTGATAGAGACTGTTTATTCACAATTGAATTTTGCAGAAGGCTACAAATGCATTGGGAACGAGCTTCAACATAAGCACAGCCTATCATCCACAAACTGATGGCCAGACGGAAAGAGTGAATCAGATATTGGAAGACTTTCCCATAGCTAGCATTATCGGACTTCGGAGGAGTATGGGAGAAGCACATACCGCTCATACAGTTTAAATATAACAATAGTTTTCAAGCGATGATTGGTATGGCCCCTTTTGAAGCGCTTTACGGAAGGCCTTGCAAATCGCCAATTTGTTGGTGGAAAATTATCGATAATGTTCTACTCGGACCAGACTTCGTCTGTGATTCCATGGTGAAGATTTCTTTGATTAGGCAGAGGATGAAGGAAGCCTAAGACCGTCAGAAATCATATGTTGATTAGCGAAGGATGGAACTTGAGTATAATGTCGGAGACTTGGGATTCATGAAGGTATCCCCACTGAAGAAGACTGTTAGGTTTGGAAAGACTGGGAAGTTGGCTCCAAGATTTATTGGGCCTTTTTGCGTTATCGAGAAGACATGATCTTTGTCCTATCGAGTGGATCTCCCAGAACGTCTATCATGAGTCCATAATGTTTTTCATGTATCTCATATGAGGAAATTCCTTCATGATTCTGCTATCAAACTCGAGCTTGATGAGATTGGAGACATAGGAAAACTCGAGTTAGAGTTCAGGGTGCCACGTGCCACTGCAAAGGTTGTAGAGCACGGAATCAAGAAACTCCACAATAAAACCGTTCGCCTCGTCCAAGTACAATGGGGAAATGATCTTGCGGAAAGCACATGGGAGACCGTGGATAAGATGAGACTGACTCACCCAGAGCTTTTCTTGGGTAATATTTCCTCAAAATTACGTTTATGGATGCATTTTGGTTGCTAGATTGGATGTTAGGAAATGGATGCAACACCGTTGCACAACACACTCATATAGAAATATATGCATATTAAGATGTTTTGCATACATATTACAACACTTATTACACATACACGCTAGGGTTGAGCTCACTTTAGTAAGTTTGAAGTTCATAATCACTGTGAGTCATGGATGTACGTGGATAAATTAAAAATAACATGGGTGTACAACATGGATGTGCAAAGCAAGTTGTGTTTTTCGCCCCTTTAAACAGATTTCGGGACGAAATCTATTTTAAGGGGTGGAGGGTGGGGGGGGGAGAGAATGTAACACCCCGTAAAATATACCTAAAAATATAAATATTAATAAATAATGGAAAATATCAATTAAATAAGATACAATCAGGCTGAAAAATAACATTTTGCAGCATTAAGAATTTGGCTATGAAATTCTTATTCGTTTTCATATATGATATGTTGAAAACGATGTTCATATGAAGAAATTACAATCAACTGAAATAGAATGGTAAACATATATATATATATATATATATTTGTGGTTAAATTAATAATATATATCTAAGGGATAAATAAATTGGATAAGATAAATATTCTCTTATACAAATTCGAATTTCAAATAAAGAGATAAGAATAAGGGGACAAGAATAATATTTATCAGGTAAGTAATAAGCTAAATTAATTAACATTATATATAATTAAATATTTCCAGTCCCCACATACGTTTATTTGGTGATTCAAAGGCCAAGAGGTCGACCTCCCCCTAAAAAGGAGGTCGACCGCCAGTCGACCGCCCTTCTAGAGGGGAGGTCGATCGCTTGGCGGTTGAAATGCACAATAAGGCTGGGTTTGGTTAGGTTTTGGGGCTAATTTATATAAACGAACAGCTAGGATTAAATCTTAATAATCCTATGGTTCTTGCGTACATAAGAAACTATAAATAACTGTAACACCCCGGATTTTTTAATATTCTAATTAACTAAATTAAAGAATAAATGTTTAGCATTGTTCTAAGGTTTGTAAGCAAAAGACTAAGTAGCTCATTTGGTTGGAACATGTGACTTGCATACAAGAGGTACAGAGTTCGATCCCCGCCAACGCCACATTTTTGTTTTAGGGGAATGGCTAAAAAGCGGCTTAGTGTGAACGCGGTTCAAAAGGTAGTTTAGTGTGAAAATGGTTAATTAGGAAGATAGAAATATATATATGTATATATATATATATAAAATAAAATTCAACCTAAAATTTAAGAAAAAAATTCAAAACAGCGAAAGCGGGAAGGCAAAACACCAAACCGACCTATTTTATGGGTCGTCCAGAGACCCGCTGGGTCGACCCCAGTGTTGACTCAGGAGGTTTGAAATTGGTCACGTCGGCCCTAAATGGTCTATGACGGATTTTTATGTTTTAGGGCTTAGGTGGCGATTTCTGGTTGGTCTGTTGACATCATTACTTGGTTTCTAAGGCCTAGATGGATTCTAGAGTGATCTGACGGCTGTAAATAAATTCAAAACTCTATAAAAAGACCCATAGACTCAAACCCTAAATCAATATTAAAACTAAAACTATGGTCTTCATGCTGTCGTCTTGAACCCTAGAGCAGCCGCCACCAATTAGAGAGGAAGAACAACAAATCAAATTAGTTCTATTCAACCCTAACAACGAATCTTCTTCAAAGGAGAGCTAATACAACTTCAGAAATCAGAATTCAGAACTCAAGACCACTTTTGAGTTGTGAGTTCGATCACTTTAACAAAATAATTGCTAAATTAATTATGATGTGATATACGTTGGATTATAAGTTGTGGTTATGAATCTAATTCATATGTTTAATCATGTATGTTAACTTGATTCATATTATATGATGTTATGCAAGTTTTATATATGATGTTATGCAAGTTTCATGTATGATGTTATGCAAGATTAATATGATTATGCAAGTTAATATGATTATGCAAGTTTCATATATGATGTTATGCAAGTTAATATGATTATGCAAGTTTCATATATGATGTTATGCAAGTTAATATGATTATGCAAGTTGTACATATGATGTTATGCAAGTTAATAGGATCACGCAAGTTGTATGCGAGTTATATGATGTTATGTAAGTTTGGATCTAAAATATATGCTAGCAGTTCATGATGTTAACTTGTGTCAATGAATCCCTTTTTATAATCCAATCACCTAGGTTTATAACATCAGTTTTTATGCGAATATGGATATGGAACATATGCTAGTTCGTATAAGTATTATGTTCATATGCAAGTTTAAGTGATAATTGGATTCACATATATACAAGTTCACACCTTTAAAGTTTAGATCCATATTCAAGTTGACATTTTTATGTTGAAACTATGACATGCATAGTTATGCAAGTTTACACCTTTATGTGGATCCATAGTTTACACAGGTTAACACCTTTTATTGGATCCATAGTTATGCAAGATGACACCTTTATGGTTAGGTTGACGACATACATAGTTTATGTAAGTTTGTGATAATTACCTAGGCTAGTTGGGTGTAAAACTATGTTCATACATACAAGTTCACACCTTTCAGATGTATGATTTTTGGATCCTTGATAATACAAAGACTACGCTAGTATGTTGTAATTCTTAATTGCAAGTTAGATGCAAATTAGATCTATTATTGTGTGTATGTGACTTTGTGACGTTTATTCCCCTTTTTTAAGTATTAGACTATTTGCTAGTCTAATATGTATATGCCATGTTAAGCGAACGAATGACGGGGGTACGATGGGGATAATAGTGGATACACACATATTGTGAATTTGGCATGTAATGGCCTAAAAAGGCATGTAATTAATTTTAAGGAATAAAATTAATTAGTGATGAAATTGGTATAATTTATATACCATAAATAGATGAGCATAATTTAGGTGATAAATTATGGACATAAATAAATATGGAAATTTGAATAGGGAAAGTAATTCAAATTTGGGGAAAATTAATTATGTATAATTAATTGCCTAAGACACGAGGTTGGACTCATTTGTGGTGTAAGACTGCCCGGACCCGCCCGGCAAATCCAGCAGCCACAAATGGTAGCCCAATGTGAGAGGTCAAAGGCCCAAACTAAATGCGTAACAATTGTATGGACACGAGGTTAGGCTCGTTTGTGGTGTAAGACTGCCCGGACCCGCCCGGCAAATCCAGCAGCCACAAATGCCAGTCTAATGTGAGAGGTCCTACAGGGGTTATCATAGTAATAAATTAAGAAACACTTAACGAAAGTAAAACATGTGGTGGGACATGGGGGTTAAGTGTGTGCCTTGGGTGGCATGAGGAAATACGATTAGTAACACTTAACCAAGGTAAAACATGTAAGTGGGACATAGGGGTTAAGTGGGTGCCTTGGGTGGCATGTGGAATTACTAATAGAAACCCTTAACCAAATTTAAAACATGTAAGTGGACATGAAGGGTGTTAAGTAGGATGTACTAGAGGGGACCAAGCCTAGGTGGAAAGCTTGTGTCAAGCATGGGTGGGCCCTTTTCAGTCCAGTAGCCCATTAAGTATCTTTGTGAGCTCGACCCAAGTAGAGGATGGGACACGCCTACTAGATCTAATTGTTAGAGGCCAAAATGGGTGTGCAGTGGCAACGCAAGTCCAACGGGGTCACGTGCGTGCGTGGGTCCGGATTGGTAGGTAAGACGTTGTTGCATCGTGTAGTTATAAGCCGTGCATTCCTTGCGTGGTATAAGGTTGCCATATTGGGGAGTGATACACCCCACTGTGGGACCTGCACGAGTATTTACGAGTTAGGGAGCCGATCGAATGGGGCAGGGTAGTGGGTATACCTAGTGGAGATAGGAGCAGACGACACCTATGTAGTCAGCTCGGGGTACACGAAGCTACCACTATTATTAATAATTATTAAGGGGGTACACCTAGTGGAGATAGGAGCAGGCGGCACCTATGACGTCAGCTAGGAGTACATGGAATTACCATTATTACTTATTGAAGGGGTACATCTAGTGGGGATAGGTACACGCTGGGTACCTATGATAGCAACTAGAGATATACAGTCAAACATGGAGGATGGTGGGTACATCTAGGAGTACACGAAGCTATCATCGTTCTATTTAACCAAGAGGGATCAAATTTCTAGAGTGACTAGTAGGGGTGCAGTTAGTGTTAGTATAGTACAGTACGGTAGAGTATAGTAATTATCCTATATTGATTAGGAAGTGCCATTAACGTTATCTCTGTTACTCTTGATTGCCTTGCCATACCCATGCAGTTCACACAGTCATTACCTTATTCTCCAGCTTATATCTTATCATATTGTTTTAATAATTATATTGTTAGAGTTATCGGACTCGCCAGACTTTATGTCTGACCCCCTTTGTTTCCACCTCTTTTCTTCCTCCCCCCCAGCTTCTAAGGGTGGTACTAGTACTAGTGGAGCTTGATTGGGATCTCTTTGGGAGCACTTGGATTTGGATTGCTGAAGTAAAGTTCAGCCTATCATTTTCTTTATGGCTATTTGTAGTAGTGGGATTATGTACTTTGTTTTATCAAGATGGATATTATGTACTTGACTTTGGTTTATGGTTTTTGATGATGTAACCAAACATATTTACCTTCTGCTGCAATAAATAAAGTTTTAAATTTTCAACTACTGCTTTATATCTGTCTTGTTGTGATTTTCTGTTCTATATTCACTTAAAATGCTCCATGGAAGTTAATGCATTCCCTTTGTGAGTGACGTTAATGGACTTGGGGTGTTACACGTGGTATCAGAGCTGAAGGTTACCAGAACAGATAAGATATTTTGAAAAACTATTTTTCAAAAGCATTTTTATAAAGAATACTTTCAAAAATATGTTTGTAGAAGAGTATTTTTGAAAGAAAGGTTTATTTTAAGAACATAATCCCCAAGAGCCATATATCCTTCCTTCGATTCTCCGTTTTGAATCTCTTCCTCTTTCTCTTTTTGAGTTCCCCCTCCCTCCGTGTATAGATGCTTTTTCTAAGATAAATAAGGACTTCTGTACGAAGGGCGGAAAACCACTTCAAGGGACTTAGACGTTTGTCAAGCTAGAAGTTAGTCCAAGGAAGTGGAGGGCTTATTGGTACCTTTAAGATAGACGATCGGGGGAAGGTTCAAATAGCTGTTTGGTTAACAAAGGACGAAACCTCATCTTGGTGGGAGGTCACGAATGGAGAATGTGAAGAAGAAGGCTAGTTGTTTTGGAGAAATAGGACACCTTAGGATTGTCCAAAGAGGCAAGGACAAAGTACAGGATCTTCTGGAGGGTAGTTGTATTCCCTCACGGCTAGTATACCTGATGGGGATAGGACCGTCTAGGTTGAAATTTGGTTTTCTTTACCATCCTGTTTGAACTTTGTTTGATTCTGGCGCTTCATACTCGTTAGTATCTGCTTCGTTAGTTGAAACACTACACCTAAATACTAGTCTAGTTAAGGATCCCATCCTAGTCTCAAATCCTGTTGGTGGTTCGGCTCATCCTTCAATAGTTTGTCGGGATTTGAGAGTGTCTATCTTGGGCGTTGGATTCGAATGCAAATCCTTCGTCCTTGGTTTCACGGGCTATAGTTTGATTCTAGGGATGGATTGGCTAGCCAGGCGGGGTGCCATTCTAGAATGTGAAAGGAGGGTAGTTAGACTATTGATTCATTATGGAAAGACCCTCATATTTCTTGTGACCCTAGGGGTTCAGTGATGCTTAGCTGCCTAGAATCTTCTGACACATCCAACAATGATTGGGAGTCTGTTTGTGTGGTCCATGAGTATGGAGACGTCTTTGATAAATTGTGGGGTTTACCCAGAGGCGCGAAATAAGTTTTCGTACGTGCTTAATAGATTAAGAAAGCCAGTTATGTGATCCGTGGTGGTTTTGGAGCAAGACTGGCAAGGACAGCCAGAGTCGGTCAAGTGCTCAATTGGTTGGCCGCCTTACTAGTATCATCTCACGTAGGTCGTCTGAATTCGAAGGAGGTATCCCTTGGGTGTTGGTCTGATATTGGTTTAGGCCTTTGGGGCTTGCACTTGGGGGATGTCGAGTTCGACTAGGATGGTCTGTGTGAGAGATGGATAGTTGTGACGATTTTGCATGGGATAATATCCTGGTTTTCTCTAGAAGCAGAGAAGAGCATGCCCTACATCTTAGGGAAAGCTTAGGGACCCTACAAGCGCACCAGCTTAAAGCTAAATTATCTAAAATACCATTTTTGGAGGAAAGAAGTGAGGATTTTAGGGCATGTGGTCTCTAGGGAAGGGTGATATGTTATGGTGGAAGACAGTCGAAAGTCCATGAGAGAAATTACCCTACACATGACCTAGAGTTGGCCGCTATTGTCTTTGCGCTTAAGTCTTGGCGTCATTATCTTCTTGGCGAGAAATTCGAATTATTCACTGACCACCAATCGCTAAAATACTTATTCTCTCAGAAGGACTTGAACTTAAGGCAGAAAAGGTGGATGGAATTCTTAGCATCCTACGTTTTGAGATAGCATATACCCCTGGCAAGGGTAACGTGGTGGCAGATGCCTTAAGTAGAAAAAGGTTGTCCTTGAGTCCGTTGTTTGTTGAGCGGCGAAGCTTAGAGTTCATCTCTGCGTTTGAATTTAAACCTTCCGTTGACTTTGTACCTGGTTTGCTAGCATCCTTAGAGGTCAGACCTACGCTTTTGGGATGGATTGGTGAGGCACAGCGAGATGACCCATAGTTGGATGAGTAGTAGAGAAGCTCAAAGGAGGGGAGTCATCAAGCCATCCCCATAGGTATACCCTAGATTATAAGGGTTGGTTACGTAGGGACGGTAGGCTTTGTGTACCAAAAGACGAGGACCTAAGGAAGACCATTCTTGATGATGCACATCGTTCAAAGATGACCATCCATCCCGGCGGGGACAAGATGTACATGGACATGAGACGAGTTTACTTTTGGGCCGGCATGAAGAAGGACGTGGCAGAGTTTGTCACTAGATGCTTGGTGTGCCAACAAGTAAAAGCAGAGCAAAAGAAGCCCGGTGGATTACTACACTCATTGGAGGTTCCATAATGGAAGTGGGAAAGCATCTCGATGGATTTTGTTGACGGATTACCGAGATCGAGGAAGGGTAACACGGGGATTTGGGTCGTGGTAGACAGACTTACTAAGAGCGCCCATTTCATTCTCGTGAAGAGTAAGAGGACTGCTCCATGGTTAGCCTCCGTATACATTCGAGAAATAGTTCGTTTGCACGGTGTTCCTTCTAGCATAGTGAGCGACCGCGATCCTATCTTTACTAGCGAATTTTGGAAGAGCTTGCAAGAGGCGGTAGGGACTCAGTTATGTTTGAGCACCGCATATCATCCTCAGACGGATGGCCAGACCGAGAGGGTGAATCGTATTCTAGAGGACCTATTGAGGTTGTGTGTCTTAGATTTCGGAGGTACATGGGAGGAACATCTTCCGTTGGTGGAGTTCGTATATAATAACAGCTTTCAGTCTAGCATTGGCATCGCACCGTTCGAGGCTCTTTATGGACGGCCGTGTCGTTCGCCTACATGTTGGTGGGTGTCTACAGATAAGATCTTACTTGGGCGCGATATGATTAGAGAGACTTCGGAAAAGATCGATTTGATTCGAAGGAGGATGAAGATGGCGCAAAGTAGGCAGAAATCTTATGCGGACAAGAGGAGGATAGATCTTGAGTTTGATATTGGGGACATGGTCTTGGTCAAGGTGTCTCCATTACAGAACGTCGTTCGCTTTGGGTCCGTTAGGAAGTTAGCACCAAGGTTCGTAGGGCCGTTTCCTAATTAAGGAGAGGATTGGGCAGATGGCGTATAGAGTGGAGTTGCCCGAGAGATTTAGTGGCGTACACGATGTATTCCATGTGTCACATTTGAGGAAGTGCTTACATGAGACCGCAGAAGTGGTAGAGCCGAGCTTGCTTAGAGAGGTAGAGATAGAGCGTGATGCGACGATTCAGCGAGCTCCTACGTGCATTCTTGGGTCGGAGGTTAAGAAGTTGAGGAATCGAGAGGTCAAGCTAGTCAAAGTGCAATGGGGGGATGATGAAAGCAACGCTACTTGGGAGACGGAAGAGAAGATACGTTCATTATACCCTTTTCTTTTTGAGGGTATGTCTTTTAGTTTCTCCTTTATCGCTTAACTTATACTTATCTTATCTTTAGTATGTCCTCTCGTTAGTACCTTTGACCTTTAGATAGGGTAGTCCTATGATTGAAACATGTGTTTGAGACATGTTATGTATGATGGATGCATGTGGATGCAAGTGTTTGCTAGTGGTTGCTCGTGGATGCATACACACACTTTAGGCACTAGATCGGCTCAGTCACTTCATATTGCATATTGCATATAAATGTGTGAGCATATTTAAGCTAATGGATGTATAATGGTTGTGCTATCATATGGATGTTGCATTTTGGTGAATGGTTGTGCACACATGTAGAAATAATATGTATCGATAGGGTTCTTTTGCATACATAATGGATGCATGGCACTATCATGGTTTGCATTAAGGAGGTCAACTGAATCAGTAGACCGCCTGATTTTGCATTAGATAAGGAACATATACACGCAATTTTTGCATATGTTCATACAGCATTAGAAATTCTATAAGGACAATGGATGCCTGTGTTTGATGGTTGAGTAGATGGTTGTTTAAATGTTAGGATATGCATTCTTCTTAACTTGGAGATTTCGGGGGCGAAATCCTTTAAGGAGGGGAGAATGTAACACCCCAGATTTTTGAATAATTGAATTAACTAAATTAAAGAATAAATGTTTAGCATTGTTCTAAGGTTTGTAAGCAAAAGACTAAGTAGCTCATTTGGTTGGAACATGTGACTTGCATACAAGAGGTACAGAGTTCGATCCCCGCCAATGCCATATTTTTGTTTTAGGGGAATGGCTAAAAAGCGGCTTAGTGTGAACGCGGTTCAAAAGGTAGTTTAGTGTGAAAATGGTTAATTAGGAAGATAGAATTATATATATGTATACATATATATATATATATAATAAAATTAACCCTAAAATTTAAGAAAAAAATTCAAAACAGCGGAAGCGGGAAGGCGAAACACCAAACCGACATATTTTATGGGTCGACCCGAGACCCATTGGGTCGACCCCAGTGTCGACTCAGGAGGTTTGGAATTGGTCCCGTCGGCCCTAAATGGTCTATGACGAAATTTTATGTTTTAGGGCTTAGGTGGCGATTTCTGGTTGGTCTGTTGACATCATTACTTGGTTTCTAAGGCCTAGATGGATTCTAGAGTGATCTAACAGCTGTAAATAAATTCAAAACTCTATAAAAAGACCCATAGACTCAAACCCTAAATCAAAATTAAAGCTAAAACTATGGCCGTCATGATGTCGTCTTGAACCCTAGAGCAGCCGCCACCAATTAGAGAGGAAGAACAGCAAATCAAATCAGTTCTATTCAACCTTAACAACGAATCTTCTTCAAAGGAGAGCTAATACAACTTCAGAAATCAGAATTCAGAACTCAAGACCGCTTTTGAGTTGTGAGTTCGATCACTTTAACAAAATAATTGCTAAATTAATTATGATGTGATATACGTTGGATTATAAGTTGTGGTTGTGAATCTAATTCATATGTTTAATCATGTATGTTAACTTGATTCATATTATATGATGTTATGCAAGTTTTATATATGATGTTATGCATGTTTCATGTATGATTTTATGCAAGATAAATATGATTATGCAAGTTAATATGATTATGCAAGTTTCATATATGATGTTTTGCAAGTTAATATGATTATGCAAGTTTCATATATGATGTTATGCAAGTTAATATGATTATGCAAGTTGTACATATGATGTTATGCAAGTTAAGAGGATCACGCAAGTTGTATGCGAGTTATATGATGTTATGTAAGTTTGGATCTAAAATATATGCTAGTAGTTCATGATGTTAACTTGTGTCAATGAATCCCTTTTAATAATCCAATCACCTAGGTTTATAACATCAGTTTTTATGCGAATATGGATGTGGAACATATGCTAGTTCGTATAAGTATTATGTTCATATGCAAGTTTAAGTGATAATTGGATTCACATATATACAAGTTCACACCTTTAAAGTTTAGATCCATATTCAAGTTGACATTTTTATGTTGAAACTATGACATGCATAGTTATGCAAGTTTACACCTTTATGTGGATCCAAAGTTTACTCAGGTTAACACCTTTTATTGGATCCATGGTTATGCAAGATGACACCTATATGTTTAGGTTGACGACATACATAGTTTATGTATGTTTGTGATAATTACCTAGGCTAGTTGGGTGCAAAACTATGTTCATACATGCAAGTTCACACCTTTTAGATCTACGATTTTTGGATCCTTGATAATACAAAGACTATGCAAGTATGTTGTAATTCTTAATTGCAAGTTAGATGCAAATTAGATCTATTATTGTGTGTATGTGACTTTGTGACGTTTATTCCCCTTTTTTAAGTATTAGACTATTTGCTAGTCTAATTTGAATATGTCATGTTAAGCGAACGAATGACGGGGGTACGATGGAGATAATAGTGGATACACACATATTGTGAATTTGGCATGTAATGGCCTAAAAAGGCATGTAGTTAATTTTGAGGAATAAAATTAATTAGTGATGAAATTGGTATAATTTACATACCAAAAATAGATGAGCATAATTTAGGTGATAAATTATGGACATAAATAAATATGGAAATTTGAATAGGGAAAGTAATTCAAATTTGGGGAAAATTAATTATGTATAATTAATTGCCTAAGACACGAGGTTGGACTCATTTGTGGTGTAAGACTGCCCGGACCCGCCCGGCAAATCCAGCAGCCACAAATGGTAGCCCAATGTGAGAGGTCAAAGGCCCAAACTAAATGTGTAACAATTGTATGGACACGGGGTTAGGCTCGTTTGTGGTGTAAGACTGCCCGGACCCGCCCGGCAAATCCAACAGCCACAAATGCCAGTCTAATGTGAGAGGTCCTACAGGGGTTATCATAGTAATAAATTAAGAAACACTTAACGAAAGTAAAACATGTGGTGGGACATGGGGGTTAAGTGTGTGCCTTGGGTGGCATGAGGAAATACGATTAGTAACACTTAACCAAGGTAAAACATGTAAGTGGGACATAGGGGTTAAGTGGGTGCCTTGGGTGGCATGTGGAATTACTAATAGAAACCCTTAACCAAATTTAAAACATGTAAGTGGACATGAAGGGTGTTAAGTAGGATGTACTAGAGGGGACCAAGCCTAGGTGGAAAGCTTGTGTCAAGCATGGGTGGGCCCTTTTCAGTCCAGTAGCCCATTAAGTATCTTTGTGAGCTCGACCCAAGTAGAGGATGGGACACGCCTACTAGATCTAATTGTTAGAGGCCAAAATGGGTGTGCAGTGGCAACGCAAGTCCAACGGGGTCACGTGCGTGCGTGGGTCCGGATTGGTAGGTAAGACGTTGTTGCATCGTGTAGTTATAAGCCGTGCATTCCTTGCGTGGTATAAGGTTGCCATATTGGGGAGTGATACACCCCACTGTGGGACCTGCACGAGTATTTACGAGTTAGGGAGCCGATCGAATGGGGCAGGGTAGTGGGTATACCTAGTGGAGATAGGAGCAGACGACACCTATGTAGTCAGCTCGGGGTACACGAAGCTACCACTATTATTAATAATTATTAAGGGGGTACACCTAGTGGAGATAGGAGCAGGCGGCACCTATGACGTCAGCTAGGAGTACATGGAATTACCATTATTACTTATTGAAGGGGTACATCTAGTGGGGATAGGTACACGCTGGGTACCTATGATAGCAACTAGAGATATACAGTCAAACATGGAGGATGGTGGGTACATCTAGGAGTACACGAAGCTATCATCGTTCTATTTAACCAAGAGGGATCAAATTTCTAGAGTGACTAGTAGGGGTGCAGTTAGTGTTAGTACAGGACAGTACGATACAGTACGGTAGAGTATAGTAATTATCCTATATTGATTAGGAAGCACCGTTAACGTTATCTTTGTTTCTCTTGATTGCCTTGCCATACCCATGCGTTTCACACAGTCATTACCTTATTCTCCAGCTTATAACTTATCATATTGCTTTAATAATTATGTTGTTAGAGTTATCGGACTCGGCAGACTTTATGTCTGACCCCCTTTGTTTCCATCTCTTTTCTTCCTCCCCCCCCCCAGGTTCTAAGGGTGGGACTAGTACTAGTGGAGCTTTATTGGGATCTCTTTGGGATAACTTGGATTTGGATTGCTAAAGTAAAGTTCAGCCTATCATTTTCTTTATGGCTATTTGTGGTAGTGGGATTATGTACTTTGTTTTATCAAGATGGATATTATGTACTTGACTTTGGTTTATGGTTTTTGATGATGTAACCAAACATATTTACCTTCTGCTGCAATAAATAAAGTTTTAAATTTTCAAGTACTGCTTTATATCTGTCTTGTTGTGATTTTCTGTTCTATATTCACTTAAAATGCTCCATGGAAGTTAATGCATTCCCTTTGCGAGTGACATTAATGGACGTGGGGTGTTACAATAACCCTATAGACTCCATACCTAAACCCTAGCCACTCTCTTTATTTATGTCTCCACTCTACCTCCGTTGAATCCATAAGAATTCAAAAATAGGTTTCCTTCTGCTTCTACAAAACTATTTTTCTTTCTCTAATATTTTCTTATGGAATATAGATCTAGAATCACATAATTTATTTATATAAGAATTTTAATTATTTAATTCTTATGTATATAGATCTCTAGAGATTGGAGTTCATATCAAATAGCACAACAACATCAGATCTACGACCTTTCCAATCACTGTGAGTGGAATTCGTATTTTCTTAAGACTATTCTACATTTGTAGATTATCACATGGATATGTATGCCTACGGGGATTTAGTATAATGATAATTTTAAACTACAAAACCCTCAAATCTCCTATTTTTATGTATTTCGCAAGAATTGTCAATTTATATCGGGTTTGTGAATTTTATTTTAGTAGCGGATTGAGAACAATTGGGTGATGTACTTTTTTTTGATTTGATTTACCCTTTTATCTAAATCTTTGATTGTAATGTAAAATGGTTTAGATTTGATTATATTTATTATTTGAATAGGTTTGGGTTTCTATTTTAATTAGATAATCCGAACATATTCGGATTTGGAGCCAATCAAATATGAACGTTTTTATTTACAACATGGAAGAGGGGTAAATTAGATAAATAAAGGTCTATGTACAACATGGAAAAGGGGTAAATTAGAATTCTACACCTTATTCTTGATTCATTACTAGAATTGTTCCAACAAGCCTAGAATGCAAGTTTCAATTGTATATTGTGTTTTTTCCATTACTGTTATCTGTTATTAGGCGATTATGCCATTATGCCATGAATGTAGCGGTCAGATGTGGAAATTAACTTGTATGCTCAAACTTAGACCAAGTTGACAATTTTATCTCATTAAACATTCTCTCGTTCATACGAAACTAGCAGTATCGATAGTACTAAATACTCTTCTTATGTAGCATAATTAACAAGATTAGCGTAATAATGACGTAGTAAATGCGATAAGATAAGATCTGATCACGTATATGGATTGCTTGTGTATGCATATAGAATGGATTATTTAAATATTAAATAATGACACATAGACACAATCTTAGCCGTCATTTATGGTAGAAGTCTGCCTGGAACTGACCGACAAATCGAGCAACCACAAGTGGGTCCTACTAATATGAGAGGTCTGGGTGCCGTGGGCCATTCAAATCTAGTACACTATAACACATGGTTAAACCCACTTGCAGTAGAAGTCTGCTTGGAACCACCCGACATATCCAGCATCTACATATATACAGTATAATGTGAGAGGTCTAGTGTATATATATAAACCTATTATGTGTGAGAATAGGCAGGTTTACTACTCTTTGGGAAGGTCTTTAGTGGATGACTCTCTTCATATCTATTTTGGTTCTTCAGTGGTTAGGACTAAGATCCTCTCTGAAGGTTTATTCCTTGGATAGGAACCAAAGTTATGGGACCCACCCTTATTAGATTTGAAGTAAGTCTGTGGGTCCTCCTTCTTTAAAAGTGGTTAGGCGCAGCGGCAACGAAGTGGGGTAGTTCACTAGGGATGTCCACTTCCTCTAAAAGCTTATAAGGGCTAAACTTGGGACATGATTGGTTTATATATGATATGTGGTCGTAGCATACGCACCAACTATCTAAGGGCTGTCTTAAGCGGCATAGGTGTTCTATTGTAATATCAGTTATGTAGTAACGTTCGAAATACTACTTCTCATATTATTTGTGAGAGTATAGACTTAAGAACGTTGACGTATTAGGACGGGGTCTTAAAGGGCTAGGGTCTGCCTTAGGGTTATAAGAGATCATAAGAATCCACCTTTAATAAGGGCCTTAAGTGACAAGGATGCCTGCCTTGTTGGGTCTTTATCCTATGTGAACTAATGGATGTCTTAAGCAATTGACTCAGATATCCAACTCATTGGTTAGATACTTTATGTTCATGTGTATGATTATGTGTTTCATAGACATACCTTGATATATATATAACCAGCTAAATCTAGGGTATATTCTTTAAGTAAATACTATTTTAAGTCCCACAGGACTTTATGTTCTGACCCCTCTCCTTAACATATCCAATAGGTCAGTAAGTGGGGTAGATTCAATCAACGAAGCAACGATGGTGTAACGACTCGGAAAATCTGAACCAATTTGAAAATTTTAAATTGGCAATTTTGGTGAATTTTAAATATTTAAAATAAATATTTTAAAGAATAACGATGAAAAGTGAGTTTGAATTGAAGTTTGAAAATAAATATAATTAATTCTAATTATAAACAAGGCCTGAAATGGCGCGGTAGTTTCAAAATTTGAATTCAAACTTTGACTGACTGTATCGGGTGCAAAATAAAATGGATTTTAGTGAAGCCAAAAATATTTAAATCTGTTAGTGAATACCTTTCTAACGAATCTGAAAAATTGAAGTTTCATAGCGGGAAGCAAAAGTTATGGCCAAATGAATTTTCTGAAAGGTCGCTATGGAGTTTATATAGCCCGTGAAAATGGCCATTTTGCAAATGACCTCGGAATTCGACGAAACCACTTTTGTTGGATTCGGGATGTTAAATTATTGCTAGGTTTCAAATTTCATAATTTTTGAAGCTAGTATGTGAGCGTGGCAAAGGAAAAAGTGTTTTGGTCAATTATAGTTAAATTGGATCGACCAGAAATGGGCCATTTTTCAAACGGTCTCAGAATTCGACGAAACTAGTTTTGTTGGGACCGTATCGTCAAAACATGGCTAGATTTATTTTTCGGGAATTTTTAGAAGCAGTATGTGGCCCCGACAAATTGAAATGTACGTTCAAATTAAATATTGAATGTGGTATATTTTAATTTGAATGAAAACTGACTGTAACAGTCAAATTGGCCAACGAAACATATCCATTTGTGTCCGCGATGGGGGCATTTAGCTAGGGGCGACAGTCGTTGGGTTGAAATTGGTGTTCGTTTAGACAAGAAAATATTTTTGAATTTAAAATAAATTAAAAATTAAATATATGGGTCAAACCCCCCTCTTTTCTCTCACTTCTGTTTTGACCGGTCAACCCCCGATTAACCCCCCCCCCCCCTCGCGAACGACGGAAGTGCTCCCATCTTCCCGACCCAATCGTCGCCGCCACGTCCACTTTCAGCACCCCCTCCAGTTAAGTTTTCCGTTCATCTCTCCCTCCTCTATAAATCCATACAACCCTCGTCAGTTATAGTGGGGTATTGGCGTCGAATTTCCTCGAGGAAGACGCTGTCTTTGGAGCTCCGCCGTGCGCTACAGGGACCACCGAGTTCGCCATCTCCACCACCGGCCGACTCGCCTCTCTCCCCTCTTCCACGGTGTATATACCGATCCTTCCATAGTTGCACGGATTTTCTGAAAAATCCGAACCCTAGTTCGAACCAACTTTGAAAGGTGAGACCTTTATTATATTTAAACTTTGAAAAATCATATCATTATGGTGTGTTAACGAAATTCAGTGAAACAAGAGATAGTGGACTCGTGTGGACTCTTCTACATTTTAGAAGAGACCGCATATTTTTCTGAGCCTTCTACTATTTTTGGTGGAGTGGAACCCAAAGTGAGATTTCTAATTTATAAACGATATGGAAAAAAACGATGTATAAATTATATAGTCGATGTATGAGTTATATAAGCGTTGTACACCTCATGTATAAGCGTTGTATAAGTTGTATGTTCAATGTATAAGTTATATATGCATTGTAAAAATTATATATGCGATGAAATGACATTGAAATGAATTAAAGTGAATTGAAATATGTTTATATACGAATATATATATATACTCCCCTCGTCCATAGACCATGGACGATATTTATTGGTTGTGATATTGTTTGGATTAATTGGTTGATGCGAAATTTGGTGAATAATACGAATGGTTGATATTGTTTGGTTGTGGTTGAAAAATACCCATTGGTGATTGAAACAAAATTAGAATAGATTGTGGAAATGAAAATAAAACATGCCGCCTGCGTGCGAACTAGATGCATGAATCCCCATTGTCAAAAACCGCGAGGTTTTAAGGTAGAGCGAGGAGCCGTACTAGGGACGGCCCCGGTTTAAACTACCCTGCCGTTATGCTGCCGAAATTTTCAATAATATTCATGTGTTAGAATTATTTTCATGTGTTGAAACTATATTCATGTGTCGAATAGAAATTCATGTGTTGAATAGAAATTCATATGTTGAATAAAAATTTATGTGTTGAACGACATTCATGTTTTGAAATAAATTGTTTTATAATAAAAATCATATTTTTATCATCTATATGAACTATATAAAATAGTCGTGTTTTGAAATAAATTGTTTTACAATAAAAATCACATTTTTATTATATACATGAATTGTTAAAAATAGTGAAGTGTTGAAATAAATGTCTGTTGGATAAAAATATCATTTTTATCAAATATATAAAGTGGAAATAGTTTTGAAATCGAAGGAAGAATTATATTTGTATATATTTATATAAATATAATGAAAATATAGTGAATAACGACGCTGCAGTTCGTATTTTGAAATCGTGATTTCAAACGATTAGTGCGGGAGATCCGACCATCGGATTTTCTCGAAACCACAACCGCTGGGTTCGCTTTGGGAATATCTTTCCAACGACACCAACTTTGTAAAGATCCAACGGTTGGATTGTCTGGAATGTTTAATTCAAATCTGAAGAAAAACAGCGCCAGAATCGATTATATTTATATTTATATATATATAAATATAATTAAATTAAATCGAATAACGACGCTACAGTTCGTATTTTGAAATTGTAACTTCAAACGATTAGTGCGGGAGATCCGACCGTCGGATTTTCCCAAAATTGAAACCATTGGATTCGTTTTGAAAAGATCTTTCTAATGATATAAATTTGGTGAAGATCCAACGGTTAGATTTTCAGATATGTGTAAATCAAATCTGGAGGAAAACAGCGCCACGGCCGCTATATGGCCTGAAGCGCTGTTTTGAATAAATTGGCTATTTTTAAATAAAAAAATAGTGATAAATCGTGATAAAATATTATAAATGATATAGAATGGAAATAAACTGAATTTGCTCGGTTTATGTGATATTTGATGGTTGAATGTGTTTGGCGTGAAAATTAAATAAAAGAACAGAATTAGTGATATCGAATAATTTAACCATTGAAATGAATTGATTTGAAATTCTAAATATACGTTAATTATTTGAAAAGGCCGGGTTAATTCTCATTTCAAACAATTGATCGACGATTGAAAGTCAAAGATATGAAGATGGTGCAAGACCGATGATCTTCACATCGAATGGAGGGGTGATATTGATATTCATGATAGGAGTAGCTAACTTGATGGGGTTGAAGTAGTAGCCACCCGGACGTACTTGTTGATTGTACGGATATGCGAGGTATTGAGTGCCTCCAGTTTCGTTCAGACCCAGGACGAACGTGTAAATGGACTGGGTGTCTGACATTAGATTTTGTTCTGTGCTGATTGATCTCTGTTAAATATATATCGATAGAAATCAGTCGCACGGGGTGAATTGCCTGTGTGGCACGCCTAAGTGATAGATGATCAAGGCTTCTATTGAAAAGCAAAGTCTTATGGTTGATGATCAAAGCACAGCCCATGTGGCATAGCTTTGTGTACAACGTGAATTCGCGAGCCTCACACCTCGGGATGGACCAGAAATGGGAGAAGGATCCAGGGAGGACATGCGTTTCTTTCTAGCTAGGGTGGTGTTAGTGACCTACCAGTCCTGACATTTATATACTTTTCACCTCTGTGGTTGTTGCTGTTGCGAGGCGCCTCGGATAGATCGGTCGATCCGGGACCGATGGAGTCATTGGGCTCATTAACACCCCAAAGGGCGGGGAAACGCAGTGTTCAGGCATTTTAATCTACATCGGTGGACCGGCCCTATGGCTCCGAAGGGTCACTCGAGCTCTGATCCTGAGACACGGGCTAGAGCGTCTCGAATTCGGTAAGGACTATCTTTTGCCTTGGTTCATGACGGAAATCCAATTTCCAAATACGATACTGTGCGATTTTGATTGTATACCTATAAATGGCGACATAGTGGTATGGGGCATTAATGTCGTCTATGATTGATACTTATGATTTGAAATTGTTTTTAAAACATATAAGCACTAGTAATATTATCAAGTGCTTTTGTTTTATCCGTATCAAGCATATTTTGGCCATTATAAGGTAAAACTCTATCCTCCGGTTTGTGTTGCATTGAGTGATGGGAACTGAGTCTTACAGTGGCTTCATTTTTATAAAAAGGTATTGCGATGTTTAAAAGAATTATTTGTTTTAAAGCACTGGCAATCCAATGTAGTAAACCCGTTCCGCGAAAGTGGCGTGGTCCTGTGATTAGCCATATATGAAAATGTGTTAAGTAGATTTCTCATACCAGTCCCATGACTGACTCGTAGTTTGTTTCACTTGCAAACTCGGGTGCCCCTATTTCTATACGGGCAGCCTTGTATTCAGGTTTTAGCAGGCTTTTTCTGGATAGCTGGAGCTAAAGATGGATTCTATCATTTATCTCTTTCTATGCTGTTCAGCTCCTGTTGTACATATTATGTTTTCTTTCCCGCAGTAGACATTTATGTATAGTTGAACTGTATTTGTTCTAAGTATGATCCTACATACTATGTAACTCTGATGATTATATTTATCCAGTGTATTCTATTGTACATTATCTGGTGTATTTTATTATTTCTGTTCTGCTGTTATCTGTTTATGTGTTATATTCCAAAGATCACCTTTGCACCGTCTCATCGGGTATGGGGTCGTCACAAACGTGGTATCAGAGCTTTGGTTAGGCTTAGCTCTGGTATATAACACATTAACAAACTCGTTAGAAATAGAACAAGTAGTGTTCTAGGACGGGTAACTCATTATAGATAGGATCAGTAATACCCTAGTACGAGTATAGCAGAATCAGAATAACTCGTTAGAGATGGGGTCAGAAGTGCCCCAGAACGAGTTGAGAGTTATATGTTTATAAATAACGTATTTGTAATTATATATAGTTTGGTTTTAGAAATATGATTTTTGAATATATAAAAGATATATATTTGAAAGGTAAAAGGGTATATGAATTGATTAGTATATTTTTGAAAAGTTAAAAAAACAATTTGATTGTTGTTTGAGTTGTGTGATAGTGGGTTGGATTAATTCAATTATTATAATGATAGTTAATTTAATTAATAAGAGAATGAATGGTAGAATTTATTCAATTAAATCACACATTGAACTTATTAGAGAATAGGTAGAAATATATACATGTGCATTATATATGTTTGAACAGGTAAATGGATTAGCTGTTGAGTAAAGAATTTATTTGCATGCCCGACAAATTGGTAAACCTTAATGAGTTGGATGCGAAATATTATTATATCATCTCGTGTGAATGCCATTGGATGCGGAGTGCTGGTTGTTCTGTGTGTAATAATAAATGTCGCCATAAGATAGTAACAATTAATTTTGAACTACACTACATGGCATACTTCTTGAAGATAGGCATACTTCATCATATACCACATAAGCATTTGGAGCTTGTGTGACGAGGTTGAAGATTTACCATACAAGCGAGGGGCTTGTATGGCGATGACTGTATTTTACAGGTTGAACTGATGACTGATATGGACCATATAAAATATAACGGTAAATTGCCAGATTAATAAAAAAACCATACGGGTCTGGAGTTGACAATAATCACATCTCTCTAGTTATTAGATACGGCACATGGATTATTTATTTCCCACACGGGACGAGGTGACGAGAATTTATTCTCTGGAGCAATTAAAAATACACACTCCCTCAGGCTTAGACAAGGTGACGAGAATTTATTCTCTGGAGTTATTATCTATACACGCTCCCCTGTAAACACCAGAATATATCACTATAAATATGTGTATGCTTTATAGGATTTATTGGGTACCTAATACGGCCTAATAAATTTCCAAATCCCTCCCTGTACAAAGGAGGTTATGGCGAAATTTTTCAAAAATTTAGGGTGTTAGCCAAATTTTTGAAGAATTTGAAAATTCTCAGAAACTGAAAAGTTGGAGAATGGAAGCCAGATTGAAAGTAGAGTTGGTTAATCAAACCACTTTCGACTTTGTTCCTTTTAGAGGACGAAAAGTTTTAAGTGGGGGAGATTGTAACGACCCGGAAAATCTAAACCAATTTGAAAATTTTAAATGGGCTATTTTGGTGAATTTTAAATATTTAAAATAAATATTTTAAAGAATAACTATGAAAAGTGAGTTTGAATCGAAGTTTGAAAATAAATATAATTAATTCTAATTATAAACAAGGCCTGAAATGGCGCGGTAGTCTCAAAATTTGAATTCAAACTTTGACTGAATGTACCGGGTGCAAAATAAAATGGATTTTAGTGAAACCAAAATTATTTAAATCTGTTAGTGAATACCTTTCTAACGAATCTGAAAAATTGAAGTTTCATAGCAGTAAGCAAAAGTTATGGCCAAATGAATTTTCTAAAAGGTCGCTATGGAGTTTATATAGCCCGTGAAAATGGCCATTTTGCAAATGACCTCGGATTCGACGAAACCACTTTTGTTGGATCCGGGATGTTAAATTATTGCTAGGTTTCAAATTTCATAATTTTTTAAGCTAGTATGTGAGCGTGGAAAAGGAAAAGGTGTGTTGGTCAATTATAGTTAAATTGGATCGACCAGAAATGGGCCATTTTTCAAACGGTCTCAGAATTCGACGAAACTAGTTTTGTTGGGACCGTATCGTCAAAACATGGCTAGATTTATTTTTCGGGAATTTTTAGAAGCAGTATGTAGCCTCGGCAAATTGAAATGTACGTTCAAATTAAATATTGAATGTTTTATATTTTAATTTGAAGGAAAACTGACCGTAACAGTCAAATTGGCAACGAAACATATCCCATTGTGTCCAGGATGGGGTTATTTAGCTAGGGGCGATAGTCGTTGGGTTGAAATTGGTGTTCGTTTAGACAAGAAGATATTTTTGAATTTAAAATAAATTAAAAATAAAATATATGGGTCAAACCCCCTCTTTTCTCTCACTTCTGTTTTGACTGGTCAACCCCCGATTAACCCCCCCTCGCGAACGATGGAAGTGCTCCCATCTTCCTGACCCAATTGCCGCCGCCAATTCCACTTTCAACACCCCCTCCAGTTAAGTTTTCCGTTCATCTCTCCCTCCTCTATAAATCCATACAACCCTCGTCAGTTATAGTGGGGTATTGGCGTCAAATTTCCTCGAGGAAGACGCCGTCTTTGGAGCTCCGTCGTGCGCTACAGGGACCACCGAGTTCGCCATCTCCACCACCGGCCGACTCGCCTCTCTCCCCTCTTCCACGGTGTATAAACCGATCCTTCCATAGTTGCACGGATTTTCTGAAAAATCCGAACCCTAGTTCGAACCAAATTTGAAAGGTGAGACCTTTATTATATTTAAACTTTGAAAAATAATATCTTTATGGTGTGTTAACGAAATTCAGTGAAACAAGAGAGAGTGGACTCGTGTGGACGTCTTCTACATTCTAGAAGAGACCGCATATTTTTCTGAGCCTTCTGCTATTTTTGTTGGAGTGGAACCCAAAGTGAGATTTCTAATTTATAAATGATATGGAAAACAACGATGTATAAATTATATAGTCGATGTATGAGTTATATAAGCGTTGTACACCTCATGTACAAGCGTTGTATAAGTTGTATGTTCGATGTAAAAGTTATATATGCATTGTAAAAATTATATATGCCATGAAATGACATTGAAATGAATTAAAGTGAATTGAAATATGCTTATATATGAATATATATATATACACTCCCCTCGTCCACAGACCATGGACGATATTTATTGGTTGTGATATTGTTTGGATTAATTGGTTGATGCGAAATTTGGTGAATAATACGAATGGTTGATATTGTTTGGTTGTGGTTGAAAAATACCCAATGGTGATTGAAACAAAATTAGAATAGATTGTGGAAATGAAAATAAAACATGCCGCCTGCGTGCGAACTAGATGCATGAATCCCCATTGTCAAAAACCGCGAGGTTTTAAGGTAGAGCGAGGAGCCGTACTAGGGACGGCCCCGGTTTTAACTACCCTGTCGTTATGCTGCCGAAATTTTCAATAATATTCATGTGTTAGAATTATTTTCATGTGTTGAAACTATATTCATGTGTCGAATAGAAATTCATGTGTTGAATAAAAATTCATGTGTTGAACGACATTCATGTTTTGAAATAAATTGTTTTATAATAAAAATCATATTTTTATCATCTATATGAACTATATAAAATAGTCGTCTTTTGAAATAAATTGTTTTACAATAAAAATCACATTTTTATTATATACATGAATTGTTAAAAATAGTGAAGTGTTGAAATAAATGTCTGTTGGATAAAAATATCATTTTTATCAAATATATAAAGTGGAAATAGTTTTGAAATCGAAGGAAGAATTATATTTATATATATTTATATAAATATAATTAAAATATAGTGAATAACGATGGGAGATCCGACCATCGGATTTTCCCGAAACCACAACCGCTGGGTTCGCCTTGGGAATATCTTTCCAATGGCACCAACTTTGTAAAGATCCAACGGTTGGATTGTCTGGAATGTTTAATTCAAATCTGAAGAAAAACAGCACCAGAATCGATTATATATATATAATTAAATTAAATCGAATAACAACGCTGCAGTTCGTATTTTGAAATTGTAACTTCAAACGATTAGTGCGGGAAATCCGACCGTCGGATTTTCCCAAAATTGAAACCGTTGGATTCGTTTTGAAAAGATCTTTCTAATGATATAAATTTGTTGAAGATCCAACGGTTAGATTTTCAGATATGTGTAAATCAAATCTGGAGGAAAACAGTGCCACGGCCGCGTTATGGCCTGAAGCGCTATTTTGAATAAATTGACTATTTTTAAATAAATAAAAATAGCGATAAATCGTGATAAAATATTATAAACGATATGGAATGGAAATAAACTGAATTTTCTTGGTTTATGTGATATTTGATGGTTGAATGTGTTTGGCGTGAAAATTACACTAAAGAACAGAATTAGTGATATCGAATAATTTAACCATTGAAATGAATTGATTTGAAATTCTAAATATACGTGAATTATTTGAAAAGGCCGAGTTAATTCTCATTTCAAATAATTGATCGACAATTGAAAGTCGAAGATATGAAGACGGTGCAAGACCGATGATCTTCACGTCGAATGGAGGGGTGATACTGATGCTCATGATAGGAGTAGCTACCTTGATGGGGTTGAAGTAGTAGCCACCCGGACGTACTTGTCGATTGTACGGATATGCGAGGTATTGAGTGCCTCCGGTTTCGTTCGGACCCAGGACGAACGTGTAAATGGACTGGGTGTCTGACATTGGATTTTATTTTGTGTTGATTGATCTCTATTAAATATAAATCTGTTTGGCGGCGGAGAATTTATTCTCTTGCTTAACGCCCTTCTCTGAGACGTACGAGCCCAGAGGTTATATATCGATAGAAATCAGTCGCACAGGGGTGAATTGCCTGTGTGGCACGCCTAAGTGATAGATGATCAAGGCTTCTGTTGAAAAGCAAAGTCTTGTGGTTGATGATCAAAGCACTGCCTGTGTGGCATAGCTTTGTGTATAACATAAATTTGCGAGCCTCACACCCCGGGATGGACCAGAAACGGGAGAAGGAACCAGGGAGGACATGCGTTTCTTTCTAGCTAGGGTGGTGTCAGTGACCTACCAGCCCTGACATTTATATACTTTTCACCTGTGTGGTTGTTGCTGTTGCGAGGCGCCTCGGATAGATCGGTTGATCCGGGACCGATGGAGTCATTGGGCTCTTTAACGCCCCCAAAGGGCAGGGAAGCGCAGTGTTCAGGCATTTTAATCCACATCGGTGGACCGACCCTGTGGCTCCTAAGGGTCACTCCAGCTCTGATCACTACAAGAAAAACTGAGATTAGCGACGACAAAATCCGCTTCTAATCTGTCGCTAAATTGATCTTAGCGACTGATTTCCTATATAACTTGTTTGTCGGTAAAAACCATGACGGTAATTGTGTCAATTTTAGCGACGGAATGTAGCATGAGTTTTCCGACAATTTTCCATCATTTTACTATTTATTTAATAAAAATATAATTTTATTTAATAATTTAATTTTAATTTATTAACTGACTATTTACCGACGGATAATTAATTTATAATAAATTATCATTTATAAAAAAGTGTTGGTAAACGCTTACTAATTGCCAAGGGATTAGCGACGGAAATTAAATTGGGGTAAACTTAACCTCATTTTTTTGTTGGTAATCCGCCATTATTCCCCTTCTGATCTGCCAATATATATATATATATATATATATATATGTGTGTGTGTGTGTGTGTGTGTATGTATATATTACCATTATTACCATTATCAATATGTATTATGCGATAATCCATTGCTGAAAACAAATATCATAATGTAATAACTAAAAACACAATCTTAAAATCTAAGAAAAATAAAATTACATACACAAACTTCTAACATATTCATAAATGCTCGAAACAATTACACTCAAACTTCTAGCATATTAAAGCATACATTACATATCCAAGTAATAATTTCAAAATATAGTACAATACAAAATGATAAAGTCAAATCACATATACCGGTCCAGTAAAATATTGTATTATTCCTTTATAAAGATGTTTATGTATTCTTCTTCCGCCCTTTTGCTCCTTGTTGTGCACATCAATTGGCAGCAGCACGTCAATTATATGCCATTCTCACTAAACAACCAAGTAAAAATCTGCATATGAAAATTTACCAAAGATTACAGCCTAAATTCCTAATAAAATCCTCACATATCCTCTCTGTTGAAATACGGTGCATATTGTGTTTCTTCCGATGCTATTATTGTTCAATAAGGTCATAACTATTTTATTAATCATGAGATAGGTAGATTAAAAGGAGTAAGGTACAATGAAAATTGAGAATCCAACATCAAACTTATATTATGGTAATAATGAAAACTAAACGGTTACTGCAAATAGACATACCTGACAACGATATTGGTTAAAGCGAAATGGTTAAAGAACCAATCAGAAGAATACTTCATTCACTGCAAGCCAACAACAAAGAGAAAAGGTTAAAGGGAAACCTTCAACCCATGGTGGTCATGCCACTTTAACGATGAAATGCAGGTGTGAGGTAAGATCGTCAATAACTAAAAGAAACTGCTCTAACTTACGGAACTGGAGATAGACAATTGTCTATGCTGCAACGTCACTACCACGCAGGGTGTATATAACTACAAGATGCACTAGGCAGTCAGAACACCAAGCAGGGTTAATAATAATTAGGAGTGTAATACTTTAAAAATTGACCTACTGTTCATGCTTATTAACAATTGCAATAAATATTGATTACATATCAAATTTTTACTCATCAAACAAACGCCTATTAATATAAGAATTGGTGCATTTAAAAAACCAACAAAATACTGAATATAATGTTTTCTTTCTCACATGAACTCTAATGATCGCAGTAAAAAGAAGTAGTAAAGTTGTATTTTATAAATGATACAGAATAGAAGAGGGTGTATGTAAAGATGATTATGAGAAAAAGGACATTGTACGTATTTACTAAGGGTCATGGTCATGATTGCCGCTTGTTCCATAAGTTTACGGGTAATACATACATCTGTTAAAAAGATCCTCCGAGAACTAAGATGAAAACAAAAATTCTATGTTCTTGCCAAAATTAAAAAAAAAATAACAACAAAGATCCGAGTAGTACAAACACTACAAGCAAAACTACTGATAACGACAGCTATTAATCCTCGCTATCCAACACTATGAATGGACGTTATCTACACCGACGTTAACAAAATAACAACCTCTTTAGCGTCGGATTTTGTAGTTATTATAGTGTCAGTTGGTATCTGTTATCGACTTAGAAAGAAACAAGTGGCATTTTGTGGATTGTTAAGAACGTTAGTAGTCCTTTGGGTTAGTTGTTTTCATTGTTTCAAGGAGTATACGTGTAAATCACGTCAAAGTTGAAAATTAAACCAACTCTCTCCTTGGGTTTGTTTTCATTTTTTCAAGGAGTATACGTGTAAATCACGTCAAAGTTGAAAATTAAACCAACTCTCTCCTTGGGGTGATACAAAGTGCTTTATTCATCTGAAAACCAATTACGAATGTTACAAACAACACATGATTGCAAGTCTTATACCGAAGCAAGCATATAAATGCTAATAGCAGCTAGCAAACACCATATAATGACAGAAGGCTAAAACAATTAGCAAACCCTATACCAACATTAAAGAACTGCACACCCAAAAGATTGCCTACAACCGAGTAATCAAAAACAAATAAAAAACCTCAAAATTGACCTGCAGAGAATACAAGAAGTCACAAGACGAAACCCTATAATCTCCAGAGCCACAGCGAGCTCCAAGAAAACTTTGGCTTAAGGCCCTGAGCGATAAGGGAAGAGAAGAGGAAGACGCTGAAGGAGACAGACTCGAAGACGAGGAGGTTGCGGACGACGTCGGTACCGGCGTCACAGGCGGAGGAGTTCTCGAGGCTGTGCTGGTCTGGAGAGGTGAGGGAGAGGCCGACGAAGATGGAAGGGGAATCGAAAGTCACACAGTGGAAGGGGATTTCGTGAATTTTGGGAATTCGAAAAGGGAGGCGGAAGTGAATTTGGGATTTAGGTTTTGAAAAGCGGTTTTGAAAAATGAGATAACATGAAATAACTAGAAGGGCGCAAAGTTCAGCAGGTTGGAGCCAAAATTTTAGCTGTTTGGAGCCAAAATTTCGGCTGTTTGGAGCCAAAATTTCACCAGTTTGAAGTTGAAGTTTAAAAAATTTTAAAGTAGATTATTAGCTGAAATTTTACTTGAATATGAAGAATGCAATTTGAAGTATTATAAAACTAAACTAAGCTTTCTTTAAAATAATGTATAAGTATTTATTCAAATTCAACAAGATGTGTCAATCATTCAATATTATTATTTAATTACTATAATTTCTACTTATTACTTATTAATTATTCAACATTAACTACCACTTATAAATTATATAATATAGATTATTGTTAAATAGTAAATGTTAAATGCATATGAAAGTATATTTGTATCATTTGTATTTCTAATTTATTAACACTACTAAGATTACTATTTTCAATTAACAATGTGTGCATATAAAGTAGTTGTAAAATCACATATAACATTTGAACAAAAAAGGTTTTAAAAAAATATTTGCTATTCATAATTAACTAGTTGTAACCAAGTGAAAAGAAACAATTGTTAAAAATATATTCATTGCACTGACAAGGAAAACAATTGTTAAAACTAAACTATAAATTTTCCACTTATAAAATTTTTTACTTCATAATTATTAAAATAATTATAAACTATTAAATAATATGTACCAATCAATTTATTAAAAGCAAATATGTATTAATAATTTCTTGATATTAATTTAATTAATTGTATTAAAGACTATGATATTAATTTAATTAATCGTATTAAAGACTATTAAATAGGTTGTCTTTTAATAATTGGTTCTCCTGAACTTAATTTAGATAATTGTTCAGAAATTCTATCTAATTCTTGATTAAAGGGTTGTTCGTTTTCAAGTCGTTCGAGTTTTTCTTAAATCTGAAGATTTAGGCTAATTAATATATTGAACAGATTTGGATATTCTTTAAACACTATTAGCAAATACGTTGTGAATCCTTGTTCAGGAACTGGTCGGCTAATCTTGTAAGCTTTTAAAAGTTTTAATGGCAGCGTAAACTTTCTCTTCATTTCCCTATGTAAGCTTTTTCATTCCTGTTGTGCGTAAAAGTTTGAGAGAAAAATAATCAAGGTATGAATTCTTATGACTTGGCTTTTTTCTTAATTTCTGTAATTAGGATGGTAATCTTTAACCTTGCAGGCTATGTTTTCGGTTTGTTTATTAACATGGTAATCTTTAAACTTTGACCATTTTGTTTTTCTTAATTACTAATTATTTATCAAATAATACGTACCAATCAATTTCTTAAAAGCAAATACGTATTAATAATTTCTTGATATTAATTTAATTAATCATATTAAAGACTATTAAATAATTATTGATTATCAAAACAAATTTAATAAACATCGAACAACAATGTATTTTATTAATTACTATTACCTCTTATTTATATTATACAGTAACTAATAATTGATCAGCATTAATTTTCAAAAAAAATTTATTCAGCATTAACTATTGAATTTTATTTACTTCTAATAGTTATTATTTATTATTAATTACTAATGTATTATTTACATTAATTATTTAAAATTTAATTTTACTAATTAATTACTAAGTAATAACACAAATTTAAAACATTTTATAAATAATAAATATAAAAGTTCGTTTCAAATCTCTTGGAAAACTGCAGGGAAATAGCTTCAAAATTATGTCGACGGTAATCCGACTCTATTAGCAATGGAATTTAGCGTTAAATATTATATGACGTTAAAGAGCTGCAATTTCCATTGATTTAGCGACAAAATTAGTATATTACGGTAATAATTTATAATAGGATGACATATAAAATCCAAAATATTTTCTCTTACAAAGCCCACGGAAATCCGCCGCTAAATAGCGACGGAATTTTCCGCTGCTAAAAATCTGTCGCTAATCTCGGTTTTTCTTGTAGTAGATCCTGAGACACGGGCTAGAGCATCTCGAATTCCGTAAGGACTATCTTTTGCCTTGGTTCATGATGGAAATCCAATTTCTAAATACGATACTGTGCGATTTTGATTGTATACCTATAAATGGCGATATAGTGGTATGGGGCATTAATGCCGTCTATGATTGATACTTATGATTTGAAATTGTTTTTGAAACATATAAACACTAGTAATAATATCGAATGCTTTTCTTTTATCCGTATCAAGCATATTTTGGCCATTATAAGGTAAAACTCTATCCTCCGGTTTGTGTTGCACTGTGTGATGGGAACTGAGTCTTATAATGGCTTCATTTTTATAAAAAGTATTGCGATGTTTAAAAGAATTATTTGTTTTAAAGCACTGGCAATCCAATGGAGTAAACCCGTTCCGCGAAAGTGGCGTGGTCCTGTGATTAGCCATATATGAAAATGTGTTAAGTAGATTTCTCATACCAGTCCCATGACTGACTCGTAGTTTGTTTCACTTGCAAACTCGGGCGCCCCTATTTCTACACGAGCAGGCTTGTATTCAAGTTTTAGCAGGCTCTTTCTGGATAGCTGGAGCTGAAGATGGATTCTATCATTTATCTCTTTCTATGTTGTTCAGCTCCTGTTGTACATATTATGTTTTCTTTTCCGCAGTAGACATTTATGTATAGCTGAACTGTATTTGTTCTAAGTATGATCCTATATACTATGTAACTCTGATGATTATATTTATCCAGTGTATTCTATTGTACATTATCTGGTGTATTTTATTATTTCTGTTCTGCTGTTATCTGTTTATGTGTTATATTCCAAAGATCACCCTTGCACCGTCTCATCGGGTATGGGGTCGTCACAGATGGAGACTGAAGATGAAAATGTAGATATTACTCTATTTTTAGTTATCATTGTTGTATTGATTGTGGAAACTTTTAATGATGAGTTTATTGATGTACCTATGGAATAGTTGTACCTTGACAATTCGTGTTTGAGTTCTATGACTTTTTGATAAAATGGTACATCATATTTTTGTATTATATTTTCTTGTTCCGCTCTGTGATATTTTTATAATGCAATGCCTATATATATTATTCTGGGCAAATGTAATCCCTTACAGGAACCAATGATCCATTTAAAGTGGCTCTAATTTTCGGTGGGCCTTTTCTTGGTCGAAATTTAGGCCCATTCGGGCAGGTTGTTACAGGGATCCTCAACTAAAGCCACTTAAGACTGAAGGAAGCGGACTATACGAGAAGATTATTAAGTTCATACCCAATTAGCCTTTTGTGCTTCTCCTTATGGGAGTAAAGTGGGCTACATTATTGAGTTATTCCCGTTTAGTTTCTCTTCATGGAAATACCATATGCATAAGGTTAATTATCGCTATGGGTTCCTATGGTTAATAGTACTCCACATCATTAACCTACCAAGTCCATTCCAACTTTTAATTACAAGTTCTATATTAACTTGTACAAATAAGGAAAGTTATAAAAAAGGTAAACTTGTCCATGGCAACAGGAATATCGCCTACTTTCCTTTCATGCATGAGTTTTTCCTTTGTCTTTGTTCTGTCAGATTTCTAGCCGTTTTCTCTTTGATTTCTATCTGATTTCCACTATGTAAACCTTCAACGAAATTTGTTTTCATTGATTAGTCATATTTTCATTTTTTTTCAAGCAAAACCTAGATCTGAAGGTGCTCGAGTCTTAGTATTGAATCGCGATCCAGTTTCAAGCTGATTAATCTTCCCTAACTCGTTGGATCTGATTCGTTTGACTCTGGATGATCAAGCCTTTGCTGATTTGGGTTTCTGCATTGCCGGCGTAACTGATTTAACATCAGTTCCAAATCTTCCAACCGATCTTCCAGTTGGGAGAATGTATCGATTTCAGTGTTTTTGGGGTAAGATTATTATTGTTGTTGGATTGGATAGTTGTATTCGGTTAACGTTTTTACTTGGATCTGGTTTGATTTGCGGAAATGGATTTAGTAGTGTCTTGAAGAAGGAAAGTGTATACAGTTTCAGTTTTAATTCTGTATAGTCATTTTGCTTCAGAATCTTCATGGATTCTGGTATATTGGTTTTCCAAAGACCTGGTTATAGTATACCTTATATGAAGTTTTTATTCAAGTTTCCCAAAGATCTGGTTTATCGATTTAAAGAAGTTTGTCTTCTTCATGATAATCTCCTAGGTCTGTTCATGTCTAACCATCAAATATCTGGGTAGATGGGTTTTGAATTGTTTCATATGTGGTTAGGGATTATCAGTTTTCTGCTATTACATTTCATTTCGTCTGTGAAGAAGACATTTAGCTTGCATTGATGGTTTTTGCTGAAAGCTCTTGAGCAGATTCTATTGATTCAGTTGGTTTCTCCCTGATTTATAGTACTCCAGTGTCATAATCAAATTTGAGCTAGCATATGTTCGAGTATAACATGGCAGTGTTGGTTTGTATACAGTCCTTGATGCATTATTATAAGAAGTTCATACTGTTGTTTCTAGCATTAAGACTGATTCACAGGTGTCTGTGAGTCATCAACCAGATTTAATGCTTTGAAATTGAATAATTTCTAGGTTTTCATGTAAGCATTAAGAGACTATTTATTCCTACAAGCTACTGTTATGTCTAGCTGTTTTGGGGTTTGGAACAGTAAAAATTTGGAGTTACTTAGGTATGACATTGGTATTGCAAAGGAGTTAAGAAGATGCTTACTGAATGTGCTAAGGCGTAGAAAAGCTACTTTAAGAACTATCACATTCAAGGCTGAAAGATCATGATTTATGAAATGCATTAGTTGCGGCTGAGTGTATATGTATGGAGCTTTCATCATATTGTTTGATCAGTGGTATAATAGCATAGTTTAATCCAGTGGAAACAAGAATTGGTACCAGATAATGCATTTTGAAGCTGAAGTTTGTATGGGGAGTTGGTTCTGGAGTGGAGCATTTAGCTTGAGTGGAGTGCAAAGGTTTTGCACAGTGCAGCGGGACTGTGGCCTAATCATGGGTCGGTTTAATGTCTTTTTCTAGATTTATTTTACTTGTAATTCCTGTTAATTTTTTGTTTTTTCGTTCGTGTAAAGGTTAGTATGCTAACTTGTCTGCTGTACTGTTTTTTAGATAATAAAGTGAACCAATTTTCAAAAAAAAGGAAAGTTATATTCTCCTTATCTTAGGATATTTATTAATTATTTTCCTAGTTTGGACTTAGTATTTAAAAAGACAATCAATACCCATTAATCTCCTATTTATTTCATTTACTTCTGTTCATAGATTTATTGCCATTTATAATCATAATGGTCATATTTTTCCTAAGGCAACCATTAAATCTCTAGTTTCCTTTTTATTCCCATTGATTATAATTAATGTCATTTATGACGCTAACATACATAATTTTCCTAAGACATTAATGAACAATGGATATCCTTATTATATCAGTCCCGAAATATCTATTTGTTGTACCCTAATAGACATTACTAATTTTATTTATTTATTTGTTGCCTATTATATATCCATACATATTGGTGCACCTGACCTCTCACATTAAGCTGACCACTTGTGGATGCTGGATTTGTCGGTCGGTTACGGGCAGACTTCTACTAAAAGTTGAGCTTAACCTCGTTTCTTAATGTTGTTATAAATTAAATTTCCTAATTGGGTTTAATACATTAATCCTTACCAATTTTTGGAAATTGTAACCATTAGGCTTAATTACCTAATTAAATTTACTTTACCCAAATCAACGTTTGTTGCAATAGTTATTTATTTATTTATGGTCCTATTTATAGCAATTTATTTACATTAATTGCTACAATGGTCACCACAAATATTATCATTTAATATAGATTACATTTACATTTATAATTCCATAAAATGAATAATGTTCAAACATTTAAACAATCAATATAATGTATATTTTGTCGTTTTCTTAGGTTCAGATGGATAATGTATATAGTTTTATATTTATATTTCTATGCGGTTAATGTAGTTATCTTCCATTATTATTAGTACTATTAAGTTTAAATTTGGTTTAACCAATAACCAAACATTCCTTTTTGCATTCAATCTTGCCATTAGGTCTCAAATCTTACAAAAAGATCATTAGCTACAGTTATTGTAAATTATGCCTGATTATTTGAATAGACATGTATCAAAACCACAAGAATAATATATTTGTTTTTAATTTGGAATAGTTGATGCAAACTATGCACACTATGTTTATTTATACGCAAATTTACACAACTTCACACTTTTGCAATTTTTTTCATACTTCTTGTGGGTTTCAAAATAATGACTTTTTGTTTAAAAAGAAGAAAAAGCATATTTACAACAACTAAGCTAAAACCCCAACAACATTGGACACAAACAAGTTTATATCGTTTGAATCAAAATTAAATAATTCATTAAACAACACTGAAACTAGAGATCTAGAATATACTATATCTAAACAGTTTTAATGGGACGGGTTACCAGATCTATAGTGTGTTGTAACAACCACAATATAATTTCAAACATAATTGTAGGCAATGTGCATAAACAGTTAACTAAGTCTACAAATAATTTTATCTATAGCCACAAATCTATAAGTTTTTTTTATCAAGATTCATAAACAGATCTGATAGGTGTCATTTCAAATTTACATATATTATAAACAGATCTGATAATATTAGGCATATGTTTTGAGATTTAATTCAAACGAGATAAATAGGTTATTATAACTTTGTATGTAAATTTCCCACTCACTTGTAATCATCCAAATCAGAAATATGAATAGCCTTTTAGGCCTACAATTCCTAAATTATTACAAATCTACAATTATTATAAAATGGGATACTTTCAGATTTGTAGATTTGCAAGAAAATAGGAAAAGAGGGGAGAATCTGATGAAAATAACTTAGATGCCAATTCATACCCTTATCCATTTAAATCTGATATTCTCTTTCCAATCTGAATGATTTATATTTGATTGATTATATATTAACATATTTTTGATTAAGAAATCGATTTAAAGAGAAGGGGAAATGGAATAGCTTTGCTGCTGCCTAAAGGTTAGTGTGGAAATGAGTGAAGCCTTACCCCTTTATTTATAGGATTGAAATTGGACATGAACTGTTAGATTTGTTTAATTAAACATCCATCTGTTTTAATATATATATATATATATGTATGTATATATATATATACCCTTCAAAACCTAGTCGTCACTGGGCCTTTCAGTCCCGAAGCGATCGACACCCTCTTATGAGCGATCGACCGCCCTTTGACCGAACTGCCCAGCGAAGGCGGGTTATAGAGGGTAATAAATATATTATTTATTCTATTTATTTATTTTCGTTCATTTTTTGTATTTCGTCCGTAACTTATTCATGCAGACTCCATTCGCGAAACTCAAAACATGAAAGTTGACCAGAATTCAAAGATGAATGCAATGGCTAAGATTTCATGGTCAAATTCCATCATTTATAGAAATTCCCATTTTTGATATTCTAATAACTAACTTTTATTGTCAAAATTCTGGGTTGTTACATTATATGCGGGTCAACATAACCTGTATTTGGAAACCTTGTTAATTGGAATCAATTTAACTTAATTTTACATTAAGTATTCCATATTTGGAAAACATGTTAATTGAAATTAACTATACTTAATTTAGACAATAAGTATTCTACTTCTGAAAACCATGTTAATTTGAAATTAATTGTACTTAATTGAACATTAAGTAACTTGTAATCTGTCTTTGTAGAACATCTGAGCAGGATCTGTTCGACTGGGGAAAAGGGCTGTAGATTACTTTCGTTAATTACAATCTAGAAATATAACAATATTATACTGAAATTATTAATGAACTTAAACATGTTAAGTTAAACCTGTCAGATTAATAAGCTACGAAGTCCATTCTGGTAAAATATGCGGGGACTCTTAAAATCCTAATTCACTTTGGGGCCAAGTCTAAGGGTGGCTTATGTCAATTTGCTTGCATGTTTATCTATCTGGAATCCATGTCAATCCGTACCATCCTATTATCATCTAAGTCTCATACTAGGCAGAGACTATGACACGCTTTACTGATGCTTGATTATAAAAGGTTCAAATTCTGAGGTGGGTATGGGGGCGTTCCGGCAGAACCATGAGCGTGCACTTTTCCAATTAGGGATGATGATACGCTGTAACGCCTACGGATACAGCTTTCTCTTTTTAGTTTATTGGTTCAGGACTGATATCCCCAGATGCTATAGCGAGAATAGGTTATTTGTGTCTGTTTAGGGAGACGATCAATTGGTAGCATTAGGAAATTCCTTCCTAGTTACTTGCTTCTGTCTGAATATGTAGAAGTGAAAAATAGTCAATCTGCTTGATCTGATTATTATTGTTATTATCATTATTGTCTTTTTCATAAGAATATCAAGTCCTTATTATAAGTTCATATCTGTTATTGTTCACCTTTAGATATGTACATACACTTACCCTTTATGACACTATAACCATTATTTAATTGTTTTCCTTAACTTAGTAGTCGAGTTGGTAATCATGACAGCTCACCATTCTTTATGTCTGACCCTTTTCCTTTCTTCCTTTCTCTTTTCTTTCCCTCGGCTTACAAGGAGAAAGTGTATAGTTCATATTTCTTTGTTGATTTTATCATGATGGATTTCTGTAAAAGTTGGATCACTTCTTGTTCTCTTTCCAAGGTTAGGCTGTATCTTTTTTACTATTTGGGGGATAATATTATTTTACTATGATATTGTTTTTGATTAAGATTTTGAGACATGACACTTTGTAACTATTTGGTTAATTAAAACAAAAGTGGTTTGGTATATATAAAATGAAAGTTTCTTCTTCCGCTGTAAATTTATTGTTTTGTCTTGTGAAATCTTAGTCTCTATGATGTTCTATGTCTTTATACCTACAATGCTCCTTATTTCTTAATGAAATTCTCATACGTGTGACATTAAGGAATGTAGGGTGTTACATTTGGTATCAGATCCTGGTTAATAAGATCACTAAAGTTTTGTTTAAATAAAAGTATTTTCAAAAGAAAACGAATTTTTCAGAAACCAAAATTTACTTTTGAAAAGAAAATATCCCTGTAGATGTCAAAGTTGGTCTAATGACGATCAACCCCCAACGTGTGTTAACCACACACGATAATATTCACAAAAATGCGAGAAAAAGGTAAACAAACATAGAAGACACAATATTTTATTTTGAGTAGGCTTAATCCAAGCCTACTCCACTTATTATCTTTGTTTATACTGTCGATTATAGGTTACAGTAGTTTCTCAGTGAAAGAAGGTAGAGAAAAAGAGATCTTTACACAAAATCCTTGTGTAGTGCTTAGAATATTTAACATACTACTTTTGGGATGTCGAATAGAAAATTTAGAGTGGCAGATTCAAGATGTCTTTCTATTTCCGAAAAGGATTGTATTTATAGGTGAGCTGGTCCGCTTAGTTGGTAAGTAGCGTGGCATATATCTTTTTCAGGTTTAGACACGTGTAACTCGATCCAGTAAAGTTGTTATAGGTGGCGGAACCCGGAATAGTTCTTCTCGGAAATCGTGGCCAACGTGGAGCTTAAAACTTGGCATATAAAAAGTTGTGGTTTAAAGCTGAGCGATTCTATAACCTTGGGAGTAGGATTTCGTCCTGTAGTAAATAAGTTTGAATTGGGATTCTCGATCCTATATTCTAGGTTTTACCCAATTCTTCAGGAACAACCCGACCGACTGACTAATGACCCGATCGATCGACTTGGCTTTTGACTCTAGAAGGAGGCTGTCTTTTGAGGGATATCCTATGTTTGTTGCGACGTTGTTTCAGGTCAACCCATGATCGATCAACCTAAGGTAAAAATAACTCCTGAAGGTCTGGAACAGGCCGATATTGTAACGACTGGGAAAATCTGAACCAATTTAAAAAATTTAAATTGGCTAAAATAATAGATTTTAAATATTTAAAATAAATATTTTAAATAATAGCGATGAAAAGTGAGTTTGAATCGACGTTTGAAAACGAATATAATTAATTCTAATTATAAACAAGGCCTGAAATGGCGCTGTAGTTTCAAAAATTGAATTCAAACTTTGTCGGACTATACCGGGTGCAAAACAAAATGGATTTGAGTAAAACCAAAAATATTTAAATCTGTTAGTGAATACCTTTCTAACGAATCTGAAAAATCGAAGTTTCATAGCGGAAAGCAAAAGTTATGGCCAAATGAATTTTCAGAAAGGTCGCTATGGAATTTATATAGCCCGTGAAATTGGCCATTTTGCAAACGACCTCAGAATTTGACGAAACCACTTTTGTTAGATCCGAGATGTGAAGTTATTTCTAGGTTTCAAATTTCATAATTTTTGAAGCTAGTATGTGAGCGTGGCAAAGGAAAAACGTGTTTTGGTCAATTACAGTTAAATTGGATCGGCCAGAAATGGGCCTTTTTGCAAACAGTCTCAAAATTCGACGAAACTAGTTTTGTTGGGACCGTATCGTCAAAACATAGCTAGATTTATTTTTCTAGAATTTTTCGAATCAGTTTGTGGCCCTGGCAAATTGAAATAAACGTTCGAATCAAATATTGAATGTTTTATAATTTAATTTGAAGGAAAACTGACTGAAACAGTCGAATGGGCCTACGAAACATATCTCATTGTGTTCGGAATGGGGGTAAAACGCTAGAGACGACAGTCGTTGGGTTTGGATTGGAGGTCGTGTCAGAAAACCCCTTTTTAAAACCATCGGCCAATAGAATTATTTCTTCATAATTTAAAAATAAAAATAAAATCAAAAAAACCCCTCGTCTCCTTCACGATCGACGGCGGAATTCATCCCGTGCTTCCCTCCTCTTTTTCTCTTCCATCTCTCAACGAAACCACCCCCTCCTTTGCAACTTTTTAAAGATCTCTTCATCCTCTACAAATCCATACAAATATCGTCGTGTATTTTGTCAGATCCGTCGCTCCCAACTCCTGACGTTTGGACCGCCGCCCCTCCTGCTAGACGCCGTCGAACTGACCATCTCGGGTGGCGCCGAGGAGCCTGCTCCATTCTCTTCGACACTGTATATCCTGATCAACCTGCAGCTACACGGATTGGAAGCGATAATCAAACCCTAGATCGAACGTGTTAAGAAGGTATACGGTTTTTATTTTCTGAACTGAAATTAACACTTTTAGATGTTGCAAACTTCTAAAAATCATACCTTTTTCATGTGTTGACGAAATTCAGTGAAACAAGAGACAGTGGACTCGTGTGGACGTCTTCTACATTTTAGAAGAGACCGCGTATTTTTCTGAGCCTTCTGCAATTTTTGGTGGAGTGGAACCCAATGTGAGATTTCTAATTTATAAACGATATGGAAAACGACGATGTATAAATTATATAGTCGATGTATGGGTTATATAAGCGTTGTACACCTCATGTATAAGCGTTGTATAAGTTGTACGTTCGATGTATAAGTTATATATGCGTTGTAAAAATTATATATGTGTTGAAATAGAAGTGAAATGCTATATATATATATATATACGCCCCTCGTCCACAAACCATGGACGATATTTATTGATTGTGATTGGTGTGAAAATTGGTTGATAGCGAATGGTTGATTATAATTGTTTGTGGTTGGAAATGATTGATTTGTGGTTGAAAAATACCCGTTTGTGGTTGAGAAATATTTGGTTGAAACCACATAGGATTAGTTTGTGGAAATGAAATAAATATACATGCCGCCTGCGTGCGAACTAGATGCATGAATTCCCATTGTCAAAAACCGCGAGGTTTTAAGGTAGAGCGAGGAGCCGTACTAGGGACGGTCCCGGTTTTAACTACCCTGCCGTTATGCTACCGAAATTTTGAATAATATTCATGTGTTTGAATTATTTTCATTTGTTGAAACTATATTTATTCATTGAATAGAAAACCTTCATGTGTTTAGTCGATATTCATTCATTGGATAGAAATTCATGTGTTGAATGGTATTCGTGTTTTAAATATAAAAATCACATTTTTACCTATATATAGAAACTATAGAAAACCTTCATGTGTTGAATCGATATTCATTCGTTGAATTGAAATTCATGTGTTGAATGGTATTTGTGTTTTAAATACAAAAATCACATTTTTACCTATATATAGAAACTATAGAAAACCTTCATGTGTTGAATCGATATTCATTCGTTGAATTGAAATTCATGTGTTGAATGGTATTCGTGCTTTAAATATAAAAATCACCTTTTTATTGATATATATAAACTACAGAAAACCTTCATGTGTTGAATCGAAATTCATTCGTTGAATTGAAATTAATGTGTTGAATGGTATTCATATTTTGAAAGAAAGTGTTTTATAATGAAAATCCAATTTTTATCATCGATATGAACTATATAAAATGATCTCGTTTTGAAATAAATTGTTTTATAATAAAAATCATACTTTTATTACCTATATGAACTATATAAAATAATAGTGTTTTAAAATGAATTGTTTTACATTAAAATTCACGTTTTTATTATATACATGAATTGTTAAAAATAGTGAAGTGTTGAAATAGAAGACAGTTGGATAAAATATAATTTTTATCAAAAGTACGAAAAGAATATAGCTTTGAAATCGAAGAATCGATATAGATATATAAATGGAATTGAAATATATCGAAAAACGAAGCTGCAGTTCGTATTTTGAAACCGTGATTTTAAACGATTATTGCGGGAGATCCGACCATTGGATTTTCCTGAAATCGCAACCGTTGGGTTCGCTTTGGAAATATCTTTCCAACGACACCAACTTTGTAAAAATCCAACGGTTGGATTGTCTGGAATGTTTAATTCAAATCTGAAGAAAAACAGCGCCAGAATCAATTATATATATATATATATAATTATATTAAATCGAATAACGACGCTGCAGTTCGTATTTTGAAATCGAAACTTCAAACGATTATACCGGGAGATCCGACCGTCGGATTTTCCCGAAACTAGAACCGTTGGATTCGTTTTGAAAAGATCTTTCTAATGATGTAAATTTTGTGAAGATCCAACGGTTAGATTTTCAGATATGTGTAAATCAAATCTGAAGAAAAACAGCGCCACGGCCTCGTTATGGCCCGAAGCGTCGTTTTGAATAAATTGGCTATTTTAAAATAAATAAAAATAGCGATAAATCATTATAAAATATTATAAACGATATGGATGTGATTTAGAAATTAACTGAAGGTTAGCTAAGTCAAATGGTTTCCTGGATTTTGATCTGATGTTGGTTTCGGCCTTCGGGGTTAATATTTGGGAAATCGTTCTCTTACTGATTGACGGTTAGTGACTAATGAATTGAAATGATGCGTGTGTATGTTAGTGTTGCACTTGTTTATTATATACGCGAGTTGCTCAGAAAGACCGGGTTTATCCCATTCCGAATAACTGAATCGACGATAAGGAATCGAAGATGAAGACGATGGTCGAAGACCGGAGATCTTCACCTCGTTTGGATGGTAACCGAGGTCCTGATTGGGAGGCAACCCGAAATATGGATAATGAGTGGTGATCGTCCAGACGTACGTGGTGGTCGATGGGTTTGCGAGGTATATAGTGCCTCCGGTTTCGTTCAGACCCAGAACGGTCTTGTAAATGGACTGTGTGTTTGACATTGGATTTTATTCTATGTTGATTGATCTCTATTAAATATACATCTGTTTGGCGGCGGAGAATTTATTCTTTTGCTTAACGCCCTTCTCTGAAACGCACGAGCTCAGAGGTTGTATATTAATGGATATCAGTCGCATAGCATGAATTGCTAGTGTGGCATGCCTAAGTGGCAAATGATCAGGGCTTCTGTTGAAAAGCAAAATCTTGTGGTGATGATCAAAGCACCGCCTGTGTGGCGTAGCTTTGTGTATAACGTATTTGCGAGCCTCACACCCCGGTATGAACCAGAAACGGGAGAAGGACCTTAGGGAGGGCATGCGTTTCCTTCTAGCTAGGAGTTGTGTCGGTGTTTTTACACGGCCTGACATTTTACTTATGTGTATGATGGATTGCGAGGCGCCTCGGTTATATTGGTCGATCCGGGACCCATGGAGTCATTCGTTGGCTCATTGACGCCCCATAGGGCGGGGAAACGCAGTGTTCAGGAATTTTAATCCACATCGGTGGACCGGCCCTGACGATTCTAGGGTCACTCAAGCTATGATCCTGAGACACGGGCTAGAGCGTCTCGAATTCGGTAAGGACTATCTTTTGCCTTGGTTCATGACGGAAATCTAATTTCCCAATACGACATCGTGCGGTTTTGATTGTATATATATATGGAGACATGATATATGGTACCCATGCCGTCTATGATTGATAGTTATGATTGAAATTGTTTTTGAAACATATAAATACTAGTAATAGTATCAAATGCTTTTGTTTTATTCGTATCAAGCATATTTTGGCTATTATAAGGTAAAACTCTATCCTCCGGTTTGCGTTGCATTGTGTGATGGGAACTGAGTCTTATAATGGCTTCATTTTTATAAAAAGCATTGCGATGTTTAAAAGAAAGATTTGTTTTTAAAGCACTGGCAATCCAATGGAGTAAACCCGTTCCACGAAAATGGCGTGGTCCCGTGATTAGCCATATTATAAATGTGTTGAGTAGATTTCTCATACCAGTCCCATGACTGACTCGTAGTTTGTTTCACTTTCAAACTCGGGTGCCCCTTTTTCTACACGGGCAGCCTTGTATTCAGGTTTAGCTGGTTCTTTCTGGATAGCTGGAGCTGAAGATGGATTCTATTATTTATCTCTTTTTATGCTGTTCAGCTCCTATTGTACATTATGTTTGTTTTCCGCTGTAGACATTTATGTATAGCTGAACTGTATTTGTACTAAGTATGATCCTGTATACTGTGTAACCCTGATGATTACTCTTATCCAGTATATTCTATTGTGCATTATCTGGTGTATTTATTTAATTCTGTTCTGCTATTATCTGTTTATGTGTTATATTCCAAGGATTACCCTTGCCGCCGTCAGTACGGGGTTTGGGGTCGTCTCATTTGTAATCAGAGCTTTGGTTAAGCTTAGTTCTGGAATATAACATATTAACGAACTCGTCAGAAATAGAACCAGTAGTGTTCTAGGACGGGCAACTCAATACAGATAGGATCAGTAATATCCTAGTATGAGTAGCAGAATGAAATTACACCTCGATAGACACATTTACATTTGAAGTATTTGTTTCTATGTTTTAAAATATCTTTTCTGTGACCTGACACTTGATCTGCTATTTGCAGAAGTACTAGAAAATGAGTGTCAAAAACAAAAGGAATGCAGAACCGGATATTGAGGCCCTATTAATCAAGTATCGAAATATGGGTGGAATACCGTTTTCTGGTGAAGAATCTATTATGAAGACACAGGCTTGGATTCGTTCTGCTGAAAAGATCTTTGACGGTTTAAAGCTGAGGGATGACCAGAAAAGATTACTGGCCTCCTGGGCACTCAAAGATGAAGCTTTGTTCTGGTGGGATTCAGTTATTGAGAATAATCCAGAAGGTGATATCACCTGGGACAGATTCAAAGTGATTTTCCTAGAAAGATTTACTCCTCCCGAAGCGACTGAGCGATTATGCGACGAATTTTCTTATCTGATACAAGGTGATATGACCATCCCAGAATATCATAAGAAATTCAACGAACTTTCTCACTTTGCTCCTCATTTGATTCAAGAACCTAAAAGGAAGAATCTGAGGTTTATTCATGGCCTGCAAAGAAAATATCAGAATAGTGTGATGAGGAATGTGAAGCTTCCTTTTTCTAAAATGATTTATATGGCTTATCAGTATGAAGATCTCCATAAGAAAGGCATGTTGCGCGACGAAGAGGAAGTCAGCTCCAACAATAAAATTGAGTCTGAAACTGATCGTCCTGATGCCAGCACGATGTCAGAGGTCAGCAAGAATCCCAAAGCAAATCGGAAAAGGGCTGAATTTGAGAATGGGCAAGTAACGACTACCATATGCAGTAACTGTAAGAAGCCAGGGCATTTGTCGATAAACTGCGGACCCTTAAAGAAGCGATTAAAAGGCGGGTTTCAATCCAAGAAGGGATTTCAAGAGAATAGAAAGTGCAGTCAATGCCATGAGGCCAGTCATCTTTCCAAGGCCTGCCCGCTATTCAGAAAACCTGAAGCAGTACATGTGAACGAAGTGGCAGAAGTGCCTGCATCTTCGTCTATTCAGGAAACGCCAGATGTTTTAGAAGGCACGCTAACTGTCAAAGATATTCCAGTTAAAGTACTGTTTGACACCGGCGCGTCGCGAAGCTTTGTTGCAAGGAATGCAGCTAAGAAGCTGGATTTGAATTTGAAAAAGCTCAAGGAACCAATGACTGTCCAGAATCCGGTTGGGGGTTCCGTTGATCTCAGTTGGGTTTGTGGAGTGCCGGTTTCCTTTTCTCGTTATCGGTTCCCTACCATCGCGGCCGTCATGAATTTTACAGAGTTTGATCTTATCTTGGGGCTAGACTGGTTGACCAAGTATGAAGCTGAGGTTAAATGCGCCGACAGAGTCGTTAAGGCGAAGATTAAATCAGGTGATTATATAACCATCCCCTGTGAAGGTCAGAATGCTAATAGAAAGGACTTCTGGGCAGCTTTGGATGTTTCTCCAGCTCAAATAGAAAATATCCCTGAAGTCACAGAGAATATTCCTGACCTCATCAAAGACATCCCTGTCGTCAAGAATTATGCGGATGTGTTCGAAGAAGTTGTTCGCTTACCTCCGCAGAGAGAAATTGATTTCAAAATTGCTTTAATTCCGAATGCAAGGCCGGAAGTTCACGCTATTCGAAGAATGTCCTTGAAAGAGAAAGAGGAATTAGACAATCAAACACGACAGCTTGTATGGACGGGTCTGATCAGGCCTAGTTTCTATGAATGGGGTGCAGCAGTGGTGTTTGTCCCAAAATCTGACGGTACTCTACGGCTATGTGTGGATTATCGTGATCTGAACAAACAGACAATAAAGAATAAATATCCATTGCCGCGGATTGATGATTTGTTGGATCGATTAAATGGCGCACAAGTATTTTCACGAATGGACCTAGCTACATGTTTCCATCAACTTCGAATTGCCGAAGAGTGTGTTCCAATGACAGCATTCAGAGGTCCCGACTTATTCTACGAGTGGTTAGTAATGCCGTTCGGCTTGTGTAACGCTCCAGCTTACTTCGTCGATCTGATGAATAGAGTGTTCAGAGGAGCCCTGAATAAATTTGTTCTGGTTTTTATTGACGATATTCTAATCTTCTCTAAATCAGAGGCCGAACATGAAAAGCATCTGGAACAGGTTCTAGAAATTCTGAAAAGGAACGTTCTAAAAGCCAAACTATCCAAATGCATATTCTGGCAAGATGAAGTAAAATTTCTAGGCCACGTCGTATCTAAAGAAGGAATTGCTGTGGATCCAAGTAAAATCACGGCTATTCAAAACTGGAAGCAGCCCAGTACTCCTACGGAAGTACGCAGTTTTCTCGGATTGGCTAGTTATTACTGGAAGTTCTTTATAAACTTTTCGAAGATATCTGGTCACTTAACGAAGCTTACAAAGAAGCACTCTAAATTCAAATGGACTCTAGAAAGTGAAGAGGCTTTTGAAGAGCTAAAGTTAAGATTAACGACAGCTCCAGTGTTAACCATCATCGATGGCAATCGGGATTTGAAAGTCTGGACAGATGCTTCTAGAGAAGGCCTTGGCGCAGTGTTAATGCAAAGGGGCCAAGTGATTGCTTATGCTAGCCGTCAACTGAAGCCGCACGAAAAGAACTACGTAACTCATGATCTTGAGTTATTGGCTATAGTATTCACTTTGAAAATCTGGAGGCATTATCTTCTGGGTGAGAGATTCGAACTGTTTATAGATCATCAGTCGTTGAAGTATCTATTAACCCAGAAAGACCTGAATCTGAGGCAACAACATTGGCTAGAGTTCCTTGCAGCATACGATTTTGAGATTATATACACTCCAGGGAAAGCCAATGTCGTGGCCGATGCGTTAGGCCGAAAGAATGAAATGATTTCCAGTTTTATTATCATGACTTCATTGATAGATAAAATATCTGCTCTTCTGAAGGATGATCACTTCATTCGGAAGATCAGAGAGATAATTCAGAAAGGCGAACCCTCGAGTTTTCAAGTTGATGATGAGGGGATTCTAAGGCTGAAATGTCGAATTTGTGTTCCTAACATTCCTGAGCTCTGAAAGGAAGTACTAGATGAATGCCACAAGTCAAAACTAAGTATCCATCCGGGAGTAAGCAAAATGTATAACGACATCAAACGCACTTTCTGGTGGAAGTCAATGAAGAGGGACATTTCTTTATATGTTAGCCGATGCCCTACTTGCCAGCTAGTCAAAAGCGACCAACAGAAACTGGCTGGATTGTTACAACCGCTAGACGTTCCAGGCTGGAAGTGGGAACATATTTCCATGGACTTCATTGATGGTTTTCCCAGAACCAGAAAAGGAAATGACAGTATTTGGGTGATCGTAGATCGCTTCACGAAGACCGCCCATTTCATACCTGTCAGATCAAACAGAACTGCTCAGAGTCTGGCACAGATATACTTCAGGGAAATTGTTAGGCTACATGGAGTACCGCTCAGTATAGTCAGTGATAGAGATACAATATTTACTAGTAAATTCTGGGAGGCATTTCAAGTAGAGCTGGGAACAAAGTTGAACTTGAGCACCGCTTATCATCCTCAGACAGATGGTCAGACTGAGAGGGTGAATCGTATACTAGAAGATCTATTGCGGGCTTGTGTTCTAGATTTCGGTGGATCATGGGAAGACCATCTGCATTTGGCTGAATTCTCATATAACAACAGCTACCAGGCGAGCCTGACAATGTCGCCATTCGAAGCATTGTATGGTAGACCGTGCCGATCCCCTGCTTGTTGGGTTGAACCTGGAAATAGACTTGTGTTAGGGCCAGATATGATCCGAGAAGCGGCCGACAAAGTCGATTTTATTAAGAAACGATTACTCGCCGCTCAAAGCCGCCAGAAAAGCTATGCCGATAAGAGAAGGAGAGATATATCATTTGCAGTTGGCGACTATGTATATTTGAAAGTATCGCCGATGAGAGGAGTTATCCGGTTCGGTAAAACTGGGAAGTTGGCGCCTAAATTCATTGGCCCGTTTCCTATTCTGGAACCGATCGGGACTCTCGCTTATAGGGTTAAGTTGCCAGATTGGTTGCCTGGAGTTCATGATGTATTTCACATATCTCAACTTCGAAAGCACGTTCATGATCCAGACTTGATCGTGGAAGAAGCATCTCAACAAGATATTGAAATTACTCCAGAATTAGCTGTGAGAAGAGAGCCGCTAAAGATCATCGGCAAAGAAACCAAAGAGCTGAGGAACAAGAAGGTTCACTTAGTCAAAGTGCAATGGAGTGGAGATCCGCGAGATTGTACTTGGTAAACTGAGGAGAGCATTCAGAAAGCCTATCCTAGATGCCGAGTGGATATCTCAGATTGACTCCGGTGCAAGTATATTTACCGTACTTTGCATTACCAATTAGTTCTCTACTCTGTTGTTATTTTCTTTTCATGGATGTGCACTTTTAATTCTATAGTCTGAATGATTTTAAAAAGAGTATAGAAATTGATTAGTATATTTTTGAAAAGTTAAAAACAATTTGATTGTTGTTTGTGTTGTGTGATAGTAGATTTGATTAATTAAAATTATTAAAACGATAGTTAATTTAATCAATAATAGAATGAATGGTAGAATTTATTCGATTGTATCACACACTGAACTGATTAGAAAATAGATAGAAATATATATACATGTGCATTATATATGTTTGAACAGGTATTTGGATAGCTGTTGAGTAAAGATTTTATTTGTGTGCCCGACAAATAGGTAAACCTTAATGAGTTGGATGCGAAATATTATTATATCAACTCCTGTGAATGTCATTGGATGCGGAGTGCTGGTTGTTCTGTGTGAAATAATAAATATCGCCATAGGATAGTAACAATTAATTTTGAACTACATTACATGGCATACTTCTGAAGATAGGCATACTTCATCATATACCACATAAGCATTTGGAGCTTGTGTGACGAGGTGGAAGATTTACCATACGAGCTAGAGGCTTGTATGGCGATGACTTTATTTTACAGTTTGAACTGATGACTGATATGGACTATTTAAATTGTAACGATAAAATTGCCAGATTAATAAAAACCCCACACGGGTCTGGAGTTGACAATAATCACGTCTCTCTAGTTATTAGATACGGCACATGGACTATTTAGTTCCCACACGGGACGAGGTGACGAGGATTTATCCTCTGGAGCATTTAAAATACACACTCCCTCAGGCTTTAACAGGGTGACGAGAATTTATTCTTTGGAGTTATTATCTATACACGCTCCCCTGTAAACACCATAACATATCACTATAAATATGTGTATGCTTATTAAGATTTATTGGGTACCTAATACGGCCCAATAAATTTCCAAACCTCTCCCCATACAAAGGAGGTTATTGCGAAATTTTTCGAAAATTCCGGGTGTTAGCCAAATTTTTGAAGAATTTGGAAATTCTCAGAAACTGAAAAGTTGGAGAATGGAAGCCAGATTGAACGTAGAGTTGATTAATCAAACCACTTTCGACTTTGTTCCTTTTCGGGGATGAAAAGTTTTAAGTGGGGGAGATTTTAACGACCGGGAAAATCTGAACCAATTTAAAATTTTTAAATTGGCTAAAATAATAGATTTTAAATATTTAAAATAAATATTTTAAATAATAGCAATGAAAAGTGAGTTTGAATCGACGTTTGAAAACGAATATAATTAATTCTAATTATAAACAAGGCCTGAAATGGCGCTGTAGTTTCAAAAATTGAATTCAAACTTTGTCGGACTATACCGGGTGCAAAACAAAACGGATTTGAGTGAAACCAAAAATATTTAAATCTATTAGTGAATACCTTTCTAATGAATCTGAAAAATCGAAGTTTCATAGCGGAAAGCAAAAGTTATGGCCAAATGAATTTTCAGAAAGGTCGCTATGGAATTTACATAGCCCGTGAAATTGGCCATTTTGCAAACGACTTCGGAATTCGACGAAACCACTTTTGTTAGATCCGGGATGTGAAGTTATTGCTAGGTTTCAAATTTCATAATTTTTGAAGCTAGTATGTGAGCGTGGCAAAGGAAAAACGTGTTTTGGTCAATTATAGTTAAATTGGATCGGCCAGAAACGGGCCTTTTTGCAAACAGTCTCAGAATTCGACTAAACTAATTTTGTTGGGACCATATCGTCAAAACATAGCTAGATTTATTTTTCTGGAATTTTTCGAATCAGTTTGTGGCCCTGGTAAATTGAAATGTACGTTCGAATCAAATATTGAATGTTTTATATTTTAATTTGAAGGAAAACTGACTGAAACAGTCGAATGGGCCTACGAAACATATCCCATTGTGTTCAGAATGGGGGTAAAACGCTAGGGACGACAGTCGTTGGGTTTGGATTGGAGGTCATGTCAGAAAACCCCTTTTTAAAACCATCGGCCAATAGAATTATTTCTTCATAATTTAAAAATAAAAATAAAATCAAAAAAACCCCTCGTCTCCTTCACGATCGACGGCGGAATTCATCCCGTGCTTCTCTTCTCTTTTTCTCTTCCATCTCTCAACGAAACCACCCCCTCCTTTGCAACTTTTTAAAGGTCTCTTCATCCTCTACAAATCCATGCAAAAAGCTCCCCCTATCGTCGTGTATTTTGTCAGATCCGTCGCTCCCAACTCCTGACGTTTGGACCGCCGCCCCTCCTGCTAGACGTCGTCGAACTGACCATCTCGGGTGGCGCCGAGGAGCCTGCTCCATCCCCTTCGACGCTGTATATCCTGATCAACCTGAAGCTACACGGATTGGAAGCGATAATCAAACCCTAGACCGTACGTGTTAAGAAGGTATACGGTTTTTATTTTCTGAACTGAAATTAACACTTTTAGATGTTGCAAACTTCTAAAAATCATACCTTTTTCATGTGTTGACGAAATTCAGTGAAACAAGAGACAGTGGACTCGTGTGGACGTCTTCTACATTTTAGAAGAGACCGCGTATTTTTCTGAGCCTTCTGCAATTTTTGGTGGAGTGGAACCCAATGTGAGATTCCTAATTTATAAACGATATGGAAAACGACGCTGTATAAATTATATAGTCGATGTATGGGTTATATAAGCGTTGTACACCTCATGTATAAGCGTTGTATAAGTTGTATGTTCGATGTATAAGTTATATGTGCGTTGTAAAAATTATATATGTGTTGAAATAGAAGTGAAATGCTATATATAAATATATATATATATATACAAATGTATATATATATATGCCCCTCGTCCACAAACCATGGACGATATTTATTGATTGTGATTGGTGTGAAAATTGGTTGATAGCGAATGGTTGATTATAATTGTTTGTGGTTGGAATTGATTGATTTGTGGTTGAAAAATACCCGTTTGTGGTTGAGAAATATTTGGTTGAAACCACATAGGATTAGTTTGTGGAAATGAAATAAATATACATGCCGCCTGCGTGCGAACTAGATGCATGAATCCCCATTGTCAAAAACCGCGAGGTTTTAAGGTAGAGCGAGGAGCCGTACTAGGGACGGTCCCGGTTTTAACTACCCTGCCGTTATGCTGCCGGAATTTTGAAGAATATTCATGTATTTGAATTATTTTCATTTGTTGAAACTATATTTATTCGTTGAATAGAAAACCTTCATGTGTTGAGTCGATATTCATTCGTTGGATAGAAATTCATGTGTTGAATGTTATTCGTGTTTTAAATATAAAAATCACATTTTTACCTATATATAGAAACTATAGAAAACCTTCATGTGTTGAATCGATATTCATTCGTTGAATTGAAATTCATGTGTTGAATGGTATTCGTGTTTTAAATATAAAAATCACATTTTTACCTATATATAGAAATTATTGAAAACCTTCATGTGTTGAATCGATATTCATTCGTTGAATTGAAATTCATGTGTTGAATGGTATTCGTGCTTTAAACATAAAAATCACCTTTTTATCGATATATATAAACTATAGAAAACCTTCATGTGTTGAATCGAAATTCATTCGTTGAATTGAAATTCATGTGTTGAATGGTATTCATATTTTGAAAGAAAGTGTTTTATAATGAAAATCCAATTTTTATCATCGATATGAACTATATAAAATGATCTCGTTTTGAAATAAATTGTTTTATAATAAAAATCATACTTTTATTACCTATATGAACTATATAAAATAATAGTGTTTGGAATGAATTGTTATACATTAAAAATCACATTTTTATTATATACATGAATTGTTAAAAATAGTGAAGTGTTGAAATAGATGACAGTCTGATAAAATTTAATTTTTATCAAAAGTATGAAAAGAATATAGCTTTGAAATCGAAGAATCGATATAGATATATAAATGGAATTGAAATATATCGAAAAACGCAGCTGCAGTTCGTATTTTGAAACCGTGATTTTAAACGATTATTGCGGGAGATCCGACCATTGGATTTTCCTGAAATCGCAACCGTTGGGTTCGCTTTGGAAATATCTTTCCAACGGCATCAACTTTGTAAAAATCCAACGGTTGGATTGTCTGGAATGTTTAATTCAAATCTGAAGAAAAACAACGCCAGAATCGATTATATTTATAAATATATATACATATAAATATAATTATATTAAATTGAATAACGATGCTGCAGTTCGTATTTTGAAATCGAAACTTCAAACGATTATACCGGGAGATCCGACCGTCGGATTTTCCCGAAACTGGAACCGTTGGATTCATTTTGAAAAGATCTTTCTAATGATGTAAATTTTGTGAAGATTCAACGGTTAGATTTTCAGTTATGTGTAACTCAAATCTGAAGAAAAACAGCGCCACGGCCGCGTTATGGCCCGAAGCGTCGTTTTGAATAAATTGGCTATTTTAAAATAAATAAAAATAGTGATAAATCGTTATAAAATATTATAAATGATATGGATGTAATTTATAAATTAACTGAAGGTTATCTAAGTCGAATGGTTTCCTGGATTTTGATCTGATGTTGGTTTCGGCCTTCGAGGTTAATATTTGGGAAATCGTTCTCTTACTGATTGATGGTTAGTGACTAATGAATTGAAACAATGCGTGTGTATGTTAGTGTTGCACTTGTTTATTATATACGCGAGTTGCTCAGAAAGACCGGGTTTATCCCATTCTGAATAACTGAATCGACGATAAGGAATCGAAGATGAAGACGATGGTCGAAGACCAGAGATCTTCACCTCGTTTGGATGGTCACCGAGGTCCTGATTGGGAGGCATCCCGAAATATGGATAATGAGTGGTGATCGTCCAGAAGTACGTGGTGGTCGATGGGTTTGCGAGGTATATAGTGCCTCCGGTTTCGTTCAGACCTAGAACGGAGTTGTAAATGGACTGTGTGTCTGACATTGGATTTTATTCTGTGTCGATTGATCTCTATTAAATATACATTTGTTTGGCGGCGGAGAATTTATTATTTTGCTTAACGCCCTTCTCTGAAACGCACGAGCTCAGAGGTTGTATATCGATGGATATCAGTCGCATGACATGAATTGCTAGTGTGGCATGCCTAAGTGGCAAATGATCAGGGCTTCTGTTGAAAAGCAAAGTCTTGTGGTGATGATCAAAGCACCGCCTGTGTGGCGTAGCTTTGTGTATAACGTGAATTCGCGAGCCTCACATCCCGGTATGAACCAGAAATGGGATAAGGACCTCAGGGAGGGCATGCGTTTCCTTCTAGCTAGGAGTTGTGTCAGGGTTTTTACACGGCCTGACATTTTACTTATGTGGATGATGGATTGCGAGGTGCCTCGGTTATATCGGTCGATCCGGGACCGATGGAGTCATTCGTTGGCTCATTGACGCCCCATAGGGTGGGGAAACGCAGTGTTCAGGAATTTTAATCCACATCGGTGGACCGGCCCTGACGATTCTAGGGTCACTCGAGCTCTGATCCTGAGACACGGGCTAGAGTGTTTCGAATTCGGTAAGGACTATCTTTTGCCTTGGTTCATGACGGAAATCTAATTTCCCAATACGACATCGTGCGGTTTTGATTGTATATATATATATATGGCGACATGATATATGGTACCCATGCCGTCTATGATTGATAGTTATGATTGAAATTGTTTTTGAAACATATAAACACTAGTAATTATATCAAATGCTTTTGTTTTATTCATATCAAGCATATTTTGGCTATTATAAGGTAAAACTCTATCCTCCGGTTTGCGTTGCATTGTGTGATGGGAACTGAGTCTTATAATGGCTTCATTTTTATAAAAAGCATTGCGATGTTTAAAAGAAAGATTTGTTTTTAAAGCACTAGCAATCCAATGGAGTAAACCCGTTCCACGAAAGTGGCGTGGTCCTGTGATTAGCCATATTATAAATGTGTTGAGTAGATTTCTCATACCAGTCCCATGACTGACTCGTAGTTTGTTTCACTTTCAAACTCGGGTGCCCCTTTTTCTACACGGATAGCCTTGTATTCAGGTTTAGCTGGTTCTTTCTGGATAGCTGGAGCTGAAGATGGATTCTATTATTTATCTCTTTTTATGTTGTTAAGCTCCTATTGTACATTATGTTTGTTTTCCGCTGTAGACATTTATGTATAGCTGAATTGTATTTGTACTAAGTACGATCCTGTATACTGTGTAACTCTAATGATTACTCTTATCCAGTATATTCTATTGTGAATTATCTGGTGTATTTATTTAATTTTGTTCTGTTATTATCTGTTTATGTGTTATATTCCAAGGATTACCCTTGCCGCCGTCAGTACGGGGTTTGGGGTCGTCTCAGATATCTGGTAGCAATTTTTGATCTTGGGTTGTGATGACTTTTCCTAAAAACTTGGTCGCCACTTCCCCCTAGAACATATCTGGCAAAGAAAGATGTGTTCTGGAACTTCTAGAGAATGTTGGATAGAAGCCCCTCGTACTGCGATCTGGGAAGACATGGTTATGCCGAACCATATTATAAGAAAGGCCAGAAAATCGATGATCACTTATGATTGTATTAAGGCCAAAAAACCAACGAATGCCAGGGATTGTATTAAGGCTGGGTCTTTGAGAGCACAAGAAAACTAATCGATCGTACCAAGTCGACTTCAGAGAAGTGCAATAGAACCAAGTTCTTGCCGAGTAAAGGAGTTCCTGTAAATGGTTTTATGACAGACATGCCAAATCCTGGCGATATCGTTCGGTCGTCAGGTATAAGCCATACCTGGAAATCCAAAGAAGGGCATGAACCATGCTTAAAATTGTGAAGTTGGGTATCAGCCGTACCCAGAGTTCAAGAAGGACGAGCATAAGCCAAGCTCGGTTTCAATGAAAGGATATAAGTCATATTGGAGGGACGAGCATAAAACATACTCGGCTTTATAGAGTGGGGTATGAACCATACCTTTATCAATTTACCGAGTATAAACCATACTCTTAGGATTGAGCATCCATCAGGCTTGGGGTATGATGTGTTAAGATTGAACATTAGCCATACTCTTATTGAGAAGGAGTTAAGTTTGTCATATCTTGACAAGTAGATTTTTAAAAGGGGTATCATCCATACCCAAAGGATGAGCATAAGCCATGCTTGGTTTAGAGAAAGAGTTATAAACCATACCCGGGCGACGAACATAAGCCATACTCAGTTTCGTTAAGTGGGCAATCATTAACCATACTCGGCTTTTAAGCACGCGCTGAATCCTGACAAGATGCTTACATCGATCAAACATAATCCATGTACGAGAAAGAAAGTTTATTGCTACTAAGGAGCTATTACAGGAATTGAAACAAATCCTTATAGTTTTATAGTTGAATCCAGAGCATGCCTAGGGATTAAATCCTAACCCCATACGTGTGTACTTCAACATAACCACATTATTCAAAATAAAATAAAAGATAAAAGTACATTTCTTATATCCGAAGAAATGAAGTGTATCCACAATGATATTAACCAGATTAACTGATGACGATGCTGCGATTTCTAGGCTCAGGGTCCTTTCCATTTTGAGGAGCACGGGGACCGACCTGAGAAGCATGGGAAGAAGGTTATGGCGGTGCGTGATTTCAACTTCATTTTCAATTTTTAATCAAAATTGAATATTCCATATACATGATAATTTTATACAGTGTATATATATGTTTCATACATCGCATATATGTAATTTCATACCTCGTATATATATGATTTCATACATCGTGTATATATATATATAATTTCATACATCGTATATATATGATTTCATATCTAGTATATATATGATTTCATTTCACAGACATATATATTTTATTTCAACTCAGATATATATATTTTATTTCAACTCAGATATATATTTTATTTCAACTCATATATATCTGAGTTTAAATAAAATATATATCTGAGTTGAAATAATATATATATGTGTGTGAAATGAAATCATATATATAAGAGATATGAAATCATATATATACGATGTATGAAATTATATATATATATTTACGATGCATGAAATCATATATATACGAGGTATGAAATTACATATGTGCGATGTATGAAACATATATATACACTATATAAAATTATCATGTATATGGAATATTCAATTTTGATTAAAAATTGAAAATGAAGTTGAAATCGTTTCAAATTCATAATTTTGATACATAGTCAAAAATCACATTTTTGATGCCAAATCACGACAATAAGCCCTATCTAATTTTGGTTCTCACACCAGTCAATTGGAAATATATATAAATCCCACTTTCGAAACACGAAAATAAATTTTGATGATGACGCGTCAATCATCAGAATCATGTCCGAGCGACTAGAGTGTGATTCTATATCTGTCCAGTATATCAAAACTTCGAATACATGTGGATCAGACGTATATGCAAAATCTTTATACACTGGATTGTCCAAATTCAATATAAAATAAATAATCGAATACAAATATTTGAATTTTATTTTCAAAACAAAAATTGTTTTCATTTTAAAAATATACTCTTCACACTCGTTCTAGAATACTACTGATCCCATCTCTAATGAGTCATTCTTGTTGGATACTACTAATCCAATCTCTGATGAATTCTTTCGTATGGTTCTAACGTGTCTTGTTCTTTGAGCTTTGTAAACCAAAGCTCCGATACCAAATGAAGCGACCTGAATTTCCCCGGTAAGGAAAGAGCGGATACTTTGAGAACAACACACGAAAGAACACAAACAGAAGAACATTTCATTGTATATTACAACAATTCATCAGAATACAAGAATATACAGAGTATGAATCAATATTACACAGCAAATATCAGAGATTTAAATTACATTTAATTACATCGCAGCAGAAAATAATACAAAACACAACTAGAAGTAATACACGGATACAAAGCTTTCCGAGTATCGTTCCATCTGTAAATCAGGGTCCTATGAATATAAATATGCAAAACCAAAACTACTAGCTGCCCGTGTCAAAATAAGGGCACCCAGAGTTTAGGTTAAAACAATAAACTCCAGGTCAGTCATGGGACTGGTGCGAGAACTAAAACAATTATTAATCTTTATTTTAAAGTTAGGTACATCAAGGGACCATGCCGTATAACACGGAACGTGTTTCCTCCCAAGAACACCAGCGCTTAAAATAACAACGCAATGCTAAATAAAGAAAAATGAAGCTATTATAAGACCCAGGTCCCATCACATATTGCAACGCAAGCCGGAGAATAGGGTTTTTACCTTATAATAGCCAAGAATGCTTGATACGTTTAAAACAAATCATTTGATACTATTATAAGTGCATAGTGTATAAAACCACTTCAAATCATAAGTATCAATCATAGACGGCATAAGCGCCCCATCCCACTATGTCGCCATACTAGGCTCTACAAGTAAAACCGCAAAGTCACGTATTGGAAGTTGGATTTCCATCTGTGAACTGAGGCCAGGGATCGTCCTCTACCGATTCAAGACTGTCTAGCCCGAGCCTCAGGATCAGAGCTCGAATGACCCTTGGAGCGACAGGGCCGGTCCACCGATGTGGATTAAAATGACTGAACACTACGTTTCCCCGCCCTTTGGGGCATAAATGAGCCAACAAATGACTCCATCGGCTCCACATAGCCACCGATATATCTGAGGCGCCTCGCAACAGCAACAACCACATAAGTCAAACTCGTCAGGGCGTGTAAAACTACTGACGCCACTTCTAGCTAGAAAGAAACGCATGCCCTCCCTAAGGTCCTCTCCCATTTCTGGTTCACAACCGGGGTGTGAGGCTCGTGAATTCACGTTACACAAAGCTATGCCACACAGGCGGTGCTTTGATCATCAACCACAAGACTTTTCTTTTCAACAGAAGCCTCGATCAATTGCCACTTAGGCATGCCACACAGGCAATTCACTCCATGCGTTTGATATCCATCAATATATAACCTCTGAGCTCATACGTCTCAGAGAAGGGCGTTAAGAAAGAGAATAAATTCTCCGCCGCCAAACAGATATATATATTCAATAGAAATCAATCACACAAAATAAAATCCAATGTTAGACACACAGTCCATTTACATGTCCGTTCTGGGTCTGAACAAATCAGAGGCACCTTGTACCTCGCATATCCATCGATCTCCAAGTACGTCTGGATGACCACTAACTGATTCCCTCCTCTTGGGTGTACGGCCCAATCAAGATAACCAGTAATCACCCAAATGACGTGAAGACCTCCGGTCTTCGACCACCGTCTTCACCTTCGACTTATCGTCATATCAATTATTCAGAATGGGATAAACCCGGTCTTTCTGAATAACTCGCGTATATAATAAATAACTGTTACACAAACACAACATACGCCTCATTCCAATTCATCAGTCACTAACCGTAAATTAGCAAGAGAATAATTCCCTAAATATTAACCCCGAAGGCTAAAACCAACATCAGATCAATACCCAAGAAACCATTCAACTTAGCTAACCTACAGTTAGTTTCTAAATTTCACATTCTTTGGGGAAAGGTTCCCATTAATTTTATCAAAGATAAATTCTTTTAAATTTATTCTTTAATCTTCCTTTGAATATCAAATCAAACTACTCGGGATTAGCGAACCACACCAAAGTAATCATTTATTTTATTTCCCAATCCCATCCTATTCATCCCATGAAGTAAAACTGGTCATACTTCATATCTAATACCATGGTGTTATCAGTAAATTCAATTACCATTTCACGTTCAAATCTAATTAGAGATTTAACTATCGCCTGGAGCAAAACTGGTGATACTCCATTCTCGATCTTTCAATCTAATTAAAGATTCATTAAAACTCCACTTGGTTTTAATCTTTAACTGGGTTAAATAACCGTTGTCATTTAAAACACGGTTCACGATAAACCCCAAAATCATATCAAATTCAATTCCAATTAAATACCATTTAATTGGTACACTTCATTAAATCTAAATAAAAAGATTTAATCTTTTTCTCAACTGGGTTTAAGGACAGTGTTAATGAAGACACCATTCATGACAAACCCAAATCTCATTTGATATTAAACACAAGGCTCTGAATAGAAAATATACCGGCTTATATTCAATATCAAATTCTATGACCAACAAATATCGTATTGGAAATAACGATATTAACATATCTATCAAATTCCCATAACAATATCTGTATCATCACGAAATCCAACATCGAAATATTCCAAAGACAATTTCGATTCAAATCCATTCCAATTCAATTATTGGAAATTTTGGTTATTTTCAAAACCATTTCAAATCCAATTTATTTATTTTAAAAAATAAATAAATTATTATTCTAGTTCAAAACTAGTTCATTTCGATAAAAATCTATTTTTATCTTTTCAAATATAGAGTTTTTCGCCCCAATTCTCCACAAATCATTTCTTATGATTTTACACAAATTATTGATATTTTAAATAATTTTATCAAGGCCCATACAGTAGATTTCCATCAACGGCCATCGAACTGCACTTACAACGACCTTTTCTAAATTTGATTTGGACATAATTCCAAATCCAACCATAAGATTTCTAATTTCTCATATTCGTTAGAAAGCTCTTTTCGATACGAACCCAACGATTCTGGTTTTAGGAGAATCCGACGGTCGGATCTTCCGCAACGTCAATTCGAAGTCAATGGTCGAAATTCGCAAACTGCCGCAGCGCAGCGCGTTCTATTCAGGCCATTATATATATAATATATTTATATATATATATTATATATATTTCTTCGATTTCCTTTTTAAACATATTTTATAAATCGTTTCAAATTCGTTTTCAAAATGATTTCAACTTCCATCTCAAATTCAAATCAAAATTGAATTTTCCAATATGAATTCGTTTTAAATTCATTTCAAATCGATTTCAATTCAAATCGATTTCAATTCAATTCGAATTTCAAATCATTTCAATTTAATTCGAATTTCAAATTGTTTCAATTTAGTTCGAATTTCAGATCATTTCAATTTAATTCGAATTTCAAATCTTTTCAATTTAATTCGAATTTCAAATCATTTCAATTTAATTCGAATTTCAATTCTTTTCAAAATAATTCGAATTTCAATTCATTTCAATTTAATTCGAATTTCAAATCATTTTAATTTAATTCGAATTTCAATTCTTTTCTATTTAATTTGAATTTCAAATCATTTCAATTTAATTCGAATTTCAATTCATTTCAAAATATCAGATTTTGAAATCACTTTCGATATTCATTGTAAAATGAATAAAATCGACAAAATTCCCGTTCGTGTTAAAATGGCGTTTAACTACTTAACACGGCTTCACATTTCAATATTCACTGAATATTATTTTAAAATATTCGATAATTCTGAACAGGAATCAGACACAGTCAATTACCATATAATGTTGATTATATGAATTTCACACAACAAATGTGTATAACAACAATGAAAACAGCAATCCATCATCCAAAGTGCATTCTACACCATATAAGCATCAAATATAAATATTTAGCGCTTACACAATCCGTCAATCAATCGATCGATATACAGGTAATTATTGGGATTAGTGTATGTCCAATTTCATCCCAATGCCCGTGTGGGGTTTCAATCTATCATCCCAATCAATATCAGTCAAATGTGTGTATATAAACAAATCGTTCGATTTGTTTATAAATCTTTATTTTATATACACGTTAAAAATTATATTTTTAACTATAAAATATTTTCCACTATAAAATATTTTATTTCATTCCACATCACACAATTAAATTTCACAACACAACAACCAAACAAACAAGTCATCCATGGTCTGTGGACGACGTGTGTCGGGTGCTACTAAACACTGTCTCCATCCTAGTATATATTTCAACTGGAAATAAATTAAAGGTGAGGAGTTCTCACCTTGGGTTCCACTCCTCCATTCTTTAGCGGATGATGGTTTGGATTTACCCAAATTTCCAACGCCATCTTTCCACGTTGTTCATAAATAAAAATCACATTTTTATTTCAATTCTAAAAGTTATATTTTTACTTCAAAACCATATGTGTAAAAATCTCATTTTTATATTTAACGCTATATAGATAAAAATCACTACATGTATAAAAATCATATTTTTAATTCGCTATTTCTATTTTAAAAACAACGTTAATTTTATTTTTTAAAAACAATGTGAATTTTACTTCAAAAATAGTGCCCCTTTTTATTTTTGAAAATAATGCTCCTTATATTCTCAAAAGTAATGCTACTTATATTTTATAAACATTTGCTAATTTATTTTCAAAGAATGGATATATTTTATTTTCAAAGTATGTATTTATTTTACTTTCACATCATGTATATATTTTATTTTCACAGCATGTATCTATTTTATTTTCAAAGCGTATATATATTTTATTTTCAAAGCGTGTATATATTTTATTTTCACAGCATGTATATATTTTATTTTCAAAGCGTGTATATATTTTATTTTCAAAGTTCTTAATATAAATCACATTTTCAAAGTTCTATTTCATATACAAAAAAACTGCTATTTAAATTAAAAATCACCATTTCTATTCGATGTTATTTATATTTAAAAATCCTATATTTATACTGCTTTTATATATTATAATTTCAGATTTTTATAATGCTTTTAAATAAATTAAACTGCAAATAACATTACTGTTTATTCAAAATAAAAACTAAAAATAAAAACAATGTTATTTATAAAATACAAAGAAGGAAAAGCTCATGATAATCATGCTGGACGTTTGCCAAGAAAGGGAGCCGCCACTAGGGCACCAGAATTCCGCTGCCTCCATCAACGTTGACCAGATCGGAGGACCCCACATCGTCGAGCGTCGCGCCAGCTTCCTCCACGCCCAACCAGAGCCAGTTCGATCCCCCACCGTCGCCAAAAACTGCCATGAAACGCGCTGCCTTTGAGTAGCGAATATGACCTCCACGGTCAACGATATTCGACAATCCTAGTATGGATTTGAAGAAAGAGGAAAGTACTCTGTTTTTATTTTATTACTTTCATGAATTAGTTTGTGGATCGATCAGAAATTTGAGAAGAAAAGTGGAAGGCTTTTCTGCCTTTCGTCGCACAACGACGGGTTTTTCCTGGGGTTGACCATGCTTTTGAATTTTTAGGGTTTGACCCCTATTTTGACTGGTATATATAGTTATATATATATATATATATATTTCATTTAATTCTGAAAACCTTTGTTTAATAATCTGATCTCCAAATCGAATCCAATGACTGTCGCCCCCAGCTAAATGCCCCCATTCCGAACACAATGGGTTAGGTTTCGTTACCCAATTCGACTGTTTCGATAGGTTTTCGTTCAAATCAAAATATAAATCAGTATATATTCAATTTGAACGCACATTTTAAATTACCGGGGCCACATACTAGCTCTAAAAATTCTAGAAAAATTATTTCTAGCATATTGACGATACGGTCCTAATAAAACTAATTTAGTCAAATTCTGAGACCATTTGAAAAATGGTCATTTTCTGGTCGATCGAAATTGATTGAAATTGTTAAAAAACACGTATTCCTTCGCCACGCTCACATACTGATTCAGAAAATTATGAATTTTGAAACCTAGCAATAATTTGACATAATGGATCCAACAAAAGTGGTTTTGTCGAAAACCAAGGTCGTTTGCAAAACGGCTATTTTCAAGGCCTTTATATATATTAAAATATATATAAATTTCACAGCGATTTTTCTGAATTTTAAACTGGACATATCTTTTAACTTCTAAAGCAAAATCTCAGTTTCTTACATCCGTTAGAAAGATATGATTAAACAGATTCGATTATTTCTGGTTTCGTCCAATTCCGACTTAAAACGAATTCTGTATATTCATTTGAAATTCGAAATCGAATTTTCAAACTACCGCGCCATTTCAGGCTCGTTATATAATTAAAATAAATTTATTCGTTTTAACTTCGTCGAAAATAAATTTTTCGTCATTATTATTTAAAATAATTCATTTTAAATATTCAAAATTCACTAGAATCGCCAAAATAAATTTTTTAAATTGGCTCGGATTTCCGGGTTATTACACGACCAGTGCAGATTTCTTAACATACTCAGGTAGCTCTCCACGTCTAACCCTTTCCTCGATGAGATCGCGCAAATGCTTGTATTCATTGGTGTCATGACCTGCCATGTTATGATATATGCAGTGCTTTCCTGACTTAGGTTCTCTTTGGGTTGACTCCCTCCTGAGAGGCTTTGGGAAGGGTAGATATCCACATATGTCGAGGTAGATGTTCAGTAGGGAGGAGCTGAGCCTGGTGTATTGATTATACTTGTTCTCTTTTCGGAATCGTACATTCTAGTCATGCTTTCGGAGGCTTTTCCTTTTCCTTTGTTCTGGCCAGTGTTATTGGATGAACCTCTGTCCTTGGTAGCAAGTACTTCGAGATTTTTCATCTTGATGCTAGCCTCCTGTTGCCGGAGTAATCTATCTACTTCAGCAAGAAGTCTTAAATGTCCTTGGGGGGTCTCTGGTTAAGGAGATCCTGAAATCCGATCAGCTCTGAACACCAGCTATGGTGCCCATAAGCACCATCAATGGATTGGGTCGATCGACTGATGCTACGACCGCGTTGAATCTTTCTAAGAAGGAGGGTAGGGTCTCGCCGGACGGTTGCTTGATGGAGATGAGGAACATGATGCTCCTTGGGCGTGTGATATGAACTATGAACTACTCGATGAAGCGGGTTACCAACGTATTTGTACTATTGATCGACTCATTTCTTGCTACCAAAACCACATGCCAGCTATGTCGGTGAGAAAGAGAGGGAAGCACTCAGCTATGACATTGGTTGATGCTAACAGTACTACTACGCGACACATGTATCTAATGAGGTGTATGGTCAGGTCGGTCCGACCATTGTAGGGCTCCAGGACTAGAAGCTTGAAGTCTGGTGGATTCCAAGAGTTTCTGATCTCTCGTGTGAATGGACTGCGATGGATGTTATCCACATCCTTTTGAGAAGAGGTGCCTCTGGTGAGGCGTTTAATGATGCTTGTAATTTGACTCCCATCCCCAAGAAGTTGTTTCCATGAATCCAATTCCACATTAGGGACGTGGGTGAGAATCCCAGTACTAGGACTGGGTGGAAGCATGCCTTGAGCTATTGGGGTTGGGTCGGCCCATGAGAGTTGAGTGAAGGTGGAACCCGCCCAAGGGCTTGTTTTGGGAGTAATTGGAGTCGCCTATTTAACTTGAGGGTTAGACCGAACCATGGGTGCTCCGATTGGAAGTGACCTATTTAGGATAGCATTTCCTGTTCGAGGCTTGGCATTGCCTCCGCCCGGGGTGATGTTAGAGAGGTATACCGTAGCGTTTCCCTCCGCTACATTGGGGACCGGTATGGTAAAGTGGTCTTGGTGACACGGAGGGTTGCTGCCCCCATCCCATCTTAGATCGAAAAGCTAGGAAGGCTATGGGGGAGGTTGCGTAAGACGGATTGGTGGTATGATGCTAGGTCGGACCAGGGGTTGAACCGATCCATATCCTAGTTGACCCAGTACTTGCAGTGGTTCAGGAGCTGTTTGTCCACCGAGTTGAGCCGAACCTTAGACCGGAGGCAAAATGGTCGACCGATTCGGATCTTGGTCAGGACCGACCTGAGAATCTGCAGTACCTCAGCTCCATTTGATGCCGGAAGTGACAATCTTAGCATTGGTTGATCGGGAAATGAAATTGAACCAGGTAGAAGCATATTTGGAGACCTATTTGGCGCATGAAATTTCATTAGGTTGAAGATTAGTTGTAACATCCAAGAATTTTAGTGATTATATAATTAATTATTTTAATTATTTTTAATATAATGGTTTGGTAATTTAAATGGTTTTAATTTTAATATTTTGAATATTTAATTAATATAAACAGTTGAATAATAATATTTAATTCCGAAATAATCGGAATTAGTTGAATTGGCAATATTGTGTAAATTGGATAATTTAAGATATTTAATTGAGTAATATTCAAATTAAAATAATAAATATTTTTATATAAACGACTATTGAATGTAGTAATTATAATATAATCTTAAATGAGCTCGTAATGTCGCGTTAGTTCGTAATTTAACGGTTTGAACTTCAACTGAGTATACAAGATTCATTATAAGTCGGATTTCTTCGAAACAAGAAACATTTCAATCTATTAGATCATATTTTTCTAATTGAAGAAAAAATGGAGATTTCGTCTTATAGATTGTGAGTTATATCCAAATCAAATTTTCAAATAGTCTCTATGGAATCGTTTATAGACCATAGTGATTATTTTATTTATAATAAATTATTTATTTTAAATTTGGATAAGATTTTCAAGACATATTCTTAAACTAATTTATAGAATTTCTTGGTAATTTTTAATTTGGAAAATAAGCAACTTTTTATTTGAAGTGTTTTATACTCTATATCAACATTTTGGGGTTTCACAGAATAAGTAAATTTGTCTATTTTATTATATTTTTTGGATTGTGGCACATTGCTCATCTCAACAGTATATTTTTGTCCATAGAGGTTCGTAAGTGAACAAAATTTTATATAACAAGGTACACTAAATTTTATAAATTAAATATATATATTGTGTTTTTACCTGATGATTTGCACATACTTGATACCCTCCAACCAAAGATTTGTGTAGATCTTCGATATAAACAGTAACCTATAACTTAATGACTAAGTATATTTATAGAAGTATAATATAGCAACCTTCATAGCTAAGAAATGGTACAGGCTTTTCTCTATTCAACGAAAGCTAGTTTTGCCTGCACGTGAGATGCACATGGAGACGGAATTAGTACTATCACCTACCCTATGGCCTCTACCATCCCTAATACTTTGCTGTTAAGGATTGTTCATCTATAAATATACAACATCTTACCCCTTTGCACTCATTCGAAGAAAAATAACCCTGCCAAAACTATGTCCTCAGGTTGTTGTGGTTTCCAATGATGACAAAAATCCTCTTAAATACTCCACCAAAAAAATCCAGTGTATATATACTTGAAATCCGTTAGTGTCTTTCTTCGTTTCTATAAATGTTTTGTGTGGACCTAGAGCAATTTATGCTCGTTGGAAACCAACCAGCGTGGGATCTGAATGATCTCTTCGGGAGATTTGAACTTCAAGGTGAAAAATGGAGATCGTTTAGAGATGATAGGATCGAGCAGCATCTGCATGATTTTTTTTTAGGGATTCTAGTATTAAAATCGTCGATGGACCTACTATTGGTGTGCATGGGATGCATCACCCATGATTTCTAGAAGAGCCATGAGTTCGAAGCTTTTGAGTGGTGATCAAAGATGAGATGATGAGGAGAAGAATGAAGTTTGTCTCATGGATTTACGTTGAGAAGAGGAGGATGTGAAAGCAGGAAAGTTTGGCAATGGTCATTGTAATTTACTGGAGCCATGCGTGATATATCGGGAAGATGAGCTGTTCATCATGGGGCGAGTGTAATTGAAACGTGGTGGGCTGATACAAAAAGGGAAGGCTTGTTTAATGAAAAAAATAGCATATACCACATATGCAAGTCAGGGAGCAAGAAGAAAAGTGGAGACTACTGCCTGGTACTCCGAATGGAGAAGGGTAGTGTATATTGTTTTTATTTGGTGAGGAGGAGTTTAAGTTGCAATGCTATGTTGTTTTAGTAGTATGTATTCGAAAGTGTTTCTTGAAGCTGAAAAATGAAAACGTTAATGGATATTAGAGAATACGGAGTAGTGAATGCATGTATAATATAGGATGAGGGACTCAATGGGAAAGAGTGTTAGAGAACGATGAACAAACATGAGATAAAATGGAGTTTGAAAATTTGGAAATAGACGTTAAATACTGGGTGGAAATTTTGGATGTGTGGAGAAGAAGATTAGAGTGGAGAGGATAACAGCATCATGGGCCGTGAAAGACTAAGGGTGAGGCGCGATTATTTATAAAGTTAAGTTTATTTAATTTAAATTAGTATATAAATTTGTTAATGCTATATCGTGTGCACAATTTGTCAGAATTTGGAATGGTCTGATCCGTTGGGATCGTACGGACGCAGGCTACACCATGGAACTGGTCGGGAGTGATTTCAAGATCATTTGAATTTATGGCAAAATAAAATGCCTAAGTGGATCTATCGACCGTTAATCATTATTTAACGATTAACGACCAATGTGAGTAAACTCACTAACTCTATCCATTTTTTAATTTTATAAACTTTATTTAATATTGATAAAAATGATTGAATGCTGTGTGTGATGGTTCTTTAGTTGATTTGCTAATAAATTGGTTGATATAATATATATATATATATAAGCCGTTGATTTAATACTGATTCTATTTATTATAATATTTCATGTCGATATGAAATTAGTGTTATTTATGTTGATTAACATCTGTGGATGCAGGGAAACAAGTTGTACGAATCTAATTGGATTCCTCAACAATTATATTGTGATGTGATAAGTAATCTGGTGTTGATTATTTAGTATTTTGGGATGTTAAAAAACTTTACCTGAAATAATTGGTATTTAGGCACTGTAAAGTTTATTCGAATACATTAGAAAAGAAATTAGGGCTTTTAAAAGGAATTTCTATTTTAAAAATAGAAATCGAATTTCAAATGGGCTAAACTATAATAACTTGTTTAAATTATATTAAAACAAGTAGTTGATCTATTACGATATTTATAAAGGAAAGGAAAAATAAATATTTTTAAAATAAAAAGGGGAAATGGAATTCATTATCAAATGAAAATAATGAAAATATTTCGAGGTTCGAAATATAAATAAAATGGAACAAGTCCATAAGTATTTTTAATAAGAATTCGACTAAGTCAGATATTAGTGAAATAAATAATTTTTAGAAATTATATATTATATAATGCAAATTTAACCACGTAGTAAGATTTGGTTTAAATCCAATAATTTATAATGGAATATGTAATCGAAATAAAGTTATAAGCTAAGCTTGATATATAATTAACAAGGAATTAACCCGTAAACAGAGTTAATATGAATTTATAAAATAACTCGAGGAACAGAAGGTGAACCTGTAATCGTATTTATAAATAAAAATAAAGATTTAATTAATATAACGAGCCTAGATTTCTATAAAGGAATAGTATTCAAGTTTTATAATGAATAATGATTTAAAAGCAAATAGTTTGCAAATTGGAATAATTATAAAGGGAATTGATGAATATTTGAAGTGATAAATTCAAAATGAATTTAGAAATTGAGTTAACCTGAAAGGCGAATTATTCCAACATTCTAAACGTTGATCGAATACAGATTATTCGAATGAGAGTTATACGGAGAAATTCGATTATATCGCATTCAGGGAGGCACTATTTACCTTCCGTTTTTAATCGAGATTTTTATTTATTTATTTATTCGAATAAAGAATCAAAGTAAAATTTAAATATTTTTGGAAGTAGATATTATAACATTATCATTATAATCAATGTTTTATACAATGTCATTTAAATTGATATTCATGGATTTTGGAAATGTTTTCCAAATGAAACCAAAAATGATTTCTAAGCATAGGAAATGATATGATTATTGAAGATAAGAACGATGTGAAGGAAATCAGAAACTGACTAGAGATTAGTTATGTTGAATGGTTTCTTGAGTGTCGACCTGATATTGGTTTCAACCTTTAGGGTTAATACATAGGAAGTTGTTTTCTTACTATTTTACGATTAGGGACTGATGGACGTAAAAAAAATAGTGATGCGTGAATAAGATATGGGAATGTTTTCCAATATTAATAAAGTATAGTTTTGAAATACGGGAAATAAGGAGTTGTAAATATACGGAAACATTTTCCAAGGAATCGTGAGAGACTAAGCTAGTTGGGAAATTATTTGGGTAAAGATATTTAAGGGAAATTGGGAAATGAAATGATTATTGATAAATTTATTTTAAGTGGCTCATAGTTGATTGATACTTGATCAATACAGTTTCCATTTGGAAATAAGAACATTGTTGTGTATATGTTTTCTTTAATAGTTAAATAACCGACTATCGAAGTGTCTGACCCTTTTTTGTTGTCAATACGAAGAGATCAGGGTCAGATTTACTATCAGAAAACCACTCTGTATGGGCGTTAGCATTTAGAATTAATTTTGATGAAGATAATTGAAGACAAAGTTTATGCAAGAATTTTTCTGGTGATCATAGGTAGAAATTGCCTAAGATGGATTTATAGAATAGTGCCTTCGATTTGTCCAGTCCCAGGACAATGTGTATAGATGAATGTCTGACAGAGTAAATCTAATAGATCACATAAGTTGATCGATTCAAATGTATTTACGTTGGTGGCAGAGAAATTCGTTTCTCTTAGCTTTATACCAGTGATATTTTTAGGGAAATCAATTTGTGATTTGGCAGGTATGACGATATGGCATTCAAAGTAAATGAAGGTGTGATCTATAAAAAGAAACATTGCGACCTCAAGCCTCATCAACCGAGAAATGACAGAAATCGGGCAGGTAGCATGGCTAAGTGGGTCGCACCCAATTAGTGTATATTGTCACCATCTAGAGAATATTAATATTTGTCACTTATTTCAATTATTTATCTCTTGGGAACGGTTATGTTGATATACCAACCATAAGGTGACAATATATTCGGAACATTCAAGTAAAATGAATGGTCGGTCATGTGTGGTTGAGTTACAAGATGTTCTTGTTGAACTCCAGTGTATCGCTTCCGGAGTACACTGATCGAAAGGTGGTTCCGTATCTTGTCATAGTTGGGAATTCATTCTCCAGTAAGAGCCCGTAGTTTTTGATTGTATATTATATATGTAGAGCGTGAGATGAAAGCGTTCTGCTAGATTGTTATTTACTTGTATTAGACACTATTATAATATCAGAATACTTTTGTTATAAAAGAACGTTTTGGGGTATCGTAAGGTAAAAATCGTCTGTGTTTATGTGTGGATCGGTCTTATGATTATCATTTCTTTTAAAAGGATTTTAAAAGTTAAACCAAGTGATTGGAGTTTACTCGCACTAGTCCCATGACTGACCCAGAGTTTATTTTGTTTTGCTTTACCCTAAATTCTTGGGTACCCATATTGTATGGCCAGTCAAGTAGTTAGGATTTTACATACCATAGAAGGGGCTCGGAGCATGATGCTTCAGTGTTAGATATGTAGAATTTATTTCTGCTGTGATGTTAAGTGTTATACTGGTATGTATACACAGTTATAGTTCTTTATTCCCAAAGTTGTTATATAACATATTTATTTGTTCCATAGTGAGATTCATGCTTACTCTAATTTTGTCATGTTGTGATCTTCTTCTTCTTCTTCTAATCTAACTTTCTTTCTTTCGATTTCTCACCTCTAACTTCTTTCTATTAATGTTATGGTATTTCCGATGCTTGGATAACTGACATGGGGTTTCGTGTTGATTTTCAAGGTCGAAAATCCTGTAAAATCCGAGTGTGTATGACTTGTGCAGGATCTATAATATGGCTATGCGGAATGTATGTGATAACTTAAGCTATTCAATAGTTACGCAGGTAAAAATTCACAAACAAGAAATATATCACTAACAAATATAAATGCTGTAGATAAAGTAAAGTAGAGTAATGACACCAGGATTTTTATACTGTTTCAGACCTCCCGTCCTACGTCCAGTCCCGAAGCTCCTCTTCGGCTTTTCACTAAACAACACCCTCGCTTCACCCGGAGGAACAGGTTCACAACACTACTTGATTTGCGGGCTACAAGTTTACCCACTTGATTTCACGGGCTACAAGCTTACCCACTTGATTTCACGGGCTACAAGCTTACCCACAAGACGATTACAAGAGTTTGACCTTGAATGTGTTCTTTCTTCAACACTGATTAGTCAATGATTGAGTACAACTTTCCTATAATCTTATCCTCAAATATATATTGATGTTTGCAAAGATTTGGAAGTGGATTATCGAGTTGAATCACAAGTGTGTTAAATATGCTTGGAGATTCAAACGATAATTGAATGCTTTTGAGTGCTTTTAGAATGCTAAGAATAATACAATATAGATCAGAGAATGGAGAGAAAATTCGGTAGTTTGATTGATTGAAAACTGATGTATTTATAGTAATTGAGAAGTTGCAATTGTTGGTGAAAAGTTACAATCAAAAGAAATGATTTAAATGAAGAGAAATGGATGTAACTTTTCAAGAAAGAAGATGACTCTTCATGAAATTCAAAAATAGGTTGACAGGAAAAATTAATAGGTTGACAGGTTTTTGACCATTATTTCAAAAAGCTGTTGACCTGTTAATTTTAACAGGTTGACCTGTTATATTTAAAAATAGGTTGACCTCTTATTTTTAACAGGTTGACCTATTTTTGTCAATATACAGTAAAAACGAGTTTTCGTGCATAATTTTGAAAGCAATGAGAAGTATGATTATTTGAGGATAGATTTTAACATAAAATACTCTAAATAACCAACTTCTAACCTATGAAACCATTGAATCTTCTTTTTGTCGATCATGAAGCTTCTTCTCGTCATTAATCAAAAAGATCATTAAAAATCCTTGACTCAACATTCTCCCCCTTTTTGATTGATGACAACATAGCTTTTAAAATATGATCTCCATTGCTATCTCCCCCTGTATATATGCTCTAACTCCCCCTGAGTAAAGTTGAGTCAAATATTTCATAGCATATTTTGATTAATGACAACATAGAAATAGAGATCATTGACGAGCTGAATTCATATTTATCAAAGTGGAAATCAATGAAGATCATAGTGAAGATCAATGGAAATCATGACATGGAGCTAAGATTATATATATGTAGGTACGGTGTCGTGTTAGATTTATGTTAAAATCTATCCTCAAAGTATAACACGAATCCACAAAACAATTTAGAAATTGAAATTAGCTGGGGCTGAAATCTGTATATTTGAGGAATTGAAAAGTCATAGAAAAAGCCCAAACGGTACAGGCTTCGACCGGGAAAGAGTGCAGAGTGATATAGACTGTGGACCGAGATTCTCCGGTCCACAGCAAGAAAACGGTCGACCGCCCAAAAGGACCTGTCGACCGGTCCTGTTGTCTTTTGTGCATAACGGCTATTTTTTCAAATTCCTGTCTACCTGTTAATTTCGACCTATCGACCTTTTTTCTTGCTGTAATTTTTCTGAAAGGATGCTTCTTTTTGTGAAGAGATTTCTATTCAATTTCAAGAGAAATGGACACAACTCTTTATAGAAACTCTTCATGAAGGAATGCAACTATTCTACACTATAAATAGACTTGAAATCAAACTTTCAAATCACCGATTCTTGCTCTGATTTCTGATCTTACTTTCTAAATACTCTTGCGTTCTAAAAAGCTCCCAAATTCAAGTTACTTATTGAATCCTTGATAATATTTCTCATGTTTTGATTCAACAAGCAACTAACTTCCTTCAAATCTTCGCATTCAACTCATATACTTGAGGATAAGATTATAGGAAGGGTGTACTCAATCGTTGCAAATCAGTGTTGAAAGAAGAACACAATCAAAAGTCAAACTCTTGTAATTGTCCTGTGTGGGTAAGCTTGTAGCCCGTGAAATCAAGTGGGTAAGCTTGTAGCCCGTTCAAATCAAGTGGGTAAACTTGTAGCCCGTAAATCAAGTAGTGTTGTGAACCTGTTCCTCCGGGTGAAGAGAGGGTGTTGTTTAGTGAAAAGCCGAAGAGGAGCTTCGGGACTGGACGTAGGACTGGAGGTCCGAACCAGTATAAAAATCCTGGTGTCGTTACTCTACTTTACTTTACTTTACTGCATTTATAATTATTTGTGATGTATATATTGTTTGCGAATATTTATTCGCATAACTATTGAATAGCTTAAGTTATCACATACATTCCGCATAGCCATATTATAGATCCTGCACAAGTCGTACACACTCGGACTTTTCAATTGGTATCAGAGCGAGGTGTTCTAGAGATCGTAACAACATCCTAGAACAAATGGCAATAAAGAAATCTAGTCAAGGCATTAGAAAATGGAAGAGGAACAAAGCAGAATCAGGAGAGCAAGGAAACAAATGTCTCATGGCAAAAGTCAGATCACAATCGGTATGTACAGATTCTTTATATAAAGATCTTTTGTTAAACCATGAGAAATTATTGAAAGAATTTAAAACTTTGAGCAAACTCAATACTGTCATTATAGCTAAGTCAAAAATTTGCGAGCAAGAAAATTCCAAATTAAAAGAATATAACAATGTTCTTTTAAAGGAAATCGATCTTTTGCAAAATAGAAATAAATCTTTAGAAGATTCTTTAAATAATTCTAGTTCTTTAATTTCGTCTCTTGAAAAAGAGAATGGAGCTTTAACTGAAAAGAATTTAGAACTATCTAAAGAATGTGAGTTTTTAAAGGTGAATAATAGTATTTTGCAAAATGAAATTTCTGACTCAAAAGAAAATTTTGAAAAGTTACAATCTTCTTTAGATAATTCAGAATCTCAAATTTTAGGTCTCAAAACTGAGAATGGTACTTTAAAAAGGGAAATTTCTGAATTAAATAAGGAAATTGATGATTTAAAGAATAACAAAATTTCTTTTGAAAATGTCAATAGCGACTTTGGAAATAAATTTGATAAATGTGCAAATAAGTTCGCAAAATTTAATAAAGGTCAAAATGATTTAAATATGATTTTATCTAGATCTCGACCTTTACATGACAAAAGTGGTTTAGGATATAATAAAACTAATCTTAGAAATAGTACTAGATATGCTTTCATGTACAATAAAAATATTACTGCTAGTACTAATGCTCAGGCTAGATCCAATTATTATAGAAATTCGAATACTTCTATGACTAGAGATCTGTATAATAGATCTAGAAGTATGAAAAGGAATATAAATAGAGATTACTTAAGTATTTGGGTTCCTGTAAGTTGGAAAAACAGAGAAAAATATATTCATGATCATTTTGATTCAGTAGTTAATAATGAAAATTTTATCTTTAAAGGTTCCATTAAACCCTCTTGGGTATGGTTACCTTCCATCTAACTCATGGACCCAAACAAAGCAAGTGGCTGCCAAAACTATATATGTTATATATATTTTTGCAGGTAACCACAACAAAGAGAAGGTTATTCCATATCTCCTAAAGGGAGCATATATACAGGGGGAGATAGCAATGGAGATTGTAATATCAAGCTATGTTGTCGTCAATCAAAATATGCTATGAAACCTTTGACTCAACATTATTGTACTCAAAACTAAGAAGAGATGCTATTTTTGCTTTGGTTGCAATTTCTTTAACATCATAGAGGAGAAAATCGAAGTATTTGATAAACATCCCTTCATGAATGGTATAATCTTTCATCTTATTCCATCTTGTTATAACAATCGGATCCTTAAGCCAATGTTTGATTTGAGCATCTATGGGTTGTTCTTGAGAAGTAGAAGAAGAAGTTTTTGATTTCTTTGATTTTGGAGCCATTGAAGAGAAGGTGATGGAATTTGAGGAGTTAGTGTTTGAAGAAAAGTGTTGATTTGAGTAATGAAGAGGTTAAAAACGAAATAGTGTGTTGATATTGGTGGTTGAACCGACTATTGGATGTTAAAAATCAATATAACCCGAAAACGGTCGACCTAAAATAGTATACCGGTCGACCTAATTAGTTTCTGGTTTGAAATCGAAGAAAAAATGCTAAAATCGGTCGACATAAAATTGTAACCGGTCGACCGGATTCCATGGTTTTGAATTTCAAAAATGTAAGAGACCGGTTGACCTGTGCAGAAATTTCGGTCGACACTTTTTTTCATATTTTGCTGAAACTTTTTCGGTCGACATGAAATTTGTGACCGGTCGACCGTGAAAACTCTCTGGAAATTTTTGTGTCTTAAAACCGTGGAATCCGGTCGACCGGTTACAATTTTCATGTCGATCATGAAGCCATGAAAATACTCTAAATAACCAACTTCTGACCTATGAAACCATTGAATCTTCTTTTTGTCGATCATGAATCTTCTTCTCGTCATTAATCAAAACGATCATTAAAAGTCCTTGACTCAACATTCTCCCCCTTTTTGATTGATGACAACATAATTTTTAAAATATGATCTCCATTGCTATCTCCCCCTGTATATATGCTCTAACTCCCCCTGAGTATATGATCTCCCTGGACAAAAAATAACTAAATATCTGCAAAAAGGTTAGTAATCATTCTCTCCCCCTTTGTCATCGACAAAAAAGGTATATGAAACACCTTTAAAGATCCAACAACATTGAACAGCATACGTAGAGTGTTTTACATACTAAAGATCATAACAAAAACAAAACGACCTAAGTAGCAACCTTACATAATTAAACATAGCACCAATCACATACAAATACTAATAGAGTGTTTTAACATAAAACAGAATATAAAAGGATAGATCGAATCACTGAGGTGGTACATCTGAATCAGTCTCGTCTACTTCTTCTTCGTCTGATTCCTCCTCTTCATCTTGTTCCTCTTCCTCATCATTTCCTTCCTCAATGTATGAAGTACCACGTCCACGACCAACATGGGCACTTGCTCCAGAGCTAGTGCTTTCCTCTGAAGTAGACCATGTAAAAGTAGGAGGCATTGGACGTTTTCCCGGATTCTGAACATGTGTGGCTGAAGATGAAGGTCCGCAAGAAATTGCATCCCAAAGAATGCCAAAGAAAGACTTAAGCTTGTTAAAACGTTTATCCATTTTGGTGTCTAACCGATCGAGCTTGGTATCGGTTCGCTTGAGTCTTGCTTCTAACAGAAATTGATTTCTTGCTATTTGTTCAAGAGAATCCTTTGTTGTAGAATTTGGCAAAGGAATCTTAACATCTTCCGGTCTTGGAGTAGGAGCTTGTGATGAAGATGCTTCAGGAGGACCTCTATGTTTATATTGCTCAAATGGAATAATGGTCAAGCATGGATCCGGAAGTTTCATTCTCTTCTTTGATATTTTATCAATACACTTAGGTGTTGAAATCTTGGATTCCGGAGATTTTATTCCGCAATTCATGAGGAGACGCATTATATATTCATTGTAAAATAAATGTTTGCGAGAATGTTCATTTACCAACGATATCTCATCAAAAATCATATCAATCCAGTTGATATTGATATCACCATATATAGCATATAACGCCTTAAAATTTTCTTTGTAGATGGCATCAAAATTACCGGTTCGTGGCAAGAGAGAATGAGTAATACAATGATGGAGAATTCTAGCCATAGGTCTCAAATTTATTCCTTTAGCACTTGACTTGTGATCTTCAATGAATAAATGGCTAATTTTGTCTCTAATATGAATGGGACAGAAATCAGAAGAAAATTTTGTACCATTATCTGAAGATTTAAGAACTTCTTCCATTCGGGACTTGGAGATGAATATTTGTTGATCACATACAACTGACCATAAGCAATTTGATGAATTTGCTGGCTTGTACTTCTCCAAATTGAGATTAGCATAGAATAATTTTATCATAATGTGATTAATCTCAACATTATTGTCCTCAAAACTAGGAAAAGATGCTATTTTTGCTTTGGTTGCAATTTCTTTAACATCATAGAGGAGAAAATCGAAGTATTTGATAAACATCCCTTCATGAATGGTATAATCTTTCATCTTATTCCATCTTGTTATAGAAATCAGATCCTTAAGCCAATGTTTGATTTGAGCATCTATGGGTTGTTGTTGAGAAGTAGAAGAAGAAGTTTTTGATTTCTTTGATTTTGGAGCCATTGAAGAGAAGGTGATGGAATTTGAGGAGTTAGTGTTTGAAGAAAAGTGTTGATTTGAGTAATGAAGAGGTTAAAAATGAAATAGTGTGTTGATATTGGTGGTTGAACCGACTATTGGATGTTTAAAAACAGTATAACCTGAAAACGGTCGACCTAAAATAGTATACCGGTCGACCTAATTAGTTTCTGGTTTGAAATCGAAGAAAAAATGCTAAAATTGGTCGACATAAAATTGTAATCGGTCGACCGAATTCCATGGTTTTGAACTTCAAAAATGTAAGAGACCGGTCGACCTGTGCAGAAATTTCGGTCGACAGTTTTTTCCATATTTTGCTGAAACTTTTTCGGTCGACATGAAATTTGTGACCGGTCGACCGTGAAAACTCTCTGGAAATTTTTGTGTCTTAAAACCGGTCGACCTAAAATTATTACCGGTCGACCTATTCGTGTTTCAAGAGACCGGTCGACATCTTTTTTTCAGCAGGTCGACCTAGATAATTCTCTGGAAATTAAAAGTGTACAAACCAGTCAACCGAAAATTGTCTACCGATCGACCATTTTTTGATGGAAATGAATTTTCAGCCTTTTGTTGATCGAATTCAAAGCCAAACAAAGTATTATTATAAAAATATATAACAAATAAATGAAGTAAGAAATAAAAACATTATTAAAAACATTATAAAGCATCTCCTTTGATCCGATATAAAGAACTCATTTTCTTGGTTCCCACGGAGAGTATTTCCCACTAGCGCCTTCATTTTTGTTGAAATTTTTATCCCACGATTTTGGTGTTCTTGTTGATGATGATGGCATTTGCGTGGGTTCATGAACATTATTCTTGTTTGAACCACAGAAAAGTGAAGCTAGCTGTTCGAGATACGTTAAGCGAGAAGAAGTTAATCTCTGCTCATAGTACATCTCCCTTTGGAGATCGACTTGGTGTTTTTGATAGTGGTGTATCTCGTCAATCTTTTCTTTGGTTCGTGGGGAACAAAAAAGAGCCTTCTTGCATCGTTTCGATGTTGGAGTATTTCCAGGTGTACGAGAATTCTGATGAAAACCAGGAGGGTGTTCCGGTGTCTTAGGGGAGTAGTGTTCTTCGGACTCGGAACTTGTTATGGTGATGTGCGATTTTCGTGCACATTCATCACAGATATGAGCCATGATAATACGTTGTTTAAAAAGTTGTCTGAGAGCACTCAAAAAAAATATATATAAACATATATATAGAAGGAATTTTCTATTTGGAGAAAGAAAAGAGATGGTTCGTATTTGTTTAATCATAGAAAAATTCTCTTCTAAATATAGTAAAAAAAAAACATTGGTTTCTGAAAAATAATGTACGAACTCTTGATATATATTAAAAAGATTTTTACTCTTCGAGTTCTTTTCTTGAAACCAAGCCTAGATCTCTACGTAAATTGACAAAACTTGATTCTACTAGAGGCTTTGTAAATATATCAGCTACTTGATTTTCCGTATTTACGTATTCGAGATTTATATTACCCTTTTCAATGTTATCTCTCAGAAAATGATGTCGAATATCGATGTGTTTAGTCCAAGAGTGGTTAGCTGGGTTTTTGGATAAATTTATCGCACTCGTGTTATCACAATATATAATAGAATTCGATAAGTTTATACAGAAGTCTTTAATTGTTTGTTGCATATATACAACTTGTGTACATGCTAGTGCCGCTGATATATATTCCGCTTCACACGTCGAAAATGAAACACAATTTTGTTTCTTACTAAACCAAGAGACAAGTGATTTTCCAATAAAATGGCACGTACCACTTGTGCTTTTTCTATCCGTTTGTGATCCTCCGAAATCAGTATCACTATATGATACTATTTCAAATGTACATTCTTTTGGATAGAAAAGACCGAAATCTTTGATATTATTAAGATAGCGAATTATACGTTTCACTGCTCGTAAGTGTAATTCTTTAGGATCGGCTTGAAAACCTGCACACAAACAAACACTCATCATAATATCAGGACGACTTGCCGTAAGATACAGGAGAGAACCGATCATGCTTCAATATAACTTCTGGTCAACATTCTTTCCAAATTCATCTTTTTCAAGATGTGTGGTCGTACTCATAGGAGTCGGTTTACCAGAGGTATTTTCTAGTCCGAAGCATTTAACTAGATTTTCGCAATATTTTTCTTGATTGATAAAAATACCATTTGAAAGCTGTTTGATTTGAAGACAGAGGAAATATGATAGTTCTCCCATATGTGACATTTCAAATTCTTTGGTCATAATATTTGCAATTTTTTTGCAAAGTTCATCGTTTGTTGAACCAAAGATAATGTCGTCTACATATATTTGGATAACTAATATATCTTGTCGAGAATGTTTAATGAATAAAGTCTTATCAACTTTTCCAATTTGAAATCCAGAATCTATGAGATAGCTCTTAATCGTTCATACTAAGCACGAGGTGCTTGTTTCAATCCATATAAAGCTTTCTTAAGTTTATATACATGATCCGGATATTTCTCATGTACGAACAAAGGAGGTTGTTCGACATATACATTCTCTTTGATAAACCCATTTAAAAAAGCACTTTTGACATCCATTTGATAAAGTTTGAAATCATGATGACACGCAAAGGATAGTAATATTCGAATAGCTTCTAATCGAGCTACGGGAGCAAAGGTTTCTTCATAATCGATACCTTCTTCCTGATTATATCCTTGTGCTACCAATCTTGCTTTATTTCTAGTAATGTTCCCTTGTTCATCGGCCTTATTTTTATATACCCATTTAGTTCCTATAACTGATTGATCAGTCGGCCTTGGAACAAGTTCCCATACATCATTGCGCTCGAACTGGTTTAGTTCTTCTTGCATGGCAATGATCCAGTATTCATCAGTAGCAGCTTCCTTAGGATTTTTAGGTTCGATATTTGAGATAAACGCAACATGACCCATTTGATTAAGTTGATTCCTTGTTCTAATTTGTGATGTTACTTCTCCAATAACATTTTGAACTGGATGATCTCTTAGAATTCTCGGAGGAGATCTAAATCTTGGTGGAGAAGGTACAATAACAGGTTGAGGAATATTCTCAATTAATTTCTGAGTCAGAGTCATTACTTGTGATGGTAGGATTATCAGTGACTATAGTTTCTTCATCATCCGATATATTATGAGACGGTTTATAGAATTCGTCAAAAGATACATGAAGTGATTCTTCAATAGTTTTAGTTCTTTTATTGAATACACGATAAGCCTTGCTTCGATCTGAATAACCAATAAAGATTCCTTCATCAGCTTTTGAATCAAATTTACCAAGATGATCTTTCGTGTTTAAAATAAAACATTTTGAACCAAAAACTTTGAAGTATGAAATATTTGGCTTTCTTTCATTAAATAATTCATAAGGTGTATTTTTAGTAAGAGGTCGAATGGATATACGATTCAAAACATAACACGCAGTTGCTACAGCTTCTTCCCAAAAATGTTTTGGTAAAGTACTTCCATTTAATAATGTCCTTGCACATTCTTGTAATGTCCGATTTTTCCGTTCTACAACTCCATTTTGTTGTGGAGTTAGAGGAAACGAAAAATTATGATTAATACCTTTCTTTGTACAAAGATGTTCAAATTCATTATTTTCGAACTCTCCGCCATGATCACTTCTTATATTCTTAACCTTAAGTCCTTTTGACTTTTGAATTTTCTTGACAAAGGATTTGAAATGAGTAAACGTGTCACTTTTATTTTTCAAGAAAATCACCCATGTATAATGAGAATAGTCATCAACAATTACAAACACATATCGACTATGATTTATGGATTGTATTTGAGTAGGTCCAAATAAATCCATATGCAATAACTCAAGTGGTTGTAATGTTGATATTACCTTCTTAGATTTAAATGATGATTTTGTCAATTTTCCTACTTAGCATGCGTCACAAAGATTGTCAACTTTAAAGCTAAGTTTGGGTAAACCTTTAACTAGTTCGTTCTTGGCTAGCTTGTCAATAGTTCTGAAGTTTTTATGACAGAAACGTTTGTGCCATAGCCATGGATCATTATCATTTGCTACAAGACACATATCTGAATTATGATTGATATTCATATTCAGAATATAGATGTTTCTATCTCTATGTCCTTCAAAAGCTATATTTTGATCTTTATCTAAAATACTACATTTATTATCCGAAAAAGAAATGGTAAAACCATTGTCGCACAATTGACTAATACTTAATAAATTATGTTTCAAATTCTTAACTAACATGACATTTGTAATAAGAGGTAAGTTAGATGTACCAAAATTGCTCACATCGCCTTTGCCGATGATATAGCCTTTTGAATTGTCTCCAAAAGTGACTGAGCCAGCATCCGAATAAGTAATATTTGTTAATAAGCTCTTGTCTCCAGTCATATGCTTTGAGCAACCACTGTCCAGTATCCACTTTCCTCTTTTTTTAAGTGGGACCTGCAAAAAATAAAGTTAAGTCCATGGTACCCACTTTTTATAGGGTCCTAAGAGTTAGGTCTTAGGAGTCCAAACCCATACGGGTCCGGTATCCCCTTTATACAAATAATTTGGATTATGATGCACAATACTCAAAAAGTTTTGAATGTACTTGTTTCTAATAAACTATTACTTGTTTTAGGAACCCATACTTTTATAGGTTTGACATTCTTCTTTAGAGATTTCACAATCGGTTTTGGTTTGGAATATAATAAACTAAGATTTTTCTTAGCTTCAGTTTCTTGTACTACCTTATTTTTCCTTTTTCTTTTACCAAGATGTTTCTTGATAACTTGTTTCTTATATCCCAACCCTTGCTTATTTGTAGCTGATTGTGAACTATTAATAATTTTTGTCAAATTTTCTCGACCTTTTGAAACATTTTTAGTAATATCGTCTAACTTTGTTTGTAAACTAGCTTTTTCAAGATCTAGAGATTTAACTTTTGCTTTAAGCTCATGATTCTCAGTAGTAAGAGTATCATTTTTCTCTTTTTGAACTTCAATTTCTTAAGTCAAAAGAGATAGTTGAGAGTCAATATTAGATGATGATTCTTGAGCCTTTTCAAGTTCCTCTTCTAATATTTTCTTTTCATCTTTTAACATATCTCGTTCAAATTCTACTCTACTTAAATCAGCTTGAGCTTGTTTGCATTGTCGTTTCATATCTTTAAATTTATATATCAACTCAGCATTTATATCAAGAACTTCTTCAAAAGAAGGAATTTGTACCTCATCTTCTTTAGCCATAAAGCATATATTTGCTTGTTCATTATCTGAGTCGCTTTCACTTTCGGATGAAGATGAATCTGAATCATCCCAAGTTACTGAGAATGCCCGTTTCTTTGACTTGTCCTTTTTGTGTTTGAACTTGTCATTTTCTGTCTTCTTCTATTGTTCTGGACAATCATTTTGCATATGTCCCTTCTTATGATAGTTAAAGCATTCTACGTTTGATGATGATGGTCTGTTTGATCCGAACTTCTTTCTGTTGTATCGACTAGCTTTTCGTTGCTTTAAGAATTTTTTGAATCCTTTTGCAATGAATGCTAGATCCTCATCTTCGGAATCTGAGATGTCTTCATCAGCATGAAAAGCTACATTTTTCTTTTCTTCTTTTTGTTCTTTTCGAGCCTGCAAGTTAGCTTCATAGGACATAAGATTTCCTATCAATTCATCTGGCTTCATGGTGGAAAGATCATTAGCTTCTTCTATGGCTAATACTTTTCCTTCCCATTCATTAGTCAGTGAATGTAGGACTGTTGAAACTACATCAAAGTCAGAATATTTTTGCCCTAACCCGATAAGAGCATGATGAATAGTTTGAAACCTTCAATACATCTCATTGATTGTTTCATTTGGCTTCATTTTAAAATTTTGAAATTGACTTTTCAACAAAGCTATTTTTTCTTGTTTAACCTTGTTAGTACCTTCATGAGTGGTCTTTAGTGTTTGCCAAATTTGATAAGCAGTGGTACAGATACTAACACGGTTATACTCATTTTGGTCAAATGCACAAAACAACATATTTATTGCTTTTGCATTTACAGCTGCTGCTGTTTTCTCAACAGGAGTCCATTCTGCATACTCAGTTGTTGGATTAACTATTTATTTCTGAGTAGCATTCCAAGCGTCATAACTTGTTGATTGCATATAAAAAGCCATACGTGTTGCCCAATAGCTATAGTTTAGGCCATTAAAGAAAGGAGGTCTTTGTGTCGATTGACCTTCAGTGTAAGTGGTGTTACTCGTACTTGCGTTATTTGCCATATTACTAGAATATATCAAATAACTGTGTTACGGTTATATGATAACCTTGCTCTGATACCAATTGTAAAATCCGAGTGTGTACGAGTTGTGCAGGATCTATAATATGGCTATGCGGAATGTATGTAATAACTTAAGCTATTCAATAGTTACGCAGGTAAAAATTCACAAATAAGAAATATATCACTAACAAATATAAATGTTATAGATAAAGTTAAGTAGAGTAATCACACCAGGATTTTTATACTGGTTCAGACCTCCCGTCCTACGTCCAGTCCCGAAGCTCCTCTTCGGCTTTTCACTAAACAACACCCTCGCTTCACCCGAAGGAACAGGTTCACAACACAACTTGATTTGCGGGCTACAAGTTTACCCACTTGATTTCACGGGCTACAAGCTTACCCACTTGATTTCACGGGCTACAAGCTTACCCACAAGACAATTACAGGAGTTTGACCTTGAATGTGTTCTTTCTTCAACACTGATTAGTCAATGATACAGTACAACCTTCCTATAATCTTATCCTTAAATATATATTGATGTTTGCAAAGATTTGGAAGTGAATTATCGAGTTGAATCAAAAGTGTGTTAAATATGCTTGGAGATTCAAACGATAATTGAATGCTTTTGAGTGCTTTTAGAATGCTAAGAATAATACAATATAGATCAGAGAATGGAGAGAAAATTCGGTAGTTTGATTGATTGAAAACTGATGTATTTATAGTAATTGAGAAGTTGCAATTGTTGGTGAAAAGTTACAATCAAAAGAAATGATTTAAATGAAGAGAAATGGATGTAACTTTTCAAGAAAGAAGATGACTCTTCATGAAATTCAAAAATAGGTTGACAGGAAAAATTAATAGGTTGACAGGTTTTTGACCGTTATTTCAAAAAGCTATTGACCTGTTAATTTTAATAGGTTGACCTGTTATATTTAAAAATAGGTTGACCTGTTATTTTTAACAGGTTGACCTGTTTTTGTCAATATACAGTAAAAACGAGTTTTCGTGCATAATTTTGAAAGCAATGAGAAGTATGATTATTTGAGGATAGATTTTAACATAAAATACTCTAAATAACCAACTTCTAACCTATGAAACCATTGAATCTTCTTTTTGTCGATCATGAAGCTTCTTCTCGTCATTAATCAAAACGATCATTAAAAGTCCTTGACTCAACAAATCCCTGTTCGTTACAGTGGTATCAGGGCGAGGTTAAGTATTACCTTAGCTCTAAGGCATGACTCAATAGAGATAGGGTTAGTAATACCCTAGATTGAGTTGAGTAGGTATATACAAGAGAACGTATTTGAAGATTATAAAAAAAATGGTTTTATATTGTGGAGATTTATTGGTTGAGTGGCTTATGAATTTTGGTAGTGGGGCACCACAAAGCCGATTGGGATAACTAAACACTTGTTTATGATGAATCGACACAATATGTTTTGAAAAGAAGGGTAAACAAAATAATTTTATCCAAATTATATTTTGATATAAAGAGTATATATATTATAGTTGTCATATTTGATATGTTGCATGTTATTATAATCGAGTAAGCTTATAATTGCAATGGTTATATATATAACCAATCGAAATTCATTTGAGCTTAATATATAAATTCAGATGAAATAAATCATGAATTAAATTTGGAATTGTATGTATAATCTCGGAAACCGGGAAAGGTAGTTGAAATTAAATTTTGAATTGTATAAGGAAAATTTAAGATCCTGGGTGATTTGAGAATGTTTTTCGAATATTGTAAAAGGTATTTTGAATCTATTTCAAAATGAAAGTAATTAAGAAGTTGTTTGAAAGTAAAATAGTATTGAACTCACTTCGTTCGCTGGAAAATAATTCTAATGATGATGGCCGCATCATCAGTGTTTATTTTCGAGTTTCTATGTGATGGATTACTAATACAGATTTTGTTTTGAAATGTTTTGACGAAATAAGTTGTTCAGACATTCAAATGTTTTAAATTGCTATTATTATATGTAAATATGTATGATTTCAAATTGATTTGAAATAAAACCCAGGAATTTGAATTCTGAAATTTAGATTTGACTTATGAAGTTAAATAAATTGAATGACAAAGGTGAATAAATAAATTAGAATTAACGTAAAACTAAGTTAAATAAAATTGGACTATAGTAGAGATAATATAGAATAGAATTGGTTTGTTAAGTAAAAATTTGGAATTGAGATTAGAGCTGGAGTTCGAAGTGGAATTTATTTTGGGTATATGAGAATGATTTGGTTTGAGGATAAGTTGATTGGAGATCAATTAGGGAGGCATGAATATATGCTAAAGTGACCGCAAATGGAAGAGATACAGTTGTATGCCCGACAAAAAGGTACGAGTTTATATTTTATCTAGATGTGAGATTTATGAGCCTCTTTAGCAAGCCGCTTGGCTGTTTGATTTTCTTTTCTATTGGAAAATTCCTAGAGAAGCAAGTTGTAGTTGTACCGATTGAGCCGTTTAAAGGAGACACTGGCGAAATTTTTCGAAGATTTAGAGTGTTAGAAAATTTTCAGAATTTTTGAAAATTTTCGTTAATAGAAATGAGTTAATATTTTAATTGAAATTGATTGGTTAAATTTAAACTGAAGTTCAGAAGTAGACAAATAATTTTTTACCCAATTATAGAGATTGTAGCATTTTTTTCTGGCTTATTAATTTCGGGGACGAAATTCTTTTAAGGGGGAAGAATGTAATATCTAAGAATTTTAGTGATTAAATAATAAATTCATTTAATTATTTTTAATATAATGGTTTGGTAACTTAAATGGTTTGAATTTAAATATTTTGAATATTTAATTAATATAAAAGTTGAATAATAATATTTAATTCCGAAGTAATCGGAATTGGTTGAATTGGCAATATTATGTAAACTGGATAATTTAAGATATTTAATTGAGCTATATTCGAATTAGAATAACGAAAATATTTATATAAATGACGATTGAATGTAGTAATTATAATATAATTTTAAACGAGCTCGTAATGTCGCTGTAGTTCATAATCTAATGGTTTGAACTTTGTTAACCCCGTTAAAACGCAATTCAAAGAATTAGCATCGGAGGGCTATGGATTGGTTGCGGTCTAAGTAGTAAACTATTCGTATTATTGAATCATTGATACAACATGAAACCATGACGTACAGCTAACGCTTCCATTCAAGTCTTCGAGACCATGCTACCAGTCAAGTCGTTCATATGACATAGTGGAAGTCGTTCACACGACTTGGAGAAAAACTGTTCTAACGACATAATATTGAGTCATTCATAACGACATGATATCAAGGCGTTAGTGCGACTTGACGAAGAACGTTCATACGACTTGGTTACAGTCGTTCAGCGCGACATGAAATTAAGTCATTTAAATGGTCACAATGAACTGTAAAGCGAAGATCATTCACGTGTATGAACGCATTACACAACAAAGAAACGCAGGTGGATCGTTCATATGCGCCAAGTCATGTATATGAATTGGAAGAAGATCATTCATGCGGCATGAATCGGCTCACAGGCCATTAGCAACATGCAACATGTCATTGCTTTTGTATCCATTTCGTAAGTCATATGAGCATGTATTACACCAAGTCATTCCTGATTAATTTATACTGGGATTGCGACTAGCCTCGTGAATACGCACTAAGTCATAGCGTATGACTGAATATGGAAACTAAAACTAGTACCAAGTTGGATAAGTAAGGATTTATATACAAAATGCCAGTTGTACAATGAAAGAATCGACAATACAAAGGAAGACAGTTGTAATGTAATGAGTTGCCTTTATTAAAGTTAAATATGTTCATAAATTGTGTGTAGCCTGTCACGTGGTCTACAGTTATATTATAAATTCAAGTCGGTCATATGGAAAACATGCCGTAAGGCACAGAGTAGATAAGTCATGCCGTTGATATATTCATATCACATAGAAAGCATGTCTCCAATTCATATCGCGAGTAACTTCAATCCGCAAGTGCCCATATCGTAATTTGTGAACAGAAAAGTATGTTGTATGCCATTGAGAAATAGAGCATGTCCCAAGTCGTGTACGGATGTACAGATCCCACTTTAGGGAAAAGCTGTAAAGTGATGATACTGATTATATGAGGCCAAATCGCGTACCAATGAAAATAGGCCATACCAACCTCATTCATGCCGCAGCAGCTCCATGACACAAGATATCCATGTCGCAAATTGACAACTCCTCCAAACCATATCGTTCATGCTCAAAGTCTGGTGGCTATTCCTTTTGGATTCTGAACTTTCGTTACATGTCGTGCAGGTTATGACTACAACTTCATTTTCACACCGTAGCTCATGCGTTCATCAAATCGGCACCTGTCATGTCATACGAACAACATTGACGTTAATAGGTTGAGAACCAAATTATCAATGTTGAGATGCACCATATACATGCTATTAGAAACTTTATGTTGCACACAAAAAGCATGTCGCTGGGAGATTGGTGTCCCACATTACATTGTGAAATCAAATCGTTATTTACTAAGGACTTAAGACAATAATCAGAGCAAGATGAGTCATCATGACATGAATCATGGCGTTTTTCCTGCATAATTACAGAATTGCCACCCGCTCCGGAAATCACCTATAAATATCCCCTCACTTCTTCATTGAAGCGGGGGCATTCCATGACCACGAAATGCTGCTAAAATCTCTCCACAACTATTTCAAAGGATTCTAACACTCATCCATCATCATCAAGTGATGATTCAATCATTCATTGATCATGGAATTCGTTAAACTCAATCAAATGATCTAAGGGTTGGAGATTCATCACCTAAGTTCAAACACTTGAAGAAATCCTTCCAACTCTTCTCTAATCACACCATATCTCCGTTGATCACTCCATTTCTCTATCACTTTTTTTAAATTTAAGTGATATCTACAAGTGAGAGAGTGATAAAACTTGTTGTATGGGTGAATTAAGCCTTGTAATTGATAAATTGATAATGGAATCTTATATCAAAGTGGACGTAGATTCCTACTGAATCGAACCGCTATAAAAATGCTCTTATGTTTTACTTTAATGTTTTTTATGCTTGTGATTGTGTCTCCACATACATTTTGTTGAAGTGCTCGAAAGAGGACCTTTGGTGTTAATTCCAAATTTGAGATTAACATTTGGCACCCACAATGGGGCTGCGTTCGTATCTCCTACCTCCTCTCGCACTCTTACGAAGTTGAATGCCTTGCCATTAAAGTTCTAAACTGCATCCTTATTCGAAATTATGGCTAAATCTAAGAAGACCGCTAGAAAAACCATGGTAGAAGCCGATAATGTTGCTAATGAAGAAACACCGCTCGCAAAACGTTTTGAAGTTGGTAAAAACTCAGAAATCGGAGCCTGTGTGACTAGAAATTAATTAATAGCCGCCATTGCCAACGTAAACAATCAAATGGATGCCTTTACTAAAGTGATGATGGAGAAACTTGAAGCCATCTTTAATGCTCGATCAAATCCAGCCCCTCCGATAGTGCATGAGGATCTCGAAGAGAATGATAATCGCCCGCTTCCGATCATAACCGCAACGACAACATGGACGACGATTATGATGGGAAAGTGACAGGGACGAAGCTAACATCGAAGAATTGAAATCAAAAGCTAAGAACCATTCCGAAGTGAATGCTCGAAAGGTCACTAATCTTGTCACGGGGCCACCTCCTTATCGAGAGGGCAAAGGGCCAAAGCTCTCTAACCGAGATCTATGCGTAGATGAACATATAGTAAAGAGCTCAGCTTCACAGTGTGTCATAACACTGAAGAATACATCTCGGATATGATAGAACTAGTCATGAAAAGGAATCAAGCCAACAAAGATGATGAAAGAGAATGGGAGTTCTCTCCCGACATGACTCCATTCACCAAAAGAATCCTTAAAGTAGAATGTCCAAAGAAATTCAATCCTGTTACTTTGCCTCTGTACAACGGCCTCGTTGATCCGAACTACTTCCTATTCAAATACGAGTGGCATATGAGTGCGGCTAAAACGACTGACGAGATGAGATGAACGTACTTTCCTCTTTACTTAAAAGGTGCCGCATCATTATGGTTCATGAAGCTACCACCCAAATCCATAGCTTGTTTCTATGATCTAACCAAAAAGTTCAAGGAGCAGTTCCGCTTATACGCTACCAAGGTCAAGGACGATATAACACTCTCAGCCATGAAGCAGAAGCCAGCGGAAGCCGTCAAAGCCTTCCTCGGTCGATTCAATATTGCTTTGTCTGAAGTAAGGAACTCAGAACCATGCATTGTCCTAATGGCTCTACTTGACGCTATAGACAAAACAAGCGAATTCGGAAGATGGATAAAGATAAAGGAATCGACTATGCTTGACAAGTTCTATAAGAAAGCGGAAGAGTACATGAGAGTAAACGATAATCCTGTACCTCTTCAGATCATTGGTGGTAAACAACTCCTTGAAGCTCATAAAAGTGTAGCTATCCAATCTAATCAAAAGAATGCCTAAGGGCAGAAGCGAGCCAACAACGGAAACAACAACAAAGCTAATAAAAAGTTTCCTCCTCTTGACACGTCTGATCTAACACCTCTGAATGATACTCTTGAGAACATTTACCTTGCCATAAAGGATGAAGAAGATTACCTGAAGCCTCGGCTAATAAGAATGAATGACCATCTGACCAAATCCGGGAAGTTTTGTCGATTCCATAATCAGCCAGTCCATAACACCAATGAGTGTAAGCATCTAAGATCATTGATTAAAGAGCTAATTAAGAAGAACCGTTTACAACAGTATGTGAAGAATTCTTAAGATGCAAATCCTTTTATGACTACCCAGGGGCAAGGGGCATCAAATGACCAATTCGGCCCAAGCAACGTAGCTTCTGCTCAAGCTATTCTAAGGCTGATAATCAAATGACGACCGTTGATGATGATCTAATATCTGCAGCTCAGAATAAGAGATCATTATAGCCTTTACTTTGCTTCCTGCATTACTTTACTCTTTGTTATGTTCTAATTTCTTGTAAAAAGTCTATAATGGTTTACGTGCATTGTACAGAACAAAAGTACTACGAATGATACTGCTTGCATAAATCTCTGACTTGCCAAACTTACATGAAAATTTGCTAATAGACGATTCCTTATTACAGGCTATCCAATGAGCATCTTCCCTCTCAAAGTCCTCCCATAGAGAGGCAAAATCAAGTCCTCCCATAGAGAGGCAAAACCAAGTCCTCCCATAGAGAGGCAAAACAAAGTCCTCCCATAGAGAGGCAAAACAAAGTCCTCCCATAGAGAGGCAAAACAAAGTCCTCCCATAGAGAGGCAAAACAAAGTCCTCCCATAGAGAAGCAAAACAAAGTCCTCCCATAGAGAGGAAATACAAAGTCCTCCCATAGAGAGGCAAAAAAAAAGTCCTCCCATAGAGGGTCAAAATCAAGTCCTCCCATAGAGAGGCAAAACATAGTCCTCCCATAGAGAGGCAAAATAAATTCCTTCCATAGTAGAGGTAAGTCACCAAAGGTTCATGGGAATCCGTAGGCGCGAAACGAAGTGCGGGAGCTCTCTTAAGCGAGACGACGCGTGGGAGTTCGTAAGCACGGAGTGAAGCGACCTTAACCCAATGGTTTGAAGGAATTCATAAGTGCAAAACGAAGAGTGGGAATTCACTATACGTGGAATGAAACATGAGAGTTCGTAATATTGGTCCTGCCCCGTACTCTGTACTCTATCTATCGGTCTCAACTAAATCAATCGCTTTGCCCGCCTTGCTTTTCGCCACATTCAAGCTTAGGTGCGAAGCGTAAAGATTGTATTGTTTCTAGGTCCCAATAGACTGAAATGGGGCATTCTGCCCATCTAAGATCTAGCAAACCAAGGGAAGCAGCTTATTTGTCCGGTTCCGCTAGCTAGCTAGCGGAGCCTGAAAACGCTTGCTAGCTAGCGCGTCCCACCCCTACGGGCACTATTGCCTATGCTTGCTGCTCGCTCAGTGTCATTCGTAAGTGTGGCAGTGCAATCCTCACCACAAAGATCGTTGGAGTTCGCATTACAAAACGATACAACAGTCGAGAATCCTTTTTATAGAGAAAGTGACTTCTCCATAGGAGAAAACAACAACACTCAATGAATTCTATCATGTTTATTCAGTCGACAAGAGAGGACAAAACGTTGGATTAAAATGACCTCTCCAAGACACGGGGCATCCAACGGAATCTCCAGCATCAGAACTGATCAACAAAACAAACATTGAACTATAAAAAATCTCTTCCCACAGTGAAGAATATAAATGGCCTCCTAAGACGGGGCACCAATAATCAAAGATTTCTCCAAAGAGAAGCAGAGAATAAATTACCGATATATATTTCCCAAATGAGAAATATCGAATACAATCATGTAAGTCGTTAAACGATGACGTTTGAAATCTACCATCGACTTAGTCAATTAATTGATTTTAAGCATTAATGTGGATTAGAATTAGAATATTGTATGTGCGCAAACAATATTTGACGAGTTTTATACTGTCAAATAAAGTAATCATGTGCCAGCACATTATTCGATTCGAATTAAAATTCGCTATAATTCATTTTTTAATGATTAAACTAATATGTTATTGATGTGGACGATCAATAGAAAAGTATAAGTCCAAAATTGTGCAATCAATTGTTTTAATTACAGAATAGGTGGCGTGAACTTTACAAATTCAAAGCTATAACTGGATCCCAATGCAGAATGCATCAACAACAATTTTTGTTTCGAAGCCCACATTTCTTGCAAGCGAAAAATACAAGCTTCGAAGGGCAAATGTTAATCCCGTTAATACGCAGTTCAAAGAATTAGCATCAGAGGTCTATGAAGGGCTATGGATTGGTTACGGTCTAAGCAGTAAACTGTTCGTATAATTGAATTGTTGATACAACATGAAACCATGACAAATAGCTAACGCTTCCATTCAAGTCGTCGAGAACATCCTACCAGTCAAGTCGTTCATATGACATAGTGGAAGTCATTCACAAGACTTGGAGAAAAACTGTTCTCACGATGTAATATTGAGTCATTCATAATGACATGATATCAAGGCGATAGTGCGACATGACGAAGAATGTTCATACGTCTTGGTTACAATCGTTCAGTGCGACATGAAATTAACTCATTTAAATGGTCACACACAGACCATGTAGGCACAACGAACTGTAAAGCGAAGATCATCCATGTGTATGAATGCATTACACAACAAAGAAACGCAGGTGGATCGTTCATATGCATCATGTCGTGTATATGAATTGGAAGAAGATCGTTCATGCACCATGAATTGGTTCACATGTCATTAGCAACATGCAACAGGTCATTGGTTTTGTATCCATTTTGTAATTCATATAAGCATGTATTATACTAAGTCATTCCTGATTAATTATACTGGGATTGTGACTAGCCACGTGAATACGCAATAAGTCATAGTGTACGACTGAATATCGAAACTAAAACTAGTACCAAATTGGATAAGTAAGGATTTATATACAAAATGCCAGTTGTACAATGAAAGAACTGACAATACAAAGGAAGACAACTGTAATGTAATGAGTTTCCTTTATTAAAGTTAAATATATTCATAAACTATGTGGAGCTTGTCACGTGGTCCACAGTTATATTATAAAGTTAAGTCGGTCATATGGAAAACATGCCGTAAGGCACAGAGTAGACAAGTCATGCCGCGTGTAGGTGATATTTCCATATCACATAAAAAGAATGTCTCCAATTCATATCGCGAGTAACTACAATCCGTAAGTGCCCATATCGTAATTTGTGAACAGAAAAGTATGTTGTATGCCACTGAGAAATAGAGATTGTCCCGTGCCGTGTACGAATGTACAGATCCCACTTTAAGGAAAAGCTATAAAGTGATGATACTGATTATATGAGGCCAAATCGCGTACTAATGAAAACAGGCCATACTGACCTCATTCATGCCGCAACAGCTCCATGGCGCAAGATATCCATGTCGAAAATTGGCAACTCCTCCAAACCGTATCGTTCGCACTCAAAGTTTGTTGGCTATTCCTTTTGGATTCTGAGCTTTCATTCCATGTCGTGTAGGTTATGGCTACAGCTTCATTTTCATACCGCAGCTCATGCATTCATCAAATCGGACACCTGTCATGTCATACGAACGACATTAGGCTGATCCCAATTCAAGAAATGGGACATGTGGGTCACTTGGAAGCATATAAACATTTGCACATGCTCAGAGGCCAATGAAATTGTGTTGACGCATTCCATTTGATCTGATCATGACGTTAATAGGTTGAGGAACAAATTATCGATGTTGAGATGCACCATATACATGCTGTTAGAAATTTATGTCGCACACATAAAGCATGTCGCTGGGAGATTGGTGTCCCACATTACATAATGAAATCAAATTGTTGGTTACTAAAGACCTAAGACGATAATCATGGCGACATGAGTCATGGTGAGATGAGTCAGGGCGACATGAATCATGGTGAGATGATTCATGGCGTTTTTCCTGCATAATCACAGAATTGCCACCCGATCCGAAAATCACCAATAAATTTGAGACGACCCGAACTTCCCCGTGAAGGAAAGCACGGATAGAATTGAGGACAAGATAAAATAGAACGCAAATAGAAGAACATTTCATTCTTATTACAACAGTTTCATCAGATACAAGAATATACAGAGTATAAATGAATAAATTACATTCAACAAATATCAGAGATTTAAATTATATTTAAATACATCGCAGCGGAAAATAATACAAAAGCACAACTAGAAGTAATGCACGGATACAGAGCTTTCCGAGCATCGTTCCAGCTGTAAATCAAGATCCTGTAAATATAAATCTGCAAAACCAAAACTACTAGCTGCCCGTGTGGAAAATAGGGGCACCCAGAGTTTAGGTTAAAACAATAAACTCCAGGTCAGTCATGTGACTGGTGTGAGAACTAAAACAATTATTTAAAACTTTACTTTAAAGGATAGTAATTCAAGGGACCACGCCGTATAACACGGAACGGGTTTCCTCCCAAGAATACTGGTGCATATAACAAAACAGCGCAATGCTCTTTGGAAAAATGAAGCTATTATAAGACCCAGGTCCCATCACACAATGCAACGCAAGCCGGAGGATAGGGTTTTCCCTTATAATAGCCAAACATGCTTGGTACATTTAAAACAAATCACTTGATACTATAATAAGTGTATAGTGTCAAAACAATTCAATCATAAATATCAATCATAGGCGGCATGGGTACCATCTATCATGTCGCCATACTAGTTCTACAATTAAAACCACAATATCACGTATTGGAAATTGGATTTTCGTCATGAGTCGAGGCAAGGGGCAAGCTTCTCTCCGTGTTCGAGACACTCTAGCAAATGTCCCAGGACCCCACTATGATCCTTGGATCTTCAGGGCCGGTCCTCTCTTACTTTTGAGGATTAGTTATTCCTAAACACACGTTTCCCGGTCCTTACAGACCTGTATCCGAGGCGCCTCGTATCCAACAACCACACAGGTGAAAAGTATATAAATGTCAGTGCTGGTAGGTCACTGACACCACCCTAGCTAGAAAGAAACGTCGTGCTCTCCCTGCAGTCACTATCCCGTTTTTGACTCATACCGAGGTGTGAGGCTCGCGAATTCACGCTATACACAAAGCTACATCACACAGACTATGCTTTGATCATCAACCACAAGACTTTGCTTTTCAACAGAAGCCTTGATCAATTGCCACTTACGCGTGCCACACTGGCAATTCACTCCATGCGACTGATGTCCATCGATATACAACCTCTGAGCTCGTACTTCTCAGGGAAGGGCGTTAAGCAAGAGAATAAATTCTCCGCCGCCAAACAGATGTATATTTAAGAGAGATCAATCAACACAGAATAAAATCCAATGTCAGACACACAATCCATTTACAAGTTCGTTCTAGGTCTGAACGAAACCGGAGGCACTTTCCTCGCATATCCATCCATCTCCAAGCACGTCTGGACGATCACCAACTGTTTCCCTCATCTTGGGTGTACAGCCCAATCGAGATCATCAGTAATCACCCAAACGATGTGAAGACTTCCGGTCTTCAACCACCGTCTTCATCTTTGACATCTCGTCGAATCAGTTATTAAGAATGGGTATAACCCCGGCCTTTCTGAATAACCCACGTATATAGTAAACAAATGTTACACAAACACAATGAACGCCTCATTCCAATTCAGAATATTCTTTTATTCACAAAATCACATTCTTAGGGAAAGGTTCCCATTAATTTTATCCAAGATAAATTCTTCTAAATTTATTCTATAATCTTCCTTTGGATATCATTTCTAACTAGTCGGGATTAGCGAACCACACCGAAGTAATTAGTTATTTTATTTCCCAATCCCAACCTATTCATCCCATGGAGCAAAACTGGTAATACTCCATATCTAACACCAGGGTGTTATCGGTAAAATTAATTACTATTTCACGTTCAAATCTAATTAAAGGTTTAACTATCGCTTTGGAGCAAAACTGGTGGTACTCCATTCTCGATCACCTTTCAGATTTGATAATTTAAATTATCAATTCACTTTTTAATATAATTAAAGATTCATTAAAACTCCACTTAGTTTCAATCTTTTCAAAAATCAATATCCTGCCTTTAACTCGGTTAAAGAACCAATGTCATCTAAAACATGATTCACGACAAACCCAAATAATATTTGATATTAAATACAAGGCTCTGAATAGAAAATATATCGGCTTATATTCAATATCAAATTCTGAAACCAACATATATCGTATTGGAAATAACGATATAAAATATATCTTTCAAATTCCCATAACAATATCTGTATAGCCACGAAATCCAACATCGAAATATTACGAAGATAATTTCGATTCAACTCCAGTCCAATTCACGTATTGGGAATATTGATTATTTTTAAAATCACTTTCAAATTCAATTTATTTATTTCAAAAATAAATTGATTTTAATTCTAGTTCAAAACTAGTTCATTTCGATAAAAATCTATTTTTATCATTTCAAATGTGGAGTTTTTCATCCCAGTTCTTTCCAATTCACATATTATGATTTTACACAAATTATCAATATTTTTAATAATTTTATCAAGGCCCGTACAGTCGATTTCCATCAATGGCCATCGAACTGCACTTACAGCGACCTTTTTCAAATTTGATTTGGACATAATTCCAAATCCAACCGTTAGATTTAAAATTTCTAATATTCATTGGAAAGAGCTTTTCGATACGAACCCAACGGTTCCGGTTTTAGGAGAATCCGACGGTCGGATCTCCCGCAACGTCAATTCGAAGTCAATGGTCGAAATTCACGAACTACCGCGGCGCGGCGCGTTCTATTCAGGCCATTATATATATATATAATATATATTATATATATTTCGTCAATTTCCTTTTAAAACGTATTTTATAAATCGTTTTAAATTCGTTTTCAAAACCATTTCAACTCTATATTCAATTTCAAATCAAAATTGAATATTTCATATCATTACTATATAAATGATAATATTTTCAAAATGTTATATTTTGGAATCACTTCCTTTTCGATATTCGAATAAAATCGATATAAATATCGTTCACGTCAAAATAACGCAGCTCTAGTCAACACAGCTTTATATATTTCAATAAATTCGTTACTCTATTCAACAAATGAATATTTATTCTATTCAACACATGAATCTGTATTTCTTTCAACACACGACTAATCTCAACACATGAGTACTGTCAGCACACGACTATTTTTGTTATGTAAAATATTTTATTAAACTATGGTATCTATCGTTTGATTTTTAATTAGACTCCTACTGGAAAGTAGTTCTAATTTTAAATATGGTAAAGATGTAAATTTTATTGTTAAAATATTTCTTTCAACACATGATGATTTTCAATACATGATTATTTATTCTATTCAACACATGAATACATACTTCATTCTATTCTTTATTTTCCCAATTGGAATGAGGCCCAATCAATTACCATATAATGTTAATTATATGGTTTCCATACAACACATGTATATAATCACAACGATAAATAATCAATCATCATCCAAAGTGCACTACACTATATAAGCATCAAATATAGATATCTAACGCTTATAACAGCCTGTCAATCAATTGATCGACATACAACTAATTATTGGGATTAGTGTATGCCAAATATCATCCCAACACCTGTATGGGGTTTCACATCAACAAACACACATTTTCATTCACACACACGTTAAAGGTAATATTTTTAACGATCAAATACTTTTATCTATATAAATATTTTATTTCACATCACATAATCAATTTTCATCACGACAAACAATCAAACATACAAGCCATCCATGGTCTGTGGATGACGGGTGTCGGGTGCTGCTAAGCACCGTCTGCATCCTAGTATATATATATAACTAGAAAAAGAAATTTAGAGTGAGAAGTTCTCACAGAGGGTTCCACTCCGCCGTGCTTTGCTTTTCAACTGCTTAAGCGCCTTTTGTCACTTTCGTTGCCCGAAGCCACTACATATAAAAAATCACATTTTTATATTGTTGCTATGTATATAGAAATCACATTTTTATATTGTTGCTATATGGATAAAAATTCTATTTTTACATTGCCACTATATAGATGAAAATTCTATTTTTACTCTGCTACTATATAGATAAAAATTCTAATTTCATCGCGCTATTCTCTATATAAAGATTTCGCCTTTTCAAATATAAAGATTTCGCCTTTTCAAATATAAAGATTTCGCCTTTTCAAATATAATAAAAATCATATTTTCTTTCTCTTTCTATAAAATACAAATTATATTTTTATTATAATCATTAAAAATCAAACTTCTTTTATAAATTAAAAAAAATCGAATTTTTTTATATGTATAAAAATCGAATCTCAAATCACTAAAAAAAATCAAGCCTTTAACCCTTTTTAAAAATTTCGTTTTTAACACTTCAAAAATCTCTTCTTTAACACTATAAAAATTTGATCTTTATAAATAAAAATCAAAGATTTATCATTCATATGTTTTCAGTTTTAAAATCCCATAAGTTTTTAAAATAAATAAAGTAAATAAAACAGATAGAAAACTTACAGTAAACAAAAAAAGGAGGAAGGGGATGGGTTGCCACAGGTTCGTCAGCGCGTCGGAGGGTTTGAGGGGGGCTTGAGGCGCAGACGGCTGTGGGTTGCGGAGGGGGAGGAAGCGGCGGCTGTGGACTCGAGGGATGGGGTCTTCACGTCGCCAGGGGGGCTTTAAAGGAGAGCGGAGGAAGGATGGGAATCGGAAGTGGAGGAAGGAGATGCGGCGGCGGCGCCAGAGGAGGGGGGCTGCGATGCGGTGGCGGCGAGGTCAGAACGGGGGCGACGATAGTTTTAGGTTTTTTTTTCCAACTGAATCGATTTTGATAAAGGGGGGGCCTGGTCAACGTAAGGAAAGGAGGGAGTTTTTTTTAATTTATTTAATTATTTAATTTCAAAAAGTTGACTTTTTCATACGACCTCTAAACGAGGCCCACCGCCTGTCGTTCATAGCTAATTACCCCTATTTCGACCATAATGGGATATGTATCGTAAGCTGATTCGACTGTTTCGATCGGTTTTCATTGAATTTAAAATATAAATCTTTATATATTCAATTTTAACGCACATTTCAATTTACCGGGGTCACATACTAACTCTATAAATCCCAGAAAAATATTTTCTAGCTTCGTATTGACGAAATGGTCCTAACAAAACTAGTTTCATCGAATTCTGAGACCGTTGGGAAAATGGCCAATTTCCAGTCGATTAAAATCAACTAAAACTGGTCAAACGCGTTTTCCTTTGCCACGCTCACATATTAATTCGAAAAATTATGAAATTTGGAATCTAGCAATAATTGGACATCGCGGATCCAACAAAAGTGGTTTCGTCGAAATCCGAGGTCGTTTGCAAAATTCCCATTTTTAAGGGCTTGAATTCCATAGCGACTATTCAGAATTTTCAACTGGACTTATCTTTTGATTCGCGCTATGAAACTTTGATTTTTCGGGTTCGTTGGAAAGATATTCTCAAATAGATCCTATTATTTTTTGTTTCACTAAAATCCGGATTGTTTTGCACCCGGTACATTCAATTGAAGTTTGAAATCGAATTATCGAACTACCGCGCCATTTTCAATTCTATTTATAATTATATATAATTATTTATATTCTAACGACGACGTATATGATATATACGTTCGAAATCTATTTAAAATAAATTTCTCGTTGATATTTTTTAAAATAATCCATTTTAAATGTTCAAAATTCACTAAAATTGCCAAAATAAAAGTTTTAAACTGGCTCGCATTTCCGGGTTGTTACAAAATTCCCCCTCACTTCTTCATTGAAGCGGGGGCATTCCATGGCCACAAAATGCTGCTAAAATCTCTCCACAACTATTTCAAAGGATTCTAACACTTATCCATCATCATCAAGTGAAGATTCAATCATTCATTGATCATGACATTCATTAAACTCATCCAAATGATCTAGGAGTTGGAGATTCATCACCCATGTTCAAACACTTGAAGAAATCATTCCAATTTTTCTTTAATCACACCATATCCCCGCTGATCACTCCATTTCTCCATCACTTTTTGTGAATTCAAGTGGGATCTACAAGTGAGAGAGTGATAAAACTTGTTGTATGGGTGAATTAAGCCTTATAATTGATAAATTGGTAATGGAATCTTATATGAAAGTGGACGTAGATTCCTATTGAATCAATCCACTATAAAAATGCTCTTATGTTTTACTTTAATGTTTTTTATGCTTGTGATTGTGGCTCCACAAATATATTGTTGAAGTGCTCGAAAGAGGATCTTTGGTGTTAATTCCAAATTTGGGATAAACAAACTTCAATTGAGTATACAGGATTCGTTATAAGTTGGATTTTTTCGAAACAAGAAACGTTTGAATCTATTATTTCATATTTTTCTAATTGAAGAGAAAAATGGAGATTTTGTCTTATAGATTGTGAGTTATATCCAAATGAAATTTTCAAATAGTCGTTATGGAATCGTTTATAGACCATAACGATTATTTTATTTGTAATAAATTAATTATTCTAAATTTGGATAAGATTTTCAATACATATTCTTAATCTATTTTATAGAATTTTTCTATAATTTTTAATTTGGAAAATAAGCAACCTTTTATTTGAAGTGTTTTACACCTTATATTAGCATTTCTGGGTTTCACGGAATAAGTTAACAGGAAAATACCCTGAAATACAAATTGAACAAAAAATTGTTCCATAAGGACAAGAGGATTTTTTTTGTCCATAAGGATAAGTGTTAGCATAAATGAAGGAATTATAGTGGGCCCCTGAATTCCCCTCTTTACACTAAATTTTGTCCTTGAGGATAAAATTTTGCCCTTTGTCCTTATGGAACAACTTTTTCATTCCTTTTGACCTTGAGGGTAAAAACCCCATAAGTTAATTTATCTATTTTATTATATTTTTGAGACTGTGGCACATTGCTCATCAGAAAAGCATATTTATTTTTGTCTATAGAGGATCATAAGTTAAAGGAATTTTATATGAAAAGGTACGCTAAATTTTCTAACATAAATATATACCATGTTTTTAGCTGATGATTTGAACATGCACGATTCCCGCCAACAAAATATTTGCACAGACCTTAGATATAAACAGTAACCTATAATTAATGACTAAATATATTTATAGAAATATAATATGGAAACCTTCATAGCTAAGAAATGGTACAGGCTTTTCTCCATTCATCGCAAGCTAGTTCTGCCTGCCTATGAGACACAAATGGAGACGAAATTAATACCGTCATCTACCCTATGGCCTCTACCATCCCTAATACTTTACTGTTAAGGATCGTTCGTCTATAAATATACAGCATCTTACCCCTTTGCACTCCTTCGAGGAAAAATAACCCCTACTAAAACTATGTCCTCAGGTTGTTGTGATTTCCAATGATGATAAAAATCCAAATCCTCTTAAATACTCCACCAAAACACCCAGTATATATACTTGAAATCCGCTAGTGTCTCTCTTTGTTTCTATGAATGTTTTCTATGGACCCAAAGCAATTTCTGCTCGTTGGAAACTAACCAACTGGGCTTTTATTGATTGATTCGTGAGATTTTAACTTCGAGGAGAAAAATGGATATTGTTTGGAGATGATAGGATCGAGCGACATCTGCATGATTTTTTTGAGGGATTCTGGGATTAAAATCATCGATGGACCTATTGCTGGGGCGTAAGATGCGTCAGCCGTGATTTCTAGAAGAGTCATGACTTTAAAACTTTTGGGTAGTGATCAAAGAGGAGACGAGGAGGAGAAGAATGAAGTTTGTCTCATGGATTTTTGTTGAGAATAGGAGGAGATGTGGAAGCAGGAAAGTTCGACAATGGTTATTGTAATTTACTAGGGCCATGCATGATATATCAGGAAGATGAGTTCTTCATTAGATGGAGGATGTAATTGAAACATGGTGGGCTGATATAAAAGGGGAAGGCCTATTTAATGAAAAAAGCTGCATGTACCACGTACGCAAGTCAGGGAGCAAGAAGAAAAGTGGAGACCGCGGCCTGGTACTCCGAATGGGGAAGGGCAGTGCGGATTGGTCTTGTTTGGTGAGGAGGAGTTCAAGTTGCAGTGTTGTGTTGTTTAACAGTATGTATTCGAAAGTGTTTCCTGAAGCTGAAAAGTGAAAATGTTAATGGATATTAGAGAATACGGAGTGGTGAATGCATGTATAATATAGGATGAGGGACTCGGTGGGAAAGAGTGTTGGAGAACGATGAACAAACATGAGATAAAATGGAGTTCGAAAATTTGGATATAGACGTTAAATACTGGGTGGAAATTTTGGATGTGTGGAGAAGAAGACCGGAGTGGAGCAGATAGCATCATGATAGGCCGTAAAAAACTAAGGGTGGGGCCCAATTATTTATAAAATTAAGTTTATTTAATTTAAATTAGTATATAAATTTGTTAATGCTATATCGTGCACATATGTTGTCAGAATTTCGAACGGTCTGATCCGTTGGGATCGTAAGGACGTAGGATACACCGTGGATCTGGTCTGGAGTGATTTGGAGCTCGTTTGAATTTATGGAAAAATAAAATGCCTGAGCGGATCTATCGACCATTAATCGTTATTTGACAATTAACGACCAATGTAAGTAAACTAACTAACTCTATCCCGTTTTATAATTTTATGAACGTTATTTTATACTGATAAAAATGGTTGAATGCTGTGTGTGATGGTTGTTTGGTTGATTTGCTAATAAATTGGTTGATATAATATATATAGTTATATATATAAGTCATTGATTTAATACTGATTCTATTATTATAATATTTCATGTCGATATGAAATTAGTGTTATTTATGTTGATTAACATCTGTGGATGCAGGGAAACAGGTTGGAGGGATCCAATTGGATTCCTCAACAATTATATTGTTGTTTTTCATATATCGTATTATATGATGTGATAAATAATCTGGTGTTGAATATTTTGTATTTTGGGATGCTAAACAACATTGACCTGAAATAATTAGTATTTAAGTACCGTAAAATTTATTCGAATATATTAGAAAAGAATTGGGGTTTTTAAAAGGAATTTCTATTTTAAAAATAAAAATCGAATTTCAAATGGACTAAAGTATAATAACTTTTTTAAATTATATTAAAACAGGTAGTTGATTTATAAACAATATTTATAAAGGAACGGAAAAATTAATATTATTAAATTATTTGCTTAGGAATGAATAAAAAGGGGAAACGAAATTCATTTTCAAAAGAAAACGACGAAAATATTTCGAGGTTCGAAATGTAAATAGAATGGAACAAGTCCATAAGAATTTTTAATGAGAATTCGACTAAGTTAGATATTAGTGAAATAATTAATTTTTAAAAATTATATATTATACAATGCAGAATTTAACCACGTAGTTAGATTTGGTTTAAATCCAATAATTTATAATTGAATATGCAATTGAAATAAAGTTATATGCTTGATATATAATTAACAAGGAATTAACTCGTAAACAGAGTTATGCAGTGAAATTAGAATATGAATTTATAAAATAATGCGAGGAATAGAAGGTAAACCTGTAACGGTATTTGTAAATAAAAATGAAGATTTTATTAATACAATGAGTCCAGATATCTGTAAAGAAATAATATTCACTTTTTAAAGTGAATAATGATTTAAAAGCAAACAGATTGCAAATTGGAATAATTATAAAGAGAATTGATGAATATTTGAAGTGATAAATTCAAAAATGAATTTAGAAATCGAGTTAACCTGAACGGCGAATTTATTCCGACATTCGAAACGTTGATCGAATTCAAATTATTCAAAAGAGAGTTATATGGAGAAATTTGGTTATATCGAATTCAGGGAGGTACTATTTACCTTCTGTTTTCAATCAAGGTTATTTATTTATTTATCGAATAAAGAATCAAAGTTATATTTAAATATTTTGGGAAGTAAATATTATAACGTTATCGTTATAATCAATGTGTTATACAACGTCGTTTAAATCGATATTCATGGATTTTGTAAATGTTTTCCAAATATAACTAGAAATGATTTCTAAGCACTGCAAATGAGATGATTATTGAAGTTAAGAATGATGTTAAGGAAATTAGAAACTGACTGAAGATTAGCTATGCTGAATGGTTTCTTGAGTGTCGATCTGATGTTGGTTTCGGCCTTCGGGGTTAATACTTAGGAAGTTGCTCTCTTACTAGTTTACAGTTAGGGACTGACGGATGCAAAAAAATAGTGATGCATCAATAAGATATGGGAATGTTTGCCAATATTAATAACGTATATTTTTGAACTACGGGAAATAAGGAGCTATGAATATATGGAAAGGTTTTCCAAGGAACCGTGATAGACTAAGCTAGTTAGGAAATTATTTGGGTAAAGAAATTTAATGGAAATTGGGAAATGAAATGATTATTGATAAATCTATTTAAAGTGGCTTGATGTTGATTAATAGTTGATTAATATAATTTCCATTTGGAAATAATATCGTTGTTGTTTTCTTTGATAGTTAAATAACCGACAATCAAAGTGTTTGACCCTTTTTCCATTGTCAATACGAAGAGATCGAGATTAAATTTACTATCTGAAAACTAATCCATATGGGCATTAGCATTTCGAATCATTTTTGATGAAGATAATTGAAGACGGAATTTATGCAAGGACTGTTCTTGCGATCCTAGGTAGAAATTGCCGAGGATGGATTTACAGAATAGTTCCTGTGATTTGTCCAGTCCCGGGACAATGTGTATGGATGAATGTCTAACAAAGTATACCTAATAGATCGCGTAAGTTGATCGCTTCAAACGTATTTGTTGGTGGCAGAGAATTTCGTTTCTCTTAGCTTTATACCCGTGAAATTTTTGGGGAAATCAGTTTTTGATTTGGCGAGTATGACGATGTGGCCTTCAAAGTAAATGAATGTGTTATATGTAAAAAGAAACATTGCGACCACAAGCCTCATCAACTGAAAAATGACAAAAATCGGGTAGTTAGCATGGCTAAGTGGGTCGCACCCAATTAGAGTACATTGTCACCATCTAGAGAATATTCATATTTGTTACTTCTTTCATTTCTGTATCTCCTGGGAACAGAAATGTTGGTATACCAACGTAAAGTGACAATATATTCAGAACATTCAAGTAAAATGAATGGCCGATCATGTGTGACCGAGTTACAATATGTTCTTGTTGAACTCCAGTGTATCACTTCTAGAGTACACTGATTGAAAGGTTGTTCCATACCTTGTCATAGTTGGGAATTCATTCTCCAGTAAGAGCCCACGGTTTTTGATTGTACATTATATATGTAGAGCGTGAGATGAAAGCGTTCTTCTAGATTGTTATTTACTTGTATTAGATAATATTATAATATCAAAATAATACTGTTTTAAAAGAACGTTTTGGGGGTATCATAAGGTAAAAACCATCTGTGCTTATGTATGGATTAGTCTTATGATTATCATTTCGATTTTAAAAGTTAAACCAAGTGATTGGAGTTTACTCACACTAGTCCCATGACTGACCCGGAGATTATTTTGTTTTGTTTCAACCTAAACTCCGGGGTACCCAAATTTGTAAGGATAGTCAAGCAGTCGGGATTTTACAGATACCATTGAAGGAGCTTGGAGCAGGATTCTTGCGTGTTGGATACATAGAATTTATTTCCGCTGTGATGTTAAGTGTTATACTGCTATGTATATACAGCTATAGTTTTGTATTCCCATAGTTGTTATATAATATATTTATTCCTTCCGCTATGATATTCGTGTTTACTCTGATTCTGTCATGTTGTGATCTTCTTCTTCTTCTAACCTAACTTTCTTTCTTCCTATTTATCATGCTCTAACTTTTTTCTATTGATGATCTGTTATTTCCGATGCCTAGATAATTGACATGGAGTTTTGTGTTGATTTTCAGGGTCGAAAATCTCTGTTTGTTACATTAGCTATTGCCTAGCTTCGGTTCGTGTAGGAAGTGATGCTTGGATGCTCGGTCCTCCTTCCATTTGAGCAAGGATACCCTCCGTCATTTCCTTTTACTTCACAAGAATTCCATATTGATGTGCCATATAAGCTCTGATCTCGGCCAAAACTTTGTCCATCTCATCCCTAGTTAGGTATTGGGACGGTTCTCCATAAGAGGAAGCCTCTTGGCTTACCTCCGTTGCTGTTGTAGTCTACTGCTCCAGCAGGTCAAGATTGAGCGTGAGAAAGTACTGAATCCTTCTTCCGTTTAACCATTGCTTTATTAAGAGTTGCCGAAGGTCGTAGGGTGTATCCGTGCCCCTCTACTTAGCACGCCAAAGTGTTGATGTCAAAAGTTGTTCTATTGACGATCAATCCCCAACGCGTGTTAACCACACATGATAATATTCACAAAAATGCGAGAAAAAGGTAAAGAAACACATAAGACACAATATTTTATAGTGGTTTGGCTTAATCCAAGCCTACATCCACTTATAACCTTTGTTTATGTTGTCGATTACAGGTTACTATTGTTTTTCAGTGGAAGAAAGTACAGAAAGAAGAGATCTTTACACAAAATCCTTGTGTAGTACTTAGAATATTTAGCATACTACTTTTGGGATGCTGAATAGAAGATTTAGAGTAGCCGATTCAAGATGTCTTTCTATTTCCGGAAAGGGTTGTATTTATAGGTGATCTGATAGGTAGCGTGGCATATATATTTTTCAGGCTTAGACACGTGTAACTCGATCTAGTGAAGTAGTTATCGGCGGCGGGTCCAGGTCTACTACTAATGAACAGTTCTTCTTGGAAATCATGGCCTACGTGGAGCTTAAAACTTGGCATATAAAAAGCTATGCTTGATTAGTGATGAGCAGCTCTATAGCCTTGGGAGTAGGGACTCCGTCCTGTAGCAAATGAGTTTGAATTGGGATTCTTGATCTGATATTCTAGGTTTGACCTGATTCTTCAGGAATATCCTGACCAATTGACTAATAACCTGATCGATCGACTTGGCTTTTAACTATGGAAGGATGTTGTCTTTTGAGGGAAAGCCTTTGTTTGTTGCAACGTTGTTTTAGGTCAACCCATGATCGATCGACCTAAGGTAAAAATCATTCCTGAATATCATGAACGGCTGATATCTGGTAGCAAGCTTCGATCTTGGGTCGTGACGGCTTTTGCTAAAAAGTTGTTCAACAATCCTCTATAGTCAGCTACAACTTTCCTTTGACTCTTTCTAAATCTTTTTCTTTTAGTTGAGTTATAAGGCATTCTATCCAAGCTTTCCTTTATAAGTTGAAAATTTGAATAATGGATAGACCCTTTTAGCTTTGTAGTTAGGAAAGGTCGGGGTTAGAAAGGAACTTGCTGCTTGACAAATGTGAACAAAGGTTAATCATGGATATAAAAGTGTAGTTTGGAAGATAATAATAACCTAGATTGATTGGTTAAGTAAAAGGGTTGTATTTCCATAGTTAGGTTTGAAATTAACATAGAAAACGTCATTGCAAGAATGAATGGATTAGTGCGAGATAGGTTTTTTTTACCGTACTGCACGATATCCTCCAACTTAAAGATAATTAAAAAGAAATATCTTGCAATCACGGGTTTATATAAAATAGATTATCTTATACTATGGAAATAAATTTGTATACATTTTCAGTGACCAATCGATTAGGAATAAGCAGAACTTTCTAAAGGGTAAATTTAAGGATGGAAAGTGAAAGATCAACATGAGCATACGAATGTCAAATGGATTATAGGGAACATATAAGTAGTAATAAATTGGACATTAAGAAAGAAATGGTAAAAGGAAAGGATTGCTGGATGAAAGAATGTTATCTGTCTTTAGTTCTTGTTAGTTTTCCTACTTTGTTTTTGTAACATCCCGAAATTTTCGTGATTTAATAATTAATTAATTCAATTATTTTAACACCTTTGCTGGATAATTTAAATGGCCTGAATTAAATATTTTTGATTTTTTAATTAATATAAATAGTGGAATAATAATTTTAATTCGAAATGGTCGGAAATAGTCGATTGTGCAATACTATGTGAACTGGACAGTGTAAGGAATTTAATTGAATTTATATTCGTATTAAAATAACGAATTTATTAATTTAACAACAGTTGAATGTAGAAATTATAATTTAATTATAATCGAGCTCGTATTGTCGCGGCAGTTCGTAATATTTCGATTTGAACTTCAACTGAGTGTACAAGATTCATTATAAGTCCGATTTTTTTTGAAATAAGAAATGTTGGAATCTATTGCACTGTATTTTTGTAATGGAAGTGAAAATTTTAGATTTTGCCTTGTAAATTGTAAGTTACGTCCGAATAAAATTTTAGAATAGTCGTTGTAGAATCATTTATAGGTCATAACGGTTTATTAAATATTATAATCACTATTTTCGAATTTGAACAAGATCTTTGAGACGTAGTTATAATTTAATTTTTAGAATTTTATTGTAATTTTTAATTTGGAAAAAAAGAAACTTTTTATTTAATGTATAATGCACCCTAAATCAGCATTTTTGGAACTTCACAGAATAAGTTAACTTGTCTATTTTATTATATTTTTGGGATCGTGGCACATTGCTCGCCACATTGGCATTTTTACTTTTATAGATAGGGGTCTGTAGATGAATGGAGTCTTACATAATGGATACACTAAACTTTAATATAAAATCTATTTTTTCTAGATACTTCACTACCAAGCTTCCACTTGTCGTTTCTTTTCAGAAGTTAAACCAAATAATTAAACTGTTAGTCGATTACATAAGGACAAGTGTAGCATCGTAACCGGTATAGAAAAATCACAGAGGATGACATCTTTACTTGCAATTTACACTATTATATTTCTAAAGGTGTTTATCGTGAGAAAAGTTAAGAGTCATTCTTTCAATGACTTCTCAAACTTTGGTTTGGTACTCCATTCATTTATATACATCAATCCTATTAACACATTAAATAGTATCCATTATTCTACAACCAGGAATGCAAAGGTATTAGCATGCACCTTTGTACCATCCAATGGATGTCCACGCATTGAGTCTGCTGAGTCATCAAATTTTAACATAACACTAGAAGTTTGCGTTTGGCGGATCCCTGGACATGCAGTGGTGTAACGACCCGCAAATCCGTAACATCAGAGTTGACTATATACATCATACGTCCAACCCAAATATCACGAAAATACGAAACATTTTTTTTAGAAGAAAGAGGTAGAAGAAGAACAGAACTAACAACACAGAATCTCACATCGCAGCGGAACAAAATATAATATATCACATCTTTGAAATACAAAATCTTAACTGTATAACATACACTTATCAGAGTACAACACTTACAACACAGCGGAACAACACTATAACTAGATAACGCTGAAGCCTCCTGCTCCAAGCTCCTTTAGATATATCTGAAAAATCCTGAACTACTTGACTGCCCGTACAAATTTAGGCACCCAAGAGTTTAGGTAGAACAAAACAAATAAACTCTGGGTCAGTCATGGGACTGGTATGAGTAAAGAGTTTAAAACAGTTTCAGAAAACTAAATGATATTTCATAAGACCACGCCGTATAACACGGAACGGGTTTTTCCCTTATGAAAATCCAAACACTTGACTTAACTTTCAAAATCCCTTTGAAAGGAACGAAAATCTTTATATCAAAACTCTTTTGATATTATAATAATGTCTAAATCAAGTAGATAACAATCTAGTGGAACGTTTGCATCTCACGTTCCACATATATATACAAATCATAAACCGCAAGCACGTATTGGGTAATGGGTTTCCAACTATGACAAGGTATGGAACCACCTTCCGCTGGTGTATCTCTAGAGGAGAATACACCGAGTTCAACAAGAACATCTTGCAACTCAGCCACACATGACCGACCACTCATTTCGCTTGAGTGTATCGAATGTATATCACCAACGATTGGGATCAGCAACCGTTTCCCGAATGGGACAGCATCGACAATAGATTTTTTAGAAGTAAATGAAACTCTAGATCAGGTGATTATACAGCCTAATAGGTGCGACCTACATAGCCATGCTGCTTGCCCGATTTCTGTCATTTACCGGTTGATGAGGCCAGAAGCTACGCTTTATCATCACACCAGATTCACTTCGAATGCCACATCGTCAAATCCATCAAATCACCGATTGACGTCTTCAACAGTACATTACGTGTTAGCTAAAAGAAGTTTCCTTCTCCGCTTCCACTCTTGGTACGGTTGAAGAAATCAATGTACGTGACCTTTCTGGAAATACTCTGTCAGACATTCATCCATACAAGTCACCCAGGAACAGGATGAACCGAAGGTACAATTTCTATTAATAGAAAAAGTCCTTGCACTCTACTCCGTCTTCGATTATCTTTATATAATCTGATTCGCACGCTACTGCCAATACAGAGTGGTTCTTCGGATAATAATCCAACCGGTCTCTCCATATCGACAACGATGGTCAAAACTTCGATAGTCTGTGATTTAACTATCGAATAAAAACAAGTGTTTCGATAGTCGATGATTTAACTATCGAATAAAACAAGTGTTCATCCAAACATCCAACAATCAGTGAGCCTTTAATTAATATTTCATTAATTAAATCACTTCTCTATTTCTTTATCAATATTTGTTAACCAAATATTTTCAATAAACATATTGGCCTTTTTCGTTATTTGGAAAACATTTCTGAATTTCGTCTTCCTTTATTTTCTAAACTTTAGAAAATATATGTTATTTATAATTGGAAAATATCCCAATTACTTATCTCTTTTCCAATCTCGTTTATTCCTATATTTAGGAAACGTTCATTATTCTATTTCCAAGCTTTGCACATATTTGGGTTAAAACAGATGTTGTGTAAAACATCGTTACGACAACCCAAATACAGTATTTAACTAATTCTTATTCCACATTGATCTTCGAGCCTGAAATCTTGCTACTTATCGGTATATCATGAAATCAACCAAGTTGGGGTATAATTACCTCTCAGACCTTGACTGAATAACATTTAACGTCAAAACAGACAAGACTACTTACTCGAATAATCAATACCATACAACTGATTATTCACCTTTAAACACATATACACTTTCTCTTTCTATTCCTACTAGATTTTTATTCTTATACTTCCTTTTTCATTATACTATTCTATTTCTAAGTTCGTTTTCTTATCGACTTCTATATAATCGATACGTTGATTTCTAACTATCAAATTATCTTAAAAATATTCTATCTCCTTAAATTCCCGGAAAAATTCGCCATAACCTCCTTTGTACCGGGAGCATCGGGAAATTTCAAATAGCTTTCCCGGTCCTTCTCATTTCAAAAAGAAAAAGAAAAAGCCAAGCGGCTAGCCGGTACGGCGCATAAAATCTCATATGGAAATTAAATACGTACCTTTTTGTCGGGCATTCTATTTATTTCACTTCTATACTTTATTCCATACCCGTCTACTGTATTTATGCCTGTCCAATCTATTTTAACTATACCAATCGTTTTAACTCAATTTGTTAATTAAATATGTTAATTAACTTCTTAGTCTATTCCACTTCTATTTATCCAAATCTATTATCTTCTATTATTCAAATCCTATAATATACATCCCATTTGAATTCTATATTCAAATTCTATATTATAAATCCCATTTGAATATCTATATTCAAATTCTATAGTTAAACTCCATTTGAATTCTATTATTCAAATTATATATTCAAAGTCTATTTGAATTCTCTTTATTTAAACTTCATTTGAATTCTATATTCAAATTCTATAGTTTAAGGTCCATTTGAATTCTCTATTCAAATTCTGTAGTTTAAAGTCCATTTGAATTCTATGTATTATTTATAAACAACGTTTATAACTTCAATTCAAATCCCACCTTTCCATTTATAAACAACGTTTTATAAATTCGATTCAAATCCCATAATTTCATTTATAAACAAAGTTTATAAATTCGATTCAAATCCCATAATTTCATTTATAAACAAAGTTTATAAATTCGATACTCGTTTTATATATCTTCAAAACAAGTAAATATTTCCTATAGTTCATTAAAAATTCAAATCCTATTTATAAAAATAGAATTCACTTTTTAAATCTCAAATACCCTTTCAGGGTACTTTATAAATCGATATCCCAAGCCCCAATGATATTTTAAACAAACAATCAACCAATTTTCAATCATTTGTTTTTTTAACACATCATATATGAATATATATGAAATCAAACAAACAACAGATAATATATATTTTTGAGGAATCCAGTTGGATTCCTCCAACCTGTTTTCCTGCATCCACAGACGTTAGCACATAAATAATACCTATCCTGCTTCGAGGCAGGATATCGCGGTATAGAAGGTCATCCACTAATCATAGCGTGGGGCGTATAGGGTAATCATCCGCTATGGTACCGCAGGCATCCGCTAATGAGACTGCGGGAATCCAACCAATCATCAATCCAATATATATATAATAGTCAACCAATCCTAAATAACTATATATATATTTTAAAACAATCAGACAGCATTCAAACAAGCACAGACAATTATTTTTAACTATAAAAAAAATAATTTCTAAATAAAAGGTGAGATTTACTCACCGTGATTTTCATTCGTCGAAATAGCGATTATTTTCCCATTAAATTAAACAAAAGTTTAATTTAACCGAAAAATCCTCATCGGTTCCAAATCGCTTCGAATAAATTCCAATGCAATGCTTTTGCCAATTCAACTCCAACCCATTTCATTGTCGGCATCTAATTTATATGAAGAGCTTACAATTTAAGCTAGGATATTTTCTTTTTTTTCTATTTGAGTAAAAATAAAATTTAAACTTCATTGTAAATAAATTACCTTACTAAAATCTTAACCCTTCATTGATCCTAACCCCATGCTTCCTGCTGTTGTAACTTCACCTTCTTCCATGTTTATACCTTACCCGAGCCACCTTGTCATCTCTATGTGTATCACGATCCAGTTTGTCCCCATGTCCGAGAAGGAAGACAACATCAAACTGCCCCTATTCCTGATCGCACCCTTCTTCTTCACGATAGCAACCACCAAATTTAAACTCCGGTCCCTCTTCTTCCTACTTTCGAACCCTAACCAATCCATCGCCAATACCCAGTCCACCCATCGGACTTCAATACCAGAGTCGTACCCTCAAAATCGCAGGTGCTTTCCCCCTCCCTGAACGTTGCGCTACTCCACTTCCATGACCATCGAGCCCCAGAACACTCGCACCTCACTTCCGTTCTATCGTCGCTCCCAATACCTAAAACCCTAAATCCTCGATCGACCTAAATAAGCGTCGATCCCAAAAATAGGAGTACAGTGTTGAGGAGGGAGCTCCTTCGAGTTCGCAGGATCGAATACTGAACAATTTGGTTGCGGAATTGAATTGATTTTCAATACTGAGGAAGGAAAATTAAAAGGAGAACCAACGGGGGGGGCATCGTGATTAAATAGGAACGGGGTGTGGGTTTTTAAATGAACAACGAGTCCTTCATTTTTGGGTGTGCTGGAAGCTTTGGATCCATTTGAAGAAGAATGAAATGAATGGTTTGAAAAGGGGGAGACGTGGTCTAAGAGGGGACAAGCATTTTATTTTAAATTTCAGTTAGTTATGAACCGGTTTTTATTTGATTTAAATTACCCTGTTTCTGAACCCCTTTCTGAACCCAACAACTGTCAATTCTAAGGTAAAACCACTATTCTGAACCCACTGGGATAAGTACCGAGGTCCAGTTCGATCATCTGAAGGAGATATTAATTTAAATCAATATAAATTAATTTCAGATAATTAATTTCCTCGATAATAAATAAATGTTATTATCGCTATAAATTCAAAACAAAATTTCCTGTTATTTTATTTGAACTGTATTTAATTCAAATTAAGATTTGAATTCAACTAAATCCATTTTCGTATTCTGACAATTAAATATATTCACTATTAAATTGAAATTGATTTTTAATAATTGATAACTAAATACAAATAATTCCATTTATTTTATCACCTCAATATTTAAATGAAATATTAAATATTCAAAAATTAACCCATAAGGATCCGGGTCATTACAAGTGGCCTCCTACATCACTCATGGTAAAATGGTTTTGATGTTTTAACTAAGAGGAATAAGAGATTAAAATAAAATAAAATAAATGACCAAACCTTCCCTCTCAAGCTATTGTTCCTTTAAACTGAAGCAACTAAAAATAGTACCACATCAAGTCTAAGATATACAAGGGCCTTTCTACTCATGTCCTAGCTATCTCAATGTTGTGTACTTCAACAACAGGATTTCAATAAAATGGTACCAAAGCACATGTCAACAAGCACTCTTTTCCATGCAGACCTTAACGCCTAAAAAAAACATGAATTGTATCCATCAACGCAGGGAAATCATACCTTCCACATGCTTAGGAGTGTCACGCAGGATTTGTTCCAAACAATACAGATGAGTAGGAAGCGAAAACACACGTCTTTTCCTGAATGTCGCATATCCTCTTTACTTGACTATTAAGAAATTGCATAGCCTTTTCCCCTACACTAGAATTCAGGCTAAGGTATGGTTCAGAACACCTTGAAAATGAAAGCTACCTATAAAGAATGATGTTAACTACATACCTATTCCTCGGGCATCAAGGTGTGTAATCTATAAATACGTGGAGCTACTCGTTAGTTTAACCAGAGCGAAAATGGTGGTTTGGTCATCAAAATAGAAAGGAAAACCCAGTTTAAAATCTACTATAAAAATCCAAACGTTATATATTCAGAATCCGAAAAGCTTCCGCTTCACACTGTTATGATTTTTGTGCCACTCGATAGAGGTTAGGATTGCTCGAAATTTACTGCAGAAACCTGAACTTAGGGGTTTGTGTGAGAAGAACATCATTTGAGCGTTCATGGAGTATAGAGAAAATAATGGGGAAATGGAGAGGACGGGTTGAAGTAATTTTGAAAAATGGAAACTTGGCATAGTGTGAGCTTGCGGGATGAAGTATTATTACTAGAGTATGGAGGTGCGTGTAAACATTTGTGGTGAGAAGACAAAAAGGAGCAGCAGTCGGAATACGTGAAGACAAGCTGGAAAACACAGGGGAGTGTGTGATCTTTGGCTGGGTATGTAAGTGTAAAGGAGAAGATGAGAGGAAGGTTTGTGAACTTAGTTTGATTTTATTTTGGAATGTTGGAAGTTCGGTGCCAAGAGGAAATGCTTTTAACTGTTGTTCCTGCGTTCTAGAGTTGTATTATTCATTGAGGAAGATGGAGTACTGTGCACTTACACGGGTTGGTCTCATAGTAGCCAAAGTTAATAGGGGGTGAGCGTGTTTTTTTAGATGGGTTAGTAGGCTGGTTTCAATATTTAAGCCCATATATAAAAAATATAAAAAGAAAGAAAGTAAGCACAAAAAGTGGAGAAGTTTATAATTTGAATATGGTGTTTGTTCGTATACAGAGAGGCGAGAAGAAGGGTAGCACAATTGGTTTGAGAAAGAATGATAAACACGGTGCATGCGATTTGGATTTCTAAGTGACGGAATTGAGCTAGATAAAAATAAAGGGTGAGGCCCAATAAAATAGAATTAACTTTATTTTAGTTTATAAAATAATATACAACTTGTTAACGAAATCTTTAACTCGTACGATGTAAGAATTGACGCGGTTTGTAACATTGGAATCGTAGTGACGAGGGCTACACTGTGAAACGGTTTTCGCTGAGAATAGAACCACTAGAGTTTCGTGGTAAAATCAAACGCTTATTGATTTTAAACGGAACAAAAGCAGAACCGTCAACTGCAAGCCAATGTGATAAACTCACTAACCCTATATGGTTTTTACAGTTTTATAAACATTATTTATTATTGATAAAATGATTGAATGTTATGTGTGATAGTTGTTTGGATGATTTACAAATAAATTGGTTGATAGTATATATATGAAGTCGTCAGTTAAATACTGATTTAATAATTTCATATTGATATGATATTAGTGTTATTTATGTTAGTTAACATCTGTGGATGCAGGGACACGTGTTGGAGGGATCCAACTGGATTCCTCAACAATTATATTGTTATTTTTCATATCTATTGCATTATATGATGTGACAAATAATCGGTGATTGATTATTGTGTATTTTGTGATGTTTGAACAATATTGACCTGAAATAAATGGGTATTTAAATACCATAAAATATATTTGAATATATTGGAAAAGAAATCGTTGTTTTGAAAAGGATAATTTATTTAATTTAGAAATGAAATTTTGATTGGACTAGAATATAATAAGTTATTTTAATCATATCAAAATAGGTGATTTGATTTATTAACGATGTTTATAAATGGGATGAAATAATGGTTATTAAATAAATTGAAATATAAATCAAAGAATAAACTAAAAGTGAATTTGGATTTGTTTGCAAAGGAAAGCGATGGAAGTATTTCGTTGTTTGAAATGAAATAGGATTGAAATAAATCCATAAGGATCTATAATTATTATTCGACTATGTCAAATATTATAAAGATAATTTATTCTTATAACTTATGTACAAAATGAAATTCAGGATTTGGTGAGATAATTAATATTTGGATTTGTTATCGAATAGGAAATCGAGATTTAAATTATAACTTAAAGTCGGTAGCCACCACCAACCGCCCATGTGCGAAGCACGGGTCTTATCCTAGTTATAACGTATAAAATGAGTTTATGAGACGAAATATGAAGTATGGGATTATAAAATAACAAGATAAGGCGGATTTTAAAACCGGAATTATATTTGTTATTTAAATCAAGATTTGATTTAATAAAATGAGTCCAGATTTCTATAGAAGAAAAATACTCATGTTTAAAGTGAATATTGATTTAAAGAAATTTTTTTGCATATTTAAAAAGGAGTTAAGGAAATTAGAAACTGACTGGAGAATGGTTAAGTTGAATGGCTTTCTAGGTGTTGATCTGATGTTGGTTTCGGCCTTCGGGGTTAATACTTAGGGAGCTGTTCTCTTACTAGTTTACGGTCAGGGGCTGATGGATATGGATGAGGAGTGATACGTGAATAGGAATCGAAATGTTTTCAAATATATATAATGTATATTTTCTAAATATAAAAAATAAGGAATTGTAGATATATGGAAATGTTGTTCCGAAAACCGTGAAAGCATAAAATGAGTTTAAGAAATATAGGAAATAGGAAATTGGGAAATGAATGAATTATTGATAAATGAATTAAAGGGGCTTAGTGTTGATTGATGGTTAATCAATAAAATTTCCATTTGGACATATGATTGTTGTTTGCATGTACATTTTGCTTTGATAGTAAAATCACCAACTATCAAAGTTTTTGGCCATTTTCTATTGTCAATACGAAGAGACTGAGATCAGATTTAGTACCTGAAAACCACTCTGTATGGGAATAGCGTTGCAAATCAAATATATTGAAGATAATTGAAGGCGGAGTTTATGCAAGGGCTGTTCTGGCGATCCTAGGTAGAAATTGCCTAAGTTGGACTTACAGAATAGTGCCTTCGGTTTGTCCACTCCCAGGACATCGTGTATGGATGAATGTTTAACATAGTATATCTAATAGATCGCGTAAGTTGATCTCTTCAAACGTATTTACGTTTAGTGGCGGAGGAATTCATTCCTCTTAGCTTATACCCATGTATTTTTAGGGAAATCAATTTGTGATTTGGTGGGTATAACGATGTGGCATTCAAAGTGAATGTGACCAGGTGTTCATGAAGATACGTTGCGACCTCAAGCCTCATCAACCGAGAAATGACAAAAATCGGGCAGGTAGCATGGCTAAGTGGGTCGCACCCAATTAGGGTATATTGTCACTATCTTGAGAATATTAATATTTATTACTTCATTCAATTCCGTATCTCTTGGGAACGGTTATGTTGGTATACCAACCGTAATGTAATAACCCGGAAATCTAAGCCAATTAATTTTTTTTATTTTGGCGATTTTAGTGAATTTTGAATATTTAAAATGAATTATTATAAATAATAACGATAAGAAATTTATTTTGAATAGGAATAGAATGTATATATTTATTTGAATCGACATTAGAATATAAATATTTATTTTAAAATATAAAAGGAATTGAAAATGGCGCGGTAGCTTGAAAATTCGATTTCAAAGTTCAAATGAATGTATAGGATTCAAAATAAACCGGATTTTAGCGAAACCAAAAATATTTGAATCTATTTGAGAATATCTTTCCAACGAATCTGAAAAATTGAAATGTCATAGCGGGGATAAAAAGTTATCCCCAGTTAAAATTTCAGAATAGTCGCTATGGAATTTTGGCTCTTAAAAATGGGAATTTTGCAGAAGACCTCGGTTTTATACGAAACCACTTGTGTTGGATCCGGGGTGTAGAATTATTGCTAGATTTCAAAATTCATAATTTTATGAATCAATATGTGAGCATGGCGAAGGAAAATACGTTTGACCAATTTCAGTCAATTTTTATCGACCAGAAAATGACCATTTTTCAAAAGGTCCCAGAATTTGACGAAATTAGTTTTGTTAGGATCGTATCGTTAATACGAAGCTAGGAATAATTTTACTGGAATTTTTGGGGTTCGTATATGGCTTCGGTAAATTGAAATATGCGTTCAAATTTCAATATATTGATTTATATTTTGATTTTGACGGAAACTGATCGAAACGATCGAATAAGCTTACGATACATATCCCATTGTGTTCAAAATGGGGGTAATTAGCCATGGACGACAGTCGGTGAGTTTGATTTCAAGTTCGATATATATATATATATATATATATATATATATATATATACACACACACTCCCTTCCCTCTTTTCCAAGTCAACGCCCCCTCCCCCCCCTCGTTTATTCTCATTCGAACAATTAACAAAAAAAGGAATCGAACCCTAAATCGCCCCCACTCAAGCCACGACCGCCGCCGCTAGTGGCGTGCGCGCCTCCCCTGGCCTTCGTCGCCGAGGACCAGACCTCTCCCCCTTCCTCTCCTCCTCCCCGTAGCTTTTCTCCACCCTCCTCTTCTGATTTTGACCGTGACCCCCAAATCCGTGTAGCCCGATGCCCTAGCCGCCATCTCAGCGCCCCACCGCCGTCGTAGGCTCCTTCACAGCCCCTAAAACCCGTGAGCCCTAGCCTCCAACCCCCATCTTGGATCGATGTGAGTTTCTTAACCTTTTTATTTCATATAGCGGATAAAAATAGGAATTTTATTTTATATAAAAGCATTGTTTAAAAGCTATGATTTTAATTTATATTATTTGCGATAAAGATAGGATTTTTAATACATAAAGTTATGATTTTTATTTCAGAAGGAGCATTATAAAAATGAGATATATATATATATATATTATCATGACAAGAATATAATTTTATACATAGTGGTATTATAAATAAAAATATGATTTTTATAGAATAGGAATAATAAAAATATGATTTTTATAATATATTGATAATAAAAATTTGATCTTTGTTTATATAGCGAAGAGAAAGGATTAGATTTTTCTAATTGAAAATATTAGATTTTTAAAATTAAAAAGATCGTATTGTTGATATTAGAAAGATCGTATTGTTGATATTAAAAAGCTTGTATTGTTGATATTAACAAGATCGTATTTTTGGAATTAAAAAGATCGTATTGTTGAAATTAAAAAGATTGTATGGTTGATATTAAAAAGATCGTATTTTTGAAATTAAAAAGATGAGATTTTTAAGTATGGAAAAATATAATCTTTTCTATGTAAATAGCGTCGTAAATATATATGAAGTAGAAATAAAAATGTTTTTTTTATTTATTGGAATGAAGCAATAAAAATATAATTTTTATTATGAACGGCATGATAAGGACTACATTAGAATTTCAAACAAATCCAAAGTGTTCAGAAGTTCAGAAATAGAGAATGACGGAGTGGATCCCTCGGTGATAACTCCTAACTTTTATTTTGATTTCTAGTTGAAATATATACTAGGATGCAGACGGTGCTTAGTTGCACCCGACACCCGTCGTCCACAGACCATGGACGAGTTGTATGCTTATGTGATTGTTTGTGTTGTGAAATAAAATATATATTCATGTGTTGAAGTAAAATATATATTCATGTGTTGAAGTAAAATAAATATTCATGTGTTGAATAGAATAAACATTCATGTGTTGAATAAAAGCCGTGTTGATTAGATTGACGCCATTTTGACGTGAACGATATTTATATCGATTTTATTCATTTTTATAATGAATATAAGAAAGAAAGTGATTTCAAAATATAACGTTTTGAAAATATTATCATTTGTATATCGATGATGTGGAATATTCAATTTTGATTCGAAATTGAATATGAAGTTGAAATCGTTTCGAAAAGGAATTTAAAACAATTTATAAAATATGTTTTAAAAGGAAATCGACGAAATATATATAATATATATTATATATATTAAATGGCCTGAATAGAATGCGCCACGCCGTGGTAGTTCGCGAATTTCGACCATTGGCTTCGAATGGATATTACGGGAGATCCGACCGTCGGATTCTCCTAAAACTAGAACCGTTGGGTTCATATCGAAAAGAACTTTCTAACGAAAATTAGAAATTAGAAATCTAACGGTTGGATTTGGAATTATGTCCAAATCAAATTTGGAAAAGGTCATTGTAAGTGCAGTTCGATGGCCGTTGATGGAATTCGATTGTCGGGGCCTTGATAAAATTATTAAAAAAAGTAATAATTTGTGTAAAATCATAAGAAATGATTTGTGAAGAATTGAGATGAAAAATTCCAAATTTGAAAAGATAAAAATAGTTTTTTTATCGAAATGAACTAGTTTTGAACTAAAATAATAATTTATTTATTTTTAAATAAATAAATTGGATTTGAAAGGGTTTTAAAAGTAACCAGAAGTTTCAATAATTGAATTGGAATGGAATGTGATTTTGGGTTTATAGTGAACCGTGTTTTGAACGACATTGGTTTTTTTACCCAGTTAAAGACAGGATATAATTTCCCAAGTTAAATAATCATTGATAGTGATTATTAGGAAGATTAAAACCAAGTGGCGTTTTAATGAATCTTTAATTAAATTGAAATGATCGAGAATGGAGTATCACCAGTTTTGCTCCAGGCTATAGTTAAATCTTTAACATGATTTAAACGTGAAATGGTAATTGAATTTACCGATAACACCGTGGTGTTAGATATGAAGTATTACCAGTTTTACTTCATGGGATGAATAGGTTGGGATTGGGAAATAAAATAAATGATTACTTCGGTGTGGTTCGCTAATCCCGACTAGTTTGAATTGATATTCAAAAGAAGATTAAAGAATAAACTTAAAGAATTTATCTTTGATAAAATTAATGGGAATCTTTCCCAAAGTATAAGAATATTTGAATAAAAGAATATTCTTAATAGGAATGAGGCGTATGTTGTGTTTGTGTAACACTTGTTTATTATATACGCGAGTTATTCAGAAAGACCGGGTTTATCCCATTCTGAATAACTGATTCGATGTGGTTTCGAGGATGAAGACGGTGGTTGAAGACCGGAAGTCTTCACATCGTTTGGGTGATTACTGATGATCATTATTGGGCTGTACACCCAAGAGGAGGGAATCAGTTGGTGATCGTCCAGACGTACTTGGAGATCGATGGATATGCGAGGTACAAGGTGCCTCCGGTTTCGTTCAGACCCAGAACGGACTTGTAAATGGACTGTGTGTCTGACATTGGATTTTATTCTGTGTGATTAATTTCTATTAAATATATATCTGTTTGGCGGCGGAGAATTTATTCTCTTGCTTAACGCCCTTCTCTGAGACGTATGAGCTCAGGGGTTATATATTGATGGATATCAATCGCATGGAGTGAATTGCCTGTGTGACATGCCTAAGTGGCAATTGATCAAGGCTTTTGTTGAAAAGCAAAGTCTTGTGGTTGATGATCAAAGCACAGCCTGTGTGGCACAGCTTTGTTTAACGTTGATTCACGGGCCTCACACCCCGATTGTGAACCAGAAACGGGAGAGGACTTCAGGGAGGGCATGCGTTTCCTTCTAGCTAGAAGTGGCATCAGTGGTTCTACATGCCCTGACGAGTTTGACTTATGTGGTTTTTGTTGTTGCGAGGCGCCCGGATATATTGGTGACTGTGTGGAGCCGATGGAGTCATTGGACTCATTGACACCCCATAGGGTGGGGAAACGCAGTGCTCAGGCATTTTAATCCACATCGGCGGACCGGCCCAGACGATCCAAGGGCCCACCTGAGTTTGGGCCCTGAGACACGGGCTAGAGCGTCTCGAATCGATAGAGGACTATCTTTTGCCTCGGTTCACAGATGGAAATCCAACTTCCAATACGTGACATTTGCGGTTTTGATTATAGAGCCTAGTATTGGCGACATCACATATGGTACCCATGCCGTCTATGATTGATACTTATGACTGAAATTGTTTTGACACTATACACTTATAATAGTATCAAATGATTTGTTTTTAACGTACCAAGCATGTTTGGCTATTATAAGGGAAAACCCTATCCTCTAGCTTTGTTGCATTGTGTGATGGGACCTGGGTCTTATAATAGCTTCGTTTTCCCAAAAAGCATTGCGCTGTTTTGTTATATGCACCGGTATTCTTGGGAGGAAACCCGTTCCGTGTTATACGGCGTGGTCCCTTGATGTATGTGATTTAAAGTAAAGTTTTAAATAACTGTTTTTGTTCTCACACCAGTCACATGACTGACCTGGAGTTTATTGTTTTAACCTAAACTCTGGGTGCCCTTATTTTGACACGGGCAGCTAGTAGTTTTGGTTTAGCAGATTTATATTCACAGGATCCTGATTTACAGCTGAAGCGATATTCGGAAAGCTCTGTATCCGTATATTACTTCCAGTTGTGTTTTGTATTATTTTCCACTGCTATGTAATCTATTGTAATCTCCGATATTTTATGATGTGTTATATTTACTCAAACTCTGTATATTCTTGTATTCTGATGAATTGTTGTAATTAACAATGAAATGTTCTTCTGCCTGTGTTCCGATATGGTTTATTCTCAAAGTATCCGTGCTTTCCTTACCGGGGAAGTTACGGGTCACTTCAGTTGGTATCAGAGCTTTGGTTTACAAAGCTCGAGAATAAGACACATTAGAACCAAACGAAAGAATTCATCAGAGATTGGATTAGTAATATCTAATGAGAATGACTCATTATGGATAGGACTAGTAGTGTCCTAGAACGAGTGTGAAGAGTATATTTTTAAAATGAAACAAATTTTGTTTTGAAAATTTAAACTTTATTCAACATATTTGAATATTTATTTGTGTTGAATTTGGACAATCCAGTATATAAAGATTTTGCGTATACGTCTGATCCGCGTGCATTCGAAGTTTTAATATACAGGATAGATATAGAATCATACTCTAGTTGCTCGAAGATGATTCTGATGATCGCTCGAGCATCATCAGAATTTATTTTCGTGTTTCGAAAGTGGGATTTCTATATATTTCCAATTGACTGGTGTGAGAACCAAAGCTAAATAGGCTTATTGTTGTGATTTGACATCAAAAATCTGATTTTTAGACTATATATTAAAGTTATGTGATTGAAATGATAATCAACTAATTGATTGCTGGTTGTGTTGTCTGGTTATTGTTTGATTAATTGAATGTTGAACCTTTAGCCAAATTGAATCAAATAGTGAGTTGTATTGAAAATTTATCACATTTACATGCATGTACATGTACTTACATTGAACAGGTCATAGCAAGGAGGCTAGAGAAGAGGAATAAAATTGTTTGACCGACAAAGAGGTACATGTTTACAAATTTATTAGGTTTTTGATGATTTTATGAGCCGATTGGCTAGCTGCTTGGCTGTTTCTTTTTCTTTTTGGATTGGTGAGGGCCATGGGAGGCTATTTGAAATATCTCGTAGCTCCCGGTGTAGGGGAGGTTATGGCGAAATTTTTCGAAAATTTAGGGTGTTAGCCAAATTTTTGAAAAATTTGAAAAGTTCTTAGAAACTGAAAAGTTGAAGAACTTAAGCCATAATTAAAATACTGGAAGTTGAGTTGATTTGTGAAACAACTTTCGGCTTCGTTCCTTTTCGGAGACGAAAAGTTTTAAGTGGGGGAGATTGTAATAACCCGGAAATCTAAGCCAATTTAAAAAATTTATTTTGGCGATTTTAGTGAATTTTGAATATTTATAATGAATTATTTTAAATAATAATGACAAGAAATTTATTTTGAATAGGAATAGAATGTATATATTTATTTGAATCGACGTTAGAATATAAATATTTATTTTAAAATATAAAAGGAATTGAAAATGGCGCGGTAGATCGAAAATTCGATTTCAAAGTTCAAATGAATGTATAGGATTCAAAATAAACCGGATTTTGGCAAAAGAAAAAATATTTGAATCTATTTGAGAATATCTTTCCAACGAATCAAAAATTGAAATTTCATAGCGAGGATAAAAAGTTATGCCCGGTTGAAATTTCAGAATAGTCGCTATGGAATTTTGTCCCTTAAAAATGGGAATTTTGCAAATGACCTCGGTTTTAGACAAAACCACTTTTGTTGGATCCGGGGTGTAGAATTATTGCTAGGTATCAAAATTCATAATTTTCTGAATCAATATGTGAGCATGGAGAAGGAAAACGCGTTTGACCAGTTTCAGTCAATTTTGATCGACCAGAAAATGGCCATTTTTCAAAAGGTCTCAGAATTTGACGAAATTAGTTTTGTTAGGATCGTATCATCAATACGAAGCTAGAAATAATTTTACTGGAATTTTTGGGTTCGTATGTGGCCCCGGTAAATTGAAATGTGCGTTCAAATTCAATATATTGATTTATATTTTGATTTTGATGGAAACTGATCGAAACGATCGAATCAGCTTATGATACATATCCCATTGTGTTCGGAATGGGGGTAATTAGTTATGGACGACTGTCGGTGAGTTCGATTTCAAGTTCGAAATAAAAAGTTGCTTTTTGAAATTTAAAAATAATAAAATATATAAATTTTTATATACACCCTCCCTCCCCTCTTTTCCAGGTCAACGCCCCCCTCCCGTTTATTCTCATTCGAACGATAAAGAAAGAAAAAAAAGAATAAAAGGAATCGAACCCTAAATCGCCCCGCTCAAGCCACGACCGCCGCCACTAGTGGCGTGCGCGCCTTCCTCGGCTTCCGTCGCCGAGGACCGGACCTCTCCCCTTCCTCTCCTCCTCCCCATAGCTTCTCTCCACCCTCCTCTTCTGTTTTTGTCCGTGACCCCCAAACTCGTGTAGCCCGACACCCTAGCCGCCATCTCAGTGCCCCATCGCCGTCGTAGGCCCCTCCACATCCCCCAAAACTTGCGAGCCCTAGCATCCAACCCCCTTCTTCGATCGATGTGAGTTTCTTAACCTTTTTATTTCATATAACGGATAAAAATAGGAATTTTATTTTATATAAAAGCATTGTTTAAAAGCTATGATTTTAATTTATATTATTTGCGATAAAGATAGGATTTTTAATACATAAAGTTATGATTTTTATTTCAGAAGGAGCATTATAAAAATGAGATTTATATATATATTATCATGACAATAATATAATTTTATACATAGTGGTATTATAAATAAAAATATGATTTTTATAGAATAGGAATAACAAAAATATGATTTTTATAATATATAGATAATAAAAATTTGATCTTTGTTTATATAGCGAAGAGAAAGGATTAGATTTTTCTAATTGAAAATATTAGATTTTTAAAATTAAAATGATCGTATTGTTGATATTAAAAAGATCGTATTGTTGATATTAAAAAGATCGTATTGTTGATAATAAAAAGATCGTATTTTTGGAATTAAAAAGATCGTATTGTTGAAATTAAAAAGATTGTATTGTTGATATTAAAAATATCGTATTTTTGAAATTAAAAAGATGAGATTTTTAAATATGGAAAAATATAATCCTTTCTATATAAATAGCACCGTAAAAATATATGAAGTAGAAATAAAAATGTGAGTTTTTATTTATTGGAATGAAGCAATAAAAATATAATTTTTATTATGAACAACGTGGTAAGGACTGCATTGGAATTTCAAACAAATCCAAATGGTTTAGAAGTTCAGAAATAGAGAATGACGGAGTGGATCCCTCGGTGAGAACTCCTCACTTTTATTTTGATTTCTAGTTGAAATATATACTAGGATGCAGAGGTGCTTAGTAGCTCTTGACACCCGTCGTCCACAGACCATGGATGACTTGTATGCTTGTGTGATTGTTTGTTTTGTAAAATAAAATATATATTCATGTGTTGAAGTAAAATATATATTCATGTGTTGAAATAAAATATATATTCATGTGTTGAAATAAAATATATATTCATGGGTTGAAATAAAATATATATTCATGGGTTGAAATAAAATATATATTCATGTGTTGAAATAAAATATATATTCATGGGTTGAAATAAAATATATATTCATGGGTTGAAGTAAAAAACATATTCATGTGTTGAAGTAAAAAATATATTCATGTGTTGAAATAAAATATATATTCATGTGTTGAAGTAAAATATATATTCATGTGTTGAAGTAAAATATATATTCATGTGTTGAAATAAAATATATATTCATGTGTTGAAATAAAATATATATTCATGGGTTGAAATAAAATATATATTCATGGGTTGAAATAAAATATATATTCATGTGTTGAAATAAAATATATATTCATGGGTTGAAATAAAATATATATTCATGGGTTGAAATAAAATATATATTCATGTGTAGAAATAAAATATATATTCATGTGTTGAAATAAAATATATATTCTTGTGTTGAAATAAAATATATATTCATGTGTTGAAATAAATTATATATTCATGTGTTGAAATAAAATATATATTCAAGTGTTGAAGTAAAATATATATTCATGTGTTGAAATAAAATATATATTCATGTGTTGAAGTAAAATATATATTCATGTGTTGAAGCAAAATAAATATTCATTTACAAATCGAACGATTTTTTTATGTAAACCGATTTGACTAATATTGATTGGGACGATAAATTTTACACATCGCCCAACTACACAAATAAAAATCTGTGTTTGTTGATGTGAAACCCCACACGGGTATTGGGATGATATTTGACGTACACTAATCCCGATTGTTTAGTTGTATGTCAATCGATGGGTTGACAGACTATGTAAGCTTTAATTATTTATATTTAATGCTTATGCAGTTGTGTGGTGCACTCTGGATGATGGTTGATGATTTATCGTTGCTATTATATACATGTGTTGTAGAAAATCCATATAATTAACCTTATATGGTAATTGATTGGGCCTCATTCCTTTTTGGAAAATAAGAAATATTATAAAAATAAATTCATGTGTCGAATAGAATAAATATTCATGTGTTGAATAGAATAAAAATTCATGTGTTGAATAGAATAAAAATTCATGTGTTGAATAGAGTAAAAATTCATGTGTTGAATAGAATAAAAATTCATGCGTTGAATATTATAAATTCATGTGTTGAATAGAATAAATATTCATGTGTTGAATAGAATAAATATTCATGTGTTGAATAAAAGCCGTGTTGATTAGATGGACGCCATTTTGATGTGAACGATATTTATATCGATTTTATTCATTTTTATAATGAATATAAGAAAGAAAGTGATCTCAAAATATAACGTTTTGAAAATATTATCATTTGTATATCGATGATGTGGAATATTCAATTTTGATTCGAAATTGAATATGAAGTTGAAATCGTTTCGAAAACGAATTTAAAACGATTTATAAATCAACGAAAAATATAATATATATATATATATATATTAAATGGCCTGAATAGAACGCGCCGCGCCGCGGTAGTTTGCGAATTTTGACCATTGGCTTCGAATGGATATTACGGGAGATCCGACCGTTGGATTCTCCTAAAACCGGAACCTTGGGTTCGTATCGAAAAGAGCTTTCTAATGAATATTAGAAATTAGAAATCCAATGGTTGGATTTGGAATTATGTCCAAATCAAACTTGGAAAAGGTCGCTGTAAGTGCAGTTCAATGGCCGTTGATGGAATTCGACTGTACGGGCCTTGATAAAATTATTAAAAATAGTAATAATTTGTGTAAAATCATAAGAAATGATTTGTGAAGAATTAAGATGAAAAATTCCAAATTTGAAAAGATAAAAATAGATTTTTATCAATATGAACTAGTTTGGAACTAGAATAATAATTTATTTATTTTTAAATAAATAAATTGGATTTGAAAGCGTTTTAAAAGTAACCGGAAGTTTCAATAATTGAACTGGAATGGAATGTGATTTTGAGTTTATAGTGAACCGTGTTTTAAATGACAATGGTTCTTTAACCCAGTTAAAGATAGGATATGATTTCCCAAGTTAAATAATCATTGATAGTGATTATTGGGAAGATTAAAATCAAGTGGAGTTTTAACGAATCTTTAATTAGATTGAAATGATCGAGAATGGAGTATCACCAGTTTTGCTCCATGCGATAGTTAAATCTTTAATTAGATTTGAACGTGAAATGGTAATTGAATTTACCGATAACACCGTGGTGTTAGATATGAAGTATTACCAGTTTTACATCATGGGATGAATAGGTTGGGATTGGGAAATAAAATAAATGATTACTTCGGTGTGGTTCGCTAATCCCGACTAGTTTGAATTGATATTCAAAAGAAGATTAAAGAATAAGTTTAAAGAATTTATCTTTGATAAAATTAATGGGAACCTTTCCCAAAGTATAGGAATATTTGAATAAAAGAATATTCTGAATAGGAATGAGGCGTATGTTGTGTTTGTGTAACACTTGTTTATTATATACGCGAGTTATTCAGAAAGACCGGGTTTATCCCATTCTTAATAACTGATTCGACGTGGTGTCGAGGCTGAAGACGGTGGTTGAAGACCGGAGATCTTCACATCGTTTGGGTGATAACTGATGATCTTGATTGGGCTGTACACCCAAGAGGAGGGAATCAGTTGGTGATCGTCCAGACATACTTGGAGATCGATGGATATGCGAGGTACAAGGTGCCTCCGGTTTCGTTCAGACCCATAACGGACTTGTAAATGGACTGTATGTCTGACATTAGATTTTATTCTATGTGATTGGTTTCTATTAAATATACCAGTATGTAGGCACGCCCGATGGACGTATGCATAGATTAATTTGATCAAAGCTGGAAGTGAAGTTTAAAATGAGTAATCATTGTGGTGGTTTATGTCCATAAATTTAGGATATTGCAATTTGAACAAAACAGAACAGAAAAGAACAGGAAATTTTGACGTACAATGCACTGCAGCCCTATGCAAACTTAATAGGAAATTTATAGATGTTCATGCATAACAAAAGAATTTCACATTTTGGTACAGTTAGATGGGATTGTAACGGTTGCCCTCTCAACTCATTAATACACTGAGGTTTTGATGCATATTTTTATTTCAACAACGTACAATGCTTTACTCCATCTTTCTATTTATTTTCTCTTGACATTGTTACAGCAGAAAATTAAATTGCATGTGCATTACATAGTTACATCATTTACTATCATTGTCTTCTAAAATCCTAAAGTCAAAGAAATTGAATGAACTAATTCCAGGGTCTATCCATCAGTATCGTTTTAAGGCTTAAACTCACTGCACTTCATGACCTGACAGAAATATGAGGACCCCTGCTCCAAAAACAAAACCGATTAGACCAAACTAATAATTTCCAAAAAGGCATGAAAACACAAAATCACAACAAACATATGCAATAATAATGGCAATAGTAATAGATTGACATTTTAAAGGTCCAGTTTAGACATTAGTTAATGTAAACCAAGAATATTGTTATAGTTAGAAAAATAAATTCATATGTTCCAAATGAAAAATGTATTGCATAACTTGGTATTTATCAGTACTAAAATTCCATTTCCCATGCAAAAAATGGAACTTTTATTAAAGTTTGAATAGGATCACATATTTTTAACCTCAATTTCTACCGTGCAATTAACATGACGTTAATTTAATTAGAAATGCAGTCAAACAAAAACATAAGTGAAAGTATGCATTAAGGTTAAAACCAAAATTCCTAATCTATTATTTGACCCATGAAGAACATCAGTATGCATTTCCAAATTATACTGAGCTTAAAGATTTACCTTACTCCGGTTCAAGTCGTTGTACTGCCACATCAATCCTCAATCATCACAATGCCAATGTGAATACTGTCCT